>CM036767.1:10093926-10693926 GCA_020796225.1 Arion vulgaris
CATAATCGTGTTTGTCTTCCAGTCTACTGCAGATTTTCTCTGTATGAGGGTTTTGACCTCTTGAAAAAACAGGGGTTGGAAAATTTTCTCTATGGCACTGTCCTACGGCACTAACACATCGGTACTTTCATTGCCTGCAAATATTCTCAAGTTTAAAACTACACATTATCTGCATGTCTACCTTGGAGAAATAGCATTTCTAGAAGATGTGTCATACAGTCTCCGGACTCAGTCGACGACTGGTACACACGACTGTTGCATCAATTATAAGCATTCAGTAACATATGATTAATTAGTCAGAACTATCATAACTGTACTTCGGTGAATAACCATGTGTACTCATATCTTTTTCGTACACATCAAGATCTTGGCGGCAGTGCATGAACCCCGTAGCACCGGCGAGGATACCAGATGTAGCTTTAGAAGATAGAAAAACATTATTTTTTTAAATTTTCAAATAACGGCATCGTTCCAGCATGTTTTTTTTTCTATTTTGAACAGCCAATGGTTCTTTTACGTGTTTAACTTTAACACAGGACCAGAGTTTTATCATCCGTCTTCGATAGGACTAGAAACTCGATCTCACCTACACTGATATCCTGTGTCATAGTCGAAGCTAAACTCTGATCTAATGACGGGCATAGCTATGTCGTGCTCTCTACGACAAATCAGTTCTGATAACATAACACAGTATAACTTCAGATGTGGTACTTTGAAGTGAGGTTTGTTTTCTGTTTGTAAAACCTTATGGTGGCGTCTGTGGCCTAAGGGATAAAGACTGGTCTATTAACTCGAAGTTCTGAGTTCGAATTATGCTGCGACAGTCTTGTAAATTGTTTCAGTGGATTTTAACAAAGGACATTTATTCACCACGTTTGAAAGCAATGGCAAACTACTGAACGTAATAATGTCAGAAATCAAACAGCGTTACAAGACTGGTTGATTCGCAAAGTCTTAAAAGATATGCAAGTACTACTTTCAAACCTTATAGTTACAGTCTTTACAAAGTGGTAACCTGCTGATAATTCAAACACTTTGACCCAATTTGATGTGTCTGTTCTGTAGGTCAAGATGAAACGTATTTACATTAGCAACACACAACAAAGGGTAAATTTGTTGATATCTCGACGTTCTAGGCCTGTAACATTCTCTTGTGATATAAACACAAACATGACATGTACGTGCACCAACCTTCAGTACATATTTGAGCACAGTTGCTTATCCTTCGGTGGGGTGTTCTATTTCAGAAAGCTATTGTGTGCGGATTCGCTTCTTCCACTAGACTTTGACTGTCCCCAGCCAGACCCACAAGGCAGTGTGCTGCTATTTCTTTCAGGGCAGCGACCCTTAGACGTCCTGCCCTCCCGGGCTTATGAACGCCATCTGCCCAGCAAAACCGCTCGTTTTAATGAACACCTTGGTTTGCCGCCCGTTCAGGTTTGTTTACGGTTTGCTCCGCTAGCCTTTGATTGTCCCCAATCAATCTACAAGGCACAGTATTTCCTGCGAGCGGGAACGCGCACTGGGCTTACCTCTGCTGGGCATTCCAGTTATTTTGCACATTTGGGTGGGACACACACCCGCTGCAACGCTGCCGCTGCCGCGCTTGCACTAACACTTGGTTGATATGAACAAACGAAAACAGACAAACAACATGACTGACATATAAACGATGAAGACTCTAATCATACAGAACATTGAAGAATAACACAAGTACAATATAGAAACTACTCTTGCCACTCAAGATGACAAAAAAGCAAATGCAGTGACATATCAGATGACACCATTAATACAACACTCAAAGATCAAGATGGAAGTGAAAAGACAGATGATAAAAAGTATTTTCCTACCAAAACTTTGTTACCAGTGCCAAACTTGGCCTCTTACAGCAACACATCACAGAAAGCTGACCACGTGTGAAATGAAATGCTTGAGGAAGGCAGTGGGGGTCACCATGACAGATAGACTTCGAAATGAGGACATTAGAAGCAGAGTGGGAATAACTTCATGCACCGAATACATTGAAAGACAACAAATGCAGTGGTTTGGACATTTAATAAGAATGGAATACAACTAACTCCCAATAACAGCATACAATAAAAAAAGGTCAGGTATTAAATAAAAGGAAAAGATTGAGAAAAAGATGGATAGACAATATCAAGACCGCACTAAACAAACACGGATATAACACAACAAGACCGACTCATCTGGCACTAGAACGCAAATTAAAGCTCCCACCCCTACGCTTAACAACAAGAGTGGACAACCATTTCCATCATACACCTGGAGAAAAACAATAGAAAATAAACAAACAATAAAGAAACAGAAGATGCACCCACACACCCCGCATACACATATAAAAAGCACTCCCAGTATTCCTACATACGCATACATGCAGATACAAATCAACATATTATTTCCCAAAATAAAACATATAAAATTTCCAGCACTAGACGATCAAATTGATACGTTTCTTCCTAACAAAATCATCAATAACCTTTAAACACTTGATCAGACCAATACAGATTTCAGAATTACATCTCACTTTGCGGCTATCATATGCCCCTTTTCATAACTCTGTTAGAATCTCTTTACATATCTTAAATTGAATCATCTCCCTTGGGTAGAAAAAGCTCAAATTCAACGCTTGATTTGCCATGTCCCCTGTGTAACACCTTTTGCATGTACAGACTAATTTTATTCTCATTGATATTTTGATATTGAGAAATATCAGGAAATGATATCAGTACGAGTATTTTTATTTTTGTTTATTTTATTGTGAACACGGAAACACACCGTGTTTAGTTTTAGTTTAGTTTAGCGTCGGATCACTCATCACTGCACGTCGAACAAATTAGTCCATAAGTGCTCGATCTCTCCCTCAGTATGTCCATCAGTGTGGCGACTAACGACACCGGTTCTTTGTTGGTTTACAATTCTTCTTTGTCTGCCAGCAGAGCGTTCTTGTCGAGCTACACCACACTTAACTTGGAGTTCTTGCAGTCTGGTTAGTGTTGTAGATTCACATCGTGAATCATGTATACGTTCCCCTCTCCCTTAAGGAATTTATAATATCAGCCTGGTTCATTGCTCGCCCGCTTTGTACAGCAGCCATACCTGCAAGCCTATCCGCACGTTCATTCCCCTTACACTTGCATGCCATGGCACAAAAAAAATGATCTTTGTCGCTTAGACCTCCCAAGCGACTCTATCCAATGTCTCCTAGCCCATCCTGTTTCAATCTTCCTGAGCATACTTTGAGTCACTGAATAAACATTCATGGGATAAAAGTCTGTGATCCCAGCCAAATCATCGCTTTAGTAACCGCCATGATTTCCATAGGTAGACTGCTCGTACACGGGCAAAACCACCACTGTCTTCCTTCACAATATCACCTCCGACCTGAGCAGTGAAAGCCGCACGAGCTCTGCACACCGTGTATAAGAAGTCCACAAGAAATTGAGGTGATTGATTGATTAAACATCATCATTTCATTTCTTTGAATAACCCTGTGTGCTACAATCTCTTTCTTAAAGATGAAGATCTCAACGACAGTGCATGAACTCTACAGCACAGGCGAAGATTCCGCTGTAATTTTGAAGATAGTGAAAATATTTTTTGTTCAATTTTTTTTTTTTACTCGGACTGTGATTTTGCAGCCTACTCTTCCCAGTTGTCCACCGTCAGTGGTTCTTTACGTGCTCAACTTGAACACGGGACCTCTTGTTATCGTCCGTCTGCGATATGACTAGAAACTCGATCTCACCTGCATTGAGATTATGGATCGATGGGAAAATATCCTTATTGCTCTAAGTGCCTTTGGAGCGAGAGTTGAGCACCTAGCTTCTACACTGCAGGGATCCCCATAGCTGACATCTATTTGTGTCATAGTTGACATCTATTTGTGTCATAGGATACATCTATTTGTGTCATAGTTGACATTATTTGTGTCATAGCTGACATCTATTTGTGTCATAGTTGACATCCATTCGTGTCATAGTTGACATCTATTCGTGTCATAGTTGACATCTATTTGTGTCATAGATGACATCCATTCGTGTCATAGTTGACATCTATTTGTGTCATAGTTGATATCTATTTGTGTCATAGTTGACATCTATTTGTAACATAGTTGACATCTATTTGTGTCATAGTTGGCATCCATTCGTGTCATAGTTGACATCTATTCGTGTCATAGTTGACATCTATTTGTACATAGATGACATCCATTCGTGCATAGTTGACATCTATTTGTGACATAGTTGACATCTATTTGTGACATAGTTGACATCTATTTGTGACATAGTTGACATCTATTCGTGTCATAGTTGACATCCATTCGTGCATAGTTGACTCACTTGTCATAGTTGACATCCATTCTGTCATAGTTGACATCCATTGTGTACATAATTGACGTCCACTAGTGTCATAGTTGACATCCATTCGAGTCATAGTTGACATCCATTTGTGTCATAGTTGACATCCATTCGTGTCATAGATGCATCCATTATGTCCTATTGACATTTATTCGTGACATTTACAGCCAGACTGTGAATCTTCTTCTTCTTCTTCTTGCGTTCGTTCTTACGATCAATTTTAATCACTGTTTGAAATATGTTTGATCTTTGCCAAGAACGTGTATACGTTGCATTGGTTTGGTAGGCCCCTTTTTTTTTTTTTTTTCGTCCGCTTTCAACTCAGACGAAGTTTCATCTCTGAAACTGATTTTTGCTTGAAAATCCGTTTTACCAATTTCTTACAATGGCAGAGCGTGACATTGTAAATTACTTTACACTGGCAGCCGTGTGCTCAATGTACTCGTAATTAGTATTCCCTCGCCGTACAGGCAGATTTTCTCCGACTTCAGAGGTACTCACGTTATCGTCCTGAGTGAGACCAGGGGACTCGAACAAATGCCGGACAGTAGGTTCGAACCCGAGCTATGAGGCGTCTCTGCTTAGACTCACTAATAACTCTCAGACGCAGTCCCCAATGGTAGGTCCTAAACGCATAGACTTCTACATGTTTAGGACACATGCATCCGATTTCAGCCAAACCTCCTAGTCGCCTCTTACGACATGCTTGGTAGGTAACAGTGGTTCTCTTCTTTACTCACCAAATTTGGGCCCCGGGAACCACTCGTGCGGACTGTCAGGATTTTTTCTCTGTCTTCCCTGTTTCGTCAACCATTGATTTACTGGATGTTATCATGTTTTTTCCAAACCTCCTTTCTCAACAAAATGCCCGAAAAATAACTACTTCTGTTACCTTATATTGATAAAAAGTTTTATCTGTGTCTAGACATATTTCTACGAAGCTAGATTAGTCATTTCTCCCGTGTGGTGCCGGGGCCCGCAAGGGAAGCAAAGAATGGTACCGCTGCGACCTACAAGGCATGTCGTAAGAGGCGACTGATGAGGGACCTAGGGAAGTTATCTTAGTAAATAAAAAGCATTGCAGAAATTGGATGTGCTGGCCTACTTATAAGCGCATAAATGGCACAATATACAATCGCTCCTAGGCTCAGATCACATACAAATCACACAGAGTGGTTAACAAGTGGTTGATGTGGAGCGTTAGACGAAGAAGATTAGTCACTTTAGCAGTCCACAGGATTTAAATACGTAAACGGGACACAACTCAACATTACAGTAGAATACCTATTATATTCTTATTAACTCCCTTACCTGGTTACAAAATGGCGGATCAAGTCGGGGCTGATAGTATCTCTCCTTGCATACAAAAATTTGTCAATGCATTCGTTTCTTAACACATCTGACAGCATAGTTCAGCGCCTGGCCTTCTCGTGTCAGAACTGTTTTAACAGATAAGAAAAGAGGCGAATGGAGAATAACTAGCGTCAGAATACCAGTAACTTTGAACCGAATGGGCTCGAACTTAACCGATGGTTAACGGTAGTAACTTTAAAAAGGGGCTGTAGCCGGTGGATTGATTTCATTGAACCGGGTTTACCCCGAAAGTATTGCATAAAGCACGAGCTCCGCAGCTCCGGCAACAATTCTAGGGTTCTCTTTAAAAAAAATACACTCGTGAACAGAGCGTCGCAGTCCGGATTCGAACCAACGATCTTGGAAACGCAAGAAACCGGAAGACAACTGATAACAACCTGATAACAACCTCGATAACAACTACAATTTAATCAACGAACTACTCTTTGCAGATGATCAGAGTATAATTTACAACAACGAACACAAATTTCAACAACACATAAATGCCCTGCAAGCGACATGCGAAAAATATGACATGAAAATTAACACCTCCAAAACAGAAGTCATGACAATAAGTAGGTCAACAGGTCAATAAATATACACGTAATAATGTCAACATACAACAGACTCCAGAATTCAAATATCTCGTGAGTATATTCACAGCAGATGGAAAGATTGACAGAGAAATCGAAACCAGATGCCAGAAGGCAAACGCAGTGACATACCAACTGTCACCACTATTAAAACATCCAAGCATTAACATGGCAGTCAAACGACAACTGATAAACTGCATATTTATTCCAACTCTCTGTTATCAGTGCCAAACATGGCCCCTGACTAAGACAGAAGAAAGAAAGATTACAACATGTGAAATGAGATGTCTACGAAAAGCTGTCAATGTTACAAGGAGAGATAGAGTGAGAAACGAGAATATCAGAAGCATCGTTGGTACTATACCATGCATACAGTACATCGAGAAGCAAAGAATCAAGTGGTTCGGCCAATTTAATGAGAATGGAACCACATTTACTACCATCACGTGCCTATAATAATCGACACTCAGGACGCAGAACACGAGGCAGGCCAAGAACACGATGGATAGATAACATCTCAGAGTCCCTGCGAAAGCATGGACTGACAACGTCAAGCGCAACGCACCTGGCACAAGATAGAAAACTAACTCTCCCCACGGCGCTTCACGGCAAATGTGTTTAAGATAAGATAAGATAAGATCTTCGGAAAGGGAGGTAACTCAACTAGAAAACAAACTCAGATTTCAAACCTCCGCTGCCATGAAGCTATACTCAATCATAGAAAAGGCTTGTGAAGCAAACCACGAAATGAAATCAGGAGCCCTTAAGGCAGTATATCTCTGAAGTAACGTGCTCGTCTCTCGTTCCATAGGTACCAGGTTCGCTCCCTCGTTGAGCCATCTGGATATTTTTCCAGAGATCCCTGATCTCAGTATAGGTGAGATCGAGTTCCTAGTCCTATTGAAGACGGACGACAAAACGTAGATCAATTTGAGCACCTAAAAGAACCATTAGCAGTTCAAAATCGAGAAGAGCAGGCTGGAAAGCCGCTGCCCAGTCAAAAGTCATTAGAAAATAATAAAAATAAAATTTCTACAAAGATATCTTCAGCATCTTCAAAATTACATCGGGGATCTGCACCAGTGATACAGAATTCGTGCACTGCCGCTGAGATCTTCCTGCATAAGAAAGAGATCAGAGGACACATGGTTACTCACCGAAGATCAATAATGATGGTACTATCAATCAATCAATCAATCAATCAATCAACAACATCATTTAACATTGTAACAACATTACTTTCCTTTGTTTCTTCAGCAGATTATTTTTGTCCCAGCCGTGCTATTGTAAAAAAATGTGGCATACAAATCGTTGTGACAACCGACAAAATAGTTGGGATAGAGGTTAACGATGGAGAGAAAAAATTATGCACAACTTGTCTTCCTTCTTTCTATCTTTCTTTTCTGTAATTCTGTTTTGTTTCACAGTTTCAGAATAAGAAAGAATCTCTAGAACTGCCTTTTATGTAAAAAGGAACCCTTTCATACCTCGTGGTATATAAGTCAATACAGTGTTAGACCTGTATTTTTCATTGACCGTCGGCACACGATGGGTGATGTGGTCAGCATCACGCCGGCCGCCTTTACTTTCCCAGAGCATGTCTGGTACCCAGTTGAGGCTGGGTCGACCTGAGACCGTCGTGGTCGGAAAAATTCCACGCACATTGCGGGAGCTGAACCAGACCACCAGCCTTGCGAAGCGAGTTCACTAACAACTACGCTCTCAGCGGCTCTATGTACGTTTCATAAATAGTGTTTTTCTCAGCCTCTGTTATTTCTGAGGTCCACCTTTTTCGTGGACGACCTTTGCTTTGTATCCAGTACTGATGTTATGCCTGACAGTGTTTCTGTATCCAGTACTGATGTTGTATCACTGTATCGAGTCCACTGCTCTTGTATTCCACTGTATCTGAGTCAATTCTCTTGTATCATGATCGAGTCATTGTTGGTATCCACTGTATCTGAGTCACATTGTTTGGTATCCACTGTATCGAGTCACATTGCTCTTGGTATCACGTATCTGAGTCACATTGCTCTGGTATCCACTGTATCAGAGTCACATTGCTCTTGGTATCCACTGTATCGGAATCACATTGCTCTTGGTATCCACTGTATCGGAGTCACATTGCTCTTGGTATCCACTGTATCGGAATCACATTGCTCTTGGTATCCACTGTATCAGGTCACATTGCTCTTGGTATCCACTGTATCGGAATCACATTGCTCTTGGTATCCACTGTATCGGAGTCACATTGCTCTTGGTATCCACTGTATCGGAATCACATTGCTCTTGGTATCCACTGTATCGGAGTCACATTGCTCTTGGTATCCACTGTATCGGAGTCACATTGCTCTTGGTATCCACTGTATCGGAGTCACATTGCTCTTGGTATCCACTGTATCGGAGTAGAATTGCTCTTTTTGGTTCTTTGAGTCTTGTTGGTAATCTGCTTATGTGTCTGAATAATTTAATTTGTTGTTTCTTGATGAAGTTCAGTACTGATGTTGTATCCACTTTTTCTCTTGATGTCTTCATCTCTAACCTTGTCTCTTCTTGATATTCCCAGCATTCTGTGTAGACACTTCATCTCTGTCTTGACTAGTTTTCTTATATAAATTCACTTCATGACACGGAATAATGTCAACATTGGAGCTGATGATCAGGATTCTTGACACAAGTTGTGAATGTAAGTAAACGATCCTCCACGTCAGTCTGTAGCATACATGATAATCCTGGACCTACTTCTTACAGATCCCCTATTCTAATATATTAATCTCTGCCAAACCTTACAAACAAAGCTTGTCCCCCAGCTAAACAGAAATGAATGATGCGATTAAGCTGCAGAGAGTTGTCGGATACCTGACACAGTACATTATTCCACCAGCACCGGATTAAATGGTTAAGACTGGATTATGTCTCCTGGATTAGGGTACAGCAAGATTTGTTTGACCTGGTGGCCTTTCCAGACCTGCCCCGACCTGGGAATCTCATACAACCTGAAGTTACAGGATGTTCAACTTAAAAGCAGCCCCAGTGATAAATAAAAATTTGCCAGGTACGCATTGCATCTCGTCTATTTACTATTTAAACCGGTTCTGACTAGCTTGTCCTACGTCACATTTGTTCATCGCCCTTCCTGCACTACAATTACACACGTCAACAATCTTGACCTATACTACGTCATAACTGAACCTTCTCATTTCCATACATGTATGTCAGATTAGCTCCATTCACAGGCTGATTTTAAGTTGAACACCCTGTATATTGTGATTGCAAGAGGTGGACAGACTGACAAGGAAAATTATTAATGAGGGTATTGACAGTTTGAACGAGAAACAAAATGGCGAAACACGTAACAAGAAAGTACTGTAGTTTTACAAAATACAAAATCAATGACAATACACAGCAACGTTTCGACCAAAAGGCCTTTATCAAGCAAACGATACAACAAAAGTAACGAATGTCACAGAACACTACATATAGACTTTGACAAAGATATTACACGGTTAAAAATGAATGAAAATATGTGACTAAAAAATGAATAACGAAATAAATACAGAAAAACTAGAAGTGGAAAAGAAGAGAAACAATAAAAAATCAAGTAAATATATGACTTATATACATTTAACATAAAGTTAGTGTGTTCATTTCGTGCCAAAGGCGACACATAGAGCAAAGGTTTTAGATCTCCATGTGATGCGGTTCGTTGCTAGCAGTTAGAGATCTTGTATGGTTTTACATTCCAGTAGTTTACTTTCTTGTTGGATTGGTCTTCAAAGAGTGCTCTTAGGTCTTCCACGTTTTCTTTTCCCAACTGGTGACCACATAAGGACTTGTCGATTTAGTATGTGCAACTTATTTTTGCATCTCTGAAACTTATTTTTGCGTGAAAATCCGTTTTTTCCAATTTCTTACAATGGCAGCAGCGTGCACATTGTAAATTACTTTACACTG
Organism: Arion vulgaris; assembly: GCA_020796225.1. Classification (NCBI taxonomy): domain Eukaryota; kingdom Metazoa; phylum Mollusca; class Gastropoda; order Stylommatophora; family Arionidae; genus Arion; species Arion vulgaris. The sequence goes on from CM036767.1 coordinate 10,104,203, forward strand.
GCAGCCGTGTGCTCAATGTACTTGTAATTAGTATTCCCTCGCCATACAGGGAGATTTTCTCCGACTTCAGAGGTACTCACGTTATCGTCGTGAGTAAGACCAGGGACTCGAACAAATGCCGGACAGTAGGTTCGAACCCGAGCTATGAGGCGTCTCACAGCTCGCAGGCCGAGCTACTATCAACTACTCTAGGCAGTCTCTCCCCCTGATGTTCTATTTTAGAAGACTCTGTATTAGTTTGGTTGCATTCTTAATAAGTTGCAGAACAACTTCTTTCGTTGTTTCTCAATGTAATTCAAGCAAGGTTATGTCCCATCTTTCTTTCTTATGCTGATGTTGGAGACTCTGTATTTTCTGGTGTTGTTGATAACTTTTCGTAGGCATCGAATTTTATATGACCAAGAATTTCATGGATTCTAAAATAAGCGATGCTGATGTATTGAAGCATGTCACGGCACAAAGAAAATATCAATATAAATAAAGGGGCTGGCGGCAATTTTTGGGTATGTAATGAGAAAAGGAAGTTAAGAATACTTTGTAACAACCGCTAAAATAATTGGCAAACAAGACAGAGAAAGACAGTACATCATGGACAGTCTGGTTTCATGGTACGGAAATGTGTCAACATCTGAACTAAGGGTCAGCAACAATGACCTAAGTTTGTGGAGATTCATGATCACCTACGCCAGCCGACAAACGCTGTACGGGCATTAGATGTTCTATTGTTGATTTCTGATTTGCTGTTTACAGCTCAAATACGATGCTGTTCAGATAAGCAAAGCTGTCTGCTTGCATTAGTTAGTTATAGTCTGTCCATTAATTCGTGAGCACGTTTGAAATTGATTTTCTCGAAAACTACCTGTTGGATCTCAGTGATTTTTGCATGCAGCCTTAGAATATCCATGACGCTAAAATAACGCTAACCAGTAGTCCATAGATGCTACGGATTTTGCACATCGGCGAATTCCTTTGATCTTTTATGACAATTGCAAATACGGGGCTCAAATTTTAGATTTTACAGTAATCCCTAGAATTTGTCCATGTCAATTCTATTCATAGGTGTATCTCCATATTAACTTGATAGGTCAAGTAATTAAGTGTGTTGCCCTTTATGTGCAATCGTGAACTTGGATACAATATGCAACAGTTAGTCCTCCCTTCGGTCACCATTAGACCCCAGGGTGTCTTAACTTCACCACAAATTGTATGATGGCAGACGCATTTGGATATGGAAATGTATACGTTGCTATTTCTCAGTCTGTAATCAAAATATGATTTGTATCATCCCGAATCTGACGATTCCATGAGGTTGATAATTGTTACTGGCTGGACAAATTGTAATCCATCTCGGTGCCAGTACTCGTCTTCCTCTCGGAGCACATGTTCAACACACTTCTTCCAGAACTGCATGTCTATCATTGAGAAGGACTCACGTGTCAGAACTTCAACATCACACATTTTAAACGTCCTGTTCTGTTCGGCAACTTGCCCCTTTACTTTAGCCCAGACAAGCTCTATCGGATTGAGGTGAGCATGATATGGAGGTAGTCGCAAAGACGTGTGGCCGTATTCCGCAATGATTTTGTCAATATGAAACACCTTTGTCTTATTTGTCATCCTCACCAGGTGCAACAACTCGGTTTCAAATATGTATCATCGAAGCTGACATTTTCCTTAGCAAGCCAAGTCCTAATTTGATCTTTTGTATTTGATGCAGTTGGTACTTTGTCTTCCGCTGATACTGCGCTGTGATAGGATGCATTATCCATTACCAAGCATGATGGTCTGTTTAGAATTGGAAGTAGATCTTTCTCCATCCAGTGCCTGAAAATATGTCCATTCATTTCTGTGTGGTAGTCCCTACCGTCGGTACTTTTGATTGGAAAATAAGTCCAGCGTCATGGACAAGACCTTCTTCACTGCTTCCTGCATGTGTTAGTATAATACGCTGGCCTTTGCTGCTTGGTATTTTTCTTTTCTGTTCACCGTCTACTGATTGCCATTCTTTAGCATTGGTGTGGTGAGCATTGACCCAGGATTCGTCCAAATATACAATAGCATAACCTTGCCTCCGCCGCTCACGGATCTGCCTCAGGTATTTACTTCGGGCAGCAATTAAATGTGGCTTTTCACAAATAATATTCCTGCCGCCTATAGTTTTCTGAAGGTGAAGACGGGCTCTTACAATTTTCCATAGAGTACTTTTAGAAATGTCTATGCTGCAATCTGATTGCAGTTTTAATTTCAGTTTCCTGAGAGTAACAAGTTGATTTGTCGCAAACATTTTCAAGAGCTCCCGTCTTATGACATCTATGTCAAAGTCGTCAATTGTTCTTTTCCTTCCTTGCTTGACATTAGTGCACTTTGTGTCCTGTTTAATCCATCGGGAAAAGGATTCTCTATTCAGACCAAGCGCCAGTTGCGTTCGTTTTTCAGGGTTATGAATATCGCAATATAGATGACCTCTCTTAGATTCCCTACGGAAGTGTTGGTATAGTAAAACTGTAACCTTCTGCATTGTTATAAATGTGCACTTCAGACTCATTATGAATGTGATATCAATGTCAGTTTTGATAAGCCAACAAATATGATACAATAGCTTCATACAAATAGCGAGATACGCCTATAACTATAAAACGGTATCCCAATTATAACGTCATATGCTTTCCGCTTTCAAAGTCGACTGGGTTAGGTGCACGGGAATTCGTGAAACTCACGATATTTCAATGTTACCATAATGTATTTTTAGAACAACGCGTCTGTGTACCGTAGATCTGTTACTATTGTGTACAATCCGGTGAGGTTGATTTTAATATAACCTGAAGAAGAAATATTTCAAACTACATCAAATTTTCTTGGAAAAAATATTTCTCTAGCGTCATGGATATTCTAAGGCTGCTTGCAAAAATCACTGAGATCCAACAGGTAGTTTTCGAGAAAATCAATTTCAAACGTGCTCACGAATTAATGGACAGACTATAGTTAGTTTGTTCCTTTCGTGCCAAAAGCGGCACATAGGGCAGATGTTTTAGATCTCCATGTGATGCGGTTCGTTACTAGCAGTTGGAGATCTTGTATGGTTTTACATCCCAATAGTTTACTTTCTTGTAGGATTGTTCTTCAAAGAGTGGTCTTAGGTCTTCCACGTTTTCTTTTCCCAACTGGTGATCACATAAGGACTTGTCGATTTAGTCTCTTTTCGTCTGATCTAAGAACATGACCTAAATATTTCACCTTCGTTTCCTTATAATATTTGATACGGGTTGTTGGTGTGTTCTATCTCTCACTGTGTTGCTAGAAACGAAATCACTCCATTTAACTTTTAATAATTTTCGGAGACATTTATCTGTTCAGACAGAGCCAACTATAAAATTATGGGTCTTCGGAGTCAGGTAAGAATTATGGGATATCAGACCCCAATTACATCACGTGACCTTGCATTCCAGTATTGGTGTATATAGACGAATTCATTTTAAAATCAACACAAAATGCTAAATCGTAGTTATATTATGCAACAAGTTAAGTTTAACAATAAGGAATATCAATATTATGAATATTTTTCACAAAATAAATAACCATAGACTTATAGAATTGAATAAAATTGTAAAAAAGCTTGCAGTGTTCTATCAAACATCTATATTTACCGGCCCCCTTTTCTGATCTAGGTCAGGAAACACCTAGTCAGTTGTCTGGCCTAGTTATCCTGAGTTGGCTGTGGTTCAGACCACCTGCAACTAGAACTTAAACGATTCGTGTCCCATGTATATCGATCCATTTTCTCATTATATGCGAGATAAAGTGTCTAGTCTAGTCGGAGACGGACGATAACAGGTAGGTCCAGCGCTCTATTCAAGCGGGTAAACGATCTATTGTCAGATAAAAATGACACTTCAATAACACAGACTATTTAGGAGATGGTGACATCTAGGTCAGATTATTGTGATCCTTTTCGTCTGACAATTGGAGCCGACTTGTCATTGATAATCTTTGATTAAGTATTTTTATTGTACCTAGCGGCCTCTTGGACTCTGCAAAATACATTTCTTTGTATCGTGTCCTCTTGTTCTTAGTCTTCTGCTTCTTTGTGTTCGTTCTTTACGACCAATTATAATCATTCTTTGTGATATGTTTGATCTTTGCCAAGAACGTGTATACGTTGCACATTGGTTTGGTAGGCCCCTAAACGCATAGACTTCTACACATTTAGGACACGGGCATCCAATTTCAGCCAAACTTCCTTATTTGCTTCTTATGACATGCGTGGCAGGTAACAGTAGTTCTATTCTTGACACCCCAAATTTGGGCTCCGGTAACCACTCAGGCGTTCTTCGTCTTTGAACGCTACATATCGGCTACTTGTCAAACTACTCTTTGTGTTTTGTATGTGATCTGAGCCTAAGAGCGATTGGACGTTGTGGCAGTTATGCACCTACAAGTAAGCCAGCACATCCGATTTCTATTTACTAGGGTAGCTTCTCTAGGCTCCTCCCTCAGTCGCCTCTTACGACATGCTTTTTATGCCGCACTGTTACTATTCTTTGCTTCCGGTGTGGGCCCCAGCACCACACGGGCGTCCAATCAACCAATCAATCAATCACTCAATCAATCAAGTGTCCTACCTGCTGGCGTAGACGATCATGTCTCTTCACAACTCTCTCTCTCTCTCTCTCTCTCTCTGTTGTAGTTAATCAGTTCTGACGTCGATCTTTTGTCGAACCACGATGTCAACCATTCGATATCTTCCTATGCCTACCACAATCACTTCTTCCCAAAATGGTACCTGTTGTCACCAAATGTTCTAAACCTTCTCTTCTCATTATATGCCCGAAAAACCTTGATTGTCTGATTCTTATTCTTTTGATAAGGTTTCTTTGCGTGCATGCCTCTTTTAAATCATCCTCATTTGTTTTCACTGTCCATATAATTTCCAGCATTCTTCTGTAAAACTAAATCTCTGTGGCTTCCAGCTTCTTCTTCTTTGAACGCTCCATGTGTGTGTGTATGGATCCAAGCCAAAGAGCGATTGTATGTTGCCCGAGTTATGCGCCTACAAGTTGACCACCAAATCGATTTCTACCAAGCTTTTTATTTACTAGGTAGCTTCCTAGACTCCTATTATTCAATTATTCCAAAAATGTGTGTCTGGCCCCATCAACAAAAGTAAACACGAGCCGCCACTGATTTTGATATCGCAATTAATAACCTTACTAAATGTACCATCTGAAGGATCTATACAGCAGCTGTGACAAGGTTGGAAGTCTGAATGTACGCTTTGCCCATTTACCTGTTTGATTCAATCACAGTCTTGTTTTGAAGTCGTAATAACAAAACTCACCAGCGAAACAATTTACTGTATTAAACCAGTGAAGCAAAAAAACCCAAATGGACTTCTCGATTGGCAAAAAAACCCAACATAATCGAACTATTGATCGTCTGTGTATTACCGGGGCCATCAAGGAGAACAAAGAATTGTAACACTGCGACCTACAAGGCATGTCGTAAGAGGCGACTAAGGTAGGGGCCTAGGAAAGCTACCCTAGTAAATCTTATTTTTCTTCGAACGTTCTCTATTAATAACTTGTTAACCACTATGTTTGGTTTGTATGTGATCTGCGCCTAAGAGCGATTGTACGTTGTGTCAGTTATGCGCCTACAAGTAGGCCACCACAACAATTTCCGGATGCTTTTTATTTACTAGGGTAGCTTCCTAGATCCTTCATCATTCGTTTTTACGACATGCCTTGTAGTCATAGTGGTACTATTCTTTGCTTCCTTGCGGGTTCCGTCACCACACGGGTGCCCTAGTAAATAAAAAGTGTCGCAGAAATCGGATGTGCTGGCCTACTTGTTGCGATAAAAATGGTCAGTGAGGGCTCGTTATTAAGGGCCAGTGGGGCCGAGCCCCACCAAATATAGAGTGTAATGTGTATTTATTATTTTATAAATTAAAATATAACCTAACCCAAAACCATAATTTTCCTGAAAATTTGTCTCTGGCCCCACCAACAAAAAAGTCATGAGTCGCAACTGAAAATGTCACAACGCATAATCGCTCTTAGACTCAGATCACATACAAATCACAAAGGGTGTTTAACAGGGTCAATATGAGCAGAAGAAGAAGAAGAATTATTGATTATTGATTATTTTTATTTCAAACATTGAAAGTGACAAAATTTGTCAAACTTGGATATGTAACCTCTACGAAGAATCCAACCACTCGCATATTTATTCAAAGTGACTCATCAAAACGAGAGCCCGAACTCAGAACAAAGGTGGATAATTCGCTAGGAACTTTAAGCTTTGGCAGTACCTATTGTCATGAAACTACAGGTGGAAATCTTACAGTGGATTATTGCTTCACATTGAGGATCATTTCCATTCAAACAAATGTCACTGATTGCCTGCAGGTAAGCTTAGTTGTAGACAACAATTGAGACTAGTTTCCAAAGACGGCGGTTTTTTCTTCTAAAGCTATTATTTCTCTAGAAAACTAGTGGCACCAACTTGCCGCCTCTAAACGGCTGTGTCTAGTCTGTAAAACGCTTGTCTACAGGACAAGGCAAATGGTGCTGTAAGTAATAGGGATTTGTAGTTCGAATTCAGTGCTTGGTAAATTTTTGCAGCCTAGGGCTAACCTCTGCAGTCGGAGAAGGCAAACATGTAAAGAAAGTGAGGGATACTGACAATAAGGAAAGGAACCTTCCGCAAAAATCAACCAAATTCACCATAACAGGTGACAACGCCTGAATTCATAGCAGGCGAATGTTGAGTTCCTGCGGTTTTTTAATACATGCTTACTGTCTATTTATTTACTATATCCACTTGCTCCGCTGCTTCCTCTGTTGGCTCCTGTACTTCCCTCCATTGGCTCATGTACTTCAGTTCATTGGCTCTGTTGCTTCCCTCTGTTATCTCATGTACTTCCCTCCATTTGCTCTGTTGCTTATCTCTGTTGTCTCATGTACTTCCCTCCATTGGCTCTGTTGCTTCTCTCTGTTGTCTCATGTACTTCCCTCCATTTGCTCTGTTGCTTCCCTCTGTTGTTTCATGTAGTTCCCTTCATTGACTCCAGTGCTTCCTTCATTGGCTCAGTGCTTCCTTCATTGACTCTACTCCTTCATTGACTACAGTGCTTCCCTTCATTGACTCAGTGCTTCCTCATTGACTCCAGTGCTTCCTTCATTGACTACATGCTTCCTTCATTGACTCCAGTGCTTCCTTCATTGACTCAGTGCTTCCTTCATTGACTCCCGTACTTCCTTCATTGACTACAGTGCTTCCTTCATTGACTAGTGCTTCCTCATTGATCCGTGCTTCCTTCATTGACTTCCAGTCTTCCTTCATTGACTACAGTGCTTCCTCCATTGCCTCCAGTGCTTCCTCCATTGCTCCAGTGCTTCTTCATTGATTCCAGTGCTTCCTTCATTGACTCAGTGCTTCCTTCATTGCCTCCAGTGCTTCCTTCATTGACTCCAGTGCTTCCTTCATTGACTCCAGTGTCCTCTTGGACTCCAGTGCTTCCCTTCATTGACTCCAGTGCTTCCCTTCATTGACTACAGTGCTTCCTCATTGACTCAGTGCTTCCTTCATTTATCCAGTGTCCTCATTGACTCCAGTGCTCCTTCATTGACTACAGTGCTTCCCTCCATTGCCTCCAGTGCTTCCCTCCATTGCCTCCAGTGCTTCCTTCATTGGGCTCAGTGCTTCCTTCATTGACTCAGTGCTTCCTTCATTGCTCAGTGCTTCCTTCATTGACTCCAGTGCTTCCTTTATTGACTCCAGTGCTTTCCTTCATTGACTCCAGTGCTCCTTCATTGACTCAGTGCTTCCTTCATTGACTCCAGTGCTTCCTTCATTGACTCCGTGCTTCCTTCATTGACTCGGTGCTTCCTTCATTGCCTCCAGTGCTTCCCATTGACTACGGTGCTTCCTTCATTGGCTCCAGTGCTTCCTCCATTGCCTCCAGTACTTCTTCATTGCCTCCAGTGCTTCCTTCATTGACTCCAGTGCTTCCTTCATTGCCTCCAGTGTTTCCTTCATTGACTACAGTGCTTCCTTCATTGGCTCCAGTGCTTCCTTCATTGGCTCCAGTGCCTTCATTGCTCAGTCTTCCTTCATTGCCTCCAGTGCTTCTCTTCATTGACTACGGCTCTCATTGATCCAGTGCTTCTCTTCATTGCTCAGTGCTTCCCTTCATTGACTCGGTGCTTCCTTCATTGACTTCCAGTGCTTCCTTCATTGACTCCAGTGCTTCCTTCATTGACTACGGTGCTTCCTTCATTGCCTCCAGTGCTTCCTTTCATTGACTACGGTGCTTCTTCATTGGCTCCGTATTTCTCCATTTGCTCCAGTGCTTCCTTCATTGGCTCCAGTGCTTTCTCCATTGCCTTCAGTGCTCCAATTCTCGGTGCTTTCCATTGACTCGGTGCTTTTCTCCATTGACTCCGGTGCTTTCATTGACTCTGGTGCTCTCCATTGGCTCTGGTGCTTCTCCATTGACTCTGGTGCTTCTCTCCACTGGTTCCGGTGCTTCTCTCCATTGGCTCCGGTGCTTCTCTCCATTGACTTTGGTGCTTCCCTCCATTGGCTCTAGTGCTTCCCTCCATTGGTTCATGTGTTTCCACTAGAGCTAAAAAAAATTAATTGTTATCGAATAGTCAGGAATTCTAGTTTGTCATTATTGTTCCTATATTTAGTTTGGGGAGAGTACCTGGTTGTCTTGTAGACCAAGAAGATTTCAACAACTCCAGGTGTGTAGGGGATATGCTTAGTGTTGTGGAAACTCCTACACAGGTACCGAAAGGTTACGATGTCCATGGCACCGAGCCGAAGAGCTTTCAGCTCAAGTGCTTCTGGATCGGAAAAAATAGCTACATTGCTAGTACAGTGGTCGCGAGATTGTTCAGGTTAGAATTTTTCTTTCTGCCCTCAGCAACAAAATTATCATTGACCTTACCGGGATTGTGGCGTCTGTGGCCTAGGGATAGTGACTCGGTCTATTAACCCCGACGTTCTGAGTTCGAATCACGCTGCAGACAGTTTGGTTGCAAATTGTTCCGTGTGGATTTTTACAAAAGAACGATGGCACCACCCGTTCAGAAAGCAATGGCAAACTACTGAACGTAATAATACCTAGAAAATCACAAACAGCGTTAAAAAGCTGGGGTTGATTCGCAAGTCCTGTAAAGTATATGCAATTAAATTTTAAAAATAGAGAGCCGCTGTATGTAGTTGTTAGTGAACTCGCTTCGCAAGGCTGGTGGTCTGGGTTCAGCTCCCGCAATGCGCGTGGGATTTTTCCAACCGCGACGGCTTCAGGTCGACCCAGCCTCAACTGGGTACCAGACATGCTCTGGGAAAGTAAAGGCATCCGGCGTGATGCTGACCACATCACCCATCGTGTGCCGACGGTCAATGAAAATACAGACCTAACACTGTATTGACCTATATACCACGAGGTATCTTCTTCTTTGCGTTCGTTCTTTATGACCAATTTTAATCACTCTTTATGATATGTTTGATCTTTGCCAAGAACGTGTATACGTTGCACACTGGTTTGTTAGGCCCCTAAACGCATAGACTTCACACGTTTAGGACACATGCATCCGATTTCAGCCAAACCTCCTGAGTCGCCTTTTACGACATGCGTGGCAGGTAACAGTGGTTCTATTCTTTACACCCCAAATTTGGGCCCCGGTAACCACTCTGGCGACCACGAGGTATGAAAGGGTTCCTTTACTTTTTGTTTCTTACTGGGGATTGAACATGGGTCTCTTGCATGAAAACCAGCGCGCTAATCCATTCTAAGTCGGCAAGCATAATATGTAATTTTTCAGTGGTTTTTCAGAACTTGGAAGGAAATGACAGATCTGACAATCAAGAAAAGAAGGGAATCATGAGTACAATCAATAACAATATATATGAGACTGCAGTAAAACTATTTGATTGGTAAAACACGTAATCACAAAGTACTGTAGTTTTACAAATTACAAAAACAATGACAATATACAGCAGCGTTTCGACCAACAAGGCCTTTATCAAGCAAACGAACAACAGGAGTGACGAATTTTAAAAACAATTACATATGGACGACTAGATACGGAGACATTCAAACGTATTGTTTTTATGTGTACAGTACTTTGTGATTACGTGTTTCGTATAATCAATCCTAGACGACACACATGAAAATTATCTCTTCTCTCTCTGTTGCTATCACGGCCAGACCGATGTACCAGATCTCTCAATAAATTCATTCATGTGGAAATCTGATTCATGTAGCCTTAGCATTGTTGTGTTTTACGTCACATCTGCAGCACCATTTGGAGCTCTAGTGCTTATCCTTCGGCGATGTGTCCGGATTCAGCCAGTGTTTACTGGGTTCGCTCTCCGTCAACCTTTGGCTGTCCCTAGCCGTCCTGCAAGGCAGCAGGTTGACTTCTACACATTTAGAACACATGCATCCGATTTCAGCCAAACCTTCTTAGTCCCCTCTTACGACATGCATGGCAGGTAACAGTGGTTCTATTCTTTACACCCCAAATTTGGGCCCGGTAACCACTCTGGCGCTGAAGAATTCAAGAAAGCAATCATGGCAGCTATTAGAAAACAGTTCAGGGACAGTCAACTAGTCAAGAACTCAAATGATTGTAATTTCCACTCAAAAGCCCTCAATATTGATACACGTTAGAAATGGCTATGATTGCCACAACATACATTATGTATAGAACGGTCAACAATAGTTAGATAGTGGTCTGCTCCGGTGGTCAAGCATAACAAAATAGTAAATAAAATGTGTATGTTATATATGAAATTCAAGCTTAGTTACGCCGATGTACGCCAGTATGAAATTGAAGCTTAGTTACGCCGATGTACGCCAGTATGAAATTGAAACCTAGTTACGCCGATGTACGATAGTCTCAATCTAAGGACGAGCTTTTTTTGTTATATCAGGGCGTGTAGGTCAACAAATATGAACAATCAGTGGCGACTCGTCATTAAGGGCCAGTGGGGCTGAGCCCCAGCAAAAATAATTTGTAACGTGTATTTATTTTTAATATATAGTTTTGTTTATAATTATTACTTTTAACGTGATACTGATTAGCTTTAGGACTGCTAGAGTTGATAGTAGCTCGGCCTGCTAGCTGTGAGACGCCTCATAGCTCTGGTTCGAACCTACTGATTAGCTTTTAAAGTTGAATATCTTCCCGGAATAATAGCCAATTAATAGTAAATACTAAAATATAACCAAACTAATAACCATGATTTTTTTCGAAAAATTTATACTGGCTCCAACAACAAAAATCATCACGAGCCGGCACTGTAAGTAATTCAGAATTAACTTGTACATGCTTGTTCGTTTGCTTGTTTAATGGGATTAACGCCTCTTTAATTTCGCCCGAGTGGTTACCGGGGCCCAAATTTGGGGTGTAAAGAAAGAACCACTGTTACCTGCCATGCATGTCGTAAGAGGTGACAAAGGAGGTTTGGCTGAAATCGCATGTGTCCTAAACATGTGAAGTCATGCTTTAGGGCCTACAAACCAATGTGCAAAGATACACGTTCTTAGCAAGATCAAACATATCACAAGAGTGATTAAAATTGGTCGTAAGAACGAACGCAAAGAAGAAGAAGAAGAAGAAGAGGAAGCCTCTTTAAGCCGAGGCAGATCTTTCAACTGGAGGACAAACCGTAGCCCCTGACAACATAAGGCCGAATAGCTCAGACAGGAAAACCAAAATTCCTGTTTAATAGGGGCTGGTTTTTAAACATATTTGATAGAACACAGGAAGATTTGGTATATGTTACACAATTCTACGAGTCCATTGTTATTTATTGATGAAAATGTTACTAACATTGATATTCTTCTTCTTCTTCTTTGCGGAGACATGGCTTGTTGGGCGCAGTGTTACTATTCTTTGCTCTTGAGCCTCGGTAAACACAAGTGAGACTCTAACGATTGTAATGGTGGCTCTATATAATTCATGCGTGCTTGATTTACTGATGTGCTGCCAACTAAACGATAGAACAGGTCGTGCTTTGCTACCATACACACACACACAAAAAGCAGTTCAGACAAGTTTTGAGTTACAATGTTGTGGTGTATGGCGACGTGTCGTGACGTTGCAAACTTTGACAACACTTAAACTCCTACCTGCGCACACCTGAGGGGACTCGCCCCTCCTCAAATCTGTCCCGTCACGCTCCACCAATCAACACTAAGGAATTTACACCTGTTGCAGACGACCGAACTGAAATGACAAATATTTCTAGCGACCATCTTGGTGAACAATTCAAATTTTACCTTTTATTGTTTACTTAACAAATACCCCTGATAAACACAGAAGGTTTAATCCACTCTTAGGCTACTAATAACCCCCCTACCCCAATAAATCCGATCTAATCCTAGTACTCTAGGACGGTCAAGAATACTTGCTCAAACTTGTTTCTTAAGGCTTAGAGGCGGAGCTAAAAGTTACTGTTGTAGACAAGTGTTCGTGAATTTGTGGGACCAGATTTGGCGCTCTAAATACAGTAAAATACTACATGAACACGGGTGGAAAGTTGTGTCAACCAGACGTGCTTATGAGAAGATTCTGTACAGAAAAACACTTGGTTCTACACAGTCCCTTCAGTGGTTTTAGTTTATCATCGAGTTTGTAGCTGCTCGTTGACACTCAGTGCTTATCAGTAACAAACAAGTGGTTCCGTGTGACAGTGTGTCAACAAATATCTCAACGAGTCTAGACAAGTGGGTTATAATTTTAGATCATGTTATCTTTGAAACGGTAGCACTGACATCGAATATAAATACGATCTTTTGATGAAGTGTTGATCGATCTGATGGAGGTTGATGGTACAGTATTATTTATTCGTCACGTGTTGTGTTTAGTGTAGACCTGTGTTAAGAGTTGATGATTTACTTATCAAATAAGAGTGTTTTCATTTCTAAACAGGACATCTACTTCTTTGCGTTCGTTCTTTACGACCATTTTTAATCACTCTTTGTGATATGTTTGATCTTTGCCAAGAACGTGTATACGTTGCACATTAGTTTGGTAGGCCCTAAACGCATAGACTTCTACACATTTAGGACACGTGAAGAGGACATCATTATTAAGTCAACCCTGATGATTATGTTCTGTATCCGCTAAGAATGGACCTGGTACCGGGTCTCGTTTAGCTATATATTAGTTTATGTGTCATTTAAAACCCATCAAGTCGACAAACGGATTTTGTGGTGTTTCTTTAGGTGATTAAGTAAGATTTGCCACACTGTGCGCATATTCTTGGCGTGAAAACTTTAACAATGAAGAAACAAGCTGGAAAACAAAGCGGTAAACGAAGAACATCGACACCTTCAAATAAACATGGAAATAAAATTAGTAAAACATCAAACGTTGAAGAGTTAACAGATGATACTACAAACGTCACTGACAACAGCGTTGATAACAATAACAAAACGTGTAATAGTGGAAGATATTACGACCAAGACACATCAGATGGAAATATAAACCAATTAGATCGTGCAAACTTGAGGTCTGATATTATCAATTCGGAATCTTTTCTTCGCCCTAAAAGTGAAATACTGCAAACTGCACATCTTTATCAGCGACATCTGAGAAATGAGACAGAAGAAACAGAACAAAGATTTAATCCAGAGATTCAACAACAGATTTATACACGAGATAGCAGAGGAAAGAATTCTTCAGGATTAGAAGATTCTTCAAATATCTCCCAATTGTCCACCAGTTACCTTCATCACCAACACTCAACCCTTCAACATGACTACCATTCAAGTGAGAGATCGTCATCACCGCATATTATTGCCTCTCACAACGGCTTCATCCCTGGGAACTTTACCTACCTCACCCAGAACGACGCTGTGATCGATCCACACATGTACGTCTCCAGTTCAGATCTCCATGAACTAACAGCAACCCGCAGTTCTCAACCTGAAGGGGTTGCCTTAAATCAACAACGGATATCCACAACTCATACATCGTCTACTGGTTCACCAAGTACTGCACATCATCCTTGCAGTAACCAAGAGTTCAGATCCACATCTATGAATGATCACCATCCAGCTCAACACCTTCTTGATCTGAACACTTCTACCAACCCGACATTTACATCACTTAATAATGCCATTACTGGAAGTGAATCCGTGAAGAACTTTAAAGGTAACATATTAATTCGTTTCTACCTTTTTGTTGGATATACATTCTTCTTCTTTCTATCTTTTTGTTGGATATACATTGTTCTTCTTTCTATCTTTTTGTTGGATATACATTCTTCTTCTTTCTATCTTTTTGTTGGATATACATTCTTTTTTCTATCTTTTGTTGGATATACATTCTTCTTCTTTCTATCTTTTTGTTGGATATACATTCTTCTTCTTTCTATCTTTTTGTTGGATATACATTCTTCTTCTTTCTATCTTTTTGTTGGATATACATTCTTCTTCTTTCTACCTTTTTGTTGGATAAACATTCTTCTTCTTTCTATCTTTTTGTTGGATAAACATTCTTCTTCTTTCTATCTTTTTGTTGGATAAACATTCTTCTTCTTTCTATCTTTTTGTTGGATAAACATTCTTCTTCTTTCTATCTTTTTGTTGGATAAACATTCTTCTTCTTTCTATCTTTTTGTTGGATATACATTCTTCTTCGAATGCTTCCTGTTGACCACTTGTTAGCCACTCTGTGTGATTTGTATGTGATTCAAACCTAAGAGCGATTGTACATTGTGCCAGCTATGCGCCTACAAGTTGGCTAGCTCATCCGATTTCTACGACGCTTTTTATTTACTACCGTAGCTTCTCTAGGTCCCTTCCCCAGTCGCTTTTTACGACATGCTTTGTTGGTAGCAGTGTTACTATTCTTTACTCCTCTTGAGAGCCCCACCAACATACAGATGGTCCATGGTATACGGATGATATTTCTGTAAAACTTATATTCAAATACATAATATGATAAGACTAAAAATGATATACCAGGAACAACAGGCAACCATTAAAATAAGAATTGAAATAACTGAATGGTTCGAGATTCAAAAGGGGGTACGACAGGGATGTATTTTGTCCCCATACCTATTCAACATATATGCGGAGAACATCATGAGGAATGTAAAAGACGATGCCAACTATGTGAATTACAACCCTCTCACTATAGGCAGCAAATTCATACCAGAGTTTAGATACGCAGACGATACAGTATTACTATCCACTAGCAGCGTCCGAGTGGTTACCGGGGCCCAAATTTGGGGTGTAAAGAATAGAACCACTGTTACCTGCCCCGCATGTCGTAAGAGACGACTAAGGAGGCTTAGATGAAATCGGATGCACATGTTCTAAACGTTCAGAAGTCTATGCGTTTAGGGGCCTACCAAACCAATGTGCAAAGTATACACGTTCTTGGTAAAGATCAAACATATCACAAAGAGTGATTAAAATTAGTCGTAAAGAACGAACGCAAAGAAGAAGAAGGAGACTATCCACTAGCAAAGAAGGTTTGGAAAACCTAATCATGACGACCAAGAAACATAGTGAAGACCAACATCTATATTTGAATACACAAAAATAAAAATCATGTAAACTGACAAAGCAAAAGGCTCACCTAACATCCAAATAAACAATGAAAACTCCAATGTGTAGAGAGCTACGAATATCTGGGCTCAATAATTAACAATAACGGTGACTGCTCCAAATAGATCTCAAGAAGATTGGCAATAGCAATCAAGAAGTTAAACACAATGAAGAACATGTGGCAAATCACCAGCAAAATACTAAAATTAAAAATATTAAGAGCATGCATTTTCCCAGTGGCTACTTATGGTTGTGAATCATGGACTATTACACAAAAATTAAGAACGAAAATCCAGTCCTTCGAAACTAAATGATACAGAAAGATCCTACGAATACCATGGACAGAAAAAGGAAGAACACTGATGTTCTGAAAGAACTAAATGTTAAAAGAATTGGCTGATAAACAACATACTATACAGAAAATTACATACTTTGGTCACATCAAGCGTCACGATGGCCTGGAAAGAACAATATTAGAGGGCAGGGTCCCAGGACGCAGAGGCAGACCAAGAAGAAGATGGCTACAAGATATTAAAGAAACCATGAATATGACCATCGACGAAGTGGGTGAACTGGCTAAAACTGGCAAAGAGAGCAACGTCCTATAAAGGATACGCACCTTGATGATGATGATGATTAGTTTTAGTCGTCGGAACATCATCAACCAATTAGTCCATACTTGCTCCGATCTCCCATCTACTAACGACCCCGGTTCTATGTTGGTTTATTATTCATCTTTGTCTTACCAGCATATTGCTCTTGTCTAGCTACATCACACTTGACTTGGAATTCTTGTAGTCTGGTTAGTGGTGTAGATTCACCACTATTACTTGAATCATGTACACATCCTCTCTCTCTCTCTCTCTCTCTCTAGGGAATGATGTATTGAAAAAGAACAATGCAAAGTTAAATTATATTGAATATATGAGAAAAAGTGAGTCACAATTTGCCGTTTATATATTGAGGGAAAAACTGTTTATAACACATTGTGACAACATGAAAAATCATTAGTGCACGAATTAAAGAACTACACAAAGAAACAATCCGTGTCAGCATTGCTTCATGGCGTGGAAGAGTTGCAGCGACACAGAGAGACAATCTATGTCAGCATAGCTTCATGGCATGAAAGAGTTGCAGCAACACAGAGAGGGAATCCGTGTCAGCATAGCTTCATGGCGTGGAAGAGTTGCAGCAACACAGAGAGACAATCTATGTCAGCATAGCTTCATGGCATGAAAGAGTTGCAGCAACAGAAAGAGACAATCTGTGTTAGCATAGCTTCATTGCATGAAAGAGTTGCAGCGACAGAAAGAGACAATCTGTGTCAGCATAGCTTCATGGCGTGGAAGAGTTGCAGCGACACAGAGAGACAATCTATGTCAGCATAGCTTCATGGCATGAAAGAGTTGCAGCAACACAGAGAGGGAATCCGTGTCAGCATAGCTTCATGGCGTGGAAGAGTTGCAGCGACACAGAGAGACAATCTATGTCAGCATAGCTTCATGGCATGAAAGAGTTGCAGCAACAGAAAGAGACAATCTGTGTCAGCATAGCTTCATGGCATGGAAGAGTTGCAGTTTTCTATCTGGAAAGTCATACAGCAATTTTACACGATTTTTCTGAACCGGCGTTGACCATTGTCCCTTTTATTTATTGCGCCCCATTTAGATCACCCAGTAGAATAAAGACTACACAGTGTGCATGTCAGACATAAGCACATCCTGCAGTCATGACCTTCATACATACATCAACGAAACGAATCATAGCCTCAAGATCGAAGCTATTGGGAACTCTCGAGGAACTCCAACTGACATGCAGCTTCATAGAAGCAACCCATCTTATGATTTAGACCAGCATACGGAACCGAACTCAAAGAAGAAGAAGATCACTCAACAATGGTTTTATGAACATTTTCGCTCTTAACATAGCCCTCACCCCACCCCTTATGAAATACCTATACCAGGTAGACATGAATCACAAACAGGTAACATTTCACAGATACGTTATTTAATCTATTACCATATCATATCAAGTCACAACTTCTGAACTGAAATATATTTTCTTTGCTTCGTTTAATAGACGTAGTTCTTTATGTGATTGTCACACCGTTCTCATATTTCCACATTGCAGAGATATTATTGTTTGTTTTATAGCTTTTAGTTTCTACAGAAAAGTGTTGCAAATCTTTAAAACATTCTTGTCTGACACTTTATCAGTATGTGCTGTTGTTGTACTCCTTTCTCTGGGGTATGTTCCGATCTAAATTATGATACGAATTGGCAAAGCAACATCAACTTTTAAAAATCTAAATAAATTATGGAACTGCAAGTTGTATAGTATTAAAACTAAATTACGAATTTTCAATTCAAATGTTGTATCAATCCTAACATATGCCAGCGAGAGTTGGAAAATGACTAAAGATATAGAAAGCAAGTTGAATGCATTTGAAAATAGATGTCTGTGAAAAATAATGAATATAAAATGGAACGAATTCAGAATAAATGATGAAATCAGAGACATGTCTGGTCAACCACTAGTGACAACTGTTATAAGAAAGAGAAGATGGAGATATGTTGGACACACCTTGAGGAGAAATGATCAACGAATATCAAAGCAGGCATTGAAGTGGGATGCAAAGGGTTCAAGAAAGAGAGGTCGACCTAAGGAGACCCTGAAACGAACTTTGCTGAGAGAGGCAAGAAATATCGGTCTCAGTTCCATGGAGGAGATTGAGCGAGTTGCCCATGATAGAGCGGTGTGGAGAAATTACTTGCTGGCCCTATGTAACGTATAACGGTACGAGAGGAATTATTATAATATTTTAATTATATGTTCCGATCTGTTTCAGCTATTTGTGTGTGTATTCTTTCTAGTGTCAGAAACTATCTCTCTCGCGATCACTGCTTAGATTGATGTACCAGACTTCCACATGAATTCTGCTGTTATTAGGAACTCCGTCCCTCCGTACAGCTTCTCATTTAATTCGATTTTTTCCGGCCAGGTTTCGTTTCTCAGGCCTGCTAGCAATATGCAGTCTTGCAGTAAGTGCTCTTTCCGTCATGCCCGCAGTGGCACAGGCTAGTTGTGCCAATTTTAAATTTGTTATACAGGTGGTATCCGAGTCTGTTATGGCCGGTACGCAGGCGGAATATGATAACTTGTTTGCTACGGGACAGGTCATAGTACCCATCTATGGCGCTGTGTTGAGGGTGGTCTTGCGACTACTTCTCTCTGTTTCGCCATCCGATGGTTGTTTTAGCCTACTCGTCACTGATTTCATAATCAGTCTGTGGGAATCGTCTTCATGCCTTTGCTAGCCTGTCTGCCTTTGCTAGCCTGTCTCCCTTTCTAGCCTGTCTGCCTCTTTTTTCCCCTTATGTTGCAGGTGATGGGATTCACAGTATGACTTTGCGTCTGAATGAGTTTGTTAGTTCTCAGAGGATCGTTTTCTAGTGTCAGAAACTGAAAAGTTGTCAAAGAGATTGAACTTTGTAATAAGAATCTCTCTCTTTAGCCTGTTACGCCCTTGGCGTTTAGGCAGCAACAAACGCACACCATTCTTCCCTGTTCATGGCCTTCCTCTGTATTGTGTTCCAGCTATGATTCATTTCCTTCAGTTCTTGTTCTATCGTTCTCCTCCAGGTCGTCTTGGGTTTTCCACGCTTTCGCCTACCCTCTGGAGTCCATCTCAGTGCAGTTTTCGTGTCGGAGCCAGTCTCCATGCGCATCACATGTCCAATCCATCTCCAGCGTCGTCTTCGGATGATAGTGCCCATATTCTCTTGTTGGCATCGTGCAAGCAATTCTTGTTTCGAGATAGTAGTCGACCAGTACACGCGTAAGATTTTTCGCAGACAAGTTGTATGAAAGGTGGAGAGTCTGGACATATCCTGTTCTGTCATTCTCCAGCATTCCGATCCGTACAGCAATGTTGACAGAGAGAGAGAATTAGCAATTACTTCCAATATCTTTATTTCTTATTTCTCCAATCTCGTTGGCATATGTTAGAATTGAGACAATATTGACATTTAGTTTCTCTCTTTCTCTCTCTCTCTCGTTGGCATATGTAGAATTGAGACAATATTGACATTTAGTTTCTCTCTCTCTCTCTCTCTCTCGTTGGCATATGTAGAATTGAGACAATATTGACATTTAGTTTCTCTCTCTCTCTCCTCTCTCTGTTGACATATGTTAGAATTGAGACAATATTGACATTTAGTTCTTCTCTTCTCTCTCTCGTTGGCATATGTTAGAATTGAGACAATATTGACATTTAGTTTCTCTCTCTCTCTCTCTCTCTCTCGAACGTTCCTTTTCTGTCGTGTTTATCATTCTAATTGTGATATATGCACAGCCTTTGCCAAGAACGCATATTTAGTTCATAAACTATATAACTTGGAGTTCCATATTTTATTGAGATTTTGAACAATCTGATCTTACTTTGACAATTCCTAGCATAAGTTCTATTTTGGTATTTCCTGTGCAGTCACAATTGCTACCTAAATAGGTGAACTACTCTTGTTTTTTTCTTCGTTATAGATTCCAGTGTTATACCTGCATGATTTGTCCACAGCCAGCTCTAAATTAGGTCGTATAACCACAGCCAGCTCTAAATTAGGTCGTATAACCACAGCCAACTCTAAATACTAAGCCGTATAACTGAAAGGGGAAAACCCCTGATCTAGTTTCTGTTGGGTGGCTGGAATTTGTATATGTTTGATGCCCACCTGCCCAGCGTGTTTGTAGCGCGTTGGACGAAGGGTGACAAGCGCCCTGTGAGCGCGGTTCAATTCCGCGGGTTGGTAGAAAAGCCACAGGTTCTCCAGATTTACGGTGTTCGTGGCACCGAACCGAAGGGTTACGATGTCCATGTCACCGAGCCGAAGAGTTGAAAGCTCAAGTGCTTCTAGATCGAAAAAAAAAATATATGTTTGAGATATATGCAGGATTGTTGCAATTTTACTCAAGTTTATGGTTATTTATTGATGAAAAATATTCATAATATTGATATTCCTTATTGTTAAACTTAACTTGTTGCATAATATAACTTCGAGTTAGCATTTTGTGTCGATTTTAAAATTAATTCATCTATATACACCAATACTGGAATGCGAGGTCACGCGACCGGTTGTGGTCTGATTTCCCATAATTTTTACCTGAGTCTGCCGGCCGTATTAGTTTATAGTTGGCTGTGACTTGCCATAGGTGTCACCGTTAGATTTGTCTTATCAAAACTTATCTGCAGTTAAAAAAAAGGAACTTTGATCCTATGGAGAATGAATGAGTTGTATAGTTTCATTGTACATCTTGGTTTCTTTTACTTAACAATGCAGTGAAAAATGAAAATTTTGGCATATCCTTTTTAGAGGACGTAGCCATCAAGAATAGTAAACGAGTTGTCGTTTTTCTAGGCACCACTTATACTTTCAGTAGTTTTCCATTCCTTTCTGAACGGTGAGGTATATTTTTTTACAGTTCGTAAAAATCCAAGGGAACTAATTTTCTTCCAAACTTTCCCGCCGCGGAGTTTGAACCAGGTACGCTTCGGTTGGGATCGAGCTCACTAGCGCTAAGCTACAGACGCTCACAATGCATTATGATCTGTGAAATTCAAATCTTCCAGATGTCTTATTTCTATTCAATTGCTGCCGGTTTCACCCTGCAATATTTTTCATCATCCAGTCAATGGTCACTCCAAACAATAACAGAGATAAAAACAATCCTTTCATTACTGCAGTTTCAACCATAAACCTGTCACTTTGCCCATCATTAGTACGGACTGCACGCCATCATAGAGGCTCTTGATAATGTTTATTAGTTGGACTGATATTCCATGGCATCTCAAAATATTCCACAGTGGTTTATATGTAGGCTATTGGAAGCTTTTTGGTTAGAACGAGACACTGTGGTCTCAGAGCACACCTCCATAGAATGGGTCTCAGGCTCGGCTGCCTGTACATGTGGAGCACCAAAGCAGTCCCTAGAACACATCCTGCAAAACTGCCCAGTCGTCTTCTTGCGTTTTTCTTTACGACCAATTTTAATCACTCTTTGTGATATGTTTGATCTTTGCCAAGAATGTGTATACGTTGCACATTGGTTTGGTAGGCCCCTAAACGCATAGACTTCTACATGTTTAGGATACGTGCATCCGATTTCAGCCAAACCTCATTAGTCGTCTCTTACGACATGCATGACAGGTAACTGGTTATATTCTTTACACCCCAAATTTGGGCCCTGGTAACCACTCGGGTGGATGCCTAGTCTGATCAGTGTGAGAATAGAAATATGACCAACAGAAACAACCCTATAAAATAGACTTATGTGGGACCGGTGAAGACCTCAACCGCACCACCCTGTTTATTACACATACTGGAGTAGTCACATATCAGAAAATGATCGCAGAAGAAAAGTGAAGCTTTTTGGGAATCAATAAAAGTTTGAAAAAAACAGTTGTTACTTCTCAATATGTTCCTCCAAGATAAGTCTTGAAGTAATTATTTGGTCTAAGCAGCTTCCCAGGTCTAACACCAGCTTATTCTTTCAGGGCCATATCTATATCTTCTTTGATGCTATAGAGAATGATCTGCTAAACGTCTTGGTTATTATTGATAATGAACAGATCCATCTCCAATTGTTTTTTTTTTTTTTTCGTCCGCTTTCAACTCAGACGAAGTTTCATCTATGAAACTGATTTTTGCGTGAAAATCTGTTTTTCCAATTTCTTACAATGGCAGCAGCGTGCACATTGTAAATTACTTTACACTGGCAGCCGTGTGCTCAATGTACTCGTAATTAGTATTCCCTCGCCATACAGGCAGATTTTCTCCGACTTCAGAGGTACTCATGTTATCGTCCTGAGTAAGACCAGGCACTCGAACAAATGCCGGACAGTAGGTTCGAACCCGAGCTATGAGGCGTCTCACAGCTAGCAGGCCGAGCTACTATCAACTACTCTAGGCAGTCCCCGATCCAATTGTTATAATCTTTGTGATAATATTTTTGGGATCTTAACAATTATTTCTATGCTTTCAGTGTTCTGACACTGTCTTACTGTCCCATAATTTAGTAACTAGGTCATCTTCTTCTTCACTTTTCAACTCCCAATGGAGCACAGGTCTTCAACAAACTTCTTCCAGCTCTTCCTCTCTTGCCATTCCTTCCAATTATTTCCACATCTTGGTAACTTTTTTAAATATCAGTCTCCGGCTCTCTTTTCCATGTATGTTGTGGCCTTCCCCTACTAATCTTTCCTTGCGGGTTCCAAAACAGGGCATCTCTTGCTATGCTTCCAGTCGGTCTTCTCAATCTGAGTCCTACTCGTCGCCATCGTCTCTCCCTTAGCGGTTTATCCACTGGCATCTGCTTAGTTCTTTCACTGAGTTCTTCATTCGTAATCTTATCATAACATCTCAGTCCCTCTATTCTACGTAAACATCCATTTCTGAAGGTCTGTAGTTTTCTGGTGGTTTCTTTTGTTGTCTTCCATGTTGTATTTTTTGTGTAGATTCTTTGACGATTTGGTATAATCACTGTCTTCTTCTTCTTCGTCTTCTTGCGTTCACTCGCTATGAATTCAGGCGTAATCAAGGTCCTTGGCATTTCTGACTCATTTTTGCGTGAAGGCATGCTTTCCTTATTATCAGTGTCCCCGCTATTCAGGCGTGCCTTCTCCGACTTCAGAGGTAAATGTACAATCACTGTAAAAAAAAAAACATCTGCTGAGACTGAATGAAAAATTGTCAGATATATCTTCTTGATCTTCTTCGTTATATCAGATTATGTTGACGATCTTGGACCTCTAGAAATTCCTTTTCTGAAAATGAATATTGTGGTATAACCTTTACTGTACGTAGCCATCAACCACAGTAAACGAGTGGTCGATTTTATAGTCACCACTTATACGTTCAGTAGTTTACAATTGCTTTCGGTACGGATAAGTATATTTTTCATCATCATCAGGAGCCGTGCCGGTTGGCGTAGGCGATCATGGATCTCCATAAATCTCTGTCGTTGGTGTTTGCTATCAACTCAGATGTTGACGCTCTACTGTACCATAAAGTCAGGCTATCCAACAATTTCTGTCTTCCTCTGTCTCGTCTACCCTCAATTTTACCGTTCGTAAAAATCAAAGTGAATTAATTTGCTTCCAAACTAGCCCGCATCTGAGTTTGAATGATGAACTCTTGTGTTGTGATGAAGCTCACTACTGCTTAAGCTACAGAATTCGTTTCTTGTTGACTTTCATGAATTTGTTCTCTTGTATCCTTATGATTTGTTTCTTATGTCTAGAATTTAAGCCAAGGAACACCCCGATTAAGATAATAGCGAGTACATGTTGGTCATATCAGGACGTATAGGCGCCTGGGTGGTTACCGGGGCCAACATTTGGGGTGTAAAGAATAGAGCCATTGTAACCTGTTACGCATATCGTAAAAGGCGAGTAAGGAGGTTTGGCTGAAATCAGATGCACATTTCCTAAACGTGTAAAAGTCTATGCGTTTTGGGGCCTACTAAACCAATGTGCAACGTAACACGTTCTTGGTAAACATCAAACATATCACGAGTGATTAAAATTGGTCGTAAAGAACGAACGTAAAGAAGAAGAACGCGTATATGCCAACAAAAAGGGATTCAAATGTATAATCTATCAACTGACACGAAAACGAACTGTTTCACAACAGAAGGATATGTTAATGTCAAAGTGATTGATCAATCCATACTAACGCAACGGTTCCCAGCCAGTGGTACGCGTACCCCAGAGGGTACGGGTCGTTCAGAGGGATGCATAAAAAAATCAGATACTAGGGAGGGGGAACAAGGAACGTAAAAAAATGCTTAACGATAGTTATCAAGTTGAATGCATTTGAAAATAGATGTTTGCGAAAAATAATAAATATAAAATGGAACGAATTCAGAAGTGATGAAATCAGAGAAATGTCTAGTCAACCACTAGTGACAACTGTTATAAGAAAGAGAAGATGGAGATATGTTGTGCAAACCTTGAGGAGAAATGATCAACGAATATCAAAGCAGGTATTGAAGTGGGATACAAAGGGTTCAAGAAAGAGAGGACGACCTAAGGAGACACTGAAACGAACTTTGCTGAGAGAAGCAAGAAATATCAGTCTCAGTTTCATGGAGGAGATTGAGCGAGTTGGCCAGGTTAGAGCGGTATGGAGAAATTACTAACATGCTCTATGTAACGTATAACGGTACGAGAGGAATTATTATTAACGATAGTTATGGAAGCTCTAAGTTAGGACTGTATCTTGTATCGTGTGATCCTAGTTTCAAATAACTAAGTACATCAATGCACGCTCCACGATCTCACTAACAACGTTTCTATCTGCTTGTCTTCTTCTTCTCTTCCACCATTTACTTCTTTATAGAAGTGTTGGGGGACGTAGTGATCTTGTGTGTGCTTGTTTTAAGGCACTTTGTTAGCCGATATTCATGTTCGTAAGGCTGTTCTTGATGTTGTCACTTCATCTTTGCTTGGTCTTCCTCCTGTTTTGTACTCATTATACTTTTTCTGTGTGGTTCTCTGTGGTATTTGCCAGTATATGTTTGAGCGTGAAGCATAGACATTTAACAAAACAGTCGAACAAAAATATATGTGATTTGGATACCATAATAATAGCCATCCATCGCGCGCAATGATGACAACAGCCTCAGACGAGTACTGCTGAACTTCTCTTGTGTGTGTGGAGGTGACTGTAGAGTCCAATCCTAAAACACAATCCCTACCACAGATGGGGCATACATGATCAAGGTTGGACATATGGGTGTTGTGCGCCCTGTATTGTCGAGCAGATTGCTGTCTCTGCACCCAAAAAGTACGACAACTTTCAACTATCTTGCGTTCTTACAGCGACATTTGGCGATCTTGTGTAATATTTATAGAAATATATTTTAAAAGGGGGTACACAATTAGAAAAAGGTTGGGAATCACTGCTCTAGTAAAATGTATAACGCCTAATATTGTTCTCAATACAATGTGAATATCACATTTGTCATGATATATGTCGTGAAAAACTTGAAATCTGTCGAATACCTGTTACTGGAACGAAACACTTCGTTAGATTTACCACCTGAGTGATATTTATATCATCGTATTGATAATACCTGTCCCAGGTAATATTAACCTTTTTCTCTTTAATACTGCCAGCTTCCTAAACAATGTTCCAGATGATAATTATGGAATGTATATGGACATGTTAAATATCACTTGTCATATTGTCCGCATAGAGATGGTACCAGCTAGTGAAATCTTTTTAACATATACGTCATGAACAATTCTACTTCTTCTTTGTCTGCGATCAACTTCTGCGATGCGATTACTCCGGTATGTGTCATAAACAGGGCGGTGCGCTTGAGGTCTTCACCGGTTCCTCCATAGTTTGTCTTGTAGGGTTGTTTCTGTTGGTCAGATCTCTATTCTCACACTACTCAGACTGGGGCAGTCTTGCAGCATGAACAATATGTCATTCCTTGCTATTCTTTTGGATGTGGGAAAACCTACAAATCTGATCTGGTCAGATTGGATCACATCAGATCTGGAGAAAACCGAGGGAGGCTGCAGTGATACGTAATAAATTGGCGTTAAAGACAAAGACACGTATGTATCGTATCACATATCATCATCAAATAGCTTGTCCTGAGCAGAACTTTGCCACCCCAATAATCCTCCGGAATTTCTCTCTCTAAGATGTCCTGCCTCTGCAGCCGTCATGTTCAAACCATCAGTTACATGGTATCACATAAACAAGCAAAAAAGAATAATCAAATAATAAAACTTAAATAAAAAATTCAAAGTATCGACTATAAGTCTTCTTCAGGAAACATACAAACAAACACAAGGAATCCTAAATAAACTAAAGCATGGATCTAAATGATGAATTACTTCAGATATAAACGATGCATACCCACTTGCTATTTGTTTGTAATGTATATGAATAGTTTAAGCATATTTATTTCAAATGTTATCTTCTTCGAACGCTCCGTATCGACAACTTGTTAACCACTCTGTGTGATTTGTATGTGATCTGAGCCTAAGAGCGACTGTACGTTGTGCCAGTTATGCGCCTACAAGTGGACAATCGGTTAGAGACAGGTTAATATTCAATAGAGGTATTCAAAAATAATGATATCAAAATTATACTGGAACTTCTATCTCCTCTAGTGAATCAAATATTTCAATGTTCGATCGGAGCCTGGCCTCAGGCACAGCTAACTTTAGATAATTAGGCCAGACAACTGACCGGAGATTCCTGATCTAGATCAGAGAAGGGAGATGGAGAATATAGATGTTTGATAGAACACTGCAAGTTTTTTTTGCAATTTTACTCAATTCTGTGAGTCTATGATTATTTATTAGTGAACAAAATTCATAATATTGATATTCCTTATTGTTAAGCTTAACTTGTTGCATAATATAACTTCGATTTAGCATTTTGTGTTGATTTTAAAATGAATTCGTCTATATACACCAAAACTGGATGCGAGGTTACATGGTGTAGTTGTGGTCTGATTTCCCATAATTCTTCCCCGAGTCAGAAGGCCCATAAGTTTATAGTTGGCTATACAAGGAGTACGTAGCAGTATTTCAGAGCTGGTTATTTTGTCATACCACTGACTTTTTCTTTCAGCTCTTTTACAATTTGAATCTACAACCGCATGTGTGTTGTCGGGGCTTGAAAGGGGAGCAAAGAATAGTAATACTGCGACATACGAGGCATGTAATAAGATGCGACTGAGTTAGGGCCTAGGGAATACCCTAGTAAATAAAAAGCATAGCATAAATCGGATTTGATGGTCTGCTTTTAGTCGCACAACTGACACAACGTACAATCGCTCTTAGATTCGGATCATTTACAAATCACAAAGATCGGTTAACATGTGGTCGATACGAAGCGTCGAAGCAGAAGAAACCCTTAAGTTTATAGTTGATTCTGCCTCAGGTGAGTTACCTGTTTCTGAAGAAAGATCCTCTCCCGGATGTAATACCTACCATAGTTCACAGTTCAATGAACACGTGATGTAAAAAAGTTGTTTCAAGTATTTTTACTATTAAAAAAAAATTGTATTTATGTTTATATAATTCATTGAATGATAGAATATGTTGTAGGGGTGGAGAACTTGGATTGTAGGGATGGTGAGCTTGGATTGTAGGGATGGTGAGCTTGGGTGCTGTGTACTTCCTTGATCCGAAAAAACAAATAGACAAATACGGGATTCGAACCACTTACCTCATTTCTTCGACACCCATTCCCTAGCCTAGCAATACGAACGTCCTTACGAATCAAACTAGAATGGCTCGCTGGTTATGTTCGTAAGGACGCTGTATGCTAGGCTAGGCGATGGGTGTCGATGAAATGCGGTAAGTGGTTCAAATCCTGTGTTTGTCTTTTTTGTTTTGTTGGGAAGCTCTTAATACCTGTACACTGTTTATTTGTTGATCATATTCGTTGTTTCCTCTGGAGTTCTTGTTAAAAAAACTCCATGTTCTCAACTTCCTTGATCCGGAAAGTTATTCTTACAAGAACTATGATCCTGGTAGGGACGGACACCAATGTCAGACATATTTAAGGATGCAGCTTCAGACAATATGTGACCTCCTGGTTGGGGAAGGGGCTGAAAACTCATGTCTGTAAAAAGAAAGTTATGGAAGCGGAAGCAAGAGACACAAACACGTTTGAAAAATTCCAAAATACAATATGTCTGACATACAATTCAATTAATAGAAATGCGACGAAACGGCATCATTGAATTTTTGTGTGGAAGCTTTATGTGTCAAACGGACATGATAAACAGATTCAACAAAAGTAATGCTTTCTTATTCTTCTTCTTTGCATTCGTTCTTTACAACCAATTTTAATCACTCTTTGTGATATGTTTGATCTTTGTCAAGAACGTGTATACGTTGCACATTGGTTTGGTAGGCCCCTAAACACATAGACTTCTACACGTTTAGGACATGTGCATCCGATTTCATCCAAACCTCCTTAGGCGCCTCTTACGACATGCGTGGCAGGTAACAGTGGTTCTATTCTTTACACCCCAAATGTAGGCCCGGGAACTGCTCGGGTGTAATGAATGATTGTTAGGACCATCATCATTGCACTTCGGTGAGTCACCATGCGTCTCTCGGACACCTGTCGCTCAGGTGTAATGCTTTCTATTTTCACATTTCAAGAATGTAAACTTTATCACTAACCCCACCAAAATATATTGTTATCTTGTCAATTCTTCCCATCTGATATGACAGAATCTAAATCATATTTTCTTCTATTTTCTTACAAAATGATGATATATATATTTTATATCTTTGTTGTTATACAGAATCGTTTTTATCGCGTCAATCTACTTTCTACATTTGAACATGAAAATAATTATTTAGTAACAAAATAGCCTATTCACATTTCTTCAAAATTGGTTTCTCTCTCTCTCTCTCTCTCTCTCTCTCTCTCTCTCTCTCTCTAGCATGCGACGCCCTTGTCGCTTATATATATTCATATATTCTGCAAATAATTTCTCTATACCACTCTGTCCTGTGCAACTCTCAATATCCTACATGGAAATGAGCCTAACACCTCTTGCCTCCCGTAGCAAAGTTCGGTCCGGTTTCCTAGGCGCCCTTTCCATTCCAAATCATCAGCCTCCCTACCAAATCCCCGCCCTGATACTCTCTGATCATCTCAGAGTATGCCCAACACATATCATCATCAAGTAGCTTGTCCCTTCCGGAACTTGGCTCCCATGACAGCAGTCCTGAAAACTCTCTGTTCTGTGCAAGTTGACTGGCGTCAACAGCAGTCATTCTCAAATCATCAATGACATCCTGCACGCATCGTCTTCTAATTCTTCCTCTCGTTCTTCTTCTAGGCACCATTCCTTCCAAAATTAATTTTTCCAGGCACTCATGTCGTTTGATGTGTCCGAAATACTTAATTTTCCTTGTTTTTCATGCTTTCCAACACATATACAGTCTCTCATTCTAACAAGAATTGTCCCTTGTGGTTGACCAGACATTTTTCTGATCTCATCACTCTTTCAACATAGGACATCAACAAATACACACAATTCTTCTATATTCTTGGCTGTCCACGTTATTGTGTTACATCTTAACTAATTTCTTGCAGTTCTTGTTCTACTGTTCTCCTCCAGGTCGTTTTGGGTCTTCGATGTTTTTGTTTACCTTCCAGTGTCAATCTCAGTGCAGTTTTCGTGACAGTCGCAATGCGTTTTACATGTTAGATTCGTCTCAAGCGTCTCTTTTGCATGATGATACCCGTATTCTCTTTCCGCCCGTATGGTGTCGGACCCGCAAAGGAAGCAAAGAATAGTACCACTGCGACCTACAAGGCATGTCGTAAGAGGCGACTGAGATAGGGGCATAGAAAAGTTACCAAGTAAAAAAAGCACTGCAAAAATCGGATTGGCTGGCCTACTTGTAGGCTCATAACCGGCACAACGTACACGCGCTCTTAGGCTCAGATCACATACAGATCACACAGAGTGGTTAATAAGTGGTCGATAAGGAGCGTTTGAAGAAGAGTATTCTATTTCTGACACTGTTTAACAAGTTCTTATCCTATCAGATGGCAGAAAAAGCCACAGATTCCCCAGATTTACGGTGTTCGTGGCACCGAACAGAAGGTTACGATGTCCATGGCACCGAGCCAAAGAGCTGAAAAGCTCAAGTGCTTCTGGATCGGGAAAAAACAACTCCTACAAGATATTCCCAAGTATTCCCACTCATATCCACCCAGGTATACCACCGACCAATTCTAGATAACTAGGCCATACAAGTGACCGGGGAATCCCTGACCTAGATCAGAGAAGCGGCTGGAAAATATAGATGTTTGATAGAACAAAACACTGCAAGCTTTTTTCAATTTTACTCAATTTTGTGAGTCTATGGTTATTTATTGGTGACAAATATTTATAATATTGATATTCCTTATTGTTAAACTAAACTTGTTGTATAATATAACTTCGATTTAGCATTTTGTGTTGATTTTAAAATGAATTCGTCTATAAACACCAAAACTGGGAAAGCAGCAAGGTCACGTGGTGTAGTTGTGGTCTGATTTCCTATAATTCTTACCTGAGTCCAATTGCCCATAAGTTTATAGTTGGCTCTGTGTATACCCAAGTGTCTTTAATTTTATCCTCCCAGGTAGGTTCGACAGTAGACCGACAGTAGACCGACAGTAGACCCGACAGTATGCCCGACAGTATGCCGACAGTATGCCCGACAGTAGACCCGACAGTATGCCCGACAGTATGCCCGACAGTATGCCCGACAGTAGGCCCGACAGTAGACCCGACAGTATGCCCGACAGTAGACCCGACAGTATGCCCGACAGTAGACCCGACAGTATGCCCGACAGTATGCCCGACAGTAGACCCGACAGTATGCCCGACAGTAGACCCGACAGTATGCCCGACAGTAGACCCGACAGTATGCCCGACAGTAGACCCGACAGTAGACCCGACAGTAGACCCGACAGTATGCCCGACAGTATGCCCGACAGTAGACCCGACAGTATGCCCGACAGTATGCCCGACAGTAGGCCCGACAGTAGACCCGACAGTATGCCCGACAGTAGACCCGACAGTATGCCCGACAGTATGCCCAACAATATGCCCAATTATTTTCATAAGAAGTCTTCCTATAAGCCGAGACGGAAAGAAACGAAAGTTGAAATATACAATTAAGAATAAGACTATAATGTGTACAATACAAATTTAAAACAACTGTACAGATATCAATAATGATTTAAGTTACAATTTGATCATGTATAAGTGAAATATATCTCAAGTAGTAGCTTGTTCCTTGTGGAACGTCGCATTCATCACAGCCCGCCTGATAAGCTATCTGTCTCTTGCAAGTTCTCCTGCCTTCCAGCGTCATGTTCAAGGTTTCTTTGATGTCCTGCTGCCATCTTCGTCTTGGTCGTCCCTGCTTCGTTTTCCAGGAACCATATCTTCCATTACCTTTCTCTCCAGATCACTGTGGCGTTTAATGTGACCAAAATATTTCATCTTCCAGGACATGATGTTATTTATGAGCTAATGCTCCTTGTAAGATGTCTTTGTTTCTTTTCTTATCTATCCAGAATGTTCTAAGAACTTTTCTATAGCACCGTGTTTCAAAAGCTTCAATTTGGTTCTTTAATGTTTGTGTTATGGTCCACGATTCGCATCTATATGGTACCTCAGGAAATATTGCATGTTCTCAGAAGTCTTACTTTTATTTCTTTGCTTGTGTCATGCCATAGTTTCTTCATGCTGACCACCCTCTGGAAAGCCATGGCTAGCATTATTCTAACTTCGTTCGTACAATCTCCATTGTTGGCTATTATAGAGCCAAGATATTCCAAATCTGTGACATTCTGAATGTTTTCATTATTGATGGTAATTTTGTGTTGAGATTTTACTTTGTCATAATATATCTACTACAGTGTATTGTGTAAAGGGAGATAAATAACATCGTTGAAAAATGAAGTTTAGTATTTATGAGAGCTCCTCCCGGATGTTTAATTGGTCTGGTAACTTATAATAGAAAATTTGTGAAAACCTATACTGGAGACGACACGTACGTATTACAGTGAGCTATATTGACACACCTATTTATACACACCTATTTATGGTGTATTTTTATAATATAGAACATTCTGTAGCCACTCAGACTGAAAATAATTGTTACGGACGGCATTCTCAGATGAAGGGACTCTCCGCAGGTGCTGCTGTGTATGTGCTCTGATGATGTTATTCTCAGTTAGTTGAAAAGAACCATACGTCTATGAGGGAAAAAGTGATGTAAAGATGTTAAATCTAACCAGATTTCCTTTGCTATCATGGATATACACATAAATAAACACACACAGCTATAATAATTCCTCTCGTACCGTTATACGTTACACAGCTATACACACACATAACTGAACATACACAGTTATACACACACATAACTGAACATACACAGCTACACCACAGCCAACTCTAGATAACTAGGCCAGACAACTGAATGAGGATTCCCTGACCTAAATCAGAAAAGGGGGTCGGAAAATATAGATGTTTGATAGAACAACGGAAGCTTTTTTTGCAATTTTACTCAATTCTGTGAGTCTATGGTTATTTATCGGTGAAAAATATTCATAATATTGATATTCCTTATTGTTAAACTTAAACTGTTGCATAATATAACTTTGATTTAGCATTTTTGTTGATTTTAAAATGAATTCGTCTATATACACCAATACTGGAATGCGAGGTCACGTGGTGTAGTTGTGGTCTGATTTCCCATAATTCTTACCTAAGTCCGAAGGCCCATACATTTATAGTTGGCTCTGGCTATACATACACATAAATAAACACACACAACTATAAACACACATAACTAAATATACACAGCTATACACACATAAAAAAACACAAAGAAAATAAGCACAGGAATATAGACACATCGATTTAAAACAAAAATATAAAAACAACATACAAAACCAAGGATTAAAAAAACCATGGAAATACACAGAAAGATATAGACATAAGAAATAAATACAAAAATATAAAAACAATAATATATAAACAAGGATATAAACACAAAAACATGAAATATAAATACAAAAAACAAGGATATAAAAAAACACGGACATGAATATAAAAATCAAAATTAAGGATATGAACATACATAATATACAAACGCAGATTAGTATGCATGTGTGTTGCCGAGGCTCGCAAGGGGAGCAAATAATAATAACTGTGTCCTACAAGGCATGTCGTAAGAGGCGACTAAGTCAGGGGCCTAGGGAAGCTACTCTAATAAATAAAAAACGTCACAGAAACCGTAAGGTGATAATTCTTATTATTCATAAGTAATACCTGAATTGTGTGCCTTACAAAGATCTCATTGTATCTCACTAATCTAATGACACTAGCGACACAACAATTGAAGAATTATCGTTTTGTTTGACATTTTTTTTCAAGTTTCTAAAGTGGATTAAAGACGAAGGATTGTCTTGGTTGCACCGGCTTGACCTATATCGATTGTCCCCCTCTTCAAAGCTATGTTTACACTTTCTTAGACCCTAGGCAGTTGAGAGTTC
The DNA here is from genome assembly GCA_020796225.1 of Arion vulgaris. Classification (NCBI taxonomy): domain Eukaryota; kingdom Metazoa; phylum Mollusca; class Gastropoda; order Stylommatophora; family Arionidae; genus Arion; species Arion vulgaris. Next base: position 10,137,902 of record CM036767.1, read on the forward strand.
ATTCATGGTTTTTTTTCTCTAATCATAAAAAAAAACTTCTGATAAGTTGATGTATGTAACAACCTTGCAATGTAATTGAATATTATCTTGTAAGTTGATGTATGTAACGACCTTGCTATGTAATTGAATAGTATCTTGTAAGTTGATGTATGTAACGACCTTGCTATGTAATTGAATAGTATCTTGTAAGTTGATGTATGTAACGACCTTGCTATGTAATTGAATAATATCTTGTAAGTTGATGTATGTAACAACCTTGCTATGTAATTGAATAGTATCTTGTAAGTTGATATATGTAACAACCTTGCTATGTAATTGAATATTATATTGTAAGTTGATGTATGTAACAACCTTGCTATGTAATTGAATAGTATCTTGTAAGTTGATGTATGTAACGACCTTGCTATGTAATTGAATAATATCTTGTAAGTTGATGTATGTAACGACCTTGCTATGTAATTGAATAGTATCTTGTAAGTTGATATATGTAACAACCTTGCTATGTAATTGAATATTATATTGTAAGTTGATGTATGTAACAACCTTGCTATGTAATTGAATAGTATCTTGTAAGTTGATATATGTAACGACCTTGCTATGTAATTGAATATTATATTGTAAGTTGATGTATGTAACGACCTTGCTATGTAATTGAATAGTATCTTGTAAGTTGATATATGTAACAACCTTGCTATGTAATTGAATATTATATTGTAAGTTGATGTATGTAACAACCTTGCTATGTAATTGAATATTATATTGTAAGTTGATGTATGTAACGACCTTGCTATGTAATTGAATAGTATATTGTAAGTTGATGTATGTAACGACCTTGCTATGTAATTGAATAGTATCTTGTGCTGTGTGGATTAGTGTAGACTATACGATTGTTCTTCCTTCCTATTCTGTCTTGTTCTTCTTCTCTTCTTCTACATCTTTCAAGTGATGTGTACCAGTTTAGAACTCAGGACTGTTACACTACGCTTGTCTTGGTCATATGTGGAGATTATTGCACAAAGACTGGGACTCCGTAACTCTATCAAGTCTTAGTAGTCTAGTGAAAGAATATTTCATGAACCGAATTATTTAGTCTAGATTCGAACCCGCGATCTTTAAAATGCAAGACAAATGATTTTGTTATAGAGAACCACATATCTTTTATTGATATGAAAAGAATCAATAGAACGCGTTTGATTTTGCTTCAGTCTTCTTGATATTTTCTTGATATTTTCTTGATATTTTCTTGATATTTTCTTCAGTCTTCTTGATATTTTCTTTAGTTTTTTTTTAAATTTTCTTGAAATTTTCTTCAGTCTTCTTGAAATTTTCTTGAAATTTTCTTCAGTCTTCTTGAAATTTTCTAGTTTATATGTAAGCTGTTAAATAGGCGAATATAGATTGATAATGCACACCCGTGGGGTGCCGGGCCCCGCAAGTGAAGCACAGAAGAGTACTACTGCGGCCTACAAGGCATGTCGTAAGAGGCGACTAATGTAGAGACCTAGGGAAGCTACCTTAGTAAATAAAAAGCGTCCCAGAAATCAGATGGACTGGCCTACTTGTAGGCGCATAACTGGCACAACGTACACTCTCTCTTAGGCTCAGATCACATACAAATCACACAGACTGGTTAACAAATGGTTGATATGGAGCGTCAAGACCACACTACATAAATACGGATATAACACAACAAGGGCGTTTCATCTGGCCCTCAAACGCAAATTAAAGCTCCCACCCCTACGCTTAACTGCAAGAGTGGACATCCAACTCTATCTTTCACCTGGGAATAGACAATAGACAATAGATATGGAGCTTTCAAAATAGAAGAAAATTGATAGTGCTAGCCACTTTTTATTAGATTGAACTAATCGATACTGTTGTAAACAAATGATTGATTTTGGAAGTTTGAGGCTCTTGTCCTCATCGATAGCGATGGACGGCTATTATTATAAGTACATAAACAGAGATCACCAAAGACAATCACCAAAGACAATCACCAAAGACAATCACTAAAGACAATCACGGTAGAAATGAGACGGTAAACAATTTCGCGTTTCACAAATAGAATCAAAGAATAAAAGAACTGATAATAATAATTTCTCTCATACCGTTATACGTTACATAGAGCTTGCAAGTAATTTCTCCATACCGCTCTGTCCTGGGTCACTCTCTGAATCTCTTCCATGGAACTGAGACCAATATTTCTTGCCTCGCTCAGCAAAGTTCGTTACAGGGTCTCCTTAGGTCATCTTCTCTTTCTTTAACTCTTTGCATCCCACTTCATTGCCTGATTTTTGTATTATTTGATCCTTTCTTCTCAAGGTATGCCCAACATATCTCCATCTTCTCCTTCTCATAACAGTTGTTACTAGTGGTTGAACAGACATTTCTCTGATTTCATCATTTCCCTTTTTTCCGATCCAGAAGCACTTGAGCTTTCAGCTCCTCAGCTCGGTGCCATGGACATCGTAATCCTTCGATTCGGTACCACGAACACCGTGAATCTGGGGAACCTGTGGCTTTTCTACCAGCCCGCGGAATTGAACACGCACTCACAGAGGGCTAGTCACCCGAAGTCCAACGCGCTACGAACACGCTGGGCACGCAGGCCTTCTCCTTCTTATAACAGTTGTTACTAGTGGTTGAACAGACATTTCTTCTCAAGGTATGCCCAACATATCTCAATCTTCTCCTTCTTATAACAGTTGTTACTAGTGGTTGAACAGACTCTGATTTCATCATTTTCCTTGAATTCGTCCCATTTTATGAATCCACCATTTTATTTTCGGATCTGACAACAATAATGACTATGCAGAACTGTAAAAAGTAGAATTGTGAGCTAGAAGACATAGAAATGAGTATGAACGTCCTGTGGTGTTGTATATCCAACTTTGGAATCAAATAACACACAAGTAGGAGGTTGAAGGAACTCTGTTACATACTAAATCCTGGACGAACGTAAGCCGAGTGTTTTCAAGAAATGTTAAACGATATGAGTCTGGAGTTTAGCAAACTGGAGAGTTCTAGTTTGTGTGACCTTAGATGAGACAGTAACAGTGGAATAATATGGTTCAAACAAAGAAGCGTTATACCCTTCAGAGCGAAGTTCATTTTTTGTGACAGGTCAAAGGGTAGGTCTGCGTTTCATCCATTTCTTAATGGTGAAAGTGTGCTAATATAATCAGACTGTCATCTATGGTTTAAAGCTACGTCTCTCTCTCTCTCTTTCTCTCTCTCCCTCTCTCTTTCTCTCTCTCCGTCTCTCTTTCTCATGTTAATGTATTTCCGTTCCAACAAACAAGCAAATGCACAGTATACCAACCATATCTTCATCTATATCAACAGGAAGAGTTCAGCTAACGTTCACGATCTCCGTTGCACCCAAATGAAATGGGTTTTATACAAATTTCCCGCCCGCCTGCCAAGCGTGTTCGTAGCGCGTTTGACGACGGGTGACAATTCCCCCCACCCTTGTGAGTTCGGTTCCATTCCGCTGGCTGGCAGAAAAGCCACATATTCTCCAGATTTACGGTGTTCGTGGCACGGAACGGAAGGGTTACGATGTCCATGGCACCGAGCCGAAGAGCAGAAAGCTCAAGTGCTTCTGGATCAAAAAAATTTCACAATCTTCAAAATTATATCGGTGAACTATCAATGGGTCCAACGGAGATCGTGATCTTTTGCTGAACTCTTCCTGTTGATTTATATATATAATATTATCACAGACCAGATGTTTATTCACCGAAGCACAACGCAGTTTGTTGCATTCATAATTCAATCAGAACTAATGGCTCAGATCAGTTCTGACAGACGCTATGACAGCAACGCACTCAGTAACATTGAAGACTTATCTGTGCTCCAGTAGCAAGTCTATATACGGCTGTATTGCACTTAACTTACCTAAAAGTTAATTACTTATCCTTTACAGGACTTTGCGAATCAACCCCAGCTTTTAACGCTGTTTGAGATTTTTCTAGGCATTATTACGTTCAGCAGTTTGCCATTGCTTTCTGTACGGGTGGTGCTATCGTCCTTTTGTAAAAATCCACGCGAAACAATTTGCAACCAAACTGTCCGCAGCGTGATACGAACTCACAACGTCGGGGTTAATAGACCGAGTTACTATCCCCTAAGCCACAGACGCCACCAGACGACACCAACGTTTGTTTGTTTATTAGGGGATTAAAGCCTCTTTAAGCCGAGGCACGCCCCTTTCAACCTAAGGCGAACCTTTATTGGTTATATCAGAGCGTGTAGGCCAACAAACATGAAAAATAAGAATTAACTCCTTTCGAGAATCCAAGAATTAACTCTTTCGGAGAATCCAAGAATTAACTCCTTTCGGAGAATCCAAGTAGTATAATCTACTTCTTAACACCAACGTATCTGCATTATAGAAATATATAACTACTGATGTAGAACGGATTAGCGTAACGAGTAAGCGTTTGTCTATCGACTCTTGCTCAAGGGGGTTGTAGGTTCAGTTCCACACTCCAGACATTCCACAAGTGAGAAAAGGAATAGACCTTCCTACCTCATACACACTAAGATCTAGAAATATGAAATGACTGGCAGTTCATACCCTAATGTCTGAGTAGGCTACGGGAAATTTGGTTTATTATATAACTATTGCTAATCTTAATTAGTTCCCATGCTTCTGGTAGACTCATATGTTGTCTTTTGTTTTGCTTTACTCACATGTTTTTCGTATACTAAGGCTGAGAGGCAATTTGTTTAAAGGTGTGACCCAGTTTGATTGGTTTAAACTCCGAGGAAAATATATCAAGAAGTGCTCTTTCCTGGTACCAACATGGAAATTGAAAAAGAGGGAAGCTTAAAAAATACACAGAGAAGAGATTTGATGACAGAGATTAACGATATATGGAGAACTGGAAGGAGTTGCAAGAGAGAGATGTACTTGGCATGGGTTAGTGGAGGGCATATGTTCAAATCGAAGTTGTAAAAAGTACAAGAGATAGAAGATAGGTTTCGTTGTGTTAAACGATACACTGAACAGTTCATAACGACAAACATGTGTAATTTATATGTGCCAGAATAGGAAGACAAACAAGTCTCAGTTGTCTGTGCTTTCCATTTCGATCCAATGATCTCCAGGTGTACGGAAAGTCCAAAGTTCCGTAAGTGCATCGTGACATATACTCATAGCAATACCTGGTCACAGAATTATCAGACCAAGACCGTAAGTTGTCACAATCTTCCTTAAATCTACTCTAAGATTGAAATCACAGTCGGTTCCGGTTCTGAAGTGTGCTACTGTTTGTTGTGTTCCCTGTCTACACATGTTGTCATACAACATTCAGTTTATTCTGGTCAGACAACATCTAAGTACTCGTATATATTTGTTAAACCGACAACACACCACAGAAAGCTCACCACGTGTGAAATGAAATGCTTGAGGAAGACGGTGGAGGTGAACAGTGGGAAAGATAACTACGAAATGAGGACATCAGAAACAGAGTGGGCATAACTTAATGTACCAAATACATTGAAAGACAACAAATGCAGTGGTTGGGACATTTAATGAGAATGAAATACAACCAGTAATCTTTCTTTCTTTACTCCAATCATGTTTGTCTCACAGTGTCAGGTCAAGAAGAGATTTCTAAAACGGGTCTTTGTGTGCGGTTCATAGATAGTATCTTCCGTCGCCTCTGTTGTCTCTGAGGTTCATCTTTTGCGTGGCCGACTGACTTTTTGCTTTGTACCCATTGTATCGGAGCAGCATTGCTCTTTGAGTGCACTGTCTGTTGGTAATCTGCTTACGTGGCCGAACCATTTAATTTGTTGTTTCTTGATGAAGTCTAGTACTGATGTTGTACCCACTTTTTCCTTTGTTTCTTCTCTTCTCTGTCCAGGATGTTCTAAGAACTTTCTGTAACACCTTGTTTCAAAAGGTTCAATTTTTGTTCTTTAATGTTTGTGTTATGGTCCACAATTCGCATCCATATGTTGCCTCAGGGAATATGCATGTTCTCATAAGTCTTAATCTTGTTCTTTGCTTGTGTCGTGCCATAGTTCATACTGGCTACCCTCTGGAAAGTCATGGCTAGTCTTCTACTAACTTCTTTCTCGCGTGTCGTACCATAGTTTCTTCATACTGGCTACTCTCTGGAGTACCATGGCTAGTCTTTGCTAGTCTTCTACTAACTTCTTTCTCGCGTGTAGTTTCTTCATGCTGGCTACCCTCTGGAGTACCATGGCTAGTCTTTGCTAGTCATCTACTAACTTATTTCTCGCGTGTCGTACCATAGTTTCTTCATACTGGCTACCCTCTGGAGTACCATGGCTAGTCTTCTTCTAACTTCTTTCTCGCGTGTCGTGTCATAGTTTCTTCATGCTGGCTACCCTCTGGACTACCATGGCTAGTCTTCTTCTAACTTCTTTCTCGCGTGTAGTTTCTTCATGCTGGCTACCCTCTGGAGTACCATGGCTAGTCTTCTTCTAACTTCTTTCGTACAATCTCCATTATAGAGCCAAGATATTCCAAATATGTGACGTTCTCAATGTCTTCATTATTTATGGTAATTTTGGATTGAGCTTTTGCTTTTTCGGTGGACATAATTTTAGTTTTATTTGTATTCAAAAAAATAAAAGGTTCTGACTGTCACTTTGTTTTTTTTGACAGACTGAATTATCTGTTGCAACCCATTGACACTATTTGAGTGGAGAACTGTGTCATTCTAGGTACCTTAATTCTGGAATTATATTTCCACGAATCGTAAACTGGTCAAAAGATTTGCGGTTTTTGCCATTCCTAACATTTCTCGTTATGTGTTGTGCATAAATATGGGGAGATTATGCGTCCCTATCTTACTCTCTTCTTTCACTGTCTTATCTGCGCTACCACTGAGCTTGGAGCGTTAGATCTCGACGAATATATTACGCGTACTGTCATGAGATTTATTTGTCTCCATTTTTTACATTGGGTCAGATCCCTTTTTTGTGGTACCTTGTTACTACTAGGTTAATGGTATGGATTGATTTAATGCCTGCCCAGTTTAATCCTTCATCTTCTTTAATGATCAAGTGGCACTTGAGCTCTTGACATTCAGCCTAATACTATGTTGCGGTTTCTACGTGTGTTTGTAAGTTGTTCTTTTGTTCTGTATAATGTATTCTATATATATCTGGCCTTGGAGGAAGGAGGATCTTCCTGACATTATCTAGTGATTGGAACATGAATAGATGACGCTGAACGGTTTCATTGAGATGTGCAGTTTAGAGTTACCCGTTGTACAAGTCGAACTGGATGCCTGAGAGGCAGAGTGAGAGGTGTGTTTAATCAGCGAGCCACAGGAACCGTCAGTATGCATACTCTTCGATATCTGTTGGGGAGACTGAGCACCTATGGATCTGTCCGGAGTGCAGTAACATCAGTTTAGTAACCAATAACCAAGTGCACACAACTGGCACTCTGGAGTGTGTTGTGGTTGAATTCAGTTCATGTGATTATGAAGTGTTATGTGTTGGGTTCGATGTATAAAATGGGTCTCTGATCTCTCCTTGTAAGATGGTTGATACCATTAAGGTTACGGCTGACCATATGTCTGTAAACCTTTCTTCCTGTGTCTTCCATGACCCATCTGTTCAGCCAATTTTCTTTATTTGCTGCCTTTGTATGTAGAGCTGTTGATGTAACTGCTTGTTCTTGTGTTGACTCTTGCTTAGATATTCATGTCATCAAGATTCTTGTTTAGATATCCATCAATGTTAAATCAGGAATGTATCACAACAAAACATCAGATCCTACATCAAAGCTTGATTGAGTGACCATCACAACTCAACACTCATTAAGGAGTCTCAATGGCGAAGTAGTTCAGACGTTTCCATGTCGTTCTAAAGTGTGTAGATTCCAATCCGGACCAAGTCACATGAGCTATTTTTTTAGTGTGACCCATACGATAGTTTCCAGAGCCTGATTTTGGCGAAGGATTGCCTGCATGACGAGGAACAAGAGTCAAATGGTAAAGCGGGCTTCACGCAAAAATCAATCAGAAGTACCCGCTCGATTGGTTACCGGGGTCAAAATTTGGGACGTAAAGAATAGAACCACTGTTACCTGCCACGCATGTCGTAAGAGGCGACTAAGGAGGTTAAGCTGAAATTAGATGCACGTGTCCTAAACATGTAGAAGTCTATGCGTTTAGGGCCTACCAAACCAATGTGCAACGTATACACGTTCTTATCAAAGATCAAACATATCACATAGAGTGATTAAAATTGGTCGTAAAGAACGAATGCAAAGAAGAAGAAGAGAGTCAGAAGTACCACATCATGCTACATGACTAACGCTAGAATTCAGAACGGACGAACGCAAAAAGCGATGAAGACGTTTCCAGAGCTACGAAGTTCGTGCCTTATGCAACATCTCAGCAGATGGCATGCCATCTCTGTCGACAGGGACGGGGTCATGTTTTGAAACCCGGTGCAATAAAGTCAATCCTTCGCCTCAAGACATTTTAGACCTCAACATTTTTTTTTTCCCGATTCAGAGGCACTTTAGCTTTCAGCTCTTCGACTCGGTGCCATGTACATTGTAACCCTTCGGTTCGGTGCCACGAACACCATGAATCTGTGGAACCTGTGGCTTTTCTGCCAGCCCGCGGAATTGAACCCGCACTCCCAGAGGGCTAGTCACCCACAGTCCAACGCACTACGAACAACCTGGGCAGGCGGGCATAGACCTCAATATCCACACATACACTGTTTTCCACGTCTACAATTCTACCAAAGTAACAAGTCTGAAAAACAAACCAAAAAACAAACATATTTTGATGTTGCATGTGTTATTTATATTTATTTTATTGCGATTCAGAAATGGTTAACAATAATTTTGTTGCTATTTTGTTTATTGTGTACGCGTATACAAGAAATGTTTTCACATCTTGTGCTAAAAATTCCACTACTTGAAGAGACGCCACTGGCGCGCTGTTGTGTTAGATGGACGATATCATCTAGCCATGTCTTTGATCAGGATTATAAAATTAGCATTTGAAAAGAAATTGTTGATATGGGTTGAAACGTTAGCAAGTGGTGCTTCAATGCACAACTAAACATGACCTGGTTTTGGATTTCAGAGAGTAGTTGGAAGATTCGAAAACCGGTACGGGCATTTTTTCACTCTTAGAGTTATGTTTATCATTTTCCTGACATATTTCATTTTCTTATTCTTCAGACTGATGATATATTTACAGGGGAACACATTAACGTGCTAAAAACGGGGATAGTGTAGTGGATAGTCCACTAGCTTTGTAGATGTGTGGTCCTAGTATTAAATGTCACAGTAGAAGTGGAATATTTTCAGCCGTAATGGCTCTCGGTTCAACCCAGCCTCAAATGAGTGCATAAGAAATACTAGAAAGTAAAACATGCAAATATTTCGGCCAAAAACAATAGAAAATTAAGAGCTTTTTTAAACAAACAACCTGTGCAACACTAGGGGCCAATGGCGGCTCGTCTATAAGGGCCAGTAAGGCTGGGCCCTACCAAAAATAATGTATAACGTTTATTTATTATTGTTTAAATTAAAATATAGAAAACTAAAAACCATGATTTATCCTGAAAAAATATCTGGCCCCACCAACAAAAATTATCACGAGCCGTCACTGCTGGGGGCCATCATTAAAAGATGAAGACATTGGTAATATATATTGTAGGACAATTAACTAGAACAGCTCTCAGATGGACAGTGGATGGGAAAAGAAGGCCTGGACATCCAAAGGACACATGGAGATGTACTGCAGAAAGATAATTGAAAATTGTTGCCTGACATTGGAAACAATTAGTAGAAAGACGACAGAAAGGAAATCTCTTGTGGATCATGGAAACCTTATGTGTCAATCGGGACAGGAAGAGGATATAGAAACATATAAATGCGTCTGGGGTGATGTCGACCACATAACCCGTCGTATGCCGTTGGTCAGGACCGTGCCGTGCTCTGGTACAGAGAGGCGGCCGCATCAGGCAGATACGTAAGGGGAGGGCGTCATATGCAGCGAAATCAAAATTGAATTTTATTTAAACGAAAATACATTTAAGGGGCGGCATTTCCAAGACTTGCATCATACTGAGAAAATATACCGCATGGCCCTGCCGTTAGTAAACAAATACAGTTCTAACACCTTACTGCCTTTAAAACTGTTTGATTTGAAAACGGATTCTTTACTTATCTATTCAATCTTCTTCTTCTTCAGCGATCTCATCATGTTCTTAGTTTACTGTAGATCACAAACTGGACAGTCAGTTTCAAGTCTGTCATGTTTCCCCTAAGCTTAGTTTACTGTAGATCACAAACTGGGCAGTCAGTTTCAAGTCTGTCATGTTTCCCCTAAGCTTAGTTTACTGTAGATCACAAACTGGGCAGTCAGTTTCAGGTCTGTCATGTTTCCTAAGCTTAGCTTACTGTAGACTACAAACTGGACAGTCAGTTTCAAGTCTGTCATGTTTCCCCTAAGCTTAGTTTACTGTAGACTACAAACTGGGCAGTCAGTTTCAAGTCTGTCATGTTTCCTCTAAGCTTAGTTTACTGTAGACTACAAACTGGACAGTCAGTTTCAAGTCTGTCATGTTTCCCCTAAGCTTAGTTTACTGTAGACTACAAACTGGACAGTCAGTTTCAAGTCTGTCATGTTTCCCCTAAGCTTAGCTTACTGTAGACTACAAACTGGACAGTCAGTTTCAAGTCTGTCATGTTTCCCCTAAGCTTAGTTTACTGTAGACTACAAACTGGGCAGTCAGTTTCAAGTCTGTCATGTTTCCTCTAAGCTTAGTTTACTGTAGACTACAAACTGGGCAGTCAGTTTCAAGTCTGTCATGTTTCCTCTAAGCTTAGTTTACTGTAGACTACAAACTGGGCAGTCAGTTTCAAGTCTGTCATGTTTCCTAAGCTTAGCTTACTGTAGACTACAAACTGGGCAGTCAGTTTCAAGTCTGTCATGTTTCCCCTAAGCTTAGCTTACTGTAGACTACAAACTGGACAGTCAGTTTCAAGTCTGTCATGTTTCCCCTAAGCTTAGTTTACTGTAGACTACAAACTGGACAGTCAGTTTCAAGTCTGTCATGTTTCCCCTAAGCTTAGCTTACTGTAGACTACAAACTGGGCAGTCAGTTTCAAGTCTGTCATGTTTCCTCTAAGCTTAGTTTACTGTAGACTACAAACTGGACAGTCAGTTTCAAGTCTGTCATGTTTCCCCTAAGCTTAGTTTACTGTAGACTACAAACTGGACAGTCAGTTTCAAGTCTGTCATGTTTCCCCTAAGCTTAGTTTACTGTAAACTACAAACTGGACAGTCAGTTTCAAGTCTGTCATGTTTCCCCTAAGCTTAGTTTACTGTAGACTACAAACTGGGCAGTCAGTTTCAAGTCTGTCATGTTTCCTCTAAGCTTAGTTTACTGTAGACTACAAACTGGACAGTCAGTTTCAAGTCTGTCATGTTTCCCCTAAGCTTAGTTTACTGTAGACTACAAACTGGACAGTCAGTTTCAAGTCTGTCATGTTTCCCCTAAGCTTAGTTTACTGTAGACTACAAACTGGGCAGTCAGTTTCAAGTCTGTCATGTTTCCTCTAAGCTTAGTTTACTGTAGACTACAAACTGGACAGTCAGTTTCAAGTCTGTCATGTTTCCCCTAAGCTTAGCTTACTGTAGACTACAAACTGGACAGTCAGTTTCAAGTCTGTCATGTTTCCCCTAAGCTTAGCTTACTGTAGACTACAAACTGGGCAGTCAGTTTCAAGTCTGTCATGTTTCCCCTAAGCTTAGTTTACTGTAGACTACAAACTGGGCAGTCAGTTTCAAGTCTGTCATGTTTCCTCTAAGCTTAGTTTACTGTAGACTACAAACTGGGCAGTCAGTTTCAAGTCTGTCATGTTTCCCCTAAGCTTAGCTTACTGTAGACTACAAACTGGGCAGTCAGTTTCAAGTCTGTCATGTTTCCCCTAAGCTTAGCTTACTGTAGACTACAAACTGGACAGTCAGTTTCAAGTCTGTCATGTTTCCCCTAAGCTTAGTTTACTGTAGACTACAAACTGGACAGTCAGTTTCAAGTCTGTCATGTTTCCCCTAAGCTTAGCTTACTGTAGACTACAAACTGGGCAGTCAGTTTCAAGTCTGTCATGTTTCCTCTAAGCTTAGTTTACTGTAGACTACAAACTGGACAGTCAGTTTCAAGTCTGTCATGTTTCCCCTAAGCTTAGTTTACTGTAGACTACAAACTGGACAGTCAGTTTCAAGTCTGTCATGTTTCCCCTAAGCTTAGTTTACTGTAAACTACAAACTGGACAGTCAGTTTCAAGTCTGTCATGTTTCCCCTAAGCTTAGTTTACTGTAGACTACAAACTGGGCAGTCAGTTTCAAGTCTGTCATGTTTCCTCTAAGCTTAGTTTACTGTAAACTACAAACTGGACAGTCAGTTTCAAGTCTGTCATGTTTCCCCTAAGCTTAGTTTACTGTAGACTACAAACTGGGCAGTCAGTTTCAAGTCTGTCATGTTTCCCCTAAGCTTAGTTTACTGTAAACTACAAACTGGACAGTCAGTTTCAAGTCTGTCATGTTTCCCCTAAGCTTAGCTTACTGTAGACTACAAACTGGGCAGTCAGTTTCAAGTCTGTCATGTTTCCTAAGCTTAGCTTACTGTAGACTACAAACTGGGCAGTCAGTTTCAAGTCTGTCATGTTTCCCCTAAGCTTAGTTTACTGTAGACTACAAACTGGACAGTCAGTTTCAAGTCTGTCATGTTTCCCTAGCTTAGCTTACTGTAGACTACAAACTGGGCAGTCAGTTTCAAGTCTGTCATGTTTCCTAAGCTTAGCTTACTGTAGACTACAAACTGGGCAGTCAGTTTCAAGTCTGTCATGTTTCCACTAAGCTTAGCTTACTGTAGACTACAAACTCGGCAGTCAGTTTCAAGTCTGTCATGTTTCCCCTAAGCTTAGTTTACTGTAGACTACAAACTGGACAGTCAGTTTCAAGTCTGTCATGTTTCCCCTAAGCTTAGTTTACTGTAGATCACAAACTGGGCAGTCAGTTTCAAGTCTGTCATGTTTCCCCTAAGCTTAGTTTACTGTAGACTACAAACTGGGCAGTCAGTTTCAAGTCTGTCATGTTTCCTCTAAGCTTAGTTTACTGTAGACTACAAACTGGACAGTCAGTTTCAAGTCTGTCATGTTTCCCCTAAGCTTAGTTTACTGTAGACTACAAACTGGGCAGTCAGTTTCAAGTCTATCATGTTTCCCCTAAGCTTAGTTTACTGTAGACTACAAACTGGGCAGTCAGTTTCAAGTCTGTCATGTTTCCTAAGCTTAGCTTACTGTAGACTACAAACTGGGCAGTCAGTTTCAAGTCTATCATGTTTCCCCTAAGCTTAGTTTACTGTAGACTACAAACTGGGCAGTCAGTTTCAAGTCTGTCATGTTTCCCCTAAGCTTAGTTTACTGTAGACTACAAACTGGGCAGTCAGTTTCAAGTCTATCATGTTTCCCCTAAGCTTAGTTTACTGTAGATCAGAAACTGGGCAGTCAGTTTCAGGTCTGTCATGTTTCACCAAAGTTTGGTTTTCAGGTCGACAGCGTGTAGCCACATGTTGCTTCTCTGCTCACCCATGCGACAACAGTCTTGCAGGACATGCTCCGGTGTCTGTTTCACCTGCTGACACTGGCAGAAAGCTGTTTGACTTATTCATAGTTTTTAATTCCTTCTTTGCTTAAACAAAAATGCTGTGCAATTTTCAGATTGGTCACAATTATAAAGATGTTTACAATTCTAACGATCTTGTCCTGCAATGGTATTCAATTTTGCCCCTGTTTTGCGAGAGGGGTAACAAGCAAAGATGTTAAGACTAGGATATAAAAAGCAAGGGGGAACTTTATTGCAATGTGTAAGATAAGGAAGTCAAATGAGATCAAAACAAACACAAATCTGAGAATATTTCAATCAAATGTGAAGTCAGTGCTGTTCTATGGCTCGAAACATGGAAGACAACAAAGAAACTGTCAGAAAACTGCAAACCTTCATAAATGGATGTTTACGTAGAATAGAGTGACTGAGATGGTAGGATACGATTACAAACGAGGAACTCGGAGAAAGAACTAAGCAGATACCAGTAGAGAAAGAACTAAGGAAGAGACGCTGGCGATGGATAGGACACACATTGAGAAGATCGACCGGAAGCATTGCAAGACAGGCACTGTTTTGGAACCCGCAGGGAAAAAGGGTACGGAAGACCTAGACAAACCTGGAAAAGAAAGCTGGAGACTGATATAAAAAGGATAGGCAAGACATGGAAATAATTGGAATAGATGGCAGGAGAGAGGAAGAGCTGGAAGAAATTTGTTGAAGACCTGTGCTCCGCTGAGAGTTGAAAGGTAAAGAAGAAAAACACAGAGTAGGCATGAACAAAATGCTGTATATATATATTCATAATTTGTTGTAAATCACCATTAATAACCACCATCATGAAGGTTAATACAATTGAATGGCTACTGCTGCCTTGTAGTTGAGTGGGGACAATCAAAGCCTAGCGGAGCAAACCGTACACAAAACTGGATGGTAGGCAAACCAAGCAGTCCACTAAAAGACGGGTATAGCTGGGCAGATGACGCTCATCAGCCCGGGAGGGCAGGTCGTCTACGGATCGCTGCCCTGAAAGAAAATAGCAACCTTGTGGGTTTTGGCTGGGGACAGTAAAATGCTAACAGAGAGCGAACCCAGTAAACGCTGGTTGAAATCGAACACACCACCGAACGATAAGCACCTGAGCTCGAATAGGTACTGAAGGCTGTGCACGTACATCACGTTCTTGATGTTTGACTGCTTATATATCACAATAAAATGATAAAATTCGTATAAGAACGATCGCGAGAGAGAGAGAGAGAGAGAAAAAAGAAAATGGCAGAGATTAAAAATCCTAAAATTGCATGTACAAACAAATTAAAAGGGTAGAGACCACGAGACAGACCAAGAAAACAATATCCAGGAACATTGAAGTAGACTTACAAATAATGAGAGCCAACAGAAGGGAGTAAGGGAAGCGAACGTGTGTTGCTGGGCTCGCAAGGGGAGTAAAGAATAGTAACAATGCGACCTACAAGGCATGTCGTAAGAGGTGACTAAAAGGTAAATAAAAAGCGTAGAAGAATCGAATGTGCTGACCTGCTCGTAGACGCATAACTGGCACAACGTACAATCGTACTTACGCTCAGATCACATACAAATCAGAGTGGTTTAACAAGTCATCGACATGGAGCATTTGAAGAAGAAGAAGAAGGTAAGAGAATGCCGATCACATATATAAATAGAGGCGGGTGATATCTACAGCAATCCAGTACAGAAAACTGCCATGCCTACAGACCCTACTGTCTAAACTGTGCAAGCAGCGCAAGGTCGTCTTGCAGTGGATACCGTCTCACTGTGGAATACCAGGAAATGAAATAGCAGACCGACTGGTGAAAGAAGGTGCAGGGGAGCAGCCGGATGTGTCAGTTACCTACCACCAAAAGAAAAGGATGATTAAATCAATGAGAAAGCCACAAATACCGACACAAGACGATTACTATAATATGAGCAGATTGGAACAAGTTGTTATTCTGCGCCTTAGAACAGGACACAATTGACTCCACAGTCATATGTATACACAATTCAAGATTGACAATTCAGTCATGTGTACAGGCACACCAGACTGCAGAGCACATACTTCAAGACTGCCCCTAATATGATACACTGAGGCTAACTCACTGGCCTAACGAAACATCACTCGACAGAAAACTACATGGACCTCTGTGTGAGCTACAACAGACAATGAAGTTTATACAAGAGACAACGTTGAAATATAGACAAATTTCAAGCGAACGAAAGGAACGAAGTAAGGATTCACAGGAATGAGTCGCAAATGCTCGGAAAGCTGAAAAAGACATTTTACTTTCTTAATTCATTTATCTTGATATATCGCTAGAAAATGTTGCGTTGTACATTTGTTACTTGATTATCGCTAGAAGATGTTGCGTTGCACATTTGTTCAAATATCTTTCTCGTTATAACTGCATCCGAATTTCATTCATTCAACCATGAATCGAGAAGTGCACACACAGGGTTCAAGACTAACTAAAACCCGCATACATTTTATACCCAAACATTGAAATATCAAAGCTGGTCCGTCACACAACCAACGGGTCGCCTCACAAAACCAATGAATAGACCAGCGGGCGGGGGAACACTTAGAAAAGCGAAATCTGCCATTTCTGAATAGCTGGCTTCCATTCTGAAACCCTAGACCAAGTTTGCAAAGGAAAATAAATATTGTATGGCAAGTTTAGTACTGAATTCCGTTTATGGAATGCATTTGAGACATTTTGTTTTGATTTCTGTGGTATTTGAAAAATCACTGAAATTATTTTGTTACAATAGCTTCAACTGTTCAATCTACCGTATGTGAAATAGTTTGAAAGTGTCGTTCTTAACATCAATATTGAACAAAGTCAAAGTAAATAAGTCGGTTTTACCATCTAGTGTATATGGCGCGCCTGTAGCTTAAGCGGTAGTGCGCTCTATCCCAACCAAACCGAACCTGTTTCAAACACAGAGCCAGGCAATTTCGTTTCCGTGGTTTTTTTTACTAAAGGTAAAAATAGACTTCACCGTTCAGAAAGGAATGACAAACTACTAAACGTATAGGTGGTGCCTTGAAAAATCAACGACTTGTTTACTGTGGTCGATGGCTACTCCTGTAAAGGATATACCACGATTTTCGTTTCATTTCACCAACTCCATGATCCACCTTGGGAAATACAATACTAAATAAACACGGATATAACACAACAAGGGCGACTCATCTGGTCCTGGACGCAAATTAAAGCTCCCACCTGTAAACTTAACGGCAAGAGTGGACAACCACACGCAAATTAAAGCTCCCACCTGTACACTTAACGGCAAGAGTTGACAACCACTTCCATGAAACCACCTGGGAAAAGACAATAGACAATATGAAGACCACACTAAACAAACACGGATATAGCACAAGGGCGACTCATCTGGCCATGTGACGCTAATTAAAGCTCCCACCCATACGTTCAATGGCAAGAGTGGACAACCAATACCACCATCCACCTGGGAACAGACAATAGACTCACAACATTTTTTGTTGGTTCGATTTGAAAAGCGTTTGCAATATGCATTAGTATAATATACAGCCTACCTTCGATATGGAGACATGATGATGATGATGGTAGTGATGATGATGATAGTGATGATGATGATAGTGATGAAGTATTTTCCCATACTTGCAACATCGTATCATCTCTGAAGAGTGTCACGTGAGGAGAGGTTTGCATAAATGGACATTACATTCCTTCTGGTAGTCTGACGATTGTGGAGCGGCTGACCGAATTGATTAGTGCGAGGCTCCCATACAGGAGACTCGGGTTCAATTCACAGTGATACGGCCAATAAGTTATTTTTTTCTGCCGAGGACATAAAGAAAACATAATAACCTGAACAATTTCATGAACTTTCGTGGACTGCACTAGCTATCTATCTATCTATCTATCTATCTATCTATCTATCTATCTATCTATCTATCTATCTATCTATCTATCTATCTATCTATCTATCTATCTATCTATCTATCTATCTATCTATCCATCCATCCATCCATCCATCCATCCATCCATCCATCCATCCATCCATCCATCCATCCATCCATCCATCCATCCATCCATCCATCCATCCATCCATCCATCCATCCATCCATCCATCCATCCATCTATCTATCTATCTATCTATCCTATCCATCTATCTATCCTATCCATCTATTCTATCCATCTATCCATCCATCTATCCATCTATTCTATCCATCCATCCATCCATCCATCTATCTATATCCTCTTCCAGTCCCGATTGACACATAAGACTTCCACAAGAGACTTCCACTGTTACCGTTCTTCTGCATTTCTACTAACCGTCTCCCACGTCAGGCCACACTCCTTCAACTCTCTCTTCCCCGTTCTTCTCCATGTTTCCTTTGGACGTCCAGACTTTCTCGTCCCATCCACCTCAGAGCTGTCCTTGGCAATACCCCCACTCGCATACGACATACATGTCCAAACCACCTTCATCTTCACCTCTTAATGATGATCTCCAAGGATGCACAATCTGTTCGATTCAAAAGCTCCTCATTTGTTACTAGCTATGCGGCCATTAAATTCCACAGGCATATGCCCATCCTGCCCTACACTGCCCCCAAAATAACCAATATTACAGGCAATAACGACCGCCTGACAATATAAATTCCCCTAAACAGTTCAAGACCAGTTCGGAAAGATTCCTTTTTCTACTGTTACTCTGACAGTTGTAAAGGCCTTGTGTTACAGGAACTCCCCCATCTGACATCTCTTAATCATTGTACACACTTCTAAAAGCTGATGGCTACGATTTTTCAGTACTGAATGGAAATAAGGATACAAGTAGTCAAAGAATAATAGAAAGGAGGTACAGCCGTGTTTACTCTTAGTTTTGAAGTGGAGTACATTGTGGAGGAGAGTTGTAGAGAATAGATAAGAGGGAGTGAGTGAGGAGGAGGGGTGTGTCGTTTTGGAATAAGTCAGGAACGGTTAAAATTGTGCTAATTTTTTTTTTATTTTTTATTTTTCGATCGTGAGAATAAAATATAATTTATTGTTAGAAATGTGACTATTTCTATTATGTTAGTGATTATGTTAGGTATTATGATTATAGATCGAAGGGAGGAGTTGGTTCAGGTGCGTGTTTCAAAATGTCAACATGAAAAAAGTAAAGGTTTGAAACTTTATATTAGGTATACGATGAGTGCAGGATGTCATTGATGATCTGAGAATGACTGCTGCTGATGTCGGCCAACTTGCACAGAACAGAGAGTTTTTCAGGAATGCTGTCATGGGAGCCAGGTTCCGGAAGGGACAAACTAGATTGGGTATACGTCCGTCTGTTGTCGGGGCTCGAAAGGGGAGCAAAGAATAGTAGCACTACGACTTACAAGGCATGCCGTAAGAGGTGATTGAGATAGGGACGTAGGAAGCTACCTAGTAAATAAAAGCGTCGCAGAAATTGGATGTGCTGGTCTACTTGTAGATGCATAACTGGTACAACGTACGATCGATCTTAGGCTCAAATCACATACAAATAACAAAGAGTCGTGTTTAACAAGTGGATGATATGGAGAGTTCGTTTTTTACTGTAACGGCTCTCAGATCAACCCTGCCTCAAGTGGGAACAAAGAAGAGCACTGAGAAGTAAACACAGTCTGCATGACGTTGACCACATCACACATGTTATGACGATGGTCAATGAAAAAATACGGACCCAACACCGTATTGTCTACTATACCTCGTGGTATGAAAAAGAGATTCTTAACTTTTTTTCCATTGTGACAATAATGTCAAGATTTCGAATCTGATATCAAAGTCTTGGACTTCCTACTTCCTAACTATCGTTTTGCTTCACACTCTAAGGACAAGGTTAAGGACATATGTTTGTTTTCGTCTGAGACCATCCAGGCATGGCCAGATAGCTACTGACTGACACTTGTGTACATTTGGAGTCTGCGGACCGCATCGAAGCCCTCTGGACAACTTTGAATCCGTCCATGTTGTAGAGAATGTCAAGGGCAACAGCTACACTGGTAACCATGATCCGTGGAGGTTGTCAAATATTTGTTTTACCTGGCGGGTTCCCTAATAGCAGGTCATAGTTTACTTCCTTAATTTTCCAGTTTCTCCAACTTCCGATGCGATGGCTGTCTTACCTGCTATATTGACTATTCATTTTCTGTTCATCAGGTGTGTGCTCTATTTATCATTTCTGACGTTGCTGCAAAAATTAGACAAACTATTTATGTTTCAATATAATTTTGATGTTTCTTAAACTTTGAAAACAATATAGGATATTCTTCTTCTTCTTCCAAAGTTTTCAGACATCGATTTGTATACTTTTAAAGTAGTTAGTGAGTCAACTGGAGTCATGTACATCTCCGTAGAGCTTGTCTTGGACGACATCGATTTGTATACTTTTAAAGTAGTTAGTGATCAACTGGAGTCTATGTACATCTCCGTAGAGCTTGTCTTGGACTGATGGGAGAATCAGCCATGTGTTTTCTCCCTGTTCCGTGTATGTTGGACATTCTTGCAGTATGTGTGTCTCTGTCATCTTGCTGGTGCCACATGTACATATGTCAGATGGCTATTTTATACTTATTAAACAGATAGTACCTCAGTCTATTGTTCCTGTTCGTAGACGAAAAATGACAACCTGTTCCTCTCTACTTAGTTGGTGGTATGCATCGTCCTTTTCATGCCATGGGTGATCTCTCATCCATGTTGAATTTTTTATCACATTCAGACTCCATCCTATTTTTAAAAAAACCAACTAATTTAGCTCCCATTAATATATATATAAATTCGGATATTTAACTCTAATGTTAAAGCAGTTCTACTGTATGGTCAGAAACATGGAGAACAACTAAAACAATAGCGCATAAATTGCAAACATTCATCAACTGGTGTCTGCGCAGAATAGAGGAATAAGATGGTATGATAGGGTCACCAATGAGGAACTTATGGAGAGAACAAGACAGATTCCAGTGAACGAACAGGTTAAAAAATACGCTGGCGCTGGATAGGACACACTTTGCGAAAACCAGAGGGAATATAACAAGAAGGGTTCTTGCTGGAACCCGCAAGGACACGAAAGAAGGGAGGCCAGAAATACATGGAGACGAGATTTGGAGGCAGAGATAAGCAATATAAAAGAAGAGTTGGAGGGAGCTACATGAGATAGCTAAAGATAGAAAGACTTGGCATGAGTTGGTTGAGGGCCATGCCCCATCCCGGGGTAAAAGACAAAGAAAGAGAAAATATATATATATATATATGTTGAGCGTCTGTAGTTTCAGCAACAGTGAGCTCGCTCACAACCCAAGCATACATGTTTCAATCTCCACAGCGGGCAAGTTTGGAAGCAAATTAGTTCCTTGGATTTTACGAATGAGTAAAACTAGACATCACTGTTCAGAAAGCAATGTCAAACAACTGAACGTATAAGTAGTGCCTAGAAAATCGACGACTTGTTTACACCATTGTTGATGGATAAGTCCAGTAAAGAATATGCCACGATTTTTATTTTATATATATATAATTTGATGTTCTGATGACATACTCTGAAATGATGTGTGTGTCCTACGCCGGTAGGGGCATTGGCTATGACAGATCTTCGATAACAGCGGATGGGAATAGGAGGGTTGGGTATACAAAAGAAACTTGGATAAGAACTGTGGAAAGAAAGATGGACGATTGTAAAAAAACAATTGAACGTCAATACACAAGACTGGCAGAAACCCGGCAGGGACAGATCAAGCTGGAGACATGCTCTAAAACTAAGTCAGAGGACTGGTGAAGACAGACTGTGGCAGTCGCAATGTGCTTCGATATCCTTTGCAATATCTCCAACAGCCTTCAGCGACTAGGCGTACCAGCTCGATGTTGATTGATGACCCTACTCTTACGAAAGAGGGCTTGCTTATATAAAACGTGCCAAGAGAAATCAGAAACAAAACTTCCCGTAGACGTTCGGAATGACAGCTCTAACAATTCCCATTCTTGCTCCAGTTCTCCACTGCAGCAGAAATACCAAAGCCTACCGTTTTATCGTACCCTTGAGAAATTGATAAGTACAAAACATAGACAATGCGTGCACATTGATCACCTAGAAGCATCTGACAATTAATAATGGTGGTCACGATAGGTCGTTTCCCCGGCAAAGTTCATTAACACAGTTTAAATAAATTTTATACATAATGTTTTCCATTTTTAAAAATCATTGTGGACCCTCACCATGCTACGGAGTTTGTGATAAGTATAACTTCTCTGTCTGACTTGCCCAGACTTAACTCTTGCAATTGTCACAGTGTGTGAGACTCGCCGATATCACATAATTAAGTGTGTACCACATTAATAACATCAGCTCTATACACGCTTCTGCCAATTTGAGTACAGACAGTATTTGCAAGAACGTCTGCACGTTCTTTGCCCTGCACTCCAGCATGTCCAGGTGTGTACAGCCACAGCCAACTCTAGATAACTAGGCCAGACAACTGACTAGATGTTCCCTGATCTAGATCAGAAAAGGGGGCCGGAAAATATAGATGTTTGATACAATACTGCAAGCTTTTAAGTAATTTTACTCAATTCTGTGAGTCTACGGTTATTTATTGGTGAAAATATTTATAATATTGATATTCCTTATTGCTAAACTTAACTTGTTACATAATATAACTTTGATTTAACATTTTGTGTTGATTTTAAAATGAATTCGTCTATATACACCAATACTGGAATGCGAGGTCACGTGGTATATTTGTGGTCTGATTTCCCATAATTCTTCCCGGGAGTCCGAAGGCCAATAAGTTTATAGTTGGCTCTGGTACAACCAAGTCGGGGTCTTGAGATGTGAACTATAATGTTGTCCACCTATTTCCCGCGCAGACTTCCAGATTCAATGCTTTGACACGTAGTCATGAAGTCCTATGTGATAATCCCATTGGTGTCTGTTATTCTGCCACCCACAAGACGCCCCTGGAGGCAGCGCAGATAGTCCTGCCCGATAGTGTTGTTATGAAGGCGCCACTAATTCTGTTCCCCTTTGTTTGTGCTAAATAAGCCCACGCTGATCTGTTTCCACGTCTGACAGAGCCATCAGTTCTATGTTCATTGATTTGGTCACTTATATGTCTGTTGTGCTACTTTTTTTCTGACAACATCAATATAAGCTTTTGCAATCTAGCTATTGATACGGACTGGTTTAGATTAGAGCAATCGCAGAAGTAGCTCTCGGACTATAAGCACAAGGAGTCTTGAGTCTAGAGCAACTTCAGCGCTAGAAATGAGGGTGTACTGTAGTGGTCACCAATAGACTCTACATATGTAGGTGTCTCCGCAACATTTTCTGCCCGTTGAAAATCATATCTGTCGTAGTCTATATGTAGTGTTCTGTGAAATTCGTCACTCCTGTTATATCATTTGCTTAATAAAGGCCTTTTGGTCGAAACATTGTTGTGTATTCTCATTGTTTTTGTAATTTGTAAAACTACAGTACTTTGTTATTACGTGTTTCATCATTTGTCATAGTTTTACTGCAGTCTCCCTATATCGAAATTTGTAGTCTCTGCAACACTAAACATAGAACAACACAAGTCTGAAACATCTAGACAACAACACGTCTAGACAAAAACACGTCTAGACAACAACACGTCTAGACAACAACAAGTCTAGAATTGTTGGAGGTTCGTGTGTCTTCTAGAAAGCCAAGTACTCTTCCCCATTCAATACAGGAAGAAGTGCAAAATAAACCCATAATTCCTGGGGGTTCGTCTTCTTCAGCGATCTATGGTCATGCTCTTAATTTGCTGTGGACTACAAACTGGGCGTTCAGGTCTGTCAGGTTTCCCCATAACTTAGTTTTCAGGTCGACTGGGTGTGGCCACATGTTGCTTCTCAGCTCACACAGGAGAAGACAGTCTTGCAGGATATGCTCTGGTGTATGTTCCACCTGCTGACACTGACAGAGAGCTGTTTGACTTATTCCTAGTCTGTATAAGTGTTTGTTTAGTCTGCAGTGTCCGGTGCATAGTCTAAATATAATGACCTAGTCTGTTCTGCTTATGTCTGGGTGTTCGAAAACAAAACAAAATGATTCTGACAATCAAATCATTGTCCTGTAAGGCGAAAAATGATCGTAAAAGAGCAATGCATACAAGAAAGGTGATACTTCCTGTGACTAGTCATAGAAGGGTCGAGATCGCACGGGTCTTTACCGGTGCGATCTGCCAGTCGCTCATGTAAGCTAATGCTCTTTGACGTAGATCAAAGTCCACATTTACGGCACTGAAAGATCATTAAAGAGTGTTTATCTTACGGTGCGTATGGAACGACTTCACCAAAGACCGGAAACCTGATAGAGAAGTCATCCGTTCTGCCTCCACTAAACTAACTCTGTCCGAGAAAGAGTTACAAGGAAAACAGGTCTTCTGCAACGATCACTCTTGAAGGATCTAAGCTTCAAGTACCTCGAAAGTTGGCGAGGCTGTCCATATGGTTGAGGGATGCCTGTAAAATGGTAATATAGGCCCATGCAAAAATCAGTCAGAAGCGCAATTCCAGGCGTCATGTCGTTCCGCCTAAATTAACAGCGGGCGAACGAGGAAGAAGAAGAAGATCATTGTCCAAACGTTACAAATATGATTCTAATATGATTTCAAAGTCAGTTACAAATATGATTCTAATATGATTTCAAAGTCAGTTACAAATATGATTCTAATATGATTTCAAAGTCAGTTACAAATATGATTCTAATATGATTTCAAAGTCAGTTACAATACGATTCTAATATGATTTCAAAGTCAGTTACAAATATGATTCTAATATGATTTCAAAGTCAGTTACAAATACGATTCTAATATGATTTCAAAGTCAGTTACAATACGATTCTAATATGATTTCAAAGTCAGTTACAATACGATTCTAATATGATTTCAAAGTCAGTTACAAATACGATTCTAATATGATTTCAAAGTCAGTTACAAATACGATTCTAATATGATTTCAAAGTCAATTACTCAGAATAGATATGGGTGGTTGCACTTGATTGACTCCATGCCTAATTGAAAGTAAACATTGAGTTCAAATCCTGACTACCTATTGATAACACACATTTATGGGAATATAAATAGGAAGTCAACTAGAAAATAAACATCAGGAACTTGCTTTCATACCTTGAAGTATATTCTGGAATATTGTATTCAACTTGTATTTAACCTTGACCTGTATTACCATGGTTGGCGATGTTGTCAACAGTGCACATGTCGCTATAATTTTTTCCCATGTTTGATACCCAATTCAATCAGAATTCTCTCTCTCTCATGATCTCTGCCCAGACCGATGTACCAGACCTACCTATAAATTCTATTCATGTGGAAATCTGATTCATGCAGCCTTAGCATTGGTGTGTTTTACGGTGCGGTTCAGGATTAATATGAGAGCAGTTATTATATTCTTACGATATTCCACTCGTACCGTTGTATGTTACATAGCGTCTGAAAGTAATTTGTCCATGCCACTTTCTCCTGACAACATTTTGAATATCTTCTAAGGAATTGAGTCAGACATTTTTCACCTTTCTCAGTAAACTTTGTTTCATGATTTTCTTAGTTCTTTTCTTTCTTGAACCCTTGGCCTCCCTCTTCAATGCCTGCTTTGTGATCCTTCAATCCGTTCTTCTCAAGGAATGTCCAACAAATTTCCATCTTCTCCTCCTTATAACAGTTGTTACTAGTGGTTCGCCCGAGTGGTTACCGGGGCCCAAATTTGAGGTGTAAAGAATAGAACCACTATTACCTGTCACGCATGTCGTAAGAGGCGATTAAAGAGGTTTGGCTGAAACCGGATGCACGTATCCTAAACATGTAGAAGTCTATGCGTTTAGGGCCTACCAAACCAATGTGCGACGTATACACGTTCTTGGCAAAGATCAAACATATCACAAAGTGTGATTAAAATTGGTGGTAAAGAACGAACGCAAAGAAGAAGAAGAAGACTAGTGGTTGACCAGACATTTCTCTGATTTCATCACTTCTCCTGAATTCTGTTCCTTTTTATGTTTATCTATTTTCAAATACATTTCACTTACTTTCTATATCTTTAGTCATTTTCCAACTCTCCTGGCATATGTTAGGATTGAATCTCATTGGAATTGAGAATTTTGTAATTGAGTTTTAATGTTATGTAACTTGCAGTTGCATTATTTCCTAACTCATCGACCTAATTTATTTGGACACACATTTGTATTTGTGAAGCTATAGGGCTTCAATCAGAACAATTGATGTGACCACCTTAGACGATCGAGAAAGTCTTCTGTATATTGGATTGATTGACTGATTGATTGATTGATTGATTGGACCATCATCATTGCACTTCGGTGATTAACCATGTGTTCTGGGATCTCTTTCTTACACAGGAAGATCCCAGTGCGGCAGTGCACGAGCTCCTTAGCGCCGGCGAGGGTCCCTGATGTAGTTTGGATGATGGTGAAAATATTTTGTAAGAATTTTATTTTTAATCTTTTCTAATTAATTTTGTTCGGGCAGCGGCTTTCCAGCCTGTTCTTCTCGATGTTGAACTGTCATTATTTCTTTAACGTGCACAACTTGAACACGGAATAAAAGTTTTATCGTCCGTCTCTGATATGACTAGGAACTCGATCTCAACTACACTGAGATTATGGATCTCTGGAGAAATATCCTGATGGCTCCACGAGGGAACTAACCGAGTACCTTTGACACGCGAGGCGAGAACCAAACCTCTTCGCCACGACGATCTTCTAACAATTTTATTACGTGTATTATTTAATATTTAAACTTTTCAATCCATATTTATTTTGCCACCGGAATCATTAATATTGAAATTTATGCTAAATTAGTATATTAGCTTCGTGGTTCTAAACGCATCCCAAAACAGTGGATGTATGTCGAGCTTGAAGGGGACAGACGGGCTTACAGAAAAAACACTTTAAAGACACTCTTAAAGTGTCTCTGAAATGCTTCGATATAGACACCAGCTGCTGGGAATTCCTTAAGATCGCCAAATGTGACGCTGTAACAACAGAAGAGGAACCCGCATGGCTGAGAATCATCGTATCATTGAGGCACAGAGAAAACGAGCTGCGGAAAAAAAAACAGAACACTCAACACCCACATGTCTTAACCTCGATCCTGTACGCCACACCTGGTAGGGATTGGGATCTATGATTTGACCCAATCCTAGGATTTGACAGTCACTCCCCCACACACCAGAGAGATGCATCAGCACACGTCTGAGATTGCTCTCATCATCGCTTACGATGAACGACTATTATTGACTTTTCATTCAAAATATAAAGCGAGCTAGTATATTGACTTTGTGTCATTTTAAAATATACAGAGATCCAGCGTATCAGCGCAGTAGTCTGAAAGGGTTAAAAAGCCCAGTTGTTTACATGATTATTCCTTGTTTATGCTCAACTCTTCAACAACCTGTACCTAATTTATCGTCCGTCACAAAACATGACCAAACGAAAACATAAAATCTGCAAAACACGTCTTTAAATGGTGTGTAACGATCAAGTTATATCGCGTCTCGTAACACACACACACATTGTATCTATTTCACTGACACGCTCTGATACGTTCACACTACCTGGTCCCTTTTTTCTAAAGCTTTTAAGTTTCTTTTTAGATATTATAGAATGCATGACGTCTCAAGCCTTTTTACCTTAAGCCACAGGTGCTAAATTTATTTATACGAAAAGTGGGTTGAAAAATGCCATATCAAATTCAAGCAACCAATAAAGAGATTTGATATTAAACGATATCTGTGATGTTGTGTTTGTTGTTATGTGGATCGTAACCATATTGAAATCAACTCTTGTATGCTTCCTTTCGTGTCTTTTGTTACCAGCTTTGAATATTGCTCAAATCTGTTGATAGTCGTGTGTTAAGTCTGTGTTGTACCCATATTGTGTCGAAATATTATTAACGTTTCCATATATTTTTATTATGTGTATGAGACCAGGCACACATGTGGGGGTAGACGCTAGATTCTGCTAGTTAAGCTACGTTGGTTTATGAATTTGTGTGGCGTCCGCCTGTTCCCAGGGTTCGCAGGGGAAGCAAAGAATAGTAACACTGCTACCTACAAGACATGTCGTAAGGTAGAGGCATTTTTTTTTCCCGATCCAGAAGCACTTGAGCTGAAAGCTCTTCGGCTCGGTGTCATGGACATCGTAACCTTTCGGCTCGGTGCCATGAACACCGTAAATCTGGGAACCTGTAGCTTTTCTGCCAGTCCGCGGAGTTGAACCCGCACTTACACAGGACTAGTCACCTGTAGTCCAACGCGCTACGAACACGCTGGGCACGCGGGCAAGGTAGAGGCATAAGGAAGCTACTCTAGTAAATAAAAAGCGTCGCAGAAATCGGATGTGCTGAGTATTTGTATAACTGGCACAATGTACAATCGCTCTTAGACTCAGATCCGTCCGAGTGGTTACCGGGACCCAAATTTGGGGTGTAAAGAATAGAACCACTGTTACCTGTCACGCATGTCGTAAGAAGCGATTAAGGAGGTTTGGCTGAAATCGGATGCACATGTCCTAAACGTGTAGAAGTCTATGCGTTTAGGGGCCTTCCAAACCAATGTGCAACGTATACACGTTCTTGGCAAAGATCAAACATATCACAAAGAGTGATTAAAATTGGTGGTAAAGAGCAAGAAGAGAAGACTCAGATCTTAAGTCTGTAAAATTTAATGGCTAGTGTATTAACCACGAAACTGTTCAGACTAGAATATCTCTTTATGTCTCCGAAATACCACCAAAAAAAACCCCCACTGCTTGGCCTAACGGGGATTGAACCCGTGTCTCCCGCATGGAAGCCCGCGCTCTAACCCATTCGTCAAGACTCTCCACGCCCGCCTGCCCAGCGTGTTCATACCTACTGTCCGAGTAAAATTCATGAGAAAGATTGTTTTTTAAATCTTACAAAATTTTTCATTATTTTCTAAATTACATTGGGGACCGATGCTGTTGCTACAGATCTCGTGGTCTGTCGCTGATATCTTCATGTGTAAGAAGGAGATCAGAAGACACATGGTTACTCACCAAAGTGCAATGATTATGGTTCAATCAATCAATGTATTACATCTGGCATAACCTAACACAGTGACATTTTTAGCTTACATTTAGATTACATTTAGATTACATTTAGATTACATTTAGCTTACATTTAGATTACATTTAGATTACATTTGGTACAACCTACCAAAATCAAAGAAAGCTAGTGGATGCTACAAAAAAGAATGAGAAACTAAAGTATTTTGGACATATAAAGAGACACGAAGGGCTGAAAAAGACCTTCATGGAAGAAGAGCATCCCAACAAGAGAAGAAGAGGAAGACCAAGGAGAAGATAAATTTAGGATGTAACTGATGGTTTGAACATGACGGCTGCAGAGGCGGGACATGTAGCCTATGAGAGAAAGAAATTCCGATGGACTGTTAAGGTGGTAAAGTTCTGGTCAGGACAAGCTATTTGATAATGACAGCCCAGCACAGTGTCTTTTACTTAACTTAAATTATGAGGTCAAGACACAGAGAGAACTTATTATCAATATAAGAAAGAGACAGTCATCATTTTTCGGACATGTGATAAGGAGGGGAGGTTTAGAACACATTGTGACAACCGGTAAAATCGAGGGTAGACGAGACAGAGGAAGACAAGAGAGACAATTTTAGATGGCCTAACTTCATGGCTCAATAGAGCGTTAACATCTAAATTGATAGCAAACACCAAAGATAGAGATTTGTGGAGATCCATGATCGCCTACACCAGCCGGCACGGCACCTCATGATGACGATAACATGTAAATTGCTTTTGACACAAATTATTATAATTTCTTATGTTGTGCTTAAATTTATGTTAAATCTGGTTCCCATCTTGTTTCAGATAAAGATATCAGCAATATGATTCAACCAGAGATTCACCATGAAATCCTACACCAGTATTATACCATGAAACAGAACTTTGACCACAGCAACAACAGAGAGAACAACCACAACAACAATAACCATAGCAACAATAACCATAGCAACAGCAATCAGGGCAACATCAGAAAACAAGAGAAAGGAAACAGCGAAGAAGAGAAAGTTCAAGAAGGACTTGGCGATGATAAAGGTAAGATGTTCTGACTTGCTGTTGTGAGTAATAGAAAATGTAAGCTGTCCGTTGTTCTCTGTCCGCTGTTTTCTCTCTCTCTTTCCCTCTCGCGATCACCGCCCAGACCGATGTACCAGACCTCCCCATAAATTCAATTCATGTGGAAATCTGATTCATGCAGCATTGGTGTGTTTTACGTCACATCTTCAGCACCATTTGGTGCTTTATTGCTTATCCTTCGACGATGTGTCCGGATTCAGCCAGTGTTTACTCGGTTCGCTCTCCGTTCTGTAGCCATCTAGTGTGTTTTTACGTGTTGTGTAGCTAACCCGACCAACCTCCTTAGTCGCCTCTTACGACATGCATGGCAGGTAACAGTGGTTCTAATCTTTACACCCAAGTTGGGTCCCGGTAACCACTCAGGCGGTAAAATGTATATGTGCTTTTGAATATAAGTGTTACAGAAGAGTCCTCCATATATCTTGGACAGAGAAGAGAACAAATAGATCTATTCAGAAAGAACTCAAAATCAAAGAAAACTGGCTGCTGCTACAAATAAGAAAGAGAAAAATTGAGATATTTTGGACATATACAAAGACATGAAGCCCTGGAGAAGACCATCATGGAAGGAGACATACTGGCAAAGAGATAAAAGGAAGATCACGGAAAAATGGATTCGGGATGTATCTGATGGTTTAAACATGACGGCTGCAGAAACCTATGAGAGAGAAAAATTCCGAAGGACTGTTGGGGTGGCAAAGTTCTGTTCAGGACGAGGCTATTTAATGATGATGATTTAATCCAATAAGTAACAAAACAAAATGAGATTTTCGTATTCAAATAACCACATTAAAAGAAGTCTTAAAGATTAATATCGAAACCGTGTGGTAATCACAAAATATAATACATTACGTAGGATACCGCTGTGGATAACATAGTAATGCGGTTGTGAATGTTCATACGAAAGGGAATGGTGAAATGAGGAGTTGGAGCATGGGCTACACAAACATTTTCTAGGAAGGTGCAACATGAGAAAAAAATTTAGTTGTGTAGTTTACTAATGGAAATGGAAAAGATCAAATTCGCATAAATTTATCAAAAATCAATTTCCCAGGTGGCACCCCCCTTCTCCCTTACACTATCCTCAAATACCTTAACCCTGTAACGTTCGGGTACTAAAAAAATCTCATTTATAAATGAGATGGCTACATGACTCCGGAACTAGCCGTATTTGTATATTATGTATGCATTTCAATGCATATAATTTATGTTTTATAATGTAAAACATGTGATATTACCATAATAAATTGTTTAAAAAAATATATTTTTAATTTTTAAGATGTCTAATCTCGTTAAAAAGCATGCTTTTTATTCTTCTTCTGCCTGCGCGTGCTATGAATTCATGCGTGTTCAGTGAGCCTTTTATGGCGCATCTGACTGATTTCTGCGTGAAAGCCAACTAACCGTGTGTAAGGTGTCCCTAGCCATTCATGAGAACCTTCCACCATTTCAGTGGTAAGAGCATGCTTTTATTACACCGACATTTCGATCAGCCGCCATTTTTAATCTCTGCAGACGAGTTTTCACTTGCTCTTGTCAAAAACCACACATTTGCTTATAAAATGGCATCTAATGACTCAGATTACTGTCCTGATCAAGACTATAAGTGTTAGTTCTTTATGGGCTGCTTGCTAGACCAGTTCTGCATCATTTTCTCTTATTTATTTATTATTTATTAATTGGTGTCTTCAAAATATGGAAATATTTAGAAGTTACAAATTTCTTAATTACTACCTTATTTACTGTCCAAACAACTTCATGTTTAGATATATTGTGTAAATATGAAGGTACTAAGAGCCTGTATTAATAGTTTTCATGATATATTTCATATTTATTTTTTTCCTTCTTTGTGACTGTTCAATTTTTTTAAATTTGTTACAAAATCTATGTTTAACATCACCAAAATTAGATCACTGATATCACATATTACATGACACTGATATTAAAATCACATATCGTGATAGTAAATTCAATTAGCTTTCTAACCATATATAACATGCCTATGTTCAATTGATGGAGTACATATGGCTTCTATAGTCTGTCCATTAATTCGTGAGCACGTTTGAAATTGATTTTCTCGAAAACTACCTGTTGGATCTCAGTGATTTTTGCATGCAGCCTTAGAATATCCATGACGCTAAAATAAAGCTAACCAGTAGTCCATAGATGCTACGGATTTTGCACATCGGCGAATTCCTTTGATCTTTTATGACAATTGCAAATACAGGGGCTCAAATTTTAGATTTTACAGTAATCCTTAGAATTTGTCCATGTCAATTCTATTCATATGTGTATCTCCATATTAACTTGATAGGTCAAGTAATTAAGTGTGTTGCCCTTTATGTGCAATCGTGAACTTGGATACAATATGCAACAGTTAGTCCTCCCTTCGGTCACCATTAGACCCAGGGTGTCTTAACTTCACCACAAATTGTATGATGGTAGACGCATTTGGATATGAAATGTATACGTTGCTATTTCTCAGTCTGTAATCAAAATATGATTTGTATCATTCCGAATCTGTCGATTCCACGAGGTTGATAATTGTTACTGGCTGGACAAATTGTAATCCATCTCGGTGCCAGTACTCGTCTTCCTCTCGGAACACATGTTCAACACACTTCTTCCAGAACTGCATGTCTATCATTGAGAAGGACTCACGTGTCAGAACTTCAACATCACACATTTTAAACGTCCTGTTCTGTTCGGCAACTTGCCCTTTTACTTTAGCCCAGACAAGCTCTATCGGATTGAGGTGAGCATGATATGAAGGTAGTCGCAAAGACGTGTGGCCGTATTCCGCAATGATTTTGTCAATATGAAACACCTTTG
Source organism: Arion vulgaris (assembly GCA_020796225.1). Taxonomy (NCBI): domain Eukaryota; kingdom Metazoa; phylum Mollusca; class Gastropoda; order Stylommatophora; family Arionidae; genus Arion; species Arion vulgaris. The sequence continues at coordinate 10,170,574 of CM036767.1, forward strand.
TCTTATTTGTCATCCTCACCAGGTGCAACAACTCGGGTTTCAAATATGTATCATCGAAGCTGACATTTTCCTTAGCAAGCCAAGTCCTAATTTGATCTTTTGTATTTGATGCAGTTGGTACTTTGTCTTCCGCTGATACTGCGTTGTGATAGGATGCATTATCCATTACCAAGCATGATGGTCTGTTTAGAATTGGAAGTAGATCTTTCTCCATCCAGTGCCTGAAAATATGTCCATTCATTTCTGTGTGGTAGTCCCTACCGTCGGTACTTTTGATTGGAAAATAAGTCCAGCGTCATGGACAAGACCTTCTTCACTGCTTCCTGCATGTGTTAGTATAATACTCTGGCCTTTGCTGATTGGTATTTTTCTTTTCTGTTCACCGTCTACTGATTGCCATTCTTTAGCATTGGTGTGGTGAGCATTGACCAGGATTCGTCCAAATATACAATATCATAGCCTTGCCTCCGCCACTCACGGATCTGCCTCAGGTATTTACTTCGGGCAGCAATTAAATGTGGCTTTTCACAAATAATATTCCTGCCCCTATTGTTTTTCTGAAGGTGAAGCAGCGGCTCTTACAATTTTCCATAGAGTACTTTTAGAATGTCTATGCTGCAATCTGATTGCAGTTTTAATTTCAGTTTCCTGAGAGTAACAAGTTGATTTGTCGCAAACATTTTCAAGAGCTCCCGTCTTATGACATCTATGTCAAAGTCGTCAATTGTTCTTTTCCTTCCTTGCTTGACATTAGTGCACTTTGTGTCCTATTTAATCCATCGGGAAAATGATTCTCTATTCAGACCAAGCGCCAGTTGCGTTCGTTTCTCAGGGTTATGAATATCGCAATATAGATGACCTCTCTTAGATTCCCTATGGAAGTGTTGGTATAGTAAAACTGTAACCTTCTGCATTGTTATAAATGTGCACTTCAGACTCATTATGAATGTGATATCAATGTCAGTTTTGATAAGCCAACAAATATGATCCAATAGCTTCATACAAATAGCGATATACACCTATAACTATACAACGGTATCCCAATTATAACGTCATATGCTTTCCGCTTTCAAAGTCGACTGGGTTAGGTGCACGAGAATTCCCGTGAAATTGTTGTTTACTCACGATATTTCAATGTTACCATAATGTATTTTTAGAACAACGCGTCTGTGTACCGTAAATCTGTTACTATTGTGTACAATCCGGTGAGGTTGATTTTAATATAACCTGAAGAAGAAATATTTCAAACTACATCAAATTTTCTTGGAAAAAAATATTTCTCTAGCGTCATGGATATTCTAAGGCTGCTTGCAAAAAATCACTGAGATCAACAGGTAGTTTTCGAGAAAATCAATTTCAAACGTGCTCACGAATTAATGGACAGACTATAGTAATAAATGCCTTCAAAAATAACCAAAAAAACTTAAAACCCATAATCGGTTAAGAACACTCATGAATAGAGTGAAAAAATAGTCTTATTGTGTTGTTGAGAATCTTAGTCTTATTGTGTTGTTGAGAATCTTAGTCTGATTGTGTTGTTGAGAATCTTAGTCTGATTGTGTTGTTGAGAATCTTAGTCTTATTGTGTTGTTGAGAATCTTAGTCTTATTGTGTTGTTGAGAATCTTAGTCTGATTGTGTTGTTGAGAATCTTAGTCTGATTGTGTTGTTGAGAATCTTAGTCTTATTGTGTTGTTGAGAATCTTAGTCTTATTGTGTTGTTGAGAATCTTAGTCTTATTGTGTTGTTGAGAATCTTAGTCTTATTCTGTTGTTGAGAATCTTAGTCTTATTGTGTTGTTGAGAATCTTAGTCTGATTGTGTTGTTGAGAATCTTAGTCTTATTGTGTTGTTGAGAATCTTAGTCTTATTGTGTTGTTGAGAATCTTAGTCTTATTGTGTTGTTGAGAATCTTAGTCTTATTGTGTTGTTGAGAATCTTAGTCTTATTGCGTTGTTGAGAATCTTAGTCTTATTGTGTTGTTGAGAATCTTAGTCTTATTCTGTTGTTGAGAATCTTAGTCTTATTGTGTTGTTGAGAATCTTAGTCTTATTGTGTTGTTGAGAATCTTAGTCTTATTCTGTTGTTGAGAATCTTAGTCTTATTGTGTTGTTGAGAATCTTAGTCTTATTGTGTTGTTGAGAATCTTAGTCTTATTGTGTTGTTGAGAATCTTAAATGTGACGGAAATAGCAGGCAACCGTAGTTCAGGGTTCATAACCACGACAATTTGTATAAAATGTTAACATTTCATGAGTTACCTCCCATATTTATTTTGTGCAAATGTGATAACGCAACAAAACGAGCCTTGAACAATGCAATCTTACTTCCAACTGTATGCCTATGTTAATTGCATATCCTTTACAATACTTTGTAAATCAATCCCAGCTTTTAATTCTGTTTGTGATTTTTCTAGGCATTATTACGTTCAATAATTTGCAATTGCTTTCCGAACGGGGGGTGCCATCGTCCTTTAGTAAAAATCTACGCCAAACAATTTGCAACCAAACTGTCCGCAGCGTGATTCGAACTCAGAACGTCGGGGTTAATAGACCGAGACACTAAGCCACAGTCGCCACCAACTGTATGCATACAGCTTCTCAATTGAACACTTGCAGCCAAAGAAAAAGAAATTATAAATTGGCTGAGAAAAATAGTGGTTATTAACAAGAAGAGATAAGATTTTTTTAAATGCTTGTCAAAGATGCCATATTAGGGGCCATCTCTGAATTCCTAGCAGGCTAAGAAACAAACAAAGCACAACATTTAATGTAGAACTGCAGATAAGTTTTGAAAAGACAAATATAATGATCACACATAGGATAAGTAATACAATGGCATACAAATTAATAACAATAATAAGACAGTTCACCTATTTATGAATCAATTTTGACTCCACCGAAGATATTGAAAATAAAAAAAATATGCTAAGACTTCTTCTTTTTTCCTTTTGTCTTCTCTGTTTTTTTTGCTGTTAGGTGTAGCAGGTTTAACTGATGATCGGTTTCTGAGCTAGTGCACGCTAGGTCGCTTGATATGCTATGTCCTTCTCTGCTTTTTTGCTGTTAGGTGTAGCAGGTTTAACTGATGATCGGTTTCTGAGCTAGTGCACGCTAGGTCGCTTGATATGCTATGTCCTTCTCTGCTTTTTTGCCGTTCGGAGAAGCATGTTTAACTGACTACAGGTGACTAGCCCTCTGCGAGGGCGGGTTGAATTCCGCGGGCTGGCTGAAAAGCCACAGTTTCTCAAGATTTACGGTATTCGTGGCACCGAACCGAAGGGTTACGATGTCCATAGCACCGAGCCGAAGAGCTGAAAGTTCAAGTGCTTCTGGATCGGAAAAACCCCAAAAAACTGATGATCGGTTTAGGAGATAGTGCACCCTCGGTCGCTTGATATGCTGTGATATTGTGGAGTTTTAAGATATATGTAACTCCATCAACCTATCTTTTTCTTGGTCTGCAACTGGTGTATTTGAGTTCATTTTCACCAAGTGGCAAAACCATTTGAGTCTCTGTTTTTCAATGAATCTAAAATCAGGTGTTGTTCCGACTGTTCTTCTAATTTCCTCATTTCTTATATGGTCTCTTCTTGTTTCTTTTCACCGCTTTCGCCAAGCATCTCATTTCACGGTGGTAATTTTCATTTCTTCTTCTTTTGTCAGTCCTCATGCTACGAATGATACAAGCAAAATCCGGTGTTAAAAGTCCAAAATAAAATATGGAACTCTAAGTTATATAGCTGTAAAACTAAATTAGGAGTATCCAAATTTTGTGTGGCAAAGGTGGCTACCACTCTTCTTGCTATCTGAAGGTCGGTGGCTCGAGCCCGAACTGCCCTGCTAGATTAGTGAGCGAACTGTTTTATAGGAGATATCTTAGGTTTGTAGCCGACGCTACGGAGTTCTTGCTTTTTACAATATTCTCGGCAGATCTCATGCCAATTTTGTAAAGACCGACCGAGCTAAATCATGAAACATGTTCCAATAAAGTCAAATCTTTCCATGGGCCTCTCTTTTTGATGATGAGATCAATTGTCTACAACATGTAGCTGCTATCGGTATCATCACCACTCCCAGCATCATCATCCAACTATTAATCTCCATCCTCATACTCCCCGTCATACGCTCCACAGCATCTCCACTCGTCATCTCCATCATCACTGCACTCCATCATACTCCCCACAGCATTCACTAGCTCCCATCATCCGTCATACTCCCCAGCATCACACTAGCATTTCATCCTCATACTCCCCAGAATCATAGCATCCCATGCATCACTCATCTAGCATCTCATCATACTCCCCATCATACTCCCCAGCATCACCACTATATCTCACATACTACCCATCATACGCCTCATCATCACCATTATCATCCTCATCATCACCTCCATCATACTTACTATGATCATCTCCATCATACTTCCCCATCATACGCCCCATCGCACTGTCCATCATCATCCCCATATTTCCATCCACCCCCGTGATCACCCCCGTCATACTCACCATTAGCATCCCCCTAATCATCCCCATAATCATCCCAATCATTCTCTCCATCATCATCCCAATCATTCTCTCCATCATCATCCCAATCATTCTCTCCATCATCATCCAAATCATCTCTCCATCATCATCCCACATCTCTCAATCATCATTCTCATCATCTTCTCTCTCCATCATCTCCCATCATTCCCCATCATCATCAATCATTCCCTATCATCATCTTTCTCATATCAAACTTCAAACGATCAATTCTCACTTCATTGTACATCTGTTTCCCCATTGCTCGATCACTTTTATCATCATCATCTCAAAGAAACTTCAAAACGAAAGATTTACTTCATTGTACCGTGTTTCCCCATTTAGCTCGATCGCTTTTGGGATTTATTTTTTACCTTCAGATCTAACATACTCCATACTAAACCCTCAGAATCTTGCAGATATCTTTGTTAGCTATTGTCTCTCTCTTACTCCATCATATTTTATTTACTGCTACAACTAAGCTTTAGAGTCGTTCTTGATTACAATGAACTCATAGTTTATTTATTACAAAGTTAAAAATATAATTAAATATTTGCAATTAAAAGTTGTATATATAACTATTCTTTTTGAACTTATTTATGTTTCCTGTGTAAGCCAATGACATGCGCCATTTTCTGCGTGTACTCTCGCCAGCCACTCGTTTGTCTTCCGGGATTAATAGCCCTCGCTTCACTCTCGGTTCCAGACGACTCGTTTTAGGTGCAACTATTAGCAGGGAGTTTGTGGGCGGGAAGTTGACAGACAAACAGATGTAGGCGTGGCTTGTTCGACATGTCCGCTTAGAGACTCGGGGTACAAGATCAGGATGATCGTCGTACTGCCTTTATGGCGTCCATAACGATTAAAGGAAGATATTCGTTGTGTTTGTCTGTTTCTCATTGCCTTTATGTGTGTGTGTGATCTGTTTGTTTTTCCATTGCGTCTCTCTTTCGTTATCTCGATCGTATCATGTTTACAGCGCAAACATACATACATACGTACGTACACACGTGCATATATACATGCACCGGGGTCTCTGTGGTTAAGTGGTTAAGACCTGTGCTTTGTAAATCGAAGGTCGTGAGTTCGAATTCGGACCGCGTCATTCTGTTCACGAGTGCAGTTTTTTCCAGAGACCCTAGATTATTGCTAGAGCTACAGAGTTCGTGCTTTGTGCAATACTCTCGGCAGGTGGTGTGCCACTTCTGCGAGAGAGGACCGAGCCTATGGGGTAAAAACCCGGTGCAATTAAGTCAATTCTTCGGCTTTTCGTTCTTTACGACCAATTGTAATCACTCTTTGTGATATGTTTGATCTTTGCCAAGAACATGTATACGTTGCACATTGGTTTGGTAGGCACCTAAACGCATAGATTTCTACACATTTAGGACACGTGCATCCGATTTCAGAACAACCTCCTGTCGCCTCTTACGGCCAGCGTGGTAGGTAACAGTGGTTCTATTCTTACACCCTAAATTTGGGCCCCGGTAACTACTCGGACGGTCTAACAATAGTGAAATGAGAGGTCAGGCGATGGTTGGGGTCTTATTTCCTACAATTTTTACCTGAGCCCGGGGGTCATGTGTTATCGGAGGTCACGGTTAAAAAAAGACTGGAAACATGATGTTACCGTTATCTTCATATACTTGAAATGCGAGGCGTCAACATTGAGTTGATAGTAAACACCAACGGGGAGATTTGTAGAGATCCTGATCGCCTACGCCAGCCGGCATGGCACCTGATGATGATGATAATCCGATTCTTTCCTTTAGTGCAAATCACAGCCCTATCTATTATCTTGATTTCCTTCAATTCTTCTTCTTCTTTGCGTTCGTTCTTACGACCAATTTTAATCACTCTTTGTGATATGTTTGATCTTTACCAAGAACGTGTATACGTTGCACATTGTTTAGTAGGCCCCTAAACGCATAGTCTTTACACGTTTAGAACATGTGCATCCATTTCAGCCCAACCTCCTAAGTCGCCTCTTACGACATGTGTGGCAGGTAACAGTGGTTCTATTCTTTACACCCCAAATTTGGGCCCGGTAACCACTCGGGTGTTTTCCTTCTAATTAGCCCGTGATAGTTGTCCAACCTGAACATCACGTGATCTCTTCTTGAGCATATGTCTCCAGGTTAAAATGAAGGTCTGAACGTGAGCAATGCATGTTTGAATGTGTCGCAGCTAACAAATAATAGCATCCCCCTTGGTATCGCTCCACTAGCTTGATAAATTGTCTGTATCGTTCCCGTCTGGCCAGTAAACTACTCAGGCGGTTCATCAGATGATGTTGCAAATAAATATATTTTCCTGAACGCTTGCTTGAAGAACTTTTCTCTTTCAATTCTTCATTCCTGTTTTGCCTCACAGCATCACGATAAGAATATATTTCTAGAACGGGCTTTTGTGTGCTCTTGATAAGTAGTGTCTTTCGTCGCCTCTGTTATCTCTGAGGTCCACCTTTTGGTGGCCGCCTTTTTGCTTGTAAAATTTTGTATCTGAGAAACATTCCCCTTTGAGTGCACTGTCTGTTGGAAAGTCTGCTTATGTGGCCGAACCATTTAATTTGTTGTTTCTTGATGAAGTCTAGTACTGATGTTGTACCCACTTTTTTCCTGATGTCTTCATTTCTCAACCGATCTCTTCTTGTTACACCCAGCATTCTACGTAGTCACTTCATCTTTGTTGTGACTAGTTTTCTATCATTTGTTATCAGTGACCAAGTTTGACACTGGTAGCATAATGTGGGAAGAAAGATTGTGTTGAACAATGCTTTTTCAGTGTTCATGGTGACTTGTTTGCATTTTAAGATTGACGCCATTTGTCCTATCATTTGATTTGCTTTTTTGCATCTGTGTTGAATTTCATTAGTTATTCTTCCGTTTGCTGAAAAAGTGCTCCCTAGATATATAAAGTCTTTGATTTGTTTTATTGGGCGGTTGTCGATGGACGGAGTTCGTGCATTGTGCACCAACCTCGTCACGTACAATGACATTTCTTCAAACAGGGACGAAACACAGCCAACTCTAGATAACAGCAGACCTGACAGGTTCTGACGATTTCTTCTTCTTCAGCGATCCTGGTCATGCGCAATTACTGACCACAATGGGCAGACAGTCAGGTCTGTCAGGTTTCCCAAAGCTTAGTTTTCAGTCATGGTGGCCACATGTGCTTCTCAGCTCAAGAAGAACAGTCTTGAGGATATGCTCTTGTATTTTCTGCTGACACTGGCAAGAGCTGTGTATTCTAGTCTGTTAGACCTAGATCAAAGGCCGAATATAGATGTTTGATAGAACAATTCAAGCTTTTCTGCAATTTTACTCAATTTTGTGAGTATGCTTATTTATTGGTGAAAAATATTCATAATATTGATATTCCTTATTGTTAAACTTAACGTGTTGCATAATATAGCTTCGAGTTAGTATTTTGTGTTGATTATAAAATGAATTCGTCTATATACACCAATACTGGAATACGAGGTCACGTGGTGTAGTTGGGGTCTGATTTCCTATAATTCTTACCTGATTGCGAAGGCCCATACGTTTATAGTTGGCTCTGGACGAAGCCATATGTAGAAACCTGGTTTCTTTATATTAGAAAAAAAAACACTGCGAAAAGGAAGAGTTGAGGCGGCAAAATATACTTACAGAAGAACAGAAGAACAGAAGAAAAAAAAAAAAGAACAGAAGACGGACAGAAGAAAAATTGAATACGGTTTATCACATTCTCAATGCCCTGTTGAGAATTCGATTTATAGCGACATCTGTAAACGCATGCTTCATTGAGAATTCGTACAAGATTTAGTACAAGCAGTAAGCTATTCATTAGTATATCTTGTATGTTAACGACAAATGCTCATATGTTACCCATCCACGCCGACACAGATCACAGAGCGCATCAATCACCAAACGCGATCCTGTCATGATAACAATCTTCAATACGTGAACATAGTCTAGATTTGTTTCGTTAACAAGATTCGGTGATCAATATGTTATTGTTTTACACTTCCTGACTTCATGTATGGTAATTTGTTAAGTTTGCGCGTCAACCACATACATTCAACCATGTTGTTTCTACGTGCACGAGACCATGGTGCGTAAACATCTGTAATTGATGATTTGATTATGTTAATTGATGATTTATTGTAGAAATTATTCCGATGGAATATGATAATTAATCGTCATGATATGTTAAAATATGATGTTTTATTCGTTTCTTTGCAGAAAAGTTGTGTATTTTTTGGTTTGTTTGTTATGGCAGCATCTTAATGTGGGCGGTGAAAGGAAGGGGGGAGGTTGAAGCAGTAATGGTATGATGAAACTGTTTACAAGATGGCAACATGCTTTCAGGCTTGTACGAAGAGAGAGTAGATTCTTCTTTCAATGATCCAGTGGCACTTAAGAAGTTCTTGCCCTTCGGCTCATTGCTTATGTAGTGGTGGTATGTGGTTTTAAGGTGTTCTTTTGTTCCATATTCTTCTTCGAACGTTCCATATCGACCACTTGTTAAACCAACCTTTGTGATCTGTATGTGATCTGAGCCTTAAAGCGAATGTAAGTTGTGCCAGTTTTGCGTCTACAAGAAGGCCAGCACATATGACTTTTGCGATGCTTTTTATTTACTAGTGTAGCTTCCCTAGGTTCTACTACATAAGTCGCCTCTTACGACATGCCTTGTAGGTAGCAGTGATACTGTTCTTTGCTCCCTTGAGCGCCCCGACAACATACGAGCGTTTTGTTCCGTAAAATATGTTCCATTTACCTGGCATCTTAAAACCTGCCGCCTCCTCAATAACTTGAGATCTGAAATATGTCCCTTCGGGACTAATCTCTGCTTTGCGATCGCTTTCGTATGTTCGTCTAGATGCAAGACTGTCCTCTCCTGGGTGAGCTAAGAAGCAACATGTACCCACCCAGTCGATCTGAAAACTAAGCTTTGGAAACCTTACATACCTGAAGCTGACTGCCCAATGCGTGGTCCACAGTAAACTAAGCGCATGGCCAGAGATCTCTGAAAAAAAAGTCTAAAAGCATGCGATGGGTTGCCTCTATGAAGCTGCATGTCAGTTGGAGTTCTTCGAGAGTTCCCATAGCTTGATCTGTAAGGTTTGTCCTTGAGGCCATGTTTGTTTCTTTGGTGTGTGTATGATAATATAATAATTATAATAATAGCCGTCCATTGCAAGCGATGAGGACAACAGTCACAGACGTGTTCTGCTGCACTTCTCTGGTGTGTGCGGAGGTGACTGTAGAGTCAATACTAGAACACAATCCCCTACCACAGTGGGGCATACATGACCAAGGTTGGACATGTGAGTGTTGTGTGTTCTGTCTTTTCGCAAAGCTCGTTTTCTCTGTGCCTCAACGGCACGATGATTCTCAGCTATGAGGGTTCCTCTTGTGTTGTTACAGCGCCACATTTGGCGATCTTGCGCAAGGATTCCCAGCACGTGGTATCTATATCGAAGCATTTCATAGACACTTTAAGAGTGTCTTTAAGCGTTTTTCTGTCCACTCAGAACGTCTGCCCCTTCAAGTTCGCCATATATCAACTGTTTTGGGATGTGTTTATCAGGCATTCGAGCAACTCGACAGGCCCATTTCACTTGGTCCTTCTGCAGCAGGGTGTATGTATGCATGATGGAGTGCAGGATGTGCTCTGGAGTCTGTGCTTCTGTCTGACATGTACACTGTGCAGTCTGAGCAGGCTTTATTCTGTGCATGTAATGGTTGATCCTGCAATGACCTGTTCTTAGGCGGAAGATTATTGTGTGCTGTTTTTTTGTTTAGTCTGCTGATGGGATTTTGGGGGTGTTTGCTGTGGGTGTTTGTTGCCTCTTCACCTCTTTGTATTTTTGCTTGATATGTGTCTTTATATCTAGTAGTGACACTCGGTGTTTGTGTTGTATCAATTGTGTCTGTTACCTTCTTAACCAACTTGTCTGCTTTCTTTAAGCCAGATATACCCCATTTATCTGGTATCCAATGTAGAACAATTTGGTTGTGATCTGAGAGATTGTTTAACTGTAACGTCAGCTCTCTCTCCATACTATCTCGTGGTTCCCTTTCTGCTGTCTGCAGGACTGAAAAGGACACTAGAGAGGATCTCTCCTGCTGACAACTGAATTCATGAAGGCAACTCTCCACCCTGTTTGGACCACGAGCAAATTCAAACTGATCACAGAAGAAGTAGTTCCGGCGCCGGTGCATTATCACATCATCTTGATGACTTGTCACCACTCTCTCCGAATTGTTTAAACTCATATCAAACATCTAAATAATTGCACCGCTGTGTCCATTAACAGAAATCAAGTGTCTAAATTGACATTTTAAAATCATAAGTTTGTAAATTTTAACGATAGTTTACCAATTGTCTCTGAAACATCTCAACGAGTAAAATCAATTTGGAAAGCACGAAGATTTCCATCCATAAATTGTCAACTTTAACCAGCAGAATCTCAAGTCATTGAATTTAATCAATTCCTTTAGCGCCGTAGTTTGGTCCCAGAAGATTTGACTCAAACTTCAGACTTGATGTGACATTACATTTCATTGTGAACTAAATTGTATTTGTCAGAGAAGTTGTGATAAATTGTCACAAACTAATTCTACGTTTTTCTTTAAAATATTTAGCTCGTGTTCTGTTTGGCACTTAAGGTTTCCACGACAATTTGTTGAATTGTTGTCACTCTGTCGTCTTTCTGTTAATTTTTCTTACTTCACATCACAATAATTTCTTTGTCTTCTTCATTTCCCGTTTACTGAGATCGTCTGGTTTACTATTCAAGTAGTTGGTGGTCAACTGTAGTCTATGTGCATTGTCATATAGCTTGTCTTGGACTAGCATGGACTTGTATACTTCTAAAGTTGTTAGTGGTCAATCAGAGTCTATGTACATATAGCTTGTCTTGGACTGACATAGATTTGTATACTTCTAAAGTAGTGGTCAGCTGAAGTATATGTACATCGCCATATAGCTTGTCTTGGACTGACATAGATTTGTATACTTCTAAAGTAGTGGTCAGCTGAAGTATATGTACATCGCCATATAGATTGTCTTGGACTGACATGGACTTGTATACTTCTTCTTCTGCGATAAAAGTCGATAAATGCGACTACTCCGGTATGTATCATAAACAGGGCGGTGTACTTGAGGTATTCACTGGTTCCCCATAGTTTGTTTTGTAGGGTTGTTGGCCATTTTTCATTCTCATACTGCTCTTCTTAACTGATTCAGTCCCGTGGAACATTGTAGTGCACATATTTCTTATCTGCGTGGCCCAAGCGTCGTTTAAAGGACGGCTACTATTGCGTTGAGTTTTTATTAATTTTCACTCCGATTGTAGTTTTATATCAACCGGAAACTAAGTAGAAAGGAAGTACTAACGATAACCAAATCATAACATCGTGGTTTTGACTAGAATCAGAAGTGAAACCAAGTTTAATTTTCGTTTTCAAGTTACCCTGTGATTAAAAAATAATGTCTAACAATTCAGAGTCTAGAAATGGTTTGTTATCAGCTCGTTCTGCACGTTTTACAGCTGCAGAAGCGCGAGATTAGTTGCATGAAGATGTAGATACTGATAGTGAAGCTTCTGATGACACAGAAGTTTGTGATTTAAATACGTCGATTATTAATAATTTAAATAATACTAGTAGTGTTTCCCAACCAGCTGCAGAGGGCGTTGCCCCAGTCAGGTTCCAGATGGTCGTGTTGCTAATTTGCGAACAGTTAGTAAACCATATATTCCGTCAATATTTTCTTAATTTTTGTGTATTCATAAATGGATTACTTATATAAAGAGAGCAGTTACACTGACTTATTCACCATATTGTTCCTCAAGGCCCTTGGTAAGTTGGATTTTTATTCTCACAATTTCAATTAATTTTTTTATTACATGCTAATATTTGTCATGCACAGTCAACACAACATTATATTTTCGCATACAATAATATTTTATGAAAGTACAATCATTTATCTTTAATTTGATATATAATAAGTTCAACTTTAAATCATATTTAGAAACAATATTTTAATTTAACTAAAGTATGTGTGCAATATTTTGAAGCTAAAAATAATTCCGTCCAGAGGTGAAAAAACCTGGTACTGAATCAGTTAACTTATTTTATTTATATTTTATTTATATCACAGATTGACCACAATATTCACATTGCTATCACATATGGACATTCACATTAAATTCACATTGCTATAACAAATGAACAACCACATTCACATTATATTCACATTGATATCACAGATGGACAACTACATTCACATTATATTCACATTGATATCACAGATGGACAACTACATTCACATTGCTATCACAGATGGACATCCACATTCACATTATATTCACATTGCTATCACAGATGGACATCCACAATCTTATTATATTCACATTGCTATCACAGATGGACAATAACATTCACATTAAATTCACATTGCTTTAACAGATGGACAATCCCATTCATATTTTATGCACATTGCTATCACAAATGAACAAGCACATTCACATTATATACACATTGCTTTCACAGATGGACAACCACATTCACATTGCTATCACAGATGGACATCCACATTCACATTATATTCACATTGATATCACAGATGGACATCCACATTCTCATTAAATTCACATTGCTATAACAGATGGACAATCCCATTCATATTTTATGCACATTGCTATCACAAATGAACAAGCACATTCACATTATATACACATTACTATCACAGATGGACAACCACATTCCCATTATATTCATATTGCTATCACAGATGAACAATTACATTCACATTGCTATCACAGATGGACATCCACATTCTCATTATATTCACATTGATATTACAGATGGATAACAACATTCACATTATATTCACATTGCTATCACACAGATGGACAACCACATTCACATTGTTACTCGTATCACAGATGGACAACCACATTCACATTATATTCACATTGCTATCACAGATGGACAACCATATTCACATTATATTCACATTGCTATCACAAATCGACTATTTAGTGTTGTAATATAATTCAAAATAATTGCATACAACCAGAGACATATAAATTCGAGAGTGCAAGAACAACACAGACATAACAATGACACAAATCTAAGCAGTTTAAACATCCTCTCTGCCTTGCCAGAGTCGCTCACAGCAAGTATGACCGCCTTAAGATAGCCACTCAACACGGAATCGATACCAATCCCTGGTCGCTGGCCCGTAACTGATGACATTAGGCTAGTCGATGCTAGCGGCTTGAGGAAGTGACGTCAGTACGAGGCGCCTAGTGCTGATCTGGGAGAAGCATATTCTCCACGTAACTCGCGACCTGGTAGTTCACTTAACATTAAGTTTGAATATTTGTTTTTCTGCTAGTTTTATAACAAAAATAAATCGAAACAAAAGAATAGAATGTCACTGATTGTTTTTATGCCAGTCTGCTTGCTATACACTGCTCATGTCTTACTGCCCATGTCTTACTGCCAATGTCTCACTGCCCATGTCTCACTGCCCATGTCTCACTTCCCATACCTCACTGCTATACACTGCCCATGTCTCACTGCTATACACTGCCCATGTCTCACTGCTATACACTGCCCATACCTGACTGCTATACACTGCCAATGTCTCACTGATATACACTGTCCATGTCTCACTGCTATACACTGCCCATGTCTCACTGCTATACACTGCCCATGTCTCACTGCTATACACTGCCCATACCTGACTGCTATACACTGCCAATGTCTCACTGATATACACTGTCCATACCTGACTGCTATACACTGCCAATGTCTCACTGATATACACTACCCATGTCTCACTGCCCATGTCTCACTGCCCATGTCTCACTTCCCATACCTCACTGCTATACACTGCCCATGTCTCACTGCTATACACTGCCCATACCTGACTGCTATACACTGCCAATGTCTCACTGCTATACACTGTCCATGTCTCACTGCCCATGTCTCACTGCTATACACTGCCCATACCTCACTGCTATACACTACCCATGTCTCACTACCCATGTCTCACTACCCATGTCTCACTGCCCACGCCTCACTGCTATACACTGTCCATGTCTCACTGCCCATGTCTCACTGCCCACGCCTCACTGCTCACACATGTCCATGTCTCACTGCCCATGTCTCACTGCCCACGCCTCACTGCTATACAATGCCCATGTCTCACTGCCCATGTCTCACTTCCCATACCTCACTGCTATACAATGCCCATGTCTCACTGCCCACGCCTCACTGCTATACACTGTCCATGTCTCACTGCCCATGTCTCAGTGGTATACACTGTCCATGTCTCACTGCCCATGTCTCTGCAGCCGTCATGTTCAAACCATCAGTTACATCCTGAATCCATCTTCTCCGTAGTCTTCTTATACTTCTCTTTGCCGGTATGCCTCCTTCCATGATGGTCTTCTCCAGCCCTTCGTGTCTGTTGTATATGTCCAAAATATCTCAATTTTCTTTTTCTTATTTGTAGCATCAGCCAGTTTTCTTTGATTTTGAGTTCTTTTCGGATTTATCTATTTGTTCTCTTCTCTGTCATTGATATACGTAAGACTCTCCTTAGCACTTGTATCCATGCATGTTTTCTCAGTGACTCAGTGAGTTTGCTCAGGAAGATTGAAACAGGATGGGCTAGGAGACATTGGATGGAGTCGCTGGGGAGGTCTAGGCTGACAAAGATCACTTTTATTTTTGTGCCAGGGCATGCAGGTGTAAAGCAGAATGAACGTGCGGATAGGCTTGCAGGTGTGGCTGCTGTACAAAGCGGGCGAGCAATTGACCAGGCTGATATTATAAATTCCTTAAGGGAGAGAGGACGTGTACATGATTTACGTAATAGCGGTGAATCTACAACACTAACCAGACTGCAAGAACTCAAAGTTAAGTGTGGTGTAGCTGGACAAGAACGCTATGCTGGCAGACAAAGAAGAATTGTAAACCAACAAAGAACCGATGTCGTTAGTCGCCACACGCTGATGGACATACTGAGGGAGAGATCGGAGCACTTATGAGACTAATTTGTTGACGTGCAGTGATGGTGATCCGACAGCTAAACTAAACTAAAATATTCAGTGGCGGCTCGTGCTCATTTTAGTAGGTGGGACCAGACACAAATATTTGGGAAAATCATGGTTTTAGGTTAGGTTATATTTTAATCTAAAAAATAATAAATATACGTTACACATTATTTTTGGTGGGGCCCTACTGGCCCTTAATGACGAGCCGCCACTGCTTATATTCAAAAGCACTTTTGTAGACGCCCATTGCTATGATTAAATTATGAATTGCAACTACTTTTATCTTCTATTTAAGTTTCCATATTCTTTCAT
The DNA here is from genome assembly GCA_020796225.1 of Arion vulgaris. Classification (NCBI taxonomy): domain Eukaryota; kingdom Metazoa; phylum Mollusca; class Gastropoda; order Stylommatophora; family Arionidae; genus Arion; species Arion vulgaris. Next base: position 10,186,470 of record CM036767.1, read on the forward strand.
TGTTATTTCTTTGAGTTTTTTCTTTTTAGCTGAGCTATTATTACCCATTTGCACTTATAAATAAATATTGAATAGCAATTTTATTTTTTAACAAAGCAATTATATCCTCTTTTCGAACCTGCCATTTTCTGTTACTGTTAACTACTCTTAGTGCAAGTGTGCTACCTCCGTGTATCAGATGAACGATAAAGACAAGAGATATCACACTTGATATCAATGTTCACACAAGCCTGGATCAGAGACTGGACTTAAATCAGACGACTTTGACGCAATACCCTGCACGCGCACTGACACTTTTAACCCGTAGTTCTCCATCTTTCCATTAAAACTCATTTTTCTCTGCCGTGGTTGGATTCTGCCAGGTATGTTTCAGAACGCGCGCCTTGATCCTCTGGTACTTAAATTGCCACTTGGTATGAATCAACTAAGAAGACAAAAAGCCTTTCCAAAATCAAGGTTGATCTCCGAGTTTTACTACCCAAATTGCACACATTTACAGGGATAAACTGAACTTGTGTGCTAAAATTGCAACCATTTTCGGATCAGTGGTTTTCATCCAGGAGGAAAAAGCCTACACAAAAGAGGATTTGAAATGTGAGTCTTGCTGTGCTTGGTTCCCGCTAGATTCTCGATCTGGCTTGGCTGAAATGTGTCATATTAAACCTTTCAGAGAATTAAATCTGAGGTCGTGATAAATGACACGTGCATGCAGATAGAGAACAATAATTTCATAAAGTTAAAAAATGACCTTATCTCATGCACGCCATTTTTTTTTTTGGTTTCTTTTATTGGCTATTTCTTCTTTAAAGTAACTATTGTTATTGTTGAACTTTTTCCTTGCTGTTATTTCTATTATTGTTGCAGGTATTAAGTTAGATTAGCATAATTAATCAGAACATGTGAGATCCAGTGCCTAGTCCTATTTGAGACTTGCGATGAAAAAGTAGATCCCTCGTTGATTAAGTTGAACACGACAAAGAACCGCTGAGAGAGCCGCTGTAGCGTAGTTGTTAGTGAACTTGCTTCGCTAGTCTGGTGTTCTGGGTTCAGCTCCCGCAATGCGCGTGGAATTTTTCCCGACCACGACGGCTCTCAGGTCGACCCAGCCTCAACTGGGTACCAGACATGCTCTGGGAAAGTAAAGGCGGCCGGCGTGATGCTGACCACATTACCCATCGTGTGACGACGCTCAATGAAAAATACAGGCCTAGCACTGTATTGACCTTTTACCACGAGGTATGAAAGGGTTCTTTTTTTTACGTCAAAGAACCAATGTTAGTTTTAACTTTAAAAGAAGATGCAGGATAATCAGTTGCCAGGGAAATCGTATTTAGAGCGAATTATTCTGCCCGTGTGTTACTCGCAAGGGGAGCAAAGAATATGAGCACTGCGGCCTACAAGGCAGGTCGTTTGAGCACTGCGGCCTACAAGGCAGGTCGTATGAGCACTGTGGCCTACAAGGCAGGTCGTATGAGCACTGTGGCCTACAAGGCAGGTCGTATGAGCACTGTGGCCTACAAGGCAGGTCGTATGAGCACTGTGGCCTACAAGGCAGGTCGTATGAGCACTGCGGCCTACAAGGCAGGTCGTATGAGCACTGTGGCCTACAAGGCAGGTCGTATGAGCACTGTGGCCTACAAGGCAGGTCGTATGAGCACTGTGGCCTACAAGGCAGGTCGTATGAGCACTGTGGCCTACAAGGCAGGTCGTATGAGCACTGTGGCCTACAAGGCAGGTCGTATGAGCACTGTGGCCTACAAGGCAGGTCGTATGAGCACTGTGGCCTACAAGGCAGGTCGTATGAGCACTGTGGCCTACAAGGCAGGTCGTATGAGCACTGTGGCCTACAAGGCAGGTCGTATGAGCACTGTGGCCTACAAGGCAGGTCGTATGAGCACTGTGGCCTACAAGGCAAGTCGTATGAGCATTGTGGCCTACAAGGCAGGTCGTATGAGCACTGTGGCCTACAAGGCAGGTCGTATGAGCACTGTGGCCTACAAGGCAGGTCGTATGAGCACTGTGGCCTACAAGGCAGGTCGTATGAGCACTGTGGCCTACAAGGCAGGTTGTATGAGGTGACTAAATTAGGGACCAAGGGAAGCTACCCTAGTAAATAAAGATGAGAAGAAGGAGTTTTTTTTTAGCAAGAACCCGCAGAGGAAGCAACATAAGCGAAGAATATGATCAACAAATAAACAGTGTACAGGTATTAAGAGCTTACGAAAAAACAAATAGACAAACACAGGATTCGAACCACTTGTCCTAATTTCTCACCACACCCATCGCCTAGCCTAGCAATACGAGCGTCCTTACGAACACAAAGTAAATAAAAAGCGTCGCAGAAGTCGGACGTACTGGCCTACTTGTAGGCGCATAACTGGCATAACATGCAATCGCTCTTATGCTCAGATCACATACAAATAACAAAGAGTGGTTAACAAGTGGTCGGTATGGAGAGTAAGAAAAAGAAGTGCGAATTAATTTATAACTTCTACACACTTTTACCATTCTCAAAATAGCATAGGCGGCCCACGCACTTGTTAATAAGTTTGTGAACTGCAATGATATAATACGGTTCACGCTTCTGTAATACTTATATTCTCTCTCTGTCGATCTCCTCCCAGACCGATGAACCAAATTGTATCATGAATTGTACCGTTGTTGTTAGGAACTCCGTCTCTCCGTACAGCTTCTCGCGAAGCTCTGTGTTATCTGGCCAGGTTTCGCTTCTCGGTCCTGCTAACAACTGGCAGTCTTGCAGTATGTGCTCTACCGTCGTGTCCGCCTTTTCGCAGTTGCACAGACCTGTGCGTCCCACCCAAGTATGCAGAACTGGGAAGCCCAGCAGAGGCTAACCAGTGCAAGCGCGGCAGCGTTGCAGCGGGTGAGTGTCCCACCCAAATGTGCACAACAACTGGAATGCCCAGCAGAGGTAAGCCCAGTGCGCGTTCCCACTAGCAGGGAACTACTGCTGCCTTGTAGATTGATTGGGGACAATCAAAGTCTAGCGGAGCAAACCGTAAACAAACCTGAACGGGCGGCAAACCAAGGTGTTCATTAAAACGACCGGTTTGCTGGGAAGATGGCGCTCATACGCCCGGGAGGGCAGGCCGTCTAAGGGTCGCTGCTCTGAAAGAAATAGCAGCCCACTGCCTTGTGGGTCTGGCTGGGGACAGTCAAAGTCTAGCGGAAGAAGCGAATCTGCACACAATAGCTGGCTGAAATCGAACACCCCACCGAAGGATAAGCAACTGTGCTCAAATATGTGCTGAAGGTTGGTGCACGTACATTACGTTCTGATGTTTGGCTGTTTATATATCACAAAGAGAATGATAAAAACAGGCCTAGAACGAACGAAGAAGAAGAAGACTAGCTGTGCCAATTTTGAATTTGTTGAACATGTGGGCCCGAAGTCTGTTATGACTGGTACGGAGGCGGAATATAACAACTTGTTCGCTACGGATAGACCATAGTACCCATCTCTAACGCTGTGGTGAGGGTGATCTTTCGACCATTTTTCTGTATACATACCTACATTAAAAACCCCAATTGAAATCCATCTCTTCTGCCTTGCTAAATGTCCATGTTTCACACCCACACGTTGCCACTGAGAATTTACGTACTTTTAGAACTCTCATCTTTGTTTTTATATCAGTTCCAATTAATACTGTTTTAGTTGTTCATATTTTCCCTCTCTCGCTCTCTCTCTCACCGCCTGGAAATCTGCCCAATACAGCATCAGAACCAAGACTAGTATCTATAACAGCTGTGTGCTGTCAACATTGCTGTACGGATCGGAATGCTGGAGAATGACAGAACAGGATATGTCCAGACTCTCCGCCTTTCATACAACTTGTCTGCGAAAAATCTTACGCGTGTACTGGCCGACTACTATCTCGAATCAAGAATTGCTTGCACGATGCCAACAAGAGAATATGGGCACTATCATCCGAAGACGACGCTGGAGATGGATTGGACATGTGATGCGCATGGAGACTGGCTCCGACACGAAAACTGCACTGAGATGGACTCCAGAGGGTAGGCGAAAGCGTGGAAGACCCAAGACGACCTGGAGGAGAACGATAGAGCAAGAACTGAAGGAAATGAATCATAGCTGGAACACAATACAGAGGAAGGCCATGAACAGGGAAGAATGGTGTACGTTTGTTGCTGCCCTAAACGCCAAGGGCGTAACAGGCTAAAGAGAGAGCTCTCTCTCTCGATCACTGCCCAGACCGATGTATTAGATCTCCCCATAAATTCTATTCATGTGAAAATTTGATTCATGCAGCCTTAGTATTGGTATGTTTTATGTCACATCTTCAACACAAGTCATGTTGATGTTTTATGTCACATCTTCAACACAAGTCATGTTGATGTTTTATGTCACATCTTCAACACAAGTCATGTTCATGTTTTATGTCACATCTTCAACACAAGTCATGTTCATATTTCAATAAGGTTATGCTTGTTCTTCTTTATTCTTTTGATATTCTTCATTCCATTTCCATCTATTGGTAATGGTGAACCCACCCGAGTGCTTACCGGGGACCAAATTTGAGGTGTAAAGAATAGAACCACTGTTACCTGCCACGCATTTCGTAAGAGGCGACTAAGGAGGTTTGGCTGAAATCGGATGCACACATGTCCTAAACGTGTAGAAGTCTATGCGTTTAGGGGCCTACCAAACCAATATGCAACGTATACACGTTCTTGGCAAAGACCAAACATATCACAAAGAGTGATTACAATTGATCGTAAAGAACGAACGAGAAGAAGAAGAAGAATGGTGAACCGAGAGATTAAAGGAATGTTGAGACTCTCGTATCTTTTTGGAGAGCAACGGCTCACGATGAGTGATGTGTTCAGCATCACGCTGATCTTTATTTTTTTCTAAGTGATTGTCTGATAGCTACTTCTTCTTCTTCTTCCAACGCTCCATTTCGACCACTTGTTAACCTACTGATTTGTATGTGATCTGAGTCTAAGAGCGATTGTATGTTATTCTAGTTATGCGCCTACAAATAGGCCAGCACATCCGATTTCTGCGACGCTTTTTATTTACTGTGGTAGCTTCCCACGTGGAATTTTTCCCTACCGCGACGGTTCTCAGGTCGACCCAGCCTCAACTGGGTACCAGACAGGCTCTGGGAAAGTACAGGCGGCCGTCGTGATGCCGACCACATCACCCATCATGCGCCGAAGGTCAATGAAAAATATAGGCCTAACAGTGTATTGCCCAATATACCACGAGGTATGAAAGGGTTCAGAAGAAGATGGTAGCTTCCCTAGGCCTCTACCTTTGTCGCCTCTTGTGACATGCCTTGTATTAGCAGTTTTATTTTTTTTCTTAGCTAAGGGCCTCGGTAACACTCTGGTGGTCTGATATCAAAATGAGACTGGATTGACTGGGTTGACATTTTCTATCGGAGAAACCTTCTACAACTGGGGTCCGAACCGAAACCACACGTGTAGTAAAAAAGTGCATCAATCATTGAGTTAACTCGGCTCTCATTTTTTTTAACAATTATTTCTAAGTAAACGTTAAATAGAGGACGCCATATGGAGACCCTGAAACAAACTTTGCTGAGAGATACATGAAATATTGGACTTAATTCCATAAAAGAGATAGAGCGAGTTGCCCAGGATCGAGCGGTATGGAAAACCTACTTGAAGGGCCTACGTAACACATAACGACATGAGAGAAATATTATTATTATTATTTAAGATTGAAGGAAACATCAATGAGAGACGTGTGGTTGCATTTCGCATAATTTAACTCAGCGTGTTCGTAGCGCGTTGGATGACGGGTGACAAGCTCCCTGCGAGTGCGGGTTCAATTCCGCGGACTGGCAGAAAAGCCACAGGCTCTCAAGATTTACGGTGTTCGTTGCACCGAACCGAAGGGTTACGATGTTCATGGCACCGAACCGAAGGATTACGATGTCCATGGCACCGAACCGAAGGGTTACGATGTCCATAGCACAGAGCCGAAGAGCTGAAAGCTCAATTGCTTCTGGATCGGGCGGAAAAAAAACCATTTATAAATTTATTTGACCGGAATAGTAAAGCCACAATCATTCCTATTTAGCAGAAGATTGCTAGCAATCCTGACCAACTCGTGTTTGTACTAAGCTGTAGACTAATCATATCACGAGGAGCTGACAAGCCAGACAATGATCATTATCTCGGTCGTCCGGATATGAGCATAGAAGTTCTTTGCGATTATAGTCTGTCACAACAGATATCTTACACCGCATACTCCTCATATCACGAGGAGCTGACAAGCCAGACAATGATCATTATCTCGGTCGTCCGGATATGAGCATAGAAGTTCTTTGCGATTATAGTCTGTCACAACAGATATCTTACACCGCATACTCCTATCATTTCTATATTTTGTTCATCTTTCTAGAACTTCTTCAATTTATCTCTTATTGTGTTCTGTTTTATTGATGAAATAAGAGACTAACAATGAAAACTACAGGGTGTTCAAGATTAAAGCAGCCCCAAATCGAAAGTTGCCAGATAATCTATCGCGTTATGTTTATGTACTATTTAAACCGGTTCTGACTAGCTCGTTTTACGTCACATTTGTTCATCGCCCCTTCCCGCACTACAATTACATACCGTCACATAACCTTGACCTATACTACGTCATAACTGAACCTTCTCATTTTCATACATATATGCCAGATTGACTCCATTCACAGGCTGCTATTATCTTGAACACCCTGTATAAACTTCAAACAATTCATAGCTATTTTGTTTCTTCTACCAGCGTTCCGTATCGACCACTTGTTAAACCACGCTTTGTGATTTGTATGTGATCTGAGCCTAAGAGCTTTTTCTTCCTCTTCTTCAAGCGCTCCATATCGACCACTTGTTAAACCATTTTCTGTGATTTGGATGTAATCTGAGCCTAAGAGCTTTTTCTTCCTCTTCTTCAAGCGCTCCAAATCGACCACTTGTTAAACCACTTTCTGTGATTTGTATGTGATCTGAGCCTAAGAGCTTTTTCTTATTCGAACGCTCCATTTAAGACCACTTGTTAAACTACTCTTTGTGATTTGTATGTGATCTGAGTCTAAGAGCGATTGTACGTTGTGCCAGTTAAGCGCATGCAAGTAGACCATCAATCCTATTTTCTGCAACGCGTTTATTTACTAGGTTAACTTCCCTAGGCTCCTACCTCAGTCGCCTCTTACGACATGCCTTAGAGATAGCAGTGTTACTATTCTTTGCTCTCCTTACCTCGCTCATGTGTTGCCGGGGCCTTCAATGTGAGCAAAGAATAGTAACACTGCGGCCTACAAGGCATGTCGTAAGAGGCGACTAAGATAGGGCTTAGGAAACTATTCTAGTACATAAATAGCGTTGCAGAAATCGGATGTGCTGGCATAATTGTAGGAGCATAACTGCCACAACGTATAATCGATCTTAGGCTCGGATCACATAGGCATCACAAAGAATGGTTTAACAAGTGGTCGATATGTAGAGTTAGAAGAAGAAAACCCCCCTTGTGAAGCCCAGTACCACGCCGGCGTTTTTTGTTTGTAATTTCATATTAGTTCATACTTCTTTGTTATTTCTCCTTATTAGACAATAACAAGTTCCGCCATTTCTGTCATGGCGACATTGCTACGTAAGTGTTCTCCCGGTTCATAGGTCAGCTAGTACTTTATTTGTTCAATAAATCCACATGGAAAACTTGGGTATGGATCAGCTTCTTCCAGCCTGATACATCAATGAAAGAAACAGAAAGTGGGTAACTATGAACGAAGCACAGACAGAGAGGACAGTAGTAAAATGTGATATATATTTTATTCATACTCCTGTTGTTCGTTTGCTTGATAAAGGCCTTGTTTGTCAAAACGTTGCTGTATTTTGTCATTGTTTTTGTAATTTGTAAAACTACAGTACTTTGTAATTACGTGTTTTATATATTTTATTCATTTTTTTCTGAACCGTTAATTTAAAGAAAAAATTAAGCTTTCATCTCTTCGGCTCGTGCCATGGACATCGTAACCCTTCGGTTCGGTGCCGCGAATACCGTAAATCTGGAGAAAATGTGGCTTTTCTGCAAGCCCGCGGAATTGAACCCGCACTCACAGAGGGTTAGTCACCCGTAGTCCAACGCGCTACGAACACACTGGGCAGGCGGGAAATGAAAGGTATTATAGACTGCCATATTTCTCCTCCGAACGGGTCATAACAGGATGACATAACACCTGTACACTAAATTCAAGATATGCACCAACGACCTGTGCTCCTGTGGATTGGCGAGTATGACAACAGCGCATGTCCTACAGAACTGCCCACAATATGCAGACTTGAGAAGAAAGAGGTGGTCGACTTAAACGAGAGCCCATGACAAACTGTATGGCGTGGCTGATAATCTGAGGCAGAAGGTGGCCTTTATTAGAAAATACGTACTCCCAATCTAGTGAGAACGCGGAAGAAGAAGAAGAATATGCAACAAGTCATTCTCAACAAAAGTAAGAAAGAGTTCTTCACTGCTACGTAGAGCCAATACTAACATTTGGAAGCTAGTCATGGTCAATAAATAAGCACACTTGGGTGTCTCTGTGGCTGAGTGGTTAAGCCTTTGCCTTGTGAGTCGAAGGTCGTGTGTTCGAATCCGGACCGCGTCGTTCTGTTCACGAGTGCAGTTTTTCCAGAGACCCTAGGATTGTTGCTGGAGCTACGGAGTTCGTGATTTGTGTAATACTCTCGGCAGGTAGCGTACAATTTCTGCTGAGAGGGACCGAGCCGTATGGGGTAAAATCCGGAGCAATGACGTCAATCCTTTCGGCCAATAAATAAGCAGATAGTAAAATCTCTGGAAGCCACCAGAGATGTGGTTTTACAGGAGAATGCTAAGAATCACATGAACTGCTAAAATTACTAATGTTGATTTTACTGATCAAGGTGAAAGCACAGAGAAAACTTATTGTTAGTTTACATAACAGGCAGTCATCATTTTTTGATATTATAATGAAAAGTCACAGTGGTTTGTAGACAGTGGTAATAGAAAAACATGGTTCCTGAAGTACGAGGCAGGGGACGACCAAGACGAAGGTGGTAGCAAGACATCAAAGAAACCTTGAATATGACGCTGGAAGATCCGGTAGAACTTGCTAGAGACAGAGAGTTTTTCAGGCGGGCTGTAATGAACGCGATGTTCCGAAAGAGACATACGACTACTTGTAGTGAAAAGAGAGGTTCATAACAAAAACACACTATGACAATCGTTAAAATCAGTGCGAGACGAGACAGAGGAAGACAGTGAGAGAATATTCTGGAAACAAAAATATCAAGATATATAGAATTCACGAGCAACATAGCTCCCTCAGCAATCCTAGGATCTCCGGAGAAAAAAGGCACCAGCGAACCAAACCGCGCATTCCGGATTCGAGCTCACAACGTCCGGAACACAAGGTAAACTACTAAACACTTTAGCCAGAGACTGGCGTGTGATATTTCTGTCTTATTGCAGACGAAAGCGCGTAAGTTGGTCCTTAAAAATGAAAATCGTGGCATATCCCTTTCAGAACGTCACCATCAGCCACAGTAAACAAGTCAGTGAGTTTCTAGGCATCATTTACTTATATATTCAGTAGTTCGTCATTGCTTTATGTAAGGTGAGATCCATTTTTACCGTTTTAAAAAATCCATGGTGACAAATTTGCTTCCAAATGGCCCGCTGCTGAGTGTGAACCAGGTACAATTGGGTTGTAACTGAGCTCACTACTGCTAAACTTCAGACGCCCACATTGTTTCATACAGAGTTTAACACTAAAGTTATGAAAGCATAAGTCAATCATCTCCGATACTAGTCTTTGTCCATAATTTTTACAAGTTTATAATATAACATATGATGTCTAGATGTATTTACTAATAAAGTTTAGGGTCCACCCACTGCTATTGTTTATTTTCTGAAAATATTGACTAGTTTTCAAGTCATAGATTATTAGCATCCAGTTTCATCTAATATGGTTTTCTGTTTGTGGGCGTGGCAATAAATCATTCCTTCTTCCTTACCCGGTCAAGCGAGTGACGCCGCTGACAGCCGTGTATCCGTTGAGGGTGTGGCTAGAGAACTATCGATCTCTTCCTCTCTTGTGTATGCGTCTGTATCGGGTCGCTCTTGGCAATCACTCAGAAACATCACCTATGGACAATATTAAACCATCTATATCTTTTGAAGTGAAATATTTTCTCACATTTGTTATCAGTCTTGTGATCTGCGGTGTTTAAACAAACACTATAGCAATATTCTTATCTTGACTTTCTTTTCATCAATAGATGTTTGATGTAGATAGTGCGGAGATTGTAATAATATTCTTAGATCTCATCGGTTGTATAATCGATGTTAGTAATGTATACTTGTTCGTGTAAGGACGCCGCGTATGGGATGACGAATTTGAGAAGGAGAATATGAGAACCCTCGGTCTGGGAAGAAAGAATTCTTTGATTGGTTGATGTGTTATGTATTGATGCACAGAACGACAACTTCCACGCCCTCCTTGTGGCTTGTTCTTATCCACTCTGCCACACCTTATCGGTGCGGAAACAGGGAACAGTCAAAGTCGTTGTCAACGTTTTGTTAAGTCAGGACATAACAAAGCGAACACGGCCGTTGGAAGCTTCCTCTTCATTTATTACCCGATACATCTAGTCCGTTGAGTGTTAACATTTAAATACGACACGTTTTAAATATAGTCGCCCTATGCTACTGAGACTGTCAATGGTTTATCGGAACACCACTCAACCGTGATCTCCTCAAGTGAACTGCTATTTGGTGACATATCAACCGTGCCTGGTATACTAGAACCCGATTATCTTCTCTCATTTAGTCCCTAACTTGAGTTGGTTACTGTACATATTGAGGGTCCGTCAGGCGGGACTGACGTGAATTCAGCTGCTGATGTTCTGTTTGTTGCTGTTGGATCTTGTTAAGTATGTGGTTCGAATCTCTAGTCTCCTTCACTGATACAGGATCCAGCCATCTGTGTGAAAGCAAAAAGATCGACAGTTCTGTCAGATAGTCTATGGGCCCTGACAGGGACAAATATCACAGGAGTGTATAAAACGATAAAGGATTCATATTTTGTAAATATTCATATATAAGCTACCTGGTCGTGTTTGATTATTTTAATGATATGATTGACGTAATTAATTCATTAAGAAAACATTCAAAGTGAAATAAACATTTGGAATTGTGTTCAAACGTAGTATTTACATTTAGTTTGCACCTGTAGCTTAGCGATGGTCAGCTCGATCACAACTCAAGCGTACTTGGTTCAAACTCCGCGGTGGGCAATTTCATTTTGTGGATTTTTACGAACGGTAAAAATAGACCTCACCGTTCATAAAGCAATGAAAAACTACTGAACGTATAAGTAGTGCCTAGAAAATCAACGACTCGTTTACTGTGGTTAATAGTGACGTCCTGTATAGGCTATGCCACTATGTCCATAAACGAGAAGAGAAACTTCTTGAGTACGGTGTACATCCAAATTCATTCATTTTATGACAACAAATGTAGACCAAATCAAAGAAAACTTGATGAATTTCTGAGTTAGTTTGTTCCTTTCGTGCCATAGGGCAGAGGTTTTAGATTTCCATGTGATGCGGTTCTTTGCTAGCAGTTGGAGATCGTGTATGGTTTTACATCCCAATACTTTACTATCTTGTTGGATGGTTCTTCGAAGAGTGGTCTTGGTCTTCCACGTTTTCTTTTCCCAACTGGTGATCACATAAAGACTTGTTGATTTAGTCTCTTTTCCTCTGATCTAAGAACATGACCTAAATATTTCCACCTTCGTTTCCTTATAATATTTGATACGGTTGTTGGTGTGTTCTATCTCTCACTATGTTGTTAGAAACGAAATCACTCCATTTACTTTTAATAATTTTCGGAGACATTTATTCTCAAAGCTGTCCAGTTTCTTATCAATTTTGTTTGTTGATTTCCAACTTTCACAACCGTAAGTCAGTACAGGAATCATACATGACAAACAGTTTAACTTGTGTACATAAATAACATGTACATAAGATATATTTCTTACTATTAATTGAATGATAAATAATGTAAGGAAAGTATATTGTTTACAATATAAACTAAAATTTGGCTTTCGATGTAGGGTAAATCGGCAGGGATAAATGTAAGAAGGAATGAGACGTGTTTATAACCAGTGCGCTACGGGAACTATTAGCATATGTACCCTTCACACCCTCTGCTGAAAGAGACTAAGAAGCTATGAGTCTGGGTAAAGTGTAGTGATTCTGTTAACTAACTAAATGCACTTAATAAAAGTAAAGAATTGAAAGGGTTAATAATATATAGAGAAGGAAGAACATGAGTCACTTTGTCATTATTTTAACGACGTATATTTGGGAAATTAAGTAATAGCCGTCTATCGCAAATGATGATGACAACAGCCTCATGCGTGTGCTGCTGCACATCTCTGGTGTATGTTGATGTGGCTATAGGATTCAATCCTAGAACACAATCCTCTACCACAGGTCATGGTTAGACATGTGGATGTTTGTTTTTTCGCGCAGTTAGTTTTTCTCCGTGCCTCAATGGCACGGCGATTTTCAGCTATGCGAGTTCCTCTTGTGTTGTTAAATCGCCAGATTTGGCGATCGTGCGCCAAGGAATAGAGTGTCAGGCATGTATTTCATGACCATCGGCACGCCACGTATCATCCTCATTATTAATTATATATCGCTCGATGTTGTGAGTACCGAAGTTGAGCAGCGACCTATTAGAGCTTAGGGCGTTACCATAGTAAATAAAAAGCGTCGCAGAAATCGAATGTGCTGGCCTACTTGTATGCGCATAACTGGTACAACATACAATCGCTCTTAGGCTCGGATCACACACAAATCACAAGAGTGGTTAACAAGTTGTCGAGATGGAGCGTTTGAAGAAGATATAATCTAAAGTAGTATTTAGTTGTGGCGCCGATTAGCGTAGCCCTTCGCCTATCCACTCGGATACAAGGGCGTTGTCGGTGCAATCCAACACTCGATGTCCCATACTTGAGGAAAGGAATTTGCCCTCCTACCTCCAGCTTAATTAGAACTAGAATTATGAAGTGACAGCCACTGAAAACCCTAAGCATGAAAAGAAAGCCGGGAATTTTATTTTTATTAGTATTGAGTTTTGGGGCGGATTAGCGTAATTCATAAGGCTTTCGCTTATCGAATCGAAGTTCAATCCTACACGTGAGGAGAGGATCTGGCCTTCCTACCTCCTTCACAAATAGAATTAGAAATTTGAAATGGTATGCACTTCAGACGATAAGATCTGACAATGCTAGGATCGTTTTATTTCTATTATATATATATATGGCCTTTTTCGTCTTTATAGACGGTCAATTTGCAAGTGTTTTATTGTGACAACTTCTGAGTTTGTTCTTGTTTCTCTTGTCTTTACAGACGGTCAATTTGCAAGTGTTTTACTGTGACAACTTCTGAGTTTGTTCTTGTCTCTCTTGTCTTTACAGATACGGCTTCAATTTGCAAGTGTTTTACTGTGACTAACTTACTGAGTTTGTTCTTGTCTCACTTGCATTCTATTAATATGTTAGTTATAATGAAACGATATCGTGTAATATTTTCAAAATATTTTACTGGCTCAAAGTTACGAAACTAAACAAGGGCAAAAATGTGCGATTTTGTATGTGGAATCTAGTTTACTGTAAAATTTACTATTTATCTTAAATTTATTCAACAAGTCAATTATATTTGATATGAAGTTCAGGAATACAAAACATATTGAAACATTATAACACTGAGAAAGGATATTAACGGACGTGATCTTAGATTGAACTTCCAGAGATTTCTGAAGAAAATAAACACTTCTTGTGAATGTCACTTTTTGGTGAAGTGTGTGACGAAAGTGTTGTTTATTTATTGTTGGTGTCTTGAATAGAATGTTGGTTACAATTTGTGATTATTACTGAATTTGAATAGATAGATTCATAAGTAGTAGATTCATTAAAGTAAGATTCAAAGAAACTGGAAACTTGGAAGCTGTTCTGTTATTGTTAATGGCTACACTAGCATGGGAACGCATGCTGCCTCGAGCTTGTGATGACACTATGGGACCTGCTGCAAAGCGGTTCCCATCCTCTATGGATTTAGCTGCGTACTGCTATCACCCGCCACCAGCGCATCCTTCAGTATATCACCATCACCACCACCACCATCATCATCCTCACGCTATGGGTCACTCAAACAGTCATCCAGCCACACATCCTGCTGGACATCCCACTCATGGGATGATGGAATTCTACCACTCATGTAAGAGTAAGTAGGGAAAGCTTTAGTGTGTACTATTTATCCTCTTTTCCTATTTACTTCGTTGTTGATTTAAGTGAATCTTTCTTGTCTTCAATGCTGGTTTGTCTTTCAGTGTCATGATAAGAGAACGTTGTAATATGTACAATTAAACTACAGTATCCAGGGAGTACACCCTGTATTAAAGCCTGGGTCGCTGAGCCCAGCGACAGAAAGCTGGTCCCCTAGAGTAGGACGACTCCAGACAAACCCGGACGACTTACCTCGTCAGCAGGAGACTGCAACTGTCTAGAGAACAAACTTAAAAAATCCCAGTTCTCAAAACGGGATGTGTCAGCCATTATCTGCGGGAAGCATCGACACATACGATTGTCTCAATTCGCCCGTATATACCATATATCCTTTTCTCCTATTTACTTCAGAGTTTACTTAAATGAATCTTTCCCTGGGCAGATGACGATCATCAACTCGGGAGGGCATGTCGTCTAAGGGTCGCTACCCTGAAAGAAAATAGCAACCTGCTGCCTTGTAGGTTGGCTGGGGACAGCAAAAGGCTGACGGAGAGCGAACCAGTAAACGCTGGTTGAAATCGGACACTTCACCGAAGGATAAGCACTAGAGCTCCAAATGGTACTGAACAATGTGACGTAAAACACGGTTCTTGGCAACGGCTGTTTATATATCACAATAAGAATGATCAAAATGGCCAAAAGAACGACCGAGAGAGAGAAAAAGAGAGAGAAAGAGAGAGAAATGAATCTTTCATTCTTGTCTGTAATCCTGCTTTGTCTCACAACGTCATTATAAGAGAATTATTTAGTAAACAATCAATGTTTAATTTAATAGTCCGTGGCATAACAGACGATGCTGTTGGTTTCTCTACCCAGAGAATAGGAGCAACAACATCCCAAAAGAAACGCTGGAGATGAATCCGACATGTGATAAGCATAAAGATTAACTCTTTCACGAAAACTACACTGAGATGAACGCTAGAGGGTAAGCGAAAATGTAGAAGACACATACCGACCCAGAGGACGGCCAAGAGAAGAGTGGAGTACATTTGATGCTTCCCTTCAGCGTTAGGGCGCTCACAGGCTAGAAGGAGAAACCTTTTTGAAATATATATATATATATATATATATATATATATATAATTTCAAGTGATCTTTCCCTTGGGAGCATAGGCTACTAACCATAAGTCTCCAGCTATTCTTCTTCTGGACAGCTCTCTCCATATCTTCCCAACTGAGGCCGATTTGTTTAATGGCTTTGTCAAGTTCTTTCTCCATGTGTTCCTTGGTCTGTCCCTCTTTCGCTTGCTTTGTAGATTCCAGTTTAGTGAAAACGTCGCATTGTCTCAAAATCTGCCCCTCTTCAATGATTTGACGTCTTAAACACGACCTAGTGAGACTGATCTGAAAGAGGAATTAGGGGTCATCTGTGACTACCTCCTGCTAACAACTGGATTTATATAGGCAACTTATCGGTGTTTATACATCTGAGCTAAGGAAATTGAATGCAGAAGAACAAGAACTTGATTAATTGCACAGTGTACAGAATGGTGCTTTGGTTACATCATTCGGTGCGATTAGCGCGTTGATTATCGTGCATGAATCACGTGTTGGAACTTGTTGAATAGTTGCACCGTCCGTATGTTGCGTGGCTCGCAAGGGGAGTAAAGAAAATTACCACTGCGATCTACAAGGCATGTCGTAAGAGGCGACTGAGGTAGGGGCATAGGAAGATACCCTAGTAAATAAACAGCATCGCATAAATTTAATGTGTTGGCCTACTTATAGGAGTATAACTGGCACAACATATAATCGCTCTTAGGATTAGATCATATACAAATCACACAGAGTGGTTAACAAGTGGTCGATATGGAGCTCTCGAAGAAGAAGAATAGATCCGATTTATCATATATAATATATTTTGCAGAACATCGCTCTCATCCCAGTCTACCTGATACATAACTCGGGTCTCTAGCAAGTTCATCCATCTCTTCCAACATCATGTTCAAAGTTTCTCTAATGTCCTGTTACCCCCGTCGTTCCCTGCCTCGTCTTATAGGAGTCATGCACTCCATTACTCTTTATTCCAAATCATGGGCATCCAAGTAGATTTTTCCAGAAGGTGATAAAAAAAATGATTTTGTTTACAATTTTAGTTGGTATTTTACTACATACGGAAATGGAGCATACCAGATTGGCATAAAACTGTGTTATGAAAAAGCCCTTTTCCCAGGCGGTGACACTTGCCTCCTTTTGTCGTAACTTATTGACGCCCATGCTCCAAACTGATGTGATGTTCAATATTACAAATAATATTACAGTTTTCTTGACAAGGTATTGTTTATAACCCTGCGTTTCTCAATGTTTAGATTCTGTGCGATGTTTATATAATGTTTCTTATTTCTCCCTCTCTCTCTCTCCCTCTCTCTCTCTCCCTCTCTCTCTCCTCTCTCTCTCTCTCTCTCCCTCTCTCTTGCGATCAGTACCCAGACGGATGTACTAAACCTCCCCATAAATTCTATTCATGTGGAAATATGATTCATGCTGCCTTCCCATTGGTGTGTTTGACGTCACATCTTCAGCACCATTTGGAGTTCTGGTGCTTATCCTTCGGCGATGTGTCCAGTTTCAGCCAGCGTTTAC
Source organism: Arion vulgaris (assembly GCA_020796225.1). Lineage (NCBI taxonomy): Eukaryota > Metazoa > Mollusca > Gastropoda > Stylommatophora > Arionidae > Arion > Arion vulgaris. The sequence continues at coordinate 10,203,440 of CM036767.1, forward strand.
TCGGTTCGCTCTCCGTTCTGTAGCCATCTAGTGTTTTTACGGTGTGAGGTAGCTAACCCCACGTCCAAACTCCTTAAACGCCTCTTACGACATGCGTGGCAGGTAACAGTGGTTCTATTCTTTACAACCCAATTTGGGCCCCGGTAACCACTCGGCGGTTTTTCTTATTTAACTAACTTACATATTCGATTTGCTTCTACCTTGGACTGTTGAGCTTTTTCTGAGAGAGACTGCAATATCGTCTGTTTTCTGTTTGACTTTGTTACAGTCCAGTCTTATGTCAGTCAGGGACTGTCAACATTTATATTCCCAGTACACCATTGATAGCATTGGAGATCTGAACCCTTCCCTCTTGACTCCTTATCATTGTCGTCTGTCTCTTTCTTTCCTTTCTCTAATCCTGTTTTGCTTCACAGCGTCAGGATAAGAAGAGATTTCTAGAACGAGCCTTTGTGTGCGCTTCATAAATAGTGTCTTTCGTCGCCACTGTTATCTCTAATGTCCACCTTTTGCGTTGTCTGTCTTTTGATTTATATTCACTGTATCGAAGAAACATCGTTCTTTGATGCGCACTGTCTGTTGGTAATCTGCTTATGTAGCCGAACTATTTAATTTATTGTTTCTTGATGAAGTCTAGTACTGATGTTGCACCCACTTTTTCCTGATGTCTTTATTTCTCAGTATGTCTCTTCTTGATACTCCCAGCATTCTGCGTAGACACTTCATCTCTGTTGTGACTAGTTTTCTTCTATCATTTGATGTCAGTGTCAAGGTTTGGCACTGATATCATAATTTGGGAAAGAAAGATTGTGTTGAACATTGCTCTTTTTGTGTTCACTGTGACATGTTTGTAGTAGGTATCGATTTTCTTCCATTCTCCGATAAACGTCTAAGACATTAAAATTGTGATTCTTACATCTGGAACTGTAGTGCCTAGATTTTAACATCGTTTGTGTATTACCTGGTTACGAACTTTACCTATTGTTGTCACTTAACCCACCTTTATTAGATACCTATCTCACCTCTGAAGTCAGAGAAGGCACACCTGTATGGCGAAGAAACCAATAGAACGGTAAGCAGGCTGTCACGCAAAAATCAGTCAGAAGCGTCAACCACAGCATGCGCCATGGCTACGCCTGAATTCATAGTTGGCGAACGCAGAAGAAGAAGATAACTATTTAATGTGGTTGGAAACTGGTTTTAATTGGTTAGGGTCATTTCTAAGGACCGCCCGAGTAGTTACCGGGACTCAAATTTGAGGGGAAAAGAATAGAACCACTGTTACCTGCCATGCATGTCGTAAGAGGCGACTAAGGAGGTTGGGCTGAAATCAGATGCACGTGTCCTAAATGTGTAGAAGTTTAGGGGCCTACCAAACCAATGTGCAACGTATACACGTTCTTGGCAAAGATCAAACATATCACAAAGAGTGATTAAAATTGGTCGTAAAGAACGAACCAAAGAAGAAGAAGAAGAAGAAGAAGAAGAAGAAGATTTCTTAGGACTTGCATCGGTCAGTCTGAATTTTTTTTTCATCACAGTTGAAACTAAATTATTGTTTCTTTGAACATTGAAAACTTTATTAAAAAGTGAGCACAATTGAATGAGAAATAAATTAAATTATAAATCTGATTCTGCTTTTTATTTGAACGCTCCATATCGACCACTTGCTAACACCAATCTTTGTGTGATTTGTATGTGATCTGAGCCTAAGAGCGATTGTACGTTGTACCAGTTATGTGCCTACAAGTAGGCAGCACCCGATTTCTACGACGCTTTTTATTTACTAGGGTAACATCCCTAGGCCCCTACCTCAGTCATCTTATAGGTCTCATTAGTACTGTTCTTGACTTCCTTGATGGCCCTCCCACACGGGTGAATCATTTTAATTCGCTTTCAAGATTATAAAACTGAAATGTTGTATAATCCAATAGTACACACAACCTTGGTGGAGCTATTGCTGGCCCTTACTACCAACGTATTCATTAAAAAACATTCTCACATCAAAATGGTGGGTAAAAATCAAAACATCGTTCCAAATTTCCATAATTTTTATGAATTACAGCAAATCACATTCACGCCCTACTCATCACTAATCTATAGTTCCCTGCTACATATCAGTAAATTTGTATAACTGGTTCTATTGCTTGTTCCAATGAACACATTATGAATAAAACATGCTAATCCCACAGACCCTCACTTTCTGAAAACTGTCAAAATACACAATGTAACTCGTGGGATTAGGGCGTCGACGCCCCCCAAACGAACCACACAAATTAGCATTGATAGTGGCTGCTGGCAATAACTCATTGAATCTTCGTCATGGCATGACGTTTAGCCATATATATCATTGCACATACAATTGTCATGAAAACATGACATCAATAGTTACATATGTTGTGTTGTATATGTGCAATATAACGTATGCAACATTTGTTTAATTATTTTATACTAACAACAATTACTTGATATCGGCGTGGCCATTGTGTTAGTAGTATGCGTCGATTCATCCTCGCATATAATTTGTTTCAGTTTTTTTAGTTTGTTATTTATTTTGAAAATTTTGTTTTCGATCCAGAAGCACTTGAGCTTTCAGCTCTTCGGCTCGGTGCCATGGACATCGTAACCCTTCAGTTCGGTGCCACGAACACCGTAAATCTGGAGAACCTGTGGCTTTTATGCTAGCCCGCGGAATTGAAATGCACTCACAAAGGACTTGTCACCCGTCGTCCAACACGCTACGAACACGCTGGGCAGACGGGCAAGTTTGTTATCTAGACCAGCGTTTCCCATACTGGTGTCCGGAAGGTACTAACCGGGGACCCTCAAGCGCTTGAAGAAATATTATGATCTTTGACATTTCAAAGAGAAAAATTAAAATTTAAAAACATGTATAAAAACAGTGGTAAATTTGTTCCTCTGTGAAATCACAGTCCCCGGATAAGGCCGGAGTCGAATTGTTTGTCAAGACAAAATGAAAGATCATTGAAGTTTCCCACAGTCTGAGAACATTGTTTACTATTGTAACACACAGATAATTCTTTCTATTTTCATACATAGACATTTTTGGGTTTCCGCGACAGCAACATTTATTTTAAAAAGGGTCTGCGGTAATTCAAAGCTTGGGAACCGCTGCACACAAGACAGTTACAATCCCCAGTTGACGAGATCTGTGTTCCCGGATTTTTATGGAGTCGTCATATTATAGGTGACTTTAGCTTTCTGTTGCCGGGCTCACCGAACCAGGTTTTTTTATGCAGGGTGTTCTCACTGGACACTATAGTTTAATCTAGTGTTTCCTAACCTTTTTGTGCCACGCCCACCAAATATTTTCAAAAATTCGTATGCCTCCCTGTTTTAATATTATTTTAACTTCAGTAACGTGGTTGTGAAGCAACATTCATTTTTGTCAACAGACATCTAAAAGCCGATATATCGATTTTGCAACATCATGAACATTAGTTAACTCTGAACGAGTCCATTGCCCCTTAACGATGAAAATGTCCCCTTGTGGGGCGTGGCCCCCGCGTTGGGAAACAGGGATTTAATCCCATATATTTGGAAGAAAGTGTCACAGAAGTAGAAGACAAGAAAAAGGATGTCCTCCAGAGAGAACAGAGAGGACGACTGTTATTTGTCCTATAGCTGGGGGATGGGTTGGTTGCAGCCAGAGCATTTACCACTTAACGTGGGTTCCACGCACTGTCACCTTATGTGGTCTCATGCTGCTCCCCGCCCTTTGGTCTGGCCTTTCACCTTCAGTCTGTTCAGATTTTTTTAGACCTACCAGGAATTAAGACTCCCACCGACATAGCCTGACGGATCATAAAGACACACAGAACCACGATAAGGTAGGCTAATGTGGAGAGTAATCAGCTATCGATAATGTAAGAAATAATTTGATAAATTGATTGATGATCGAGATATATAAAAAAACAACATTGCTCAAAGGTGCAGAATCTTTTGATGAGAGACTTAGGGATGAGCTGAAAGATAAGAGAACAAGAAAACTCAGAAGTTGTCACAGTGAAACATTTGTCAATTCACCGTTTGTAACGACGAAAAAGGCCATACGAAATGTATCTCTTTCTTTCTCTCTCGTTCTATCCTTCGACACTTGGCAACAACAAATGCACCCTGTATTGTGTTTCAGCTGTGATTGATTTTTGTCAGTTTTTGTTCTATTGTTTTCTCCTGCAGGTCGTTTTGGGTCTTCCACGTTTTTGTTTACAATTTAGCATAAATCTTAGTGTAGTTTTCGTGATCAAGATAATAATAATTATAATAGTCGTCCATCGCAAGCGATGATGACAACAATCTCAGACGTGTGCTGCTGCACCTCTCTGTTGTGTGCGGAGGTGACTGTAAAGTCCAATCCTAGAACAGAATCCCCGACATACATATGGGTTTCTACAGGATCAAGTTTAGATATGTGAGTGTTATGCGATCTGTCTTTTCGCGCAGCACGTTTTCTATGTGCCTCAACAACACGATGATTCTCAACTATGCGGGTTTCTCATTTGTTGTTATAGCGCCACATTTGGCGATCGTGCTCCAGGGATTCCCAGCACGTGGTGTCTATATCGAAGCATTTCAAAGACTAAGAGTGTCTTTAAAGCGTTTTTTCTGTCCACTGTGATAGAGTTAGTTTCCAAACGTATCACACGTCCGATCCATCTCCATCATGTATTTCAGATTATGGTGCTCATATTCGTTCGCAAACACAGTTTAAGCTATTCTCAGTTACAGATATATTTTGACCAGAACAGGCGTAAGTTCTTTCGCAGATAAGTTGTATTGACGGTGGAAAGTTTGGACATTTTTTGCTTTATCATTATTCAGCATTCTGATCCGTATCATCATCATCAAATAGCTTGTACTCAGCAGAACGTTGCCACCCCAACAGTCCTCCGGAATTTATCTCTCTCATAGGCCAGATAGCCTGCCTCTGCAGCCGTCATGTTCAAGCCATCAGTTACATCCTGAATCCATCTTCTCCGTGGTCTTCCTCTTCTTCTCTTTGCTGGTATGCCTCCTTCCATGATGGTCTTCTCCAGCCTCTCATTTCTTTTTATATGTCCAAAATATCTCAATTTTATCTTTCTTATTTGTAGCATCAGCCTGTTTTCTTTGATTTTGAGTTCTTTCTGGATAGATATATTTGTTCTCTTCTCTATCCAAGATATACGAAGCACTCTTCGTTAAAATATAGTAAAGCTAATTGTAAAATTCTGTATAGTAAAGTTGATGGTAAAATTTTGTGGTGTATATTAGTATTGGTCCTGGTGTTTACTTTGGCTAATTTCCAGACAGCTTAAAGAGCTGTTACTGTATGTTTTATAACCCATAATCATTCAATAGTTTGTCCTGAGCAGATCGTCACCCTAACAATCCTTCGGAATTTCTCTCGCTCTCATAGTCCATATTTCCAGTCGTTATCTGTCTCGCTCTCATAGTCCATATTTCTAGTCGTTATCTGTCTCGCTCTCATAGTCCATATTTCTAGTCGTTATCTGTCTCGCTCTCATAGTCCATATTTCTAGTCGTTATCTGTCTCGCTCTCATAGTCCATATTTCTAGTCGTTATCTGTCTCGCTCTCATAGTCCATATTTCTAGTCGTTATCTGTCTCGCTCTCATAGTCCATATTTCCAGTCGTTATCTGTCTCGCTCTCAGCCCATATTTCAGTCGTTATCTGAAATCCCCAGTTACATCTTGAATCAATTTTCTCATTGGGTCTTCATCTTTTCTTCTTTGCAGAGATGCCTTCTTTATAATGGTATCAGCCCATGTGTCCTTTTGTATGTTCAAATATTTCATTTTTCTCATAATTATTTATAGCATCAGTTCATTTTCTTTTCGAGTTTTGAGTTTTTTTCGTATATATTTATTTGTTCTCTTCTCTGTCCATGATATACAGATAACTTTTCTATAATATTTATATTCAAAAGCGCATTTATACTTTTCCACTGCCTTGTTAAATGTACATGCTTCATATCCATACGTTTCCACTGCCTTGTTAAATGTACATGCTACATACTCCTGCCTTATTAAATTACATCTACACCATACGTTTCCACTGCCTTGTTAAATTACATGCTACACACCCTACTTTCAACTGCCTTGTTAAATGTACATGCTTCATATCCATACGTTTCCACTGAGAATATGCATGTTCTTAGTATTCTGATCTTTGTTTTCTTATCAGTTCCATTATATACAGTATTTAGTTGTTTCATATGTTGTAATACTGTGCTTATGTAGCGATGTGAGATGTTAGAGAGCTCAAGGAATTAGACATAGACAATTGTGAGAACTGCAGTTTCATTTCTTGCTTTTACAATCGTGAAACCATCAAAGCCATGTACACACAATTTTTAACTTCCATCAGAAATGTAGCAAACGCATAAAATAGATGAGTAAACATAACACAGATTATAAACATAAAACGATTAGTAAACAGAACACAGATTAGTAAACTTAACCGATTAACAAACATAAAACAGGTTAGTAAACATAAAACAGATTAGTAAACTTGGAGTACTTTAGCAAAGGCTATTTCTGGATTAATCTAAGCACAAACTATTCATGTTGAGTATCATCAAGAGTTTAAGAATACTTTTTTCATATTCATACCTTGGGGTATATTGGGGTTTGGTTGATTAACTGATTGATAAAACCATCAATGATTGATTATTGATAACCATATGGTTATTAACTTTGATAAAACCATCATGGTTGATTAACTGATTGATAAAACCATCATGTTTGATTTATTGATTGACTTGTTGATAAAGGGAGGGGAAACACTATAAGCAGGTCCAGATTGCGGATTCCGAAAACGGTTCTGAGAACTGCCATTTCCAGGTGTTATTTAAAGAGCTCGGCTTGAACACTTGATATAAGTTTAACGTCGATCTCCGATATTACTAGGAACTAGATCTCATCTACAGTGAGATCATGGGTTGGTGGGAAATTAAAATTAGCTTGATCGCTCCACACGGGACGCAAACCAAGTACCATTTGGAGCGAGATGCAAACATTATGCCTAAATGTCACAGAGACATCGAACCTATGTCTTGTTTCAGAGTAGATATTGTTTTGTTTCAGAGTAGCTGTTGTCTTGTTTCAAACTACCGCTGCCTATGTCACAGTACCTATATATAGAATGAAACGTACCACAGTTTTTTCAAAGTACCACCGTTTTCTTCAAAGTACCACCGTTTTCTTCAAAGTACCACCGTTTTATTCAAAGTACCACTTTTGGCAAAATATGTCTTATTTTAAACTACCGTCCTTCGTTACTTATAAACAACTGTTTGTTTCCAAAGTACATCTACTTTGTTGTCAACTACAACAGTAAAACCACTTACAACTTTTCATCAATCGACCTGTTTCCGTCAATAAACCAAACCCATCCCTTACATTTTACGTCAACTCTGCGTTAAGATATATATCTGTTGTGTGTCAAACTGTCCTTCTACATAAAAGTACTTGTGTTGTCAATTTTTGCACACCTGTGTCTCTCATATCTTTTCCATAAATCTAGGGTCATCAAACTTCACCTTAATAGTATTTGTAAAACGGTGTGGTGACATTAACAAAGTACAGCTCCAGGGCATCATATATGACAACTTTTTTGTCATCAAGTTTACTCATGTTAGGATAAAAGAAAAGCAGGTTATTCGCTCATTGTTCTTGCACAAAACAAAACAAAAGAATAGACGGGTGTATCAGATACAATAAAGAGATGGTTTTCTCACGTATTTGTACGAGAAACGATATATTATACAATAATGAACATACATCTGTGTTTGTAAAACTCATAACGTGCAGTAATGAACCTATATCTATGCTTGTATAACTATATCTATTCTTGTATAACTATATCTATTCTTGTATAACTATATCTATTCTTGTATAACTATATCTATGCTTGTATAACTATATCATGCTTGATAACTATATCTATGCTTGTATAACTATATCTATTCTGTATAACATATCTATGCTTGTATAATATATCTGCCGTGTTGTTGGACTAGCATGGGACCAAATAATAGTAACATGCAGCTTCAAGGTATGTCATAAGAGGCGACTGAGGAAGGGGCCTAGGGAAGCTTTCCTAGTAAATAAAAAGCGACATATAAAATGGATATGCTGACCTACTTGCAGACGCATAATTGGCAGAATGTAGAATCGTTCTCACCCGAATGGTTACCGGGGCCCACATTTGGGATATAAAGAATAGAACCACTGTTACCTGCCACGCTTGTCGTAAGAGGCGACTAACGAGGTTAGGATGAAATCGGATGCACGTGTCCTAAATGTGTAGAAGTCTATGCGTTTAGGGCCTATCAAACCAATGTGCCCCGCTATCAAAATTTGGGTCCCGGTAACCACTCGGGCGACTACATAAGGTTGAAATCGACTACTTCTACTGCTTAATTGTCGTGTGTCATACACAGGCAAAGTTCTCATGATAAACACATCAACTACCGTGTGTACAGCCAGAGCCAACTATAAACTCTGCCTTGGCCATTGATAGAATGGTACGATTGTTTTATGAAATCAGACCAACATAACATCGTGACCTCGCATTCCATTGTATTGGTTTTATACAGACACGATTCATTTGGGAAAATCCATTCAAATGCTACCCTCGTAAGCATATATCACAAGTTATTTACAATAAGAAAAATATTGATAATATTTTTCTCAATAAATCCATGACTCACAGAAGAGAAAATTGCACGTGCATGTTCATCAAACATCTGAATTCAACCCTCGTTATCTTCAGAATCCCGGCCAGTTGTCTGAGCCATGCTGACCTGGCTTGCAGCTACGCATGTTTTCTGTACCAATATGCCTCATGTCCATAAATTCGTCACGATTTGTTTATTTTCAAATTAGAAAAATGTATTTAACACATTGCGTCGTTATCGTTATTTCATTTCTGATATATTTTCTCGCTGATAAACAAAATTTATCTACGTGTACCATTTATTCACGAAAACTTCACATGAATCATCAAATCTCGTTATAAATTAGACAATTCACATGCGTCTTTATCCTTGAACGCCAATTTACTTAGTATCATCGCATCCTACCCACGGTTTTCTCCAGATCTGGTGTGGCCTGACAACCTCAGATTTGTAGATTTCCGTACATCAACAAATGAGTAGAAGCCTTTGAAGCTCATCATTGCACTACGCTAGTATAACTGAAGTCGCTTGGATGGAAAGATAAACTATTAAAATAACTTCTCGGCTACACTGGGTAATAGTCAACATTCTTATTACTTGTAATGCAACAACACTCGATATAAAACTACACCGACGTCTGTGTGAGCTACAGAAGACAGTGAAGTTTATACAAGAGTTGAGTATATAGACAATATTTCAAGCGAACGAATGATTGACAGGACCATCATCATTGCACTTTTGTGAGTAGCCATGTGTGCTCCAATCTCTTTGTTTCTTACACAGGAAGATCTCAGCTGCAGTGCACGGACTCCGTAGCACCGACGAGGGTCCCAAATGTAATTTTGAAGATGGTGAAGATATTTTTGTATAAATTTTATTTTTAATCTTTTCTAGTGAATTTTGCACGAGCAGCGGTTTTCCAGCATGCTCTTGTCAAACTTCAGTTGCCAAGGGTTCTTTTATGTGCTCAAATTGAATATCTATGTTTTATCGGTCAACTCCGATAGGACTAGGAACTCGATGTCACCTACACCAAGATCAGTGATCTCTGGAAAAATACTCAAATGTCTCCACGAGGGAGGGAACCTGGTACTTTTGGCGTGGGTGATTAACACCTAACCTCTACACCACATACGCCGTCTCTTCAACCTCCACTATTCTTCTAATTCTTCCCTATAACGATTAAAGCTTCTAGTCTGTTTGCCAGATATGAAGGAAGGAACGCAATTTACTACTTGTAATTCTCCACAAACGTTATCATTACTCACATCCACATTTAGAGACAACTATTGAACAATGTACACCATATTGACTTGCTAGTTTCATCCTGAATGTACATTTCTTTTTGATCTCCCATCTGTCGTCTATTATTGAAGTATATATATATATATCTATTGTTGGCAACTTGTTTCTTTGTTCCTGACTTTCATCTTCATGTTTGTGTTTGACTCTTCCATATATATGGGCACTATTGAATTTTCGTTTACTTTTATATTGATAATAATTTCGTTCACTGTGCAGCTGCTTTACTGCATACTTCTATATCGATTTGTACACTTCCAACGGACCTTTTACGTTCTACTGTCCGTCTCCGATAGGACGGGACTGCTTTACTGCATACTTCATATCGATTGTACACTTCAACGGACCTTTACGTTCTACTGTCCGTCTCCGATAGGGCGGACTGCTTTACTGCATACTTCTATATCGATTGTACACTTCCAACGGACCTTTACGTTATACTGTCCGTCTCGATAGACGGACTGCTTACGCAACTTCTATATCGATTTGTACACTTCAACGGACCTTTTACGTTCTACTGTCCGTCTCCGATAGGACAGACTGCTTTACTGCATACTTCTATATCGATTTGTACACTTCCAACAGGGCCTTAAGACTTAAGCACAGGATAGACGTTTTATCGTCCGTCTCCGATAGGATTAGAGACTGCTTTCCTGCATACTTATATATCGATTTGACACTGCCAACGGAACGTTTCGTGAAAACTTAAACACAAGATCGAGTTTTATCGTCCGCCTCGATAGAACTAGGACTTCTTTCCGCATACTTCATATCGATTTTATACTTAACGGAACTTTTACGTGGAAAACTTTAACACAGGATCGACAATATCGTTGGTCTCCGATAGGCTAGGACTACTTTTCTGCACACTTCTATATCGATTTGACACAGGCAAAGGACCTTTTACGTTCTACTGTCCGTCTCCGATAGGACGGGACTGCTTTACTGCATACTTCTATATCGATTTGTACACTTCCAACAGACCTTAAGACATAAGCACAGGATAGACGTTTTATCGTCCGTCTCCGATAGGACTAGAGACTGCTTTCCTGCATACTTATATATCGATTTGACACTGCCAACGGAACGTTTATGTGAAAAACTTAAACACAAGATCGAAGTTTTATCGTCCGCCTCCGATAGAACTAGGAGCTTCTTTCCTGCATACTTCTATATCGATTTTATACTTCAACGGAACTTACGTGGAAAACTTTAACACAGGATCGACAATATCGTTGGTCTCCGATAGGGCTAGGGACTACTTTTCTGATATCGATTTGACACAGGCAAAGGACCTGTTACGGGCCCAGCTTAGAAATGAGAAACTATGTAGGGATTAAGAGGATGGGTAATTTCTTCTTTCAGTTTCTAAGACTTTTAAATGTGAAATTAAACACATGACCACTCCAAATCCCCAAAGATGCCATAAATGACCTCCAGACAAGAACACGTCATTATTTTCCTCTTATGACACAACATGTGCCTGAACGCTCACCTACATCGCATCACCAAGATTGCCCACAATGTCAAATGTGGTACTATTCAATAAACTGTCGCACCATCTCTTCCAGTGCCCTGACTCAGTGACCTACGCCACAGGTACCTACCTCATACCCAGATATTGAAAACACTCTCTATGCTAACACACCACAACTCAGACAGACCTGTAAATTCACTGCCATGGCTGTCTCAAGTCGAAGGACAAATGCTCAGATGACTGCTGGATCGGAAAAGTAAAGTAAAGTAAATGTGAGAAGGACATACGACTTTTTCTGATGTCATATATATATCTTCTTCTTCTTTGAACGAACTATATCAATCACTTGTTAAACCTCTCTTTTCGACTTGTATGTGATCTGAGCCTAAGCGCGAGTGCATGTTGTGTCAGTTATGCGCCTACAATTAGGCCAGGACATCCGATTTCTGTGATGCTTTTTAACTATTAGGGTAGCTTTCCCATGCCCTACATTAGTCGCTTCTTACGACATGCCTTGTAGGTCGCATTGTTACTATTCATTTCTCCCCTTGTGAGCCCTGAAAACACACAAGCGATTGTGTGGTATTAAAGAAGATCCAAGCGATTGTGTGGTATTAAAGAAGATGAAGAATTTATGTTTCAGTTTGGGAGACAATTCAAATGCAAGAATAACGAAACGCTTTTTTTCTGATGTTATCTATCTATCTATCTATCTATATATAATAATAATTCATCTCGTACCGTTATACGTTACATAGGGCCTGCAAGCAATTTCTCTATTCTGCTCTATCCAGGACAATTCGCTCAATCTCCTCCATGGAACTTAGACCGATATTTCTGCTCTCTCAGAAAGTTCGCTTCAGGTCTCCTTAGGTCGTCCTCTCTTTCTTGAACACTTTGCATCCCACTTCAATGCCTGCTTTGATATTCCTTGATCATTTCTCCTCAAGGTGTGTCCAACATATCTCCATCTTCTACTTCTTATAACAGTTGTTGTAGTGGTTGACCAGACATATCTCTGATTTCATCACTTTTCCTGAATTCATTCCATTTCATATTCATTATTTTTCACAGACATCTATTTTCAAATGCATGCATATATTATTGTTCATTCTTATTGAAAAAAAAAACACAAAACACGTTATTTGCACCCACAAAAATATGAACTCTGATATACTTAAAAGAAAGACCATGACTTGAATACCAGAGAAAGAGAGATGCAACACTACGCCAATGACACGACAGAATGTAATTTTTTTTTTTCGATCCAGAAGCACTTGAGCTTTTCAGCTCTTCGGCTCGGTGCCATGGACATCGTAACCCTTAGGTTCGGTGCCACGAACACCGTAAATCTGGAGAACCTGTGACTTTTTTGACAGTCCGCGAGTTGAACCGCACTCACAAAGGACGTCACCTGTCGTCCAACCCGCTACGAACACGCTGAGCAGGCGGGCGACAGAATGTATAAAGTCCTTGTATAAGCCTCATGTGCAAAAGAGAAAAACGAAACAAAACGAACTAAATTCGTCTTGAAACAAACAAAAAAAGCGACAGAAACACACGTGCATATACATATATATATGTGGGTGTTTGACTTTCTAGCTCAAACTCATTAGTCAAGGTTGAGTGAGTACCACTTGAACTGTAGATAAACGAATTAGAGTATTCCATTGTCGACACGTTTGTGGGGATGTTAAAATAAAAATATTAATGTTAATTTTTCAATATTCAAACGCAAAGACTGTGTACCCACTCAAGCTGAAAACAAGTTGGAAAATAGACATGACAAAATAATGCCTTTTTCAAAATAAAAGAATGTAACATGTGGAAATAAAGAGTGTATCTTCTTTGAATGTTCAATATGGACAAATTGTTAAACCCCTCTTTGTGATGTGTATGTGATCTGAGTCAAAGAGCGATCGTACGTTGTGTCTGTTATGTGCCTATAAATAGGCCAGAATTTCAGATTTCTGCGATGTTATTATTTTCTCACTAAGGTAGCTTAGGGTAACGCCTAGAAAGATATAGAGAAGATAGCTGGAGGCTGATATTAAAAGGATAGGTCTATTGTCTATTGTCTATTCCCAGGTGAAAAATGTAGTTGGCTGTCAACTCTTGCCGTTAAGTGTAGGGATGGGATCTTTAATTTGCGTTCTAGGGCCAGATGAGTCGCCCTTGTGTTGTATCCGTGTTTTATGTAGTGTGGTCTTGATATTGTCTATCCATCTTTTCTTGGTCTTCCCTTAGCTCTAGATAGGTAAAACATGGAAAGAATTAGAAGGGATGGCAGGAGAGAGGAAGATCTGGAAGAAGTTTGTTGAAGAAATGTACTCCATTGAGAGTAGAAAGGTGAAGAAGAAGAAGAAGCTTTCCTAGCACCTACCTTAGTCGCCTCTTGCGAAATGTCTTGTAGGTCGCAGTGGTTCTATTCTTTGTTTTCCCTTTCGGATCCCTGGTACCACACGGGCTCCCAGTAGATGAATGTTAGCAATTTACTATGTAGATGAATGTTAGCAATTTACTATGTAGATGAATGTTAGCAATTTACTATGTAGATGAATGTTAGCAATTTACTATGTAGATGAATGTTAGCAATTTACTATGTAGATGAATGTTAGCAATTTACTATGTAGATGAATGTTAGCAATTTACTATGTAGATGAATGTTAGCAATTTACTATGTAGATGCATGTTAGCAATTTACTATGTAGATGAATGTTAGCAATTTACTATGTAGATGAATGTTAGCAATTTACTATGTAGATGATTTACAATTTACTATGTAGATGAATGTTAGCAATTTACTATGTAGATGAATGTTAGCAATTTACTATGTAGATGAATGTTAACAATTTACTATGTAGATGAATGTTAGCAATTTACTATGTAGATGAATGTTAGCAATTTACTATGTAGATGAATGTTAGCAATTTACTATGTAGATGAATGTTAGCAATTTACTATGTAGATGAATGTTAACAATTTACTATGTAGATGAATGTTAGCAATTTACTATGTAGATGAATGTTAGCAATTTACTATGTAGATGATCTAGCAATTTACTATGTAGATGAATGTTAGCAATTTACTATGTAGATGATCTAGCAATTTACTATGTAGATGATCTAGCAATTTACTTTGTAGATGATCTAGCAATTTACTATGTAGATGATCTAGCAATTTACTATGTAGATGATCTAGCAATTTACTATGTAGATGATCTAGCAATTTACTATGTAGATGATCTAGCAATTTACTATGTAGATGATCTAGCAATTTACTATGTAGATGATCTAGCAATTTACTATATAGATGATCTAGCAATTTACTATGTAGATGTTCTAGCTTAAGAAAAGTGGGTAGATAGACAAGAATAAAGATAGAAAAGTGGGTAGATAGACAAGAAATCGATGAAAAGTGGGTAGATGACAAGAAAAAAGTTAGAAAAGTGGGTAGATAGACAAGAAAAAAAGATAGAAAAGTGGGTAGATAGACAAGAAAAAAAGATAGAAAAGTCGGTAGATAGACAAGAAAAAAGACAGAAAAGTTGGTAGATAGACAATATCATTGAGATTCTAAAAATAAACCCTCTAGAATGACAACAACAAAGCATCAATCTCGTTAGAACAGATTCAGTTTCTCATCTGTACACATGTTTTGTATCAATTAAGTTTAGTCTGTGAGCTGTATATTAATAACCTCCATAAGTCATCCAATGATCTGAATGTTACGGCCGCTTTTCCAATGTTTGCTTTTCCAATGTTTGCTTTTCCAATGTTTGCTTTGTTATCATGTTAGGTATCCATATCTATGGTTACGAACGGTGTTATATGTTAGATCGTCCGTCTCCGATAGGATTATTAATTCGATCTCACCTATACTGAGATCAGGGATCTCTGGATAAATATCCAAATGGCACCACGAGGGTGCGTACCTTGTACATTTGGCACAAGAGACGATCAACTAGTCTCTATGCCACAGAGACAATTTGAGCACACAAAAGAACTCTGTGCAGTTCAGAATCGGGAAGAGCTGGCTGGAAAGCCGCTGCCTGGGCAAAGTTCATTAGAAAAGATTAAAAATAAATTTCCTACAAAAATATCTTCACCATCTTCAAAATTAATTCTGGGACCCTTGCAGGTGCTACGGAGTTCGTGAACTGCTGCTGCGGTCTTGCCTGGTAAGAAAGAGATCGGAGAACACATGGTTATTCACTGAAGTGCAATGATGATAATCCAATCAATCAATCACTCAATCAGTTAGATATTACAGCCATCATACATACACCAACGAAATGAAACATGGCCTCATGAACAAAGCTTACAGAGCAAGCTATGGGAACTCTCGAAGAACTCCAACTGACATGCAGCTTCGTAGAGGCAACCCATCTCATGATTTAGACGAGCATACGAAACCGAACGCGAAGAAGATGAAGATATTACAGAGATTTTAGCGCAAGTGAAAGCAACGTTTCAGAAAATGAGAATCATTAAATGCAACAAGTCGTTGTTAATTGATATCAGAATGAGAGCTACACAATACAACATAGAGCCAATATTGGCATACGGATGCGAGTCATGGACAATGAACAAACAGGTCAAACAATCTCTGAGAGCCGCAGAGATGTGGTTTTACAGAAGAATAATGAGAAACAAATCGACTGCTAAAATGACTAATATTGGGATGTTGAATGAGATCAAGACACAGAGAAAGCTTATCATCAATATAAGAAAGAGGCAGTCATCATTTTTCGGACAAGTGATGAGGAAGGGAGGTTTAGAAAACATTGTGACAACCGGTAAAATCGAGGGTAGATGAGACAGAGGAAGACAGAGAAACTTTTGGATAGCCTGACTTCATGGCACGGTAGAGTGTCAACATCTGAGATGATAGCAAACACCAGAGAAAGAGATTTGTGGAGATCCATGATCGCCTACGCCAGCTGACACGGCACCTGATGATGATGATGATCTACTGTTACTTAGCTGCTTAAGTATTTGAACACTTTTACGTTTTTGTTCTTTCCTTCTGGTTTTTTTTTTTTTTTTAATTAAAATTTTTTTTTTTTTAAATGTACAACGCAGTAACAAAATGAGATGAGATTTCGTTCCCTCATACTACGCTTAACAGTAAATGGGAACCGGGTTCGAGATGAAAGATAAATTGAAGAATTATACCAACATATTGTTACTAATAGTTGACTCTCTTACCTAATGTGCAAGACAAGATCTGAGTGTGTGTGACTTATGATGGATAACAGCCATCAACATTACCATAAAAGAGAAAGAGAGAGAGATAGAGACACCACATAAAGAGATAGAGGGAGAGAAGCGCATACATCGGAAATATTGTGGAAATCACACATGTCATAAGATCAGTGGAGAGACAGAGAGATAGAGATAGGAAGACATAGAAATCGAGATATGGATACACACAGAGATAGAGAGAGGGAGAAACACACAGAGATAGAGAGAGGGAGGCACGCTTATAGTGAGAGGGAGACAGAGAGAGAGATAGGGAGAAACACACAGAGATAGAGAGAGGGAGACACGTATATATACAGAGAGAGACACAGAGATAGATAGAGGATGAGAGAGAGAGAGGGAGACACAGAGAGAGAGAGAGGAGGGGAGAGAGAGAAGCGCAGACATCGGAAATATCGTAGAACATGTTCCAAGAACTTTGAAGAGACACAAAACAAAATCATTAGCTCCCTCATAGAACATACAATAAAAAGGTGCATACATTTTAGAAGATAGTATCTCTTTCAGATATACAGGGTGTTCAAGATTTTCCCCTCGATCCAGAAGCACTTGAGCTTTTAGCTCTTCGACTCGGTGCCATGGACATCGTAACCCTTCGGTTCGGTGCCACGAACAATGTAAATCTGGAGAACCTGAATCTTTTCTGCCAGCCCGGGAATTGAACCGCACTCACAGGGAAGGCTTAGCCGGTGTTCAAGATAACAGTAGCCTATCAATGGAGCAAATCTGGCATATGTTTATGAAAATGAGAAGGTTCAGTTATGACGTAGTATAGGTCAAGGTTGTGTAACGGTGCGCAATTGTAGTGCGGGAAGGGACGACGAACAAATGCGCCGCACACCTATCACGCATGAAGAATACGCCACTGAGCAAACTACGTGAAGATCCATCATCTTCATCAAACGACATGGCACATGATGATGCGTAGTTTTCAATTTATTGTGTAATGTTTACTCCCAGGTCGAACATGTAGTTGGCTGTCCACTCTTGCCGTTAAGATTAGAGATGGGAGCGTTCTAGGGCTAGATGAGTCTCCCTTGTTGTGTTATATCCGAGTTTATGTAGTGTGGTCTTGATATTGTCTATCCATCTTTTTTCTTAGTCTTCTCTTAGCTCTAGTACCCAATCTCTTTTTATTGTATGTTGTTATTGGTGGTTGATTGTATTTATTTACCTTGCTATATTACATGACCTAACAAGTCACCATCTCGAAGCTTCAAAATGTCGCTACGCACCAACATTTAAGTACTTCTCTCATGTCATTGTTTATACCAGGACACAAAAATTACAATTTCCCCGCACACTTGTAATAGATTAGCCATTAAGCCACAGGTAACAAAACATTTGTTGTCAAGAGTGGAAACTATTGCATCACAAGAAGATGAAATATTATGCACACATGTGTTACAGTACGAGTAATATCAAAGGTGGGACTGCCTTAGGCTTGTTTGGGTTGAATGATTACAACAGTCTTACTATCTTTCTATAAATGAGTCTCTTTGGATGTGAAATTCAGTGAAGTATGCAAAAAAGGGATCAATACTCGTCTCATGCGTAGCGTGTTCGGTATATTTCCCAGTGATCCGTGATCTTAATGTTGGGGAAATCAAGTGTCTAGTCCAACTTAGCCCCTATAGATGCTAACATGAAATGAAGTTGGGTAAATAAAGTTCAAAGAAGAACAAACATGGCTTTACCAAAAATTAAACAATTAAAAATAGAATGGGATAGAACTGAAAAGATTGGCTGAAATCGGATGCACGTGTCCTAAACGTGAAGAATTCTATGCGTTTAGGGGCCTACCAAACCAATGTGCAACGTATACACGTTTTTGGCAAAGATCAAACATATCACAAAGAGTGATTAAAATTGGTCGTAAAGAACGAACGCGAAGAAGAAGATTACATGACGGGGAGTAACCATGTGTGCTCAGATCTCTTTCTTATACAGAAAGATCTCAGCTGCAGTGCGCGAACTCTGTAGCACCGGCGAGCATCCCCGATGTAATTTTGAAGATGGTGAAAATATTTTATTTATGTAATTGTATTATTAATCTTTCTAATGAATTTTACCTAGGCAGCGGCCTTCCAGCCTGGTCCTCTCTCGATTTCGAACTGCTAATGGTTCGTTTACTTGCTCAGCTTGAACACGGGACCTACGTTTTATCGTCCGTCTCCGATAGTACTAGGAACTCGATCTCACTTACACTGTGATCACGAATCTTTGGAATATATCCCGAGGAAGCGAACCGCGTAACTTTGGAACGAGAGCCGACTGTCTAACTTCTATGTTACAGAGAGGCGACTGTCTAACTTCTATGTTACAGAGAGGCGACTGTCTAACTTCTATGTCACAGAGAGGCGACTGTCTAACTTCTATGTCACAGAGAGGCGACTGTCTAACTTCTATGTCACAGAGAGGCGACTGTCTAACTTCTATGTCACAGAGAGGCGACTGTCTAACTTCTATGTTACAGAGAGGCGACTGTCTAACTTCTATGTTACAGAGAGGCGACTGTCTAACTTCTATGTTACAGAGAGGCGACTGTCTAACTTCTATGTTACAGAGAGGCGACTGTCTAACTTCTATGTTACAGAGAGGCGACTGTCTAACCTCTATGTTACAGAGACCGACTGTCTAACCTCTATGTTACAGAGAGGCGACTGTCTAACCTCTATGTCACAGAGAGCTGACTGTCTAACCTCTATGTTACAGAGAGCCGACTGTCTAACTTCTATGTCACGAGAGCCGACTGTCTAACCTCTATGTTACAGAGAGGCGACTGTCTATGTCACAGAGAGGCGACTGTCTAACCTCTATGTTACAGGAGGCGACTGTCTAACCTCTATGTCACAGGAGGCGACTGTCTAACCTCTATGTCACAGAGAGGCGACTGTCTAACCTCTATGTCACAGAGAGGCGCTAATAAACAACTCGAGATTTCATGATTTGAGTTAAAAATCTTGATTGAGATATGTTTATTTACAACGGTTCGTGATATTGCGTGTCCTTTACGGAACGTCGTTCTAACTGATTAGCTTCCCATGATCTGATGGGAGCATACTTGTATTTCTTTTAATCTATTTTAAAGAAAATTCATGGACCTATTCTTCTTCTTCTTTAGCCTGTTACGCCCCTGGCGTTTAGGGCAGCAATAAACGCACAACATTCTTCCCTGTTCATGGCCTTCCTCTGTATTGTGTTCCAGCTATGATTCATTTCCTTCAGTTCTTGCTCTATCGTTTTCCTCCAGGTCGTCTTGGGTCTTCCACGCTTGCCTACCCTCTGGAGTCCATCTCAGTGCAGTTTTCGTGTCGGGCCAGTCTCCATGCGCATCACATGTCCAAACCATCTCCAGCGTCGTCTTCGGATGGTAGTGCCCATATTCTCTTGTTGGCATCGTGGCATCATTTACCTATACAGTGGTTTATTACTATAAAATCGGTTAATAATTAAGAAACTACAGCTGAATTTGTACATATACCCGCAATGGGAAAATAGGACATAAATTCAATTAAGCCACAACCCGTATTTTCAATTCGGTAGCCATTCAGTTTTAATCCCCGTCAGCCGAAAAGAAACTGGTATTCTTTAAAAAGTGTCTATTCCAACTTCATATTCAGTGTTCCTTTAATTTACCGTTGCTACCGTTGTCTTGATCGTCCCTTGTCTTATCTTCCGGGAGTCATGTTTCTATTACTGTTCTCTCCAAACCACTCTGACGTGTGACGTGGCCAAAATATTTTAGCTTCTGATATATAATGTTGTTTATGCTTCAATGTTTCTGTATGTTTATTTTGTAGGTTGTCTTATGTTTTTTCTTCCTTTCTCCTTGCCTAACTGTTACGGTTGCATCTTTAGGACCAGCATATCTGATTTCAGCATGTCCTTTGTTCCAGTTCGCTCTGTATAGTCCGTTACAGTCTCCCTCTTCTAGTACGAGGATGGAGGTTGAGGCCATTACTGCTGCCCTCCATTGGATTTCTGGGACTTCATTTACTGGGGCAGTTGTTGTATCTGACTCTCAGTCGATGCTTCACAAGATCCAGAAGGGCAAGTTTCGGTATGAGTGGATGTCGTCTATAGAAGTTTCTAACCTCCAGCGGCTTACGTGGATATACTGTCCTGGGCATGCGGGTGTTTACGGTAATGAGAGAGCGGACAGGCTTGCATCAACAGCATCGATTGTTGGGGAGTTGAAGATGGATAAGGGAATATTCTTCGGTCTCTTCGCGACTCTCTGTTGGATGAGGACACTAAAATCGATGTTGAATCGATCAAGCGATTTAAGCAATTTGGAGTTACCCGTTGTTCAAGTCGAACTGGATGCCTAAGAGGCAGAGTGAGAGGTGTGTTTAATCAGCGAGCCACAGGATCCATCAGTATGCATACTCGATATCTGTTGGGGAGACTGAGCACCTATGGGTCTGCCCGGAGTGCAATGACGTCAGTTTAGTAACCAATAACCAAAGTCTCCCTCACTACCTTGTCTTCCATCTCTGTACAAGCGATCTACAACACAGTCCCAAACACTGTGTCATTATTTTTGTATACGCCGCCTATAATAGCCGTACATCGCAAGCGATGACGACAACTGCCTCAGACGTGTACTGCTGCACTTCTATGGTGTGTGTGCGGATGTGACTGTAGAGTCCAATCCTAGAACACAAAACCCTACCATAGTTGGGGCATACATGATCAAGGTTAGACATATGGTAGTTGTTTGTTCTGTTTTTTCGCGCCGCTCGTTTTCTCTGTGCCTCAGCAGCACGACGATTCTCAGCTATGCGAGTTCCTCTTGTGTTGTTACAGCGCCACATTTATCGATCGTGCGCCAGGGATTCCCAGCACGTGGTGTCTATACGCCGCCTATAACACTGTCCCAAACACTGTCCCAAACACTGGCCCAAACACTGTTCCAAACACTGTCCCAAAT
This sequence comes from Arion vulgaris, assembly GCA_020796225.1. Classification (NCBI taxonomy): domain Eukaryota; kingdom Metazoa; phylum Mollusca; class Gastropoda; order Stylommatophora; family Arionidae; genus Arion; species Arion vulgaris. The sequence continues at coordinate 10,225,124 of CM036767.1, forward strand.
ACTGTCCCAAACACTGACCTAAACACTGTCCCAAACACTGTCCCAAACACTGCCCCAAACACCGTCCCAAACACTGTCCCAAACACTGTCCCAAACACTGTCCCAAACACTGTCCCAAACATTATCCCAAACACTGTCCCAAACACTGGCCCCAAACACTGCCCCAAACACTGTCCCAAACACTGTCCCAAACACTGTCCCAAACACTGCGCCTCTGTATGGTAAGGCTACTACAAAGTGCAACAAAAGCATAAATGTATGGAACAGAAGTCGTATGCGGGAATCATATTCTAAGATCAATCGAGGAGGATACAAAAATAAACATACCAACAGCGTTACAGGTGAGAAAAGATTACTATTCTCTGACCACCCACAGAGCGCAAGAGATTGATAAAAGCAGCACATGTTATGTTAATTCTCACCTTTGATGTACCTTAGCGGATCCCTTTGTGGCAGAATCTTCTTCTTCTTTCTCGAATCCTGTATGCCTCACAGCGTCAGGTCAGGAAGAGATTTCTAAAACGGGCCCTAGTATGCGCTTCGTAGATAGTCTCTTTCGTCGCCTCTGTTATCTCTGAGGTCCATCTTTTGCGTGGCCGGCCTTTTGCTTTGTACCCATTGTATCGGAGCAGCATTGCTCTTTGGGGTGCACTGTCTGATGGTAATCTGCTTACGTGACCGAACCATTTAATTTGTTGTTTCTTGATGAAGTCTAGTACTGATGTTGTACCCACTTTTTCCTGATGTCTTCATTTCTCAACCGGTCTCTTCTTGTTACACCCAGCATTCTGCGTAGACACTTCATCTCTGTTGTGACTAGTTTTCTTCTATCGTTTGTTGTCAGCGTCCAGGTTTGGCACTGGTAACATAATGTGGGGAGAAAGATTGTGTTGAACATTGCTCTTTTTGTGTTCATGGTGACGTGTTTGCATCTTAAAATTGGCGCCATTTGCCCTATCATTTGATTTGCTTTGTTGCATCTGTGTTGAATTTCATTAGTTATTCTTCCATTTGCTCAAAAAATGCTCCCCAGGTATGTGAAATCTTTACTTGATTTAGTAGATGATTATCGATGGAGATGTTGGTAGTGTTTTCCTCTCTGGCGAATGTCATTACTTCTGTTTTGTCGATGTTAATTCTCATGTTGTATTCGTTACATGCTAACTGGAGTCTGTTGATGTGTTGTTGTAGCTGTTCTTCTGTTGTTGATATGATTGCCTGATCGTCTGCAAAAGAAATTCATTTAAGAGTTCTCCGAGGTTGTTTCCTTCGGTGGTGTTAGCTATTTTACAAATGTGGTCAATGTACGTGATGAATAGCAGCGGGGATAGTACGCAACCTTGTCTTACTCCGGACCCTACGTAAAACTTTTCTGATAATCCTGTATTTGTTCTAATCGTACATTGGCTGTCAGTATAAATGTTCTTGCAAAGGTTGATTAGGTGTTCATTAACCCCATAGGTTGTTAGTATTTTCCACAACTTGTGCCTATCTACGCGGTCGAACGCTTTTCCTGATCTACAAATCAGAATGTTACCTCAATATTTGACGACTTCCTATCAAACAAGATGTTGTCTAGCTCTTAGATTCTCCGAAAGGAGTTAATTCTTATTTTTCATGTTTGTTGGCCTACACGCTCTGATATAACCAATAAAAGTTTCGCCTTAGGTTGAAAGGGGCGTGCCTCGGCTTAAAGAGGCTTTAATCCCTACTAAACAAACAAACAATAGTGTTAGAGCTTAGATTCTCAGAAAGGAGTTCCATTTTTATTGTTCAAGTGTATTGGCGTACATGGGTTGAAATGCCAGACCCAAATACAGGCTCTAGAACAGTGTTTCCTAACGTGGGGCCCACGCGCTACATGGAGGCAATTTGATTTTTAAGGGGAATCCGTCAATTCAAAAATTCAATTTTTGAATATTCTTCTTCTGCGTTTTCACTAGATTTGGATTTCGGATTATCTAATACAGGCAGCCGTCTGCCTCAGATTATCAGCCACGCCATACAGTTTGTCTCTTCGATGCTGGTGTAAGTGGGCCACCTCTTTCTTCTCAAGTCTGCACACTGGTGGCAGTTCTGTAGGATATAATTCCTATGATTTCTACATCCCCGTTTGTGCCAACCTCTTCCAGCGGTAAGTTTTGGCCACCCTCGTGATGGTAGGTCTGACATTCTTACTGCTTGGCTAAATCTCAGAGGCAGATTGGCGAACGTAGAATCCATTATCCCATTCCTCATTGTGACGGGTCGTTGCACCATATTATGTGCCTTACGGCCTGGTGTATCTGTTTTCTGCAAGCATGTTTCGGGCTAGCATTCCCTAGCGGACACATGCATCTGATTTCAGCCAAACCTCCTTAGTCACCTCTTACGACATTAGTGGCAGGTAACAGTGGTTCTATTCTGTAAACCCCAAATTTGGTCCCCGGTAACCACTCGGACGAATTTTTGAATATTAAAAACTATTTATATGTTACATAGGGGGCATACAATTTTAGAAAGGCTTAGGTGGGGCATGGCACATTAAAGGTTGGGAAACACTGCTCTAGAACACATCCTACAGCCCTTGTCCATCATGAAACGAAACGAATCATGAACGAAACTTACAGAGCAAGCTATGGAAAAACCCGATGATCGTCAACTGACGTCAAGCTTCATAGAGGCATCCACTATTTCATACTGTAGACTGAGCATATGAAACGTCAACTGACGTGAAGCTTCATTGAGGCAACTACTATTTCATACTGTAGACTGAGCATATGAAACGTCAACTGACGTGAAGCTTCATTGAGGCAACTACTATTTCATACTGTAGACTGAGCATATGAAACGTCAACTGACGTGAAGCTTCATTGAGGCAACTACTATTTCATACTGTAGACTGAGCATATGAAACGTCAACTGACGTGAAGCTTCATTGAGGCAACTACTATTTCATACTGTAGACTGAGCATATGAAACGTCAACTGACGTGAAGCTTCATTGAGGCAACTACTATTTCATACTGTAGACTGAGCATATGAAACGTCAACTGACGTGAAGCTTCATTGAGGCAACTACTATTTCATACTGTAGACTGAGCATATGAAACGTCAACTGACGTGAAGCTTCATTGAGGCAACTACTATTTCATACTGTAGACTGAGCATATGAAACGTCAACTGACGTGAAGCTTCATTGAGGCAACTACTATTTCATACTGTAGACTGAGCATATGAAACGTCAACTGACGTGAAGCTTCATTGAGGCAACTACTATTTCATACTGTAGACTGAGCATATGAAACGTCAACTGACGTGAAGCTTCATTGAGGCAACTACTATTTCATACTGTAGACTGAGCATATGAAACGTCAACTGACGTGAAGCTTCATTGAGGCAACTACTATTTCATACTGTAGACTGAGCATATGAAACGTCAACTGACGTGAAGCTTCATTGAGGCAACTACTATTTCATACTGTAGACTGAGCATATGAAACGTCAACTGACGTGAAGCTTCATTGAGGCAACTACTATTTCATACTGTAGACTGAGCATATGAAACGTCAACTGACGTGAAGCTTCATTGAGGCAACTACTATTTCATACTGTAGACTGAGCATATGAAACGTCAACTGACGTGAAGCTTCATTGAGGCAACTACTATTTCATACTGTAGACTGAGCATATGAAACGTCAACTGACGTGAAGCTTCATTGAGGCAACTACTATTTCATACTGTAGACTGAGCATATGAAACGTCAACTGACGTGAAGCTTCATTGAGGCAACTACTATTTCATACTGTAGACTGAGCATATGAAACGTCAACTGACGTGAAGCTTCATTGAGGCAACTACTATTTCATACTGTAGACTGAGCATATGAAACGTCAACTGACGTGAAGCTTCATTGAGGCAACTATTTATTTCATCTGTAGACTGAGCATATGAAACGTCAACTGACGTGAAGCTTCATTGAGGCAACTACTATTTCATACTGTAGACTGAGCATATGAAACGTCAACTGACGTGAAGCTTCATTGAGGCAACTACTATTTCATACTGTGTAGACTGAGCATATGAAACGTCAACTGACGTGAAGCTTCATTGAGGCAACTACTATTTCATACTGTAGACTGAGCATATGGAACGTCAGCTGACGTGAAGCTTCATAGAGGCAACTACTATTTCATATGTGGACTGAGCATATGAAGTCAACTGACGTGAAGCCTCTAGAGGCAGCTACTATTTCTATCTGTAGACTGAGCATATGACGTCAACTGGACGAAGCTTCATTGAAACTACTATTTCATACTGTAGACTGAGCATATGAAAGCTCAGCTGGACGTGAAGCTTCATTGAGGAACAGCTACTGATTTCATACTGAGACTGAGCATATGAAACGTCAACTGACGTGAAGCTTCATTGAGGCAACTACTATTTCATACTGTAGACTGAGCATATGAAACGTCAACTGACGTGAAGCTTCATTGAGGCAACTACTATTTCATACTGTAGACTGAGCATATGAAACGTCAACTGACGTGAAGCTTCATAGAGGCAACTACTATTTCATACTGTAGACTGAGCATATGAAACGTCAACTGACGTGAAGCTTCATAGAGGCAACTACTATTTCATACTGTAGACTGAGCATATGAAACGTCAACTGACGTGAAGCTTCATTGAGGCAACTACTATTTCATACTGTGTAGACTGAGCATATGAAACCAATTGCAAAGAAGAAGAAAACGTTATTTCTGTCAATATTTGCGAGTTACTATTTTTCTTTTTCTCTCTCTCTCTCTCTCCCTCCCTATCTTCTTTCTCTCTCTCTCTCTCTCTTTCTCTCTCTCTCTTTCTCTCTCTCTCTCTGTCCTCACATCAAATTAATATATTTCATCTATTGATAGTTATAATTCTCACAAAATTGTACAGGAAATCATCAGCACATTAAAAGATGGGCCCTTAATTTCTTATAGAGAACTCGTAATATTTAAGAATGTATTTTATTAAATAAATACAACTTTAAAGAGGCAGCGATAATAAATATTGATTTCATTCCTGTAGAAATATGCTTCCACTTTTTTAATCAATCTACGACTTTAAAAATTAAACATGTCTTGTACGTGTTTTTTTTTCTGAAACAATTACAGACATCGTTAATAGACTGAGTATTGTTACATTAAACCCTCATCCCTTTAGGAAAATGTTGAAAGACTTTGTCGTCCCGAGAGAAGTAGTTTCAGTTGAGACATCAGCAGCTCACCATAGGAACATGCTAGACCATTGTCCATGCTGACATTCACGAGTAAATACCCAATGTCCTCTTTGTTTTGGTGTGGATGAGTACCGTGTAAACACTGATGCGTGTTCTGCGAGGTAAATCAATCAGGAGAAATCATTGAGCCGGTGTGCACAATACAGTTAGCTCACTACCAGATTCATAGGGCGCATTTCAAGTGGTTTGGGAAACTTTCCAATCCGGATATCCTAGTAGAGAACAATGTACCTGTCTGCAGGATTGACCTGTCACCTGCAGGCATGATAATGATGCGGGAGTAATAGCTCAGGGACCTGGGGGAGCTGGGACATTTCTTGTAACTTTGTTTTAAACGTTCTTCGTTAAACCGATCCAAGAAGTGGAATACCAAAACAAAAGCAAAAATAAGTCTGCCCTTATATCTGTTAGTTTTATCGTACTCTTTAAAATAATTACTAACAGATTCCCTTGCCTCACAGCTCAGTCTCTCCTTCTGTCTTTCTTTTTTCCCAAACTTCTTCTTCTTGCGTTCCCTCGCTAGAATTCAGGCGTAGTCTAGTGTGGCGCTTCTAACTGATTTGTTTGTGTGTAAAGGCTTCCTTTCTTTTCCATCAGTGTCCCCCGCCATACAGGTGTGCATTCTCCGATTTCAGAGGTACCTCTCTCTCTGACTCTCCCTCTCTGTATCTCAAAAACCAAACACATATTATGAGAACGGTAGTGAATGAGTTAAAAAAGTTTAAAATTAATTTCAAACGTATCTACATTGTATCATTCTGTTTGTCTTATTCTTCTTCTTTTGCCGTCAGGTCATGCTGGAACTTGGTATCGTGTCACTAGGGTCAAGTCTATTGTCCTTTCCTAGTTGTAACGGCTGCCATATAGCTTTTGTCATAGATGTCCATCTGCTAGCCATAGTTATCATCTTGGATCACTGTAAACTTTGCAGTCCTGATGCATGAGTTTCTGGATTTCTCTTCCACAAGAACATTCGTTTGTTTAGAAATCTCCGAGTTTCCAAATCGAAATGTTGACAAAATTCATTAGTTTTCCAAGAGGATTCTTCCTCATTTCCTCTTCCTTATTCCTTCTTCCTCTCATCTAATCCTCTATATTTTCATTATTCATTTATGGAGGATTTCATTATTACTCTGTCATTCCCAGGTGGAAGATGTAGTTGGTTGTCCACTCGTGCCGTTAAGCGTAGGGATTAGAGCTTTAATTTGCGTTCTAGGGTTAGATGAGTCGCCCTTGTTGTGTTGTATCCGTGTTTATGTAGTGTGGTCTTGATATTGTCTATCCATTTTTTCTTGGTCTTCCCTTAGCTCTAGTACCCGATCTCTTTTATTGTATGCTGTTATTGCTGGTTGGTCATTATTAGTCTAAGAGCAATGAAACAGAAATTAAGACATCAGAAAAAGTGGGTACAGCATCCAGTAATGAGCTTCATCAAGAAGCAACAAATTAAATGGCTCGGCAATACAAGCAGATTACCAACAGACAGTGCTCCTCAAAGAGTGATGTTACTCTGATACTGTTGTTACTGTTTGTCTCTCTCTCTCTCTCTTTGCCTTTTTACCCCGGATTGGGGCATAGGCCCTCAACCAACTCATGCCAAGTCTTCCTATCTCTAGCTATCTCCTGCAGCTCCCTCCAGCTCTTCTTTATATTGTTGATCTCTGCCTCCAAATCTCGTCTCCTATGTATTTCTCGCCTCCCCTTCTTTCGCTGTCCCTGGGGTTCAGGCAAGGATCCTTTGTTATATTCCTCTCAAGTTTTCGCAAAGTGTGTCCTATCCATCACCAGCGTATTTTTTAACCTGTTCGTTCACTGGAATCTGTCTTGTTCTCTCCATAAGTTCCTCATTTGTGACCCTATCGTACTATCTTATTCCCTCTATTCTGCGCAGACACCAGTTGATGAATTACAGATTTTTAAGGCGGTGTAGAACAGGTGGGACGACAGTTTGACTAATTTAATGGCCGCAATGCTAGTGCAGTCGCTGCGAAACTGTTTAGGTTAGGACTTTTCATTTATGACCACAACAGATCAAATCCCTGGCCTTACCGTGAATTGGACATGGATCTCCCGCATAGGAACCACGCTCAAGTCATTCATCCAGGATCTACTCAATACACTGGATACAAAAGCAAAGGTCGCCACGCAAAGATGGAATCGCATAGATAACAGATTGGTTATTGGTTACTAAACTGACGTCATTGCACTACGGGCAGACCCATGAGGTACTCAGTCTCCCCAACAGATATCAAAGATTATGCATACTGATGCATGACGGATCAAAATGCTGAATAATGAGACAACAACAAATGTACAAATTTTCCACCGTCGATACAACTTGTCTGCGAAAGAACTTACGCCCGTTTTGGTCAAAATCTATCTCTAAATAAGAATTGTTTAAACTGTGTATGCAAACGAATATGAGCACATTAATCTAATATAGATGATGAAGATGGATCGGGAATGTGGTTATTGGTTACTAAACTGACGCCACTGCATTCCAGGCAGACCCATAGTCTCCCCCAACAGATATAGAAGGGTATGCATACTGATGGTTCCCGTGGCTCGCTGATTAAACACACCTCTCGCTCTGCCTCTCAGGTATCCAGTTCGTCTCGAACAACGGGTAACTCGAAACTGCTTTAATCGCTTGATCGATTCAACTTCTATTTTAGTGTCCTCATCCAACAGACAGTCGCGAAGAGACCGAACATCCCCCTTATCCATCTTCAACTCCCCATCAATCGACGCTGTCGATGCTAGCCTGTCCGCTCTCTCATTAATGTAAACACTCGCAAGCCCAGAACAGTATATCCACGAAAGCCGTTGGAGGTCAGAAACTTCTATAGACGACATGCACTCATACCGAAACCACGAATATAGATAACAGAGCCGACGAAAAACACTATTTAATGAAGCACACAAAAACCTGTTCTATAAATCCTTTCTTATTATGTGCGAGTCATGGACAATGAACACACAGATCGAAAAATCGAGGGACACAGAAATGTGGTTTTATAGAAGAATGATGAGAATCCCATGGACTGCTAAAAATGACTAATATTGAGGTGTTGAATGAGATCAAGACACGGAGAAAGCTTATCATCAATATAAGAAAGAGGCAGTCATCATTTTCGAGCATGTGATGAGGAGGGAGATTTAAAACACACTGTGACAACCGATAAAATCGAGTAGACGAGACAGAGGAAGGCAGAGAGAAAATTTTGGATAATCTAACTTCATGGCACGGTAGAGCATCAACATCTGAGCTTGATAGAAACACCAACGACAGAGATTTGTGGAAAAATCTACGCCAGCCAGCACGGCACCTGATAATGATGATGATCTCGTGAGGCAAAACAAGATTAGAGAAAGAAAAAAACTAAGAGTAAGCTCTAATTTAACCAGCTCCTACGCCCATGTGTTGCAGGGTCTCGTAAGGGGGAGCAAAGAATAGTACCACTGTGACCTACAAGGCACGTCGTAAGAGGCGACTAATGTACGATCCTAGGAAGCTACCTAGTAAATAAAATGCGTCGCAGACATCGGATGTGCTGGCCTACTTGTAGGTGCATAACTGGCACAACGTACAATCTCTCTTAGGTTCAGATCACATACAAATCACACAGAGTGATTAACAAGTGATCGATATGGAGCGTTCGAAGAAGAAGAAGGAGAACCAGGCTCCTCAACCACCTAACCGTATCCACAATCTTTCATAAGTCAGGAATTCTCATGTAAAGTAACGATTATTTACTTTTAGACCCATTAGCAGTTCAAGAAATCGTTTTTCTTAATTGATTCAACGTTTTAAAAAATCCGAGTTTTTTTCACTTTTACCTGTGTGAAACTCTTACCTGTCGTTCCTATCTTCCCCTTCCCTACCCCTTAAAGCAATATAGATTGATTCAAAGTCTCCGTCACTTAATCTACTATTCTAGAAACACGTGATCGATTCTTATCTTTACCTGTTCAATACCATTCTCACAAAGTGACAAAATTTAAATAATAATTGCTTCATTTTTTTGTAATCCACATTTTTGTTATTTATATTTCAGGTTTCTAATTATTATCGTATCTTAACCACATTTGACGTGAAGCGTTGTGGGGAGAGTTTCTAATTATTAATCCCCTTAAAAGCGGGATGAAAGTAATTTGTTTCGTTTACATAAATTCATGTTTTACATCTGTTATTTTAAAGTTCTCATTCCAAAAATAAGGATCTTCAACGCTTCACTGATCAAACGAAAGAATTAAAACAGCTTTTAAGCGTTGTACACGAATGAAAACATACCAGCGTTTGATATTTGAAGTCAATCTCGCTACCAAAGTTACATTTAATACGTTTTCTTTTCGTTTAATGATCAAATATAAGACTGTAATACTAACTGGCAGGAAACCATATTTCTAAAGATACAAGAATATGTTGACCATATTTTTTTAGTGTTGCTAATTAAAACAGCGTCTTTTATCTGATGTTTCCTCAAGAATACTGCTATTCTCTGGTAAGATGCTACATACCTCCATTAAAATAACAATTGGAACTGGCTAGACCAAAGTACTGTATTAAGTCTATACAAAGTACTATAGGGCTGTTGACCGGGTCTTGTTATGGTGCCGATAGTCTGTACCAGCTCTCTGTTCATCTTGATCTTTAATACCAGGAGACGCCTGAGTGATTACCGGGGCCCAAATTTGGGGTGTGGAATAGAACCACTGTTTTCTGCCACCCATGTCGTAAGAGGCGATTAAGGAGGTTAGCTGAAATCGGATGCACGTGTCCTAAACATGTACAAATCTATATACGTTTAGGGGCCTACCAAACCAATTTGCAACGTATACACGTTCTTGGCATAGATCAAACATATCACAAAGTGTGATTAAAATTGGTCGTAAAGAACGAACGTAAAAAAGAAGGAGAAGAATACCAGGAGTATAATATTAAACTTTCTTTTCCCATAGTATCATCTGACTGTAACTGTTAACTGGTCAGTAACTGTTGCATTGGATTACTTTTTGTGTGATGGCTTTCTTAACTATACTTGTTTACAATATATTATTGGTTTTTTGTTACGTAGGGGTTAACGACTCTTGAAGCCGAAGTTCAGTCGTGTCCATCATACATACACCAACGAAATAAAACATGGCCCCATGGGCGAAGCTTACAGAGCAAACTATGGTAAACCCACAAGGAACGCCAACTGACATGCACCGCCATAGAGGTAACCCATCTCATGGTTTAGATGAGCATACGTATCAAATCGCAGGTGGTCTCTGTGACCCTTGATTTGCGTTCAGAAGTTTCTTGGGATCGAATGGCGACAGAGCAGTTCTGTTCAGGGATGCATTTTTTTCATACAGACCCCCAGGATTTTTTTCCGGAGCTACGGAGTTCAATACTCTCGGCAGATGGCGTGTCATTTCTGCAGAGAGGACCAACCATATGTGGTGAATCAAAATGCAAAGTCAATCCTCTGGGTTTAGTCATCTTTAGACGACATCGATCGCAAAGAAGAAGAAGACGAAAACAGATTCTTTCAACTTTATCCGATTTTTCTTCTTCACCTTTCAACTCCCAGCGGAGCACAGGTCTTCAACAAACTTCTTCCAGCTCTTCCTCTCTCTTGCCATCCTTCCCATTCCATATTTTCTCAATCAATCAAGTGCCGTGCCTGCGTGTAGGCGATCATGTCTATCCACAACTCTCTGCTTGGTGCATGTAATCAGTTCTGACGTCGATTTTTTGTCGAACCATGATGTCAGGCCATCCACATCTTCTCCCTCTGTCTTCCACGATCTCTCCTTCCCTGAATTGTACCTGTAATCACCAAATGTTCTAAACCTTCTCTTCGCATTATATGCCCGAAGAACCTTGATTGTCGGATTCTTATTCTTTTGATAAGGTTTCTTTGTGTGCAGGCCTGGTTGGTTTAAAACCTTCTCATTTGTTTTCTTTGCTGTCCTGGAATTTTCAACATTCTCTTAAAACCACATCTCTGTGCTTCCAATTGATCGTATTGATTGTTTGTTCATTGTCCATGATTAGCTGCCATACATAAGTATTGTTCAATAAAAGCACTGGAGTACTCGTTTTCGCAATGTCATTGGTAGTGAGTTCACGCATAGTGTTCTTCATTTTCATAAAAGCTGCTTTCGTTTGAGCTATTCTACTCCTAATCTCCGTTGTACATCTTCCATCTGATGTTAGGAATGTTCCCAGATGCTTGAATAGATGGACTTGTTTCAGTTTGTGTTATTTATTTTGATATTACATGTTGGTATTTCCTGTTTCTTGGAGACAATCATAACCTCTGTTTTCTTTATATTCATGCTTAATCCTTTCTTTTATGTTTTACCTATCCCTTTTAATATCAGCCTCCAACTCTCCTCTCCAATTATCTAGGCCTTCCCTACTTCTCTTTCCCTGTGGGTTCCAAAACAGTGCCTGTCTTGCAATGCTTCCGGTCGGTCTCAATGTATGCCCTATTCATCCTCAGTGTCTCTTCCTGAGCTCTTTCTTCACTAGTACCTGCTTAGTTCTTTCTCTGAGTTCCTCGTTTGTAATCTTATCATACCATCTCAGTCCCTCTAGTCTACATAAACATCCATTTACGAAGATCTACAGTTTTCTGATTATTTTGTTGTCTTCCATGTTGTCCGAGCCATAGAACATCACTGACTTCACATTTGATTGAAAGATTCTCAGCGTCGTGTTTATCCTATTTTGCTTTGCCTAATCTAATTCTTATCCACATTTCTTACCCATAAACAATATTTAACCGTCATTGTAAATGATAATAGATTTCCGCCAAGTGTCTATTCGCGAAATGACACAATAATTTACAAATAATTTCTACACAACACATTCTGAAATCGCGGACTGATAGCAATCGTTCCCTCTCTCAGTTCATTCTCTCTTCATTGCCAAGTGCCATCTCACAAAACGAACGCTCATATTCAGATTTTTCAACAAGAGTACAATTAATAATGTGCAAGTATTTTGAACGATTACAACATACTGTTAAATTTCAAGACCAGACTAAAACCAGCCAGCGACCATTATTATTCTTTTATCTCCCTTTTCTTGTGTGAATTGTAAGAGTTGCCGCCCATATTTGTCCCACAAGGGGCAGCAATTAAACGACATCCTTATTATAAAAATATCATTATGTAAAAAAAGGGGCATTTATCAGTTCTGAATATATTTGTCACATCTGTATTCCATTTAATAAACAAAAATGGTACACCGTCGAAATTCTATGCACGTCTTTTTGTATTATATAGTATTTTCAACATTAAAAAAACTGGTCCATACTGACACCCTACCTGGTAATGTCTCTCACAAGATTACTAGTTGGAGCAGAGACTACGACATCGCGCGTAGCGAGGGGTGGCGTGACTAAGAACGACAACTCAGCAGGATATCCATATTCAGTTTGACATTACGTTTCTCTAGAATAGAGTTTTTGAACTCATATTCAACCTCCCGTCCCTAATTATCAACCGCTTACCAGTCTTGTCATTCTTCTCATCCTTTTGTCAGCCTCCGCCTCTGTCACGTTCTACCAATATTGTCAGGAATTTAATGGCTGATTTTTTTAATGCAAGGTACTTGTGGTTGTAAACATTAGTAAATGAAAATGAACAGACGTTCATTTTAACAAGGTTCTTTACATCTTTTATTGTTCAACATCGTATATTATCTATTCTCAGTGATGTATGACACATGCAATGCGATGTTTATACGTTGTACAGTTCTTTATAACAGCTGTCGTATGTCCATATATCGTACAGTCTCTTGTCATCCTTCTTACTTTTTCTCTGTGGCTAAGGGGAGTGTTGATGCCCTTTTGCCTTGCGAGTCGCTGGTCGTGGGTTCGAATCCTGACCTCGTCGTTCTGTTCACGAGTGCATTTTTTCCAGAGACCCCTAGGATTGTTGCTGGAGCTACAGAGTTCGTGCTTTGTGCAATACTCTCTGCAGGGGCCATGTCTTTTCTCTGAAGAGGGACCTAACTATATGGGATAAAATCCGAAGTAATAAAGTCAATCCTTCGGTTTTATTTAGAACTATGTTTTAGTTTATTTAGTATTCCGCGTTTGAATTTGTTTTCTTGATAAAGGCCAACGACTGAAACGTCAATTGTTGTCATTTTTCTTATTCAATTATTAATTGTTCCTCGTTTACGTAATATTGTATATACCTGTCTTTGTCCTTACCCTATTTTCTTAGTATTTACTCAACCTGAGGTTATCCAGACATGAATCTCTCAGGTAGACATCAGAACAGTGAATACAACTTTTCTGGAGATGTATTGCAGACAACCTTAATGTGCATCGGGTCGTCCATGCGTTAAGGAAATGAAGGAAACTTCTGGAAAACCTCTCCACCCTGGAAAATGACTTTTTAATTGATTGATTGATTGATTGATTTATTAATAGGACAAATTAGAATTGTACTTCGGTGAGCAACCTTGTGCGCTCCGATCTCTTTCTTGCAGGAATATCTCAGCCGCAGTGCACGAATTCTCTAGCACCGGCGACGTTCCAATATGTAATTTAGAAGAAGGTGAAACTATTTTGTGGGAACTTTAATTATTAATCTTTCTATGAATGTTACGCGGCAGCGGCTTTCCAGTCTGCTCTTCTCAATTTTGACTTTTTGATAAAACTTTATGCAATGCGAATCTTGTCTTATACATTTCCTCAAAGTAAATTATCAAATAATTTTTGTATTTCTCTTTCTCATATTTTCCTAGAAAATGTAAAGGGACGCCCATGCATGTGCAGATTTAAGAAGTGGATGTTGATTAATTAAACAAGTAACAAAATGTTCTTCCTCTTTCAGGCCATGGTGGTGTCAACCAGTTGGGTGGAGTGTTCGTTAACGGTAGACCATTACCGGACATAGTGAGGTCTAAGATTGTTGAACTTGCTCAAGCTGGCATCCGGCCCTGTGATATATCTCGACAACTCAGAGTCAGCCATGGCTGTGTTAGCAAGATCCTTGGAAGGTAAGAAATACTTTTGTCTCAGTGGCGGCTCCTGATCGTTTTTGTTAGTGGGGCCAGACACAAATTTTCGGGAAAATCATGGCTTTGGGTTGTTATATTTTAATTTATTAAATAATAAATACACGTTACATATTATTTTGGGGGGCCGGCCCTCTGGCCCTTAACGACGAGCCGCCACTGTTTTGTCATATTTTGTTGTATAACCTGCTATTTTGAGAGAGTCTGGTCGAATGGATTAGATCGCGGGCTTCACTCGGAAGAACCAGGTTCAATCCCTATTAAGATCAATAGGGTTTTTTTCTGTTAGGGGCCTGAAGAATAAATTAAACCTGAAAGTTCGCAACGGCTGCACTAACCATGCGGCCATTAAGTGCCTAAGGCTTATGCCCCATGCCCCCTGTCCGTCCTTCGACGCCTAGCAAACGTTATTACAGACAGCAAGGACAGTTATTTTATTTGTTTTCTCATGTGTTTTCTTTATAATATTTTGTATGTTTCTCCTCTTCTGTTCTTCTATAAGTCATGAGTTCACATCACCAACTGTTACCTTCTCTTTGTGTTGTTATCGGTTGTTGCCAGTTATCGTTGTTGCCAGTGTTATCGTTGTTGCCAGTGTCGTAGTTCTGTTTTTGTCTAGCTGAGCTCTAGTGGGCTTGGGTGAAATATATTTTTGCGTTTTTGCATTCTACTATGTTCTTATCCATCTTTTTCGTGGTCTACCCATCCCCTTCTTTCCTGATGTTTTGTTGTAAAAGACTCGTGTATACAGTGGAGTTTGGTTGGAATTTTATTAAAGGGCGACTACTTCATTTTTTGTTTCTCAGTCTAATCCAAGCAAGGTTATGTCCCAACTTTCTTATGCTAATGTTGGTGGCTCTGTTCTTTTCTGGTGTTGTTCGTAACTTTTCGTAGACGTCGCATTTAATTTTTGCAACTGTGCTTTGCTCATTGTCCATGTTTGTCTACCACAAGACAGCTCCCAAGAAGCACTAGCACTCAGATATAACGACATACAAAGAGCGAACCGAGTAAAGGCTGCTGAAACCGGACACATCGCCGAAGAATAAGCACCAGAACTCCAAATGGTGCTGAAGATGTAGCGTAAAACACACCAATGCTAAGGCTGCATGAATCAAATTTCCGCATGAATAGAATTTATGGGGCAATCTGGTACATCGATCTGGGCGGTGATCGAGAGAGAGAGATACAACGGCAACAGATCCAGAGAACTATGATCACGTAAACATTGGATAGTCGGAATATCCAAGTAACTTCTTTCTTCTTCTTCTTTGCGTTTGTTCTTTACGACCAATCTTAATCACTCTTTGTGATATATTTGATCTTTGCCAAGAATGCGTATACATTACACATTGGTTTGGTAGGCCCTTAAACACATAGACTTGTACACATTTAGGACACATGCATCCGATTTCATTTATATTCCATTAATCCTAATCCATTCGATCAGACGCTCCTCAAAATAGCAGTTATAAAACAAAATATCAATCCTAACATATGCCAGGAGAGTTGGAAAATGACTAAAGATATAGAAAGCAAGTTGAATGCATTTGAAAATAGATGTCTGCGAAAAATAATGAATATAAAATGGAACGAATTCAGGAGAAGTGATGAAATCAGAGACATGTCTGGTCAACCACTAGTGACAACTGTTATAAGAAAGAGAAGATGGAGATATGTTGGACACACCTTGAGGAGAAATGATCAAAGAATATCAAAGCAGGCATTGAAGTGGGATGCAAAGGGTTCAAGAAAGGAGGTCGACCTAAGGAGACCCTGAAACGAACTTTGCTGAGAGAGGCAGGAAATATCGGTCTCAGTTCCATGGAGGAGATTGAGCAGGTTGCCCAGGATAGAGCGGTATGGAGAAATTACTTGCAGGCCCTAGGTAACGTATAACGGTAGGAGAGGAATTATTTATTTATTTTTATCCGATTTCATCCAAACCTCCTTAGTCGCCTCTTACAACTTGCGTGGCAGGTAACAGTGGTTATATTCTTTGCATCCCTTAATTTGGGTCCCGGTAACCACTCGGGCGAATCCAAGGAACTAAGTTCCACCTTGTACAAAGTGCATTAAGTAGGCTCGCTTCAGTTATCCCTTTTATTTCCACCTGACACCGAAAGGAAAAACAGGGATAGAGGATAGATATATACGAGAATAGAGTGGTGATGACGCTACCGTATTGTTGTTGTCGTTCTAATAATTGGTAGCGGTGGCAACAGTAGTACTAATAGTCACATCATCTGTTGCAATAGTAGCAACACTGTCCACATCACTAGTCGTTAAAACAGTTGATATTACTACAGCTGTATATTTTTTAATAACAATAGTAGTAGCAGTTGTTGTAACATGTGTTGTTATTGTTCTTACAGTAGTTGTGGTAGTAGTAGTAGTAGTAGTAGTAGTAGAAGTAGTAGTTGTTGTAACATATGTTGTTATTGTTCTTGTAGTAGTAATAGTAGTAGCAGTAGTAGTAGTAGTAGCAGTAATAATAGCAGTAGCAGTACAAGTAATAGTAGCACTAGTAGTAATAGTAGCAGTAACAGTAGTAGTAATAGTAGCAGTAGTAGTAATAATGCAGTAGCAGTGTAGTAATGTAGCAGTAGTAGTGTAGTAGCAGTGTAGTAGTAGTAGCAGTAATAAGCAGTAGCAGTACAAGTAATAGTAGCACTAGTAGTAATAGTAGCAGTAACAGTAGTAGTAATAGTAGCAGTAGTAGTAATAATAGCAGTAGCAGTAGTAGTAATAGTAGGCAGTAGTGAGTAGTAGAGCGTAGAAGTAGTAGTAGCAGTAATAATAGCAGTAGCAGTACAAGTAATAGTAGCACTAGTAGTAATAGTAGCAGTAACAGTAGTAGTAATAGTAGCAGTAGTAGTAATAGTAGCAGTAGTAGTAATAGTAGCAGTAGGTAGTAATAGTAGCAGTAACAGTAGTAGTAATAGTAGCAGTAGCAGTAGTAGTAATAGTAGCAGTAGTAGTAATAGTAGCAGTAGTAGTAATAGTAGTAGTAGCAGTATTTGTAATAACATGTGTTGTTATTATTCTTGTAGTAGTAGTAGTAGAGTAGTGTAATGGTAGCAGTAGTAGTAATGGTAGCAGGTAGTAGTAATAGTAGCAGTAGTAGTAATAGTAGCAGTAGTAGATAGTAAGGTAGCAGATGTAGTAATAGTAGCAGTAGTAGTAATAGTAAGGTAGCAGTGTAGTAGCAGTAGTAGTAATGGTAGCGTAGCAGTAGTAGTAATGGTAGCAGTAGTAGTAATGTAAGGTAGCAGTAGTAGTAATGTAGCAGTAGTAGTAATAGTAGCAGTGCAGTAGTAGTAATAGTAGCAGTAGTAGTAGCAGTATTTGTAATAACATGTGTTGTTATTATTCTTGTAGTAGTAGTAGTAGTAGTAATAGTAATAAATGTTTTCACATGTACATATACACCACCTGCCGCAATAAAGTGTGCTGTTCCGTACATTATTAAATATATCACACCCACATCCACCATTGTTTTTGTATTGTGATTTTTTTCTTTCTGTCTTATTTCCAAAACTATTAGTTAATATAGTATTGCTGCGCGTATTAATATGTTTTTTACACATGAGTGAGTAACCATATGTTGAAAGTTACACTCTCGCTATTGGATGGTCTTAAAGCCATATAGTTTAATCTTGCAATCTTCTCTCACATATGAATCTCATACAGTTACGTTTAAAAATCTTTATGTATAAAAGTCATCACTTCTTTATTGATGTCCTGTTTTAGTTACTTAACAATCTAGAAGAAATGTGGTTGTATTAAACGTGGTATATATTTTGTCTATAATATTGATATTTTCTGCATGAAGGAAGGAGTTCATAAACTGTCAAAAATGACGGGGAAAATGAGTTATCATAACTTTTGTATTGCTGATTTCTTAGTTTGTTTTTCTCTGCTTTCTGCCGTAAGGCGTAACAGGGTTTAATTGGTGATCGGTTTTTTGGGGTTTTTTTTCCGATCCAGAAGCACTTGAGTTTTTCAGCTCTTCGGCTCGGTGCCATGGACATCGTAACCCTTCGGTTCGGTGCCACGAATACCGTAAATGTGGAGAATCTGTGGCTTTTTCTGCCATCCCGCGGAATAGAACCCGTACACACAGAGGGATAGTCACCTGTAGTCCAACGCGCTACGAACACGCTGGGAAGACGGGCGATCGGTTTGATATAGACTAGGAATAAGTCAAACAGCTCTCTGCCTGTGTCAGCAGGTGGAACAGACATCGGAGAATGTCCTGCAAGACTGTCTTCTCCTGGAGGAGCTGAGAAGCAACATGTGGTCACACCCAATTGACATAAAGGCTAAGCTTTGAGGAAACCTGACAGACCTGAAGCTGACTGCCCAGTTTGTGGTCCACAGTAAATTAAGCGCATGACCAGAGATTGCCCACAAAAAAGAGGATATGATGTGGTATTGTGGAGTTTTAACAAATCATTTTAAAATGTTAAATTTGTTTAACATTTTCTGAGAATAAATCATATTGGCTTATAAAGGAATGTTTAATTTGTTTAACATTTTCTGAGAATAAACCATATTGGCTTATAAAGGAATGTTTAATTTGTTTAACATTTCTGAGAATAAACATTGGCATAAGGAATGTTTAATTTGTTTAACATTTCTGAGAATAACCATATTGGCTTATAAAGGAACAAGTTGTATTCTACTAATATCTATACTAGAAAAAAACACTTTGAGGTTAAGCCGCTGCTTTGTGTTCTGGTGGAGGTGGGTTCGAATATGGACTGCGCCGTTCTGTTTAATTTGGTCCTTTTTTTCGAAGATTCATAGGATTGTTGAGGAGCTACGGAGTTTCTTTCTTTCTTTTGTCCTTCTCTGCTTTTTTGCCGCTAGGCGTAGCAGCTTTCACTGATGATCGGTTTCCGAGATAATGCACGCTCGGTCGCTTGATATGATGTGGTATTGTGGAGTTTTAAGATGTCTGTAACTCCATCAACCCATCTTTTTCTTGGTCTGCCCTTTCCTCTTGATGATTCCATTTTCAGGTTGTACGCTCTTGCAACTGGTGTATTCGGGTTCATTCTGACCAAGTGGCCAAACCATTTGAGTCTCTGTTTTTCATTGAATCTAATAGCAGGTGTTGTTCCGACTGTTCTTCTTATTTCCTCATTTCTTATATGGTCTCTTCTTGTTTTATTTACTGCTTTCCTCAGGCATCTCATTTCGCATGTGGTAATTTTCCTTTCTTGTTCTTTTGTCAGTGCCCATGTTTGGCTCTGGTAGCACAGTGTTGGTATAAAGATTGAATTTATAATTTGTCCTTTAGTCACTACTGGAATAGCTGGGTGTTTCAAGATTGGGGTAAGCTGGTATGTAATGTTGTTGGCTTGCTGGATTCTAGTTTCGATCTCTCTGTCCAGTCTACTATCAGATGTGAAGATACTTCCAAGGTATTTGACTTTTCTCACCTGCTTTAGCGTTTGGTCATTTATTTGTATGTTGATATCTTTATGTTCTCTGCTTATAGTCATGACTTCTGTCTTTTGAATATTGATCTTCATGTTGTATTTGAGGCAGCTATTGTTGAGTAAGTTTATGTGTTCTTGAAGCTGTTCAATATTATTATGGAATATACACTGGTCGTCAGAAAAGAGCAGTTCATTTTGTTGGTCTGCGTTGAGTGATGTTTCATCTATTTTGGTGATACTATCCATGTATATAATAAAGAGGAGAGGTGATAAAACACATCCTTGCCGTACTCCTGATGTTACTGGAAACCAATTTGTGAGTCCGGCGCTTGTTACGGAGTTTGCACTTTGTGAAATAGTCTTGGTAGGGGACGTGTTATTTAGGTGGAGAGAGAGAGAGAGAGAGAGAGAGAGACGTATAGGAAAAGACAGTGTAATGAAGTAAACCCTTCATGAATGTAACCTTTTGAAAGGGAAGGTGAAGCATGAGAGAGAGGGAGAGAGAGAGAGAGAGAGAGATAACACTACATCTGGGAAGTAAATAGCAACAGGTGAAAAAAGCATCCGAAATGGATAGCAGATGTAGGAGATTTGGTACAGATAGTTCATTGTTCATTTGAAGATCATCTTCATTGCACATCAGACTTGCCCATAATTACATCAATCTTCTCTCCAACATGTCTTTCAGTGTCTTTAAGCTAAGAACTCCCTTTCTGTGTTGATTGATATATCTAACTTGGGTTTCTCTCATGGTTTTCACGTCTTGCCGCACCTATCGGTATGCACAACTTGCGCAACCGAGATAGAGAATACCTTTTATCTTCGTCGCTGAAATTTTCAAAGCGTGTGTTTTCTCTTAAAACGTGGATGATGTTGCTTTTGTTCAAAGAAGATCCATTCTCGATCGTAGCATTGCCCGCCAGTGCATCCGCTCTCTCATTGCCCTTCACCCCAGCATGACCCGGGACAAAGATGAAGGTCAGTGTCTGGATTGTCGAATTTTGAATTAATTGCATCCATTGCCTTCGTACATAACCGGTCTTGAGCGTTACTAGTGTAATAATTTACCCCAAGCAAATGGGAGACGGGCTTCCGGGATATTCCGGGGGTGTGTCTGCTGTTTATCGTGTGTCGCGGTTTATTCCATTAACACTTATAGGGGTTTCAGTGTGATAAAACAGAAGGTATACCGAAAATGACATAATTTTCGCTTTCTTTCAATTAAATACTAATGTCGAATACTAACGAATTGTTAGCAGCCAAATTTGTAACTGGTTTACCTGTCCTAAAATGGACCATCCTACGACTTCCTCCGACTCGTCACGACATATCTAAAAATAGCCACAGCCGCTTGTTTGGGGTAAATTATTACACTAGTACCGAAGTGTTTTTCTTCCATGCTGCCCGACGCGGAGTTTGAGCCAGGTACTGCTGGGTTGTGATCGAGATCGTTATGGCTAAGTCACACGCCCAGAAAAAATATGGAAGTTAAACAGCTATAGTATGCCTCACTTATCAACCTTCACATCCCTTCCCTCACACAGTGACATACACACTCACCCCCATAAGATTACAGAAGATAAAATGGAAAGATAGCACGAGAGGTTGTAAACGTACATTTTAATTTATAAAATAAGCACCTGTAAAAAGCCCCACAAGATAATATTAGTAATAAATAGATATCATTGCCGTTGATATAATTGAAAGTTTAGTGTATTACTTTGCACGTGCTGTGAGATCTGTCAATCACAGATCAAGAGCATTGTGTTGATGACAAACTGCACGTTCTATTAGCAAGCAGAGTTATTAGATCATCGCTCTCTCTTCCCTGTCCTTTCTCTCTCTCTTCTTCCTCCCTTCTCTCCTCTTCCTCTTTTCGATCACCCTCTGTGAATTCAGCCGGTAGTCATGACGCCTAGTATTGCGCTTCTTCTGAATTTTGCGTGAGACATGCTTACCATTTGACTGTTTTCCCTCACCATAAAGGCGAGCTTTCGCTGTCTTCAGGGGTAGCTATCTCCTCTAGCCTGTGTCTCCCTTGGTGATTAGAGCAGCTTCTTTTTCATCGAAAGCTCCATATCAACCACATGTGATTTTTGGTTGATCACCCACATGTGACTTGATCCCTCGTTGTGATTTGTATACGATCTGAACCTAAGAGCGATTTACATTGTGCCAGTTATGCACCTACAAGTATACCATCACATCTAATTTCTGCGACACTGTTTTGTTTACTAGGGTAGCTTCCAGTGGCGTATTCTCCATGTGTGCTAGATGTGCGGCGCACACTATGCCAAAAAGAAGGAAAATAAAAATAAAGTAATTATTCTGTTAAGTATTCACATCAATATTTACTATCCAGTTCAATAATTATCGTTACGTAATTGAATATAGTTGGCTTTCAATTAAAAGGGAAAATAGGTTAAATAGTTGGCGCGCATATTCATTTTAAATAGCAGTAAATCTATCTCACATTATCAGACTATGTCATTGGTATCTTCCCTAAGCCCCTACCTTAGTCGCCTCTTACGACATGCCTTCTAGGTCCCAGTGTTACTGTTCTTTGCTCTCCTTGCGATCCCCGGCAACACACTAGCGGAGTAAAACAGCAATAAACGTTCATCTTTATCTTCTTCTTTGCATTCGTTCTTTACAACCAATTTTAATCACTCTTTATGATATGTTTGATCTTTGCCAAGAACGTGTATACGTTACACATTGGTGTGGTAGGCCCCTAAGCGCATAGACTTCTACACGTTTAGGACAGATGTATCCGATTTCAGCCAAATACGTTCATCGTTCTTCCGTGTTCTTGATTATCCTCTGTATTGTTTTCCTGCTGTAATTGATATTTAGTCCGTTCATGTTCTACTGTTCTTGTTCTACTGTTCTAACTTTGTTTTACTTTCTGGTGTCCATGTCAATGCTGTTTTCTTGACAATAGTTATTATCCATGCGTAACTCATGTCCAATCCATCGCCAGCTTCTCTTTTGAATGATCGTTTTATTTTTTCTTATTATTGGCACCGTGTACGATGTTATTTGTTAGAGATATTCTAGGTCAGAATAAGCGTAATATTTTTCGATAGTTGCAGTCAGAACAAGCGTAATATTTGTCGATAGTAGCGGTCAGAACAAGCGTAATATCTTTCGATAGTAGCGGTCAGAACAAGCGTAATATCTTCCGATAGTAGCGGTCAGAACAAACGTAATATCTTTCGATAGTAGCGGTCAGAACAAGCGTAATATCTTCCGATAGTAGCGGTCAGAACAAGCGTAATATCTTTCGATAGTAGCGGTCAGAACAGCGTAATTTGTCGATAGTAGCGGTCAGAACAAGCGTAATATCTTCCGATAGTAGGTCCAGAACAAGCGTAATATCTTTCGATAGTATAGAACAAGCGTATATTTGATAGCGGTCAGAACAAGATCTTGAAGTGCGGTCAAACAATCGTAATTGTCGTGTGGTCGCTAATATCTTCCGATAGTAGCGGTCGAACAGCGTAATATCTTCCGATAGTGCGGTCAGAACACGTATCTTCGATAGTAGCGGCGAACAACGTAATATCTTCGCAGACACGTTGTCTTCTCTGAACTATATCGTCCTTGTTAACCGCACTTTGTGATTTGTGATCAGCTGCGATTGTACATTGTCAGCATGCCTACAAGTAGCAGCTGCATTTCTGCAACGCTTTATTTTACTATTGTAGCTTCCTAAGCCAATACCTCAATCGCCTCTTACGACATGCCTTGTAGGTCGCAGTGCTACTATTCTTTTCTTCCCTTGAGAGCCACAGCAACACACAGGCAGGACAAGTTGCCCAGTTTGTGGTCCACAGTAAATTAAGCGCATGACCAGAGATCGCTGAAGAAGAAAAAGAAGAAGAAGAGTGTGAAAAGTTTTAACATAACTTTTATCTTCTTTGCTGTTCCCGTACCATAAATAACAAGTTTTATAGGATAAAATTTTAAGTCGCAAGCCAAACCCCCAAGCTGGACGACCAGGAAGCGATCTGTAGCCTTGCCCAGAGCCAACTATAAACTACTGGGCCTTCGGGCTTAGGTGAGAATTGTGGGAAATCAGACCCCAACTACACCACGTGACCTCGCATTCCAGTATTGGTGTATATAGACGAATTCATTTTAAAATCAACACAAAATGCTAACTCAAAGTTATATTATGCAACAAGTTAAGTTTAACAATAAGGAATATCAATATTATAAATATTTTTCACCAATAAATAACCATAGACTCACAGAATTGAGTAAAATTGCAAAAAGCGTGCAGTGTTCTATCAAACATCTGTAATTTCCAGATCCCTCTTCTTATCTAGGTCAGGGAATACCCGGCCAGTTGTCTGGCCTGTGCTAGAGCCTGGCTGTGCCTTGCCCCTCCTCAGTGACCTGACTGAGCTGGGTTAACCTGACAGAAACATAACATCTCGCCGTCATAGCTCTGGGAGTCCACATACATTTTCCCAGGGTGTGGAAAAATGAATTTCAAAAGTGTTAGTTGGTAGTTTACCACACTTGAAACGTCTGGCCGAATAGATTAGAGGGTGTGCTTTCATTCGGGAGACCCGGTTTTATCCCCGGTAAGGCCAATGCGTTTTTATATGTCGAGGGCATGAAGATAAAATTCTAACATGAACGGTTTCGCGACGACTTTCCTAGTCATGTGACCATTAAATTCCACAGCCAGATATCCTCTCTGTCCTACACCGTCCTTTTTTTCCGATCCAGAAGCACTTGAGCTGAGAACTCTTCGGCTCGGTGCCATGGACGTCGTAACCCTTCGGCTCGGTGCCACGAACACCGTAAATCTTGGGAACGTGTGGCTTTTCTGCCAGTCTGCGGAATTGAACCCACACTCACAGAGGACTTGTCACCTGTAGTCCAACGCGCTACGAATGCGCTGGGCAGGCGGGCGATCTACACCGTCCTTAAAAAATTTTGGACAGTGAAGACTTTTGTTTTAGGTTTTTCTATAACCTGCAGAAATTGAAAATACTAGTTCAAAAAATTACATTTTGTATCTATTGTACTATCCTTCAGATACTACGAGACTGGATCTATTAGACCAGGTGTTATTGGAGGTTCAAAACCAAAGGTAGCAACGCCGATGGTGGTAAAGGCTATCACAAAATACAAAGAAGAGAATCCAACAATGTTTGCATGGGAAATCAGGGATAAACTACTCACTGATGCTGTTTGCACTAATGAAAATGTGCCAAGTGTCAGTTCTATCAATAGGTATGTACATCTTAATAATTTTGTTCTGTGGTCATGTTATTAGACATGTTTGATCATGTACGTATATGCCGTATGAATCTCTAGACATATTTCTCATTTAGATCTATGTTTTAGTTTTTTTCTAGTATTCCATGTTTGTGTTTGTTCCCTTCATAAAGGCATATGACCGAAACGTCGGATTGTTATTATTTTTAAAATTATTTAATTATTCATATTTTTCTTGCTTATGTAATGAAATATCTTTGTAGGACTTTTATTATTTAATCTTTCTAACTGAATTATGCACGGGCAGCGGCTTTCCAGCCTAATCTTCTCGACTTTGAACTGTCATGGATTATTTTACGTGTTCCGCTTGAACACGTGACCTACGTTTTATCGTCCGTCTCCGGTAGAACTAGGAATTCGATCTTACCTACACTGTGATCAGGGATCTCTGAATAAAATATGCTAAGGTCTTCACGAGGGAGCGAACTGATACCTTTCGAACGAGATACAAGCGCATAACAACTCATCATCATCATCAGGTGCCGTCTCCACATCGAAGGTTGGCTGCAATGAATCTCCAGCATCCTCTGCCTTCTTTAGCCTTGGTGTTGCACACTGCCAGACTGTAACCTGTCCATTTCTTAAAGTTTCCTCCCACTTATCTCTCGGTCTTCCTCTTGCTCTTCCCCTCAACTTTCCCCTCTAGTAAATGTTTTATCATGGTGTCATGTCTTTTTATGTGCCCAAAATACTTTACTTGTCTGAATTTTATTTCTCTTAATAATTGTTTCTTCATGCCTAGTTTTCCTAAAATTTGTTTATTTGTCTGCTTTTCTGTCCATGAAACTCTGCCTATTCTTCTATATATCCACATCTCAAATGCATCAATTCTGTCTTCTAACTGCTTGTTCATTGTCCATGTTTCCGAGCCATACATTAATATACGAGACTAAAACGTAAACTAGATTCCAACTGGAAATAAAATAAATGACTCACCATTCCTGACCCATAACAAAATAAATCGGATTTATTTATAATTTACGCTTTGCAGATCTTTAGAAGATCTTTAGAAGCACCCAACGAGGTATTTACCTATTGTTGGGTAACTGTTTGTCGGAGAAACCTTGATGACCCGCTGAGGTAGGCGTTTATTGCTGCAAGGATGTTCCACAACCTTTGTTCTGTTAAGTACCTGATGTTGTAAAGGTATCAGACATATGAGACTGTTAAACAGGCGTTGACAAGGAGGCCACTCTGATCTACTAGACCGTGGCAATATTTTAAAAAGAAATTAACGGCAATTGATGGTGAGAACAGGCCAGAAATTTCGTTTACAGTTCCAAATAAATGTTCCCATTTGTGCATTTTAAAACGTTACTTAGGAATTTTTATAATGCAATTTATTGTGTTGATAGATGTCAGACTTCAAATAAACACAAGTTATTCTTCTCTTCCACCATTTACTTCTTTATATAACTATTCTTGATCTTGTGTGTGCTTGTTCTAAGGTACTTTGTAAGCTGTTATTCATTTTATAAAAGCTGTTCTTGATGCCGTCGCTCCATCTTTTGTGTGGCCTTCTTCTTGCTTTGTACTCGTTATACCTTTTTAGTGTTGCGCTCTGTGGTAGGCGATAACAGGGCATTCTTAACACGTTTCTAAACCATTTAATCTGTTGTTATTTTGCGAATTGCAAAGTTGGTTTCACATCCAGTCTTCTGATTTTTTATTAAATACATGCAAAATCAGAATTATGGTAAATTCAAATGATTATCTTGTGTGTCTAGGGGATCTCGCATTAGAACATATTTAAAAATTTACATATGTTAACAGTGCGATAACACATCAAGGAGAGATAGATAACACATCAAGGAGAGATAGATAACACATCAAGGAGAGATAGATAACACATCAAGGAGAGATAGATAACACATCAAGGAGAGATAGATAACACATCAAGGAGAGATAGATAACACATCAAGGAGAGATAGATAACACATCAAGGAGAGATAGATAACACATCAAGGAGAGATGATATCTCATCAAGGAGATAGATAACACTCAAGGAGAGATAGATAACACATCAAGGAATAGATGAAGATATACAAGTTCATGTATTTCTTCTTCTGCGTTCTCACTAGATTGAGATTTCGGATTCTTGATAATTATCAGCTTATCGGATTATCAGCCACGCCATCAGTTTGTCTTCTGCGTTCTCACTAGATTGGGATTTTGGATTCTCTAATAATTATCAGCTTATCGGATTATTAGCCACGCCATTCAGTTTGTCTTCTGCGTTCTCACTAGATTGGGATTTTGATTCTCTAATAAAGGCAGCCGTCTGCTTCAGATTATCAACCACGCCATATAGTTTGTCTTCTGCGTTCTCACTAGATTGAGATTTCGGATTTTCTAATAAAGGCAGCCGTCTGCTTTAGATTATCAGCCACGCCATACAGTTTGTCTTCTGCGTTCTCACTAGATTGAGATTTCGGATTCTCTAATAAAGGCAGCCGTCTGCTTCAGATTATCAGCCACGCCATACAGTTTGTCTTCTGCGTTCTCACTAGATTGTGATTTCGGATTCTCTATATACAGGCAGCCGTCTGCCTCAGATTATCAGCCACGACATACAGTTTGTCTTGGACGCTAGTGTAAGTGGAATACCTCTTTCTTCTCAAGTCTGCACACTGGCGGCAGTTCTGTAGGATATAATTTCTATGATTTCCGCTTGCCGACCTCTTCCTGTAGTAAGTTTTGGCCACTCTTGTGATGGCAGATTGGCTACCGTAGAATCCGTTATCCCATTCTTCATTGTGAGGGGTCGTTGCACCATGTTATACGCCTTACGGCCTGGTGCATCCGTTTCCTGCAAGCATTTGTTTCGGGTTAGCATTCCCTAGCGGACACATGCATCCAATTTCAGCCAAACTTCCTTAGTCGCCTTTTACGACATGCGTGACAGGTAACAGTGGTTCTATTCTTTACACCCCAAATTTGGGCCGCGATAACCACTAGGGGGTTTAGTTATACGAGGATTATCATGATAACACTCCGGGCATGTTCATAGTCCTCCGATCTCCGCCTCAACAAATCCAGTAGCGTCCAGAGGCGGCCTCAGTTCGATGTCGATTCATCAATCTTATCCCATATATATAATATCCGTTCTTTTCTGGCTATAGCAATATCGACACTCATCTCTCAATCTGGTAAGCGACTGGATAGAAAAAACCTGAAACTCTTCTGCCCGGAAAGTATATAAAAACGTGTAGGTAATACCAGATTTGTCTTTTACTAAGATAGAAGAGATCTGAAAATCCAGTATTACTTATTTTTCTCCGCTCCTCGTGGAGCAAGGGAGATCAGCAGTCGTCATCCACTTTCTCCAGTCTCTAGCCGTTTTCATTATGATATCCCAGGATAGACGAGCACCCTTCAGTTTGTCAAGAAGACCTCCATCACCTGGTCTGTTTATGATGTCCTCTTCTCCTATTCCCTTGCGTGTTCTACTCAAGGGCTTTATAGTGGCATTTGACTGTCTTCCATAGGATAAGCCCGATCCACTTCCATTTTCACTTCTCGATGGATTCTATCCACAAATTTATGTATGTTGCTTTGTGACATAATCCGAAACCGAAAATAAGCCAAGGGCATCTATTATCCTAAAGGCATCCTAAAACTTATTTTTATCTTCTTCTTCTTCGAGAGCTCCACATCGACCACTTGTTAACCACTCTGTGTGCTTTGTATGTGATCTGAGCCTAAGAGCGATTGTGCGTTGTGCCAGTAATGCACCTTACAAGTAGACCAGCCAGCATATCCGATTTCTGCGATGCTTTTTATTTACTAGGGTAGCTTCCTAAGTCCTACATCAGTCGCCTCTTACGACATGCCTTGTAGGTTGCAGTGGTACTATTCTATGATTCCCTTGCAGGCCCCGGTACCAGACGTGCGGATAATTGTATCTACTTTAGCGACTCATCACATTTGATATGTACAGCAACAGTGGCGGCTCGTGACCATTTTTGTTGGTGGGGACAGATAAATATTTTTTGGAAAAATCATGGATTGGGGTTGTTATTTTGAGTTTAATAAAATAATAAATACACGTTAAAATTATTTTTGGTGGGCCCAGCCGCAGTTGCCCTTAATAACGAGCCGCCTCTGTACAGCAAGAACAAAATGCTAAGATAATATCGAAGTATTTGATACCGGGTTTGACCTAGGACTCTCATCGTGGTGATGTATTACCCTAAATTTTATTTGCGAATCAGACACAGGTATTCTCATTGTGCTAGAAGTGATAGACTTACCCTGAATATTTCATATTTGTGCGTAAGAAAGAGATCAGAACACACATGGTTATTCACCAAAGTGCATTGATGATGGTAAGATCAATCAGTATTTGATTTTTACTAAATCTATTCTTACTTTAGTAAGTTCCACCTCCTCCTCCTGTTCCTTTCACTTACTTTAGTTAACTTCCACCACCTCCTCCTCCTGTTCCTTTCACTTACTTTAGTTAACTTCCACCACCTCCTTCTGTTCCTTTCACTTACTTTAGTTAACTTCCACCACCTCCTTCTGTTCCTTTCACTTACTTTAGTTAACTTCCACCACCTCCTCCTCCTGTTCCTTTCACTTACTTTAGTTAACTTCCACCACCACCTCCTCCTGTTCCTTTCACTTACTTTAGTTAACTTCCACCACCTCCTCCTGTTCCTTTCACTTACTTTAGTTAAGTTCCACCACCTCCTTCTGTTCCTTTCACTTACTTTAGTTAAGTTCCACCACCTCCTTCTGTTCCTTTCACTTACTTTAGTTAACTTCCACTACCTCCTCCTCCTATTCCTTTCACTTACTTTAGTTAAGTTCCACCACCACCTCCTCCTGTTCCTTTCACTTACTTTAGTTAACTTCCATCACCACCTCCTTCTGTTCCTTTCACTTACTTTAGTTAAGTTCCACCACCTCCTTCCTGTTCCTTTCCTTTACTTACTCTGCTACTTAAGTTCTCACCACCTCCTTCTGTTCCTTTCACTTACTTTAGTTAAGTTCCACCACGTCCTCCTCCTGTTCCTTTCACTTACTTTAGTTAAGTTCCACCACCACCTCCTTCTGTTCCTTTCACTTACTTTAGTTAAGTTCCACCACCACCTCCTCATGTTCATTTCACTTACTTTAGTTAAGTTTCACCACCTCCTCCTCCTATTCCTTTCACTTACTTTAGTTAACTTCCACCACCTCCTCCTCCTGTTCCTTTCACTTACTTTAGTTAACTTCCACCACCTCCTTCTGTTCCTTTCACTTACTTTAGTTAAGTTCCACCACCTCCTCCTTCTGTTCCTTTCACTTACTTTAGTTAAGTTTCACCACTCCTCCTCTATCTCCTTTCACTTACTTTAGTTAAGTTCCACCACCACCTCCTCCTCCTGTTCCTTCCACTTACTTTAGTTAACTTCCACCACCTCCTCCTGCCTCTTCCATAAAACTGGCACATTTCAAACCTATTAAATCATTTATTAACGTTTTGTTTTGTTTGTTTGAAGTCGGAGAGACTTTATGTATATTGATTCCTTAACATCTAAGAGAATCTCAAATGTTATTTTATCCAAGAACTATTGAATATAAGAGATGAAATTGCGTGTTGTGAAAAGTATATTGTGTGTTTATGTGGTGTGCAAACATTGCAGTCGAACTCACGGAGTAGTTTCCAACCAAGTTAGAAATATCAGAGCTTAAGAGAAATTCTGATTAAAGGAAACACATCTACGTGATCGATAGTTGATAGCCATTTGTCAATAAATTATAATCTTTCTTTCTCTTATCATTCTCTGCTTTTTTGTCGTTAGAAGTCGCAGGTTTAACTGATGATATGTTTGTGAGATAATGTACGCTCGGTCGCTTGATATGCTGTGTCCATTTCTGCTTCTTTGCCGTTAAGCGTAGCAGGTTTAATCGGTTTCCGAGATAGTGTACGCTCATTCGCTTGATATACTGTGGTATTGTGGAATTTTAAGATGTCTGTAACTCCATCAATCCATCTTCTTCTTGGTCTGCCCCTTCCTCTTGATGATTCCATTTTCAGGTTGTATGCTCTTGCAACTGATGTATTCCGATTCAGTTATCAGTCATATGAGGACTATCATCATAGAACTCCGGACATGTCCATAAGTGCACCGATCTCCGCCTCAGCAAATCCAGCAGCGTCCAGAGTCTCAACACACCAGTTCGATGTTGATTAATCAATCTCTATGCATATGTAGTATGTCGTTCTTTTCGGGTTGCACCAATATTGACACCCATCTTTCTCAATCTGGTCAGCGAGTGGGATTCACAGCCCTGAAACTCCTCTGTTCGGAAAGACTCTCTCAATGCGTGGAGAATGTCATTTCAATCTATGGCAGCTCCCTCTGATATTGTAGCTAAGCCAGCCAATCTATCAGCTCGTTCATTACCCATAATTCATTCGTGCCCAGGGACAAAAATGGTGGTGATTTCTCTGATTCGGGTTCATTCGATGACCAACCGATTTGAGTCTCAGTTTTCCAATGTATCTAATAGCAGGTGTTGTTCCGACTAATCTTCTAATTTACTAAGTTATACAATAGTGTATTAATAAAATGTGCTGTTACTTTTGAAGAGGAAACGTTAGTTCTAGCTATTATTTCTCGAAGCCAATAGAATTCACTCCATTTTTCAATGCAGTTATGGCTTTGTATTTCTTATGCAAATCAAATGTTAAAATTTGTAATCGCGCAGGAGCTACTGTAAATGTGCTTTAGCATTATTCGAAAAATGTAAGAATTTATGGAGTCGCCTTGAATACATATTTACGCCCAAGTGGTTACCTGGGCCCAAAATTGGAGTGTCAAGAATAGAACCAATGTTACCTTCCACGCATGTCGTAAGAGGCGACTAAGGAGCTTTGGATGAAATCGGATGCACATGTCCTAAACGTGTAGAAGTCTATGCGTTTAGGGGCCTACCAAACCAATGTGTAACGTATACACGTTCTTGGCAAAGATCAAGCATATCACAAAGAGTGATTAAAATTGGTCGTAAAGAATGAACGCAAAGAAGAAGAAGATGAATACATATTTTGATTTCTCTCGCTTTCTCATGTCTTTTTTAAAATCCCGATTGAACATAGACCATCAACCAACTCCTGCCATGTCTTCCTATCTTTAGTTATCTCTTGCAACTCCCTCCAGCTCTTCTGTATATTGCTCATCTCTGCCTCCATATCTCTTCTCCGTGTATATATAGGTCCCCTTTTCTTTTGCTTTCCTTTTGGGTTTCAGGAAAGGGCCTTTCTTGTTATATTCCCCTCTGATTTTTCTCAAGGTGTGTCTTTTCCAGTGCCAGCTATTTTTTTTTAACCTTTTGATTTACTGAAATCTTGTCTTGTTCTCTTCATACGCTCCTCCTTTGTAATCCCATTATCTCAGTCCCTCTATTGTGTGCAGACGCCAGCTGATAAATGTCTACAAAGTTATACGTTATTATTTTAGTTGTTCATCGTAAGTTCCTCATTTGTAATCCCATTATAACATCTCAGTCCCTCTATTGTGTGAAGACACCAATTGACACCGAATGACATTCGTCTGCATATTTATACATTATTATTTGACTCGTTCTAAAGATGTTATCTCTCTTTAGTCGTTTTATGCGTTATTATTTTAATAATTTCTACTGATTTTTACGTGAAGGAGTGCTTTCCTTATCATCAGTAACTTTCGCGATTCTGACGAAGAATTCACATTTTTCACAAAATAAGATAGTTAAAGTACCTATTTTTCCGATCAGTGACCTGAGAACTGACTTCTATGAAATTGAACACCGTCTGGCGATATCGTAAACCAAGCTGTCACTTAGATACTCCAGCTCCCTCTTTTGTTAGTTAATTATCCTTTTAAAGAGTGTTGTTAATATCGTGTAGATCTTTAAAACATGAATTTACATTTTAATTACTTTGTTTTGCTATGTTTGTTAATTACTGCTTTTAAAAACATTTATTTAACTATAGATTTTAAAAAAATAATTAAATTTTTTTTTTTAAAGTTCCCCAGGATGTCACTATAATATTGTCATTAACGTTTGCATAAAATAAAATTATTAAAAGAAAAGTTCCCCCAAGATGTCACTACAATGTTGTTATTAAAGCTTGCATACAATAAAATTATTTAAAAAAAACTTAATAAATATGTAGATTATTATTGTTGACCTTAAATATGTTGGATATTTTATATTGACTATATTTTTGGGTGCGTGAAGATTTTCCCACTTTGTTTCTGATGTCCTCGTTTCCTAGTTTAACTTTCCTGTGACACCCACCGTCTTCCTCAAGCATTTCATTTCACATCTGCTCATAACTTCAAGTGCCGAATACATTGAAAGACAAAAAATGCAGTTGTTTGAATATTTAATGAGAATGGAATACAACCAACCACCAATAACAGCATGCATTAAAAAAAAAGATTAGGTACCAGAGCCAAGCAAGTGCACTAACCACTGCGCCACATCCGCTCATAATTGTGATTTATGCTACCAAAACTTGCAGCATTTCATGAGCACTCACGCCCGAGTGGTTACCGGGGCCCAAATTTGGGGTGTAAAGAATAGAACCATTGTTTCCTGCTACGCATGTCGTAAGAGGCGAATTTAAAGAAAAAAACATATTTATTCCTTATTCGTTTTTATTCCCAGATTTTCATTAGAAACGTTTGAATGTAGTCGTCCATATGTTTTTTAAATTTGTCACTCCTGTTGTTCGTTTACTTGATAAAGGCCCTGTTGGTCGAAACGTTGCTGTATTTTGTCATTGTTTTTGTAATTTGTAAAACTACAGTACTTTGTGATTACGTGTTTTACCAGGAGATAGCTAAACAGAGGAAGACATCATGAGTTAGGTGGGTGCTTATGCTTCAACCAAGAGAGCCGCACTAGCGCAGTTGTTAGAGAACTCGCTTATTCTGCTAGTGGTTCGGGTTTAATTTCACAGTGTGCGTAGGATATTTTTCCGACCGTACCGGCTCTTAGGTCGATCGACTCGGCCTCAAATGGTTACCAGGAAAAGCGCTGGGTAGTAAAGACGGCTGGCGTGAAGTTGACCACATCACCCATCGTGTGCCGACGGCTAATGAAAAATACAGGCCAACACCGTATTACACAATATACCTCGAGATAGGAAAAAAGGTTCCTTTACTTTTTGTGAGCGTCTGTAGCTCAAGCAGTAGAGAGCTCGATCACGAACCCAAGCGTACCTGGTTCAAACCCCACGGTGGGCAAGTTTGGAACCAAATTATTTTCCATTGGATTTTTACAAAAAGGTAAAAATAGAACTCACCGTTTAGAAAGCAATGGCAAACTACTGAACGTATAAGTGGTGCCTAGAAAATCAACGACTGGTTTACTGTGGTTGATGACTACGTCCTTTAGGATATGCCACGATTTTCATTTACTTTTTTATACCCCAACTGAGGTTTAAAAGGCGAGAAAGAGAGAGAGCGAGAGAGAGAGAGAGAGAGAGAGAGAGAGAGGGCGAGAGAGAGCGAGAGAGAGAGCGAGAGAGAGAGCGAGAGAGAGAGAGCGAGAGAGAGAGAGAGAGAGAGCGAGAGAGAGAGAAAGAGAGAGAGAGCGAGAGAGAGAGAGCGAGAGAGAGAGAGCGAGAGAGAGAGCGAGAGAGCGAGAGAGAGAGAGAAAAGGAGGGGGGGGGAGAAATTATTAGATATGAACCCTGTAAAGTGCACAGTAGCCGACTTTCAGTTTTATTGACATTAGCGCCCCTTACTGTTTTGTGGCGCCAAGTTGTTTAATGTGGCGCTCGGTAGCGAACGAAACATTACAGCAGAGCTTTTCAAAAACCCGTTTGAATTAGTCTCCTATTGGCGCTGTGTGCTAACCACGGGGAGTTTGTGAGAAGCCGGTTTATAACTGGTGTGTGGAGATTGTTGTGTCTCGATACGCCTCACTGGTCGTCCAGGTCGTCCTAGGATCAATACTGCGTGCTGTTCAGTCAGAATGATTGTTTTGCAGCTCTGGCTTTGAAAAACCAGAAAATCTGATGTTATTGTGTATGCACTGCCAATGACATGAACGTGAACTGTCATTCATTGACAATGTCCATGACATACTGGCTGTTGCATCAAACATGGAACTTAAGTCTTGAGCAGGGAATACATGATCAAGAAATTATTGTTTTGTTTGTTTGTTTGTTTGTTTGGTAGGGGATTAAAGTTTTTTTTGTTTTTTTTATCCAGAAGCACTTGAGCTTTCAGCTCTTCGGCTCGTGTCATGGACATCGTAACCCTTCGGTTCGGTGCCACGAACACCGTGAATCTGGGGAACTTGTGGCTTTTCTGCCAGCCCGCGGAATTGAACCCGCACTCACAGAGGGCTAGTCACCCGCTGTCCAACGCGCTACTAACACGCTGGGCAGGCGGGCTTAAAGGTTCTTTAAGAAGAGGCACGTAGTTTTCACCATAAGGACGAGCTTTTTATTGGTATATCAGAGCGTGTAGGCAAACAAATCTGAAATATAAGAATTAACTCCTTTTGTATAATCCACATTTCACTTATACAGGGTGTTCAAGACTAAAGCAGCCCCATTGACAAATCGAAAGTTGCCAGATAATCTATCGCGTTATGTTTATGTACTATTTAAACCGGTTCTGACTAGCTCGTTTTACGTCACATTTGTTCATCGCCCCTTCCGCACTACAATTACATACCGTCACATAACCTTGACCTATACTACGTCATAACTGAACCTTCTCATTTTCATACATATATGCCAGATTGACTCCATTCACAGGCTGCTATTATCTTGAACACCCTGTATAATACGTATGAATATTCATTATTTTTGTTATATTTTTACATGAACACTGCGACCGGGTTGTAGTCCAGTGTCGTGGTCATTTTCTTATTGTCGTCACACTGCGACCGGGTTGTAGCGGTCGTGGTCATTTTTGTCTTCACGCTGCGACCTGGATCTACCGCAGTGTGATGGTCATTTTTTTGACACTGCAACCGAATTTGGTCAGTGTCGCAGTCATTTCTTTTGTCGTCTGGATGCGACGTGGTTGTACCGCAATGTCGTGGTCATTTTCATTTTGTCGTCACGCTGCGACCTGGTTGCCCAGCAGTGTCGTGTTAATGTTCAATTTCTCGTCACACTGCAACCAGGTTGTAGTCCAGTGTCGTTTTCTATTTGTTTTTATCGTCACACTGTCACCTGGTTGTAGCTCAGTGTCAATGTCTGTTTATCGTCACACTGTCACCTGGTTGTAGTTCAGTGTCAATGTCTGTTTATCGTCACACTGTCACCTGGTTGTAGTTCAGTGTCAATGTCTGTTTATCGTCACACTATCACCTGGTTGTAGCTCAGTGTCAATGTCTGTTTATCGTCACACTATCACCTGGTTGTAGCTCAGTGTCAATGTCCGTTTATCGTCCACTATCCCTGGTTGTAGCTCAGTGTCAATGTCTGTTTATCGTCAACTATCACCTGGTGTAGCTCAGTGTCAATGTCCGTTTATCGTCACACTATCACCTGGTTGTAGCTCAGTGTCAATGTATGTTTATCGTCACACTATCACCTGGTTGTAGCTCAGTGTCAATGTCTGTTTATCGTCACACTATCACCTGGTTGTAGGTCAATGTCTGTTTATCGTCACACTATCACCTGGTTGTAGCTCAGTGTCAATGTCTGTTTATCGTCACACTGTCACCTGGTTGTAGCTCAGTGTCAATGTCTGTTTATCGTCACACTATCACCTGGTTGTAGCTCAGTGTCAATGTCTGTTTATCGTCACACTGCAACCAGGTTGTAGCTCAGTGTCAATGTCTGTTTTAGTAGTTGTTCTCACATACTTCTCTTTCTCTCTCGATTTCTGCCTTCTAACTTTGCGAGTCAGTTCACAGTTTCAACTGTGTCAACTGTAACGTTCCTAAACTAGGAAAAGAGCCGTATCACGATCTATTGGGAAACCAGTCTAACCACTTGCCTACGCTAAAGCTGTAACACCGGAAATCATGCCAGTCATCTAACCACTTAAATGAGCCAGTGATTTAACCAGTTTACACTAGTACCCTAGCACTTGACTATACCAGTATTCTAACCACCTTACTACACACGTGCTAGACGTATTTTACTATAGTTGTGTGTTCTAACCTATTTGCTACTCTATAGCACTAACGCTTTACTATGCCAGTGCTCCAACCATTTTATTACACCAGTGCTCCAACCATTTTATTACACCAGTGCTCCAACCATTTTATTACACCAGTGCTCCAACCATTTTATTACACCAGTGCTCCAACCATTTTATTACACCAGTGCTCCAACCATTTTATTACACCAGTGCTCCAACCATTTTATTACATCAGTGCTCCAACAATTTTATTCCACCAGTGCTCCAACAATTTTATTACACCAGTGCTCCAACCATTTTATTACACCAGTGCTCCAACAATTTTATTACACCAGTGCTCCAACAATTTTATTCCACCAGTGCTCCAACAATTTTATTACACAGTGCTCAACCTTTTATTACACCAGTGCTCCAACCATTTTATTACATCAGTGCTCCAACAAATTTATTCCACCAGTGCTCCAACAATTTTATTCCACCAGTGCTCCAACCATTTTATTACACCAGTGCTCCAACCATTTTATTACATCAGTGCTCTAACAATTTTATTCCACCAGTGCTCCAACAATTTTATTACACCAGTGCTCCAACCATTTTATTACATCAGTGCTCCAACAATTTTATTCCACCAGTGCTCCAACAATTTTATTCCACCAGTGCTCCAACAATTTTATTCCACCAGTGCTCCAACAATTTTATTACACCAGTGCTCCAACCATTTTATTACATCAGTGCTTCAACAATTTTATTCCACCAGTGCTCCAACAATTTTATTACACCAGTGCTCCAACAATTTTATTACACCAGTGCTCCAACCATTTTATTACACCAGTGCTCCAACAATTTTATTCCACCAGTGCTCCAACAATTTTATTACACCAGTGCTCCAACCATTTTATTACATCAGTGCTTCAACAATTTTATTCCACCAGTGCTCCAACAATTTTATTACACCAGTGCTCCAACAATTTTATTACACCAGTGCTCCAACCATTTTATTACACCAGTGCTCCAACCATTTTATTACATCAGTGCTCCAACAATTTTATTCCACCAGTGCTCCAACAATTTTATTACACCAGTGCTCCAACCATTTTATTACACCAGTGCTCCAACCATTTTATTACATCAGTGCTCCAACCATTTTATTACACCAGTGCTCCAACAATTTTATTACACCAGTGCTCCAACAATTTTATTACATCAGTGCTCCAACAATTTTATTCCACCAGTGCTCCAACAATTTTATTCCACCAGTGCTCCAACAATTTTATTACACCAGTGCTCCAACCATTTTATTACATCAGTGCTTCAACAATTTTATTCCACCAGTGCTCCAACAATTTTATTACACCAGTGCTCCAACCTTTTTATTACACCAGTGCTCCAACCATTTTATTACATCAGTGCTCCAACAAATTTATTCCACCAGTGCTCCAACAATTTTATTCCACCAGTGCTCCAACCATTTTATTACACCAGTGCTCCAACCATTTTATTACATCAGTGCTCTAACAATTTTATTCCACCAGTGCTCCAACAATTTTATTACACCAGTGCTCCAACCATTTTATTACATCAGTGCTCCAACAATTTTATTCCACCAGTGCTCCAACAATTTTATTCCACCAGTGCTCCAACAATTTTATTACACCAGTGCTCCAACCATTTTATTACATCAGTGCTTCAACAATTTTATTCCACCAGTGCTCCAACAATTTTATTACACCAGTGCTCCAACAATTTTATTACACCAGTGCTCCAACCATTTTATTACACCAGTGCTCCAACCATTTTATTACATCAGTGCTCCAACAATTTTATTCCACCAGTGCTCCAACAATTTTATTACACCAGTGCTCCAACCTTTTTATTACACCAGTGCTCCAACCATTTTATTACATCAGTGCTCCAACCATTTTATTACACCAGTGCTCCAACAATTTTATTACACCAGTGCTCCAACAATTTTATTACATCAGTGCTCCAACAAATTTATTCCACCAGTGCTCCAACAATTTTATTCCACCAGTGCTCCAACCATTTTATTACACCAGTGCTCCAACCATTTTATTACATCAGTGCTCTAATAATTTTATTCCACCAGTGCTCCAACAATTGTATTACACCAGTGCTCCAACAATTTTATTACATCAGTGCTCCAACAATTTTATTCCACCAGTGCTCCAACAATTTTATTCCACCAGTGCTCCAACAATTTTATTACACCAGTGCTCCAACCATTTTATTACATCAGTGCTTCAACAATTTTATTCCACCAGTGCTCCAACAATTTTATTACACCAGTGCTCCAACCATTTTATTACAGCAGTGCTCCAACAATTTTATTCCACCAGTGCTCCAACAATTTTATTACACCAGTGCTCCAACCATTTTATTACACCAGTGCTCCAACCATTTTATTACGCAAATGCTCTAACTACTTTACTACGCCAATGCTCTAACTACTTTACTACGCCAATGCTCTAACCACTTTACTACGCCAATGCTCTAACTACTTTACTACGCCAGTGCTCTAACAACTTTACTACGCCAGTGCTCTAACAACTTTACTACGCCAGTACTCTAACCACTTTACTACGCCAGTGCTTTAACCACTTTACTACGCCAGTGCTCTAACCACTTTACTACACCAGTGCTCTAACTACTTTACTACGCCAGTACCTAACCACTTACTACGCCAGTGCCTAACCACTTTTCTACGTCAATGTTCTAACCACTTACATGCACAAGCTCTTTAACCAGTTAACGCCAGTACTGCAACACGTGACTGCGCCAGTGCCTTAATCACTTGACTACTCTAGTCCCATTATTTTTAAAGAAGAAAAAGAACCCGAAGTTTCGAAACGCCATTCTTGTCTATTAAACCAAATCCTGGAGTTCCAGAGCACAGTGATGTCTCAGACGTGTGTGTAAAATCTATTAGCCGAGGGAATTCAGACTAAAAGATGAACGAGCACTCGAGATTCATTTGGCTTTGTTCATCTACCCAATTAAGACATCAGTTATAGTTATATCATTCGCAAACGAAGTGGCTGGCTTCACCATTTCAACTCACGTCTCGCGAACTAAACTAATGGTCATGGACCAGGGCTTTGCCGTGGGAGTTGGGAGTCTGAGCCGGCTCACTTAAATGGGATACCGTTATCGTCCGACCCTCATCTCCAAGTTACTGCGTAATGAGCCTTCTATTTGGGTAACAATAACTATAGCAATAGATTTACTGGTAATCTCTGTTGTCAGGATCATAACCCCATCCATTAGCTTTCTCGCTATCGTCGTCTTGAATAACATCGACAAGAGGGGGGCACAAGTGAATAGTGCTCACCAGTAACAAAATCAATTGAATGCCGCGATCCCGCAGCGACATGAATCTTCTATTCTTCTTGTTTCTGCCATCTCAAACATTTCTGTCCTCATTATACTCCGTCTTGTCCATCTGGTGTTGCAATGGTCAGAACGAGTATTGAAATATTCATAACTCTTCAGAAATCATTGCGGCACAAAGTCTCCCTCAGTGTGACAATATCAGGGCCCCCTTAAAGAGTGATGTGCCCCTAGAGAGCAACAAATTTGGTTTTCAAATCACTTGGGCCAGTAGCGACGCTTCTGGAAATCTAAAACACTGGAAACTGTTAAATGAAGTATAATTTGACAGAATTGAGCGATTACGCCACAAGCAAAATGGCTTCATTGTATACGTCTAACATCATGGCGGAACGATAGAATCGCTGTTTGGTGAGGTTTGTTCTTTCTGTTCACAAATTCACACATTTAATTTGTACACAATTGGTGCGCATTCACTTCTTGAGATTTGAGAGTAAGAACATGGACTGAAGCAGGGGTTCTCAATTTGTTAAAGCTGATGCCACACTTGAAAACGAGACAAGACTCCCAATTCTTCTTCACTTTTCAACTCCCAACGGAGGACAAGGTTTTCAACAAACGTCTTCCAGCTCTACTTCTCTCGTGTCACCCCTTCCAATTGTTTCCATGTTTTACCTATCCGTTTAATATCAGGCTCCAGCTCTCTTATCCAGGTATGTATAGGCATTCCCCCACTTCTCTTTCCTTTGCGGGTTCCAAAACAGTGTCTGTCTTGCAATATTTCCGATCGGTCTTCTCATGTTCTATCCATCGCCAGCGTTTCTTCCTTGTCTCTTTATATTTCTTGTTGTTGTGTTTTCCATGTTAGTTGAATATGTTGGCTTATTATTTCTTGTTGTTGTGTTTTCCATGTTAGTTGAATATGTTGGCTTATTATTTCTTGTTGTTGTGTTTTCCATGTTAGTTGAAGATGTTGGCTTATTATTTCTTGTTGTTGTGTTTTCCATGTTAGTTGAAGATGTTGGCTTATTATTTCTTGTTGTTGTGTTTTCCATGTTAGTTGAAGATGTTGGCTTATTATTTCTTGTTGTTGTGTTTTCCATGTTAGTTGAATATGTTGGCTTATTATTTCTTGTTGTTGTGTTTTCCATGTTAGTTGAATATGTTGGCTTATTATTTCTTGTTGTTGTGTTTTCCATGTTAGTTGAATATGTTGGCTTATTATTTCTTGTTGTTGTGTTTTCCATGTTAGTTGAATATGTTGGCTTATTATTTCTTGTTGTTGTGTTTTCCATGTTAGTTGAATATGTTGGCTTATTATTTCTTGTTGTTGTGTTTTCCATGTTAGTTGAATATGTTGGCTTATTATTTCTTGTTGTGTTTTCCATGTTAGTTGAATATGTTGGCTTATTATTTCTTGTTGTTGTGTTTTCCATGTTAGTTGAATATGTTGGCTTATTATTTCTTGTTGTTGTGTTTTCCATGTTAGTTGAATATGTTGGCTTATTATTTCTTGTTGTTGTGTTTTCCATGTTAGTTGAATATGTTGGCTTATTATTTCTTGTTGTTGTGTTTTCCATGTTAGTTGAATATGTTGGCTTATTATTTCTTGTTGTTGTGTTTTCCATGTTAGTTGA
Organism: Arion vulgaris; assembly: GCA_020796225.1. Lineage (NCBI taxonomy): Eukaryota > Metazoa > Mollusca > Gastropoda > Stylommatophora > Arionidae > Arion > Arion vulgaris. The sequence goes on from CM036767.1 coordinate 10,267,249, forward strand.
ATATGTTGGCTTATTATTTCTTGTTGTTGTGTTTTCCATGTTAGTTGAATATGTTGGCTTATTATTTCTTGTTGTTGTGTTTTCCATGTTAGTTGAATATGTTGGCTTATTATTTCTTGTTGTTGTGTTTTCCATGTTAGTTGAATATGTTGGCTTATTATTTCTTGTTGTTGTGTTTTCCATGTTAGTTGAATATGTTGGCTTATTATTTCTTTTTGTTGTGTTTTCCATGTTAGTTGAATATGTTGGCTTATTATTTCTTGTTGTTGTGTTTTCCATGTTAGTTGAATATGTTGGCTTATTATTTCTTGTTGTTGTGTTTTCCATGTTAGTTGAATATGTTGGCTTATTATTTCTTGTTGTTGTGTTTTCCATGTTAGTTGAATATGTTGGCTTATTATTTCTTGTTGTTGTGTTTTCCATGTTAGTTGAAGATGTTGGCTTATTATTTCTTGTTGTTGTGTTTTCCATGTTAGTTGAAGATGTTGGCTTATTATTTCTTGTTGTTGTGTTTTCCATGTTAGTTGAATATGTTGGCTTATTATTTCTTGTTGTTGTGTTTTCCATGTTAGTTGAATATGTTGGCTTATTATTTCTTGTTGTGTTTTCCATGTTAGTTGAAGATGTTGGCTTATTATTTCTTGTTGTGTTTTCCATGTTAGTTGAAGATGTTGGCTTATTATTTCTTGTTGTTGTGTTTTCCATGTTAGTTGAAGATGTTGGCTTATTATTTCTTGTTGTTGTGTTTTCCATGTTAGTTGAATATGTTGGCTTATTATTTCTTGTTGTGTTTTCCATGTTAGTTGAATATGTTGGCTTATTATTTCTTGTTGTTGTGTTTTCCATGTTAGTTGAAGATGTTGGCTTATTATTTCTTGTTGTGTTTTCCATGTTAGTTGAATATGTTGGCTTATTATTTCTTGTTGTGTTTTCCATGTTAGTTGAATATGTTGGCTTATTATTTCTTGTTGTGTTTTCCATGTTAGTTGAATATGTTGGCTTATTATTTCTTGTTGTGTTTTCCATGTTAGTTGAATATGTTGGCTTATTATTTCTTGTTGTTGTGTTTTCCATGTTAGTTGAAGATGTTGGCTTATTATTTCTTGTTGTGTTTTCCATGTTAGTTGAATATGTTGGCTTATTATTTCTTGTTGTGTTTTCCATGTTAGTTGAATATGTTGGCTTATTATTTCTTGTTGTGTTTTCCATGTTAGTTGAATATGTTGGCTTATTATTTCTTGTTGTTGTGTTTTCCATGTTAGTTGAAGATGTTGGCTTATTATTTCTTGTTGTTGTGTTTTCCATGTTAGTTGAATATGTTGGCTTATTATTTCTTGTTGTGTTTTCCATGTTAGTTGAATATGTTGGCTTATTATTTCTTGTTGTTGTGTTTTCCATGTTAGTTGAATATGTTGGCTTATTATTTCTTGTTGTGTTTTCCATGTTAGTTGAAGATGTTGGCTTATTATTTCTTGTTGTTGTGTTTTCCATGTTAGTTGAAGATGTTGGCTTATTATTTCTTGTTGTTGTGTTTTCCATGTTAGTTGAATATGTTGGCTTATTATTTCTTGTTGTGTTTTCCATGTTAGTTGAATATGTTGGCTTATTATTTCTTGTTGTGTTTTCCATGTTAGTTGAAGATGTTGGCTTATTATTTCTTGTTGTTGTGTTTTCCATGTTAGTTGAAGATGTTGGCTTATTATTTCTTGTTGTTGTGTTTTCCATGTTAGTTGAAGATGTTGGCTTATTATTTCTTGTTGTTGTGTTTTCCATGTTAGTTGAATATGTTGGCTTATTATTTCTTGTTGTTGTGTTTTCCATGTTAGTTGAAGATGTTGGCTTATTATTTCTTGTTGTTGTGTTTTCCATGTTAGTTGAATATGTTGGCTTATTATTTCTTGTTGTTGTGTTTTCCATGTTAGTTGAATATGTTGTCTTATTATTTCTTGTTGTTGTGTTTTCCATGTTAGTTGAATATGTTGGCTTATTATTTCTTGTTGTTGTGTTTTCCATGTTAGTTGAAGATGTTGGCTTATTATTTCTTGTTGTTGTGTTTTCCATGTTAGTTGAATATGTTGGCTTATTATTTCTTGTTGTTGTGTTTTCCATGTTAGTTGAATATGTTGGCTTATTATTTCTTGTTGTTGTGTTTTCCATGTTAGTTGAATATGTTGGCTTATTATTTCTTGTTGTTGTGTTTTCCATGTTAGTTGAATATGTTGGCTTATTATTTCTTGTTGTTGTGTTTTCCATGTTAGTTGAATATGTTGGCTTATTATTTCTTGTTGTTGTGTTTTCCATGTTAGTTGAATATGTTGGCTTATTATTTCTTGTTGTTGTGTTTTCCATGTTAGTTGAATATGTTGGCTTATTATTTCTTGTTGTTGTGTTTTCCATGTTAGTTGAATATGTTGGCTTATTATTTCTTGTTGTTGTGTTTTCCATGTTAGTTGAATATGTTGGCTTATTATTTCTTGTTGTTGTGTTTTCCATGTTAGTTGAATATGTTGGCTTATTATTTCTTGTTGTTGTGTTTTCCATGTTAGTTGAATATGTTGGCTTATTATTTCTTGTTGTTGTGTTTTCCATGTTAGTTGAATATGTTGGCTTATTATTTCTTGTTGTTTTGTTTTCCATGTTAGTTGAATATGTTGGCTTATTATTTCTTCTTGTTGTGTTTTCCATGTTAGTTGAATATGTTGGCTTATTATTTCTTGTTGTGTTTTCCATGTTAGTTGAATATGTTGGCTTATTATTTCTTGTTGTTGTGTTTTCCATGTTAGTTGAATATGTTGGCTTATTATTTCTTGTTGTTGTGTTTTCCATGTTAGTTGAATATGTTGGCTTATTATTTCTTGTTGTTGTGTTTTCCATGTTAGTTGAATATGTTGTCTTATTATTTCTTGTTGTTGTGTTTTCCATGTTAGTTGAATATGTTGGCTTATTATTTCTTGTTGTGTTTTCCATGTTAGTTGAAGATGTTGGCTTATTATTTCTTCTTGTTGTGTTTTCCATGTTAGTTGAATATGTTGGCTTATTATTTCTTGTTGTTGTGTTTTCCATGTTAGTTGAAGATGTTGGCTTATTATTTCTTGTTGTTGTGTTTTCCATGTTAGTTGAATATGTTGGCTTATTATTTCTTGTTGTTGTGTTTTCCATGTTAGTTGAATATGTTGGCTTATTATTTCTTGTTGTTGTGTTTTCCATGTTAGTTGAATATTTGGCTTATTATTTCTTTGTTTGTTGTGTTTTCCATGTTAGTTGAAGATGTTGGCTTATTATTTCTTGTTGTGTTTTCCATGTTAGTTGAATATGTTGGCTTATTATTTCTTGTTGTTGTGTTTTCCATGTTAGTTGAATATGTTGGCTTATTATTTCTTGTTGTGTTTTCCATGTTAGTTGAAGATGTTGGCTTATTTTTTTTGGTGAGGTAGCCAGCCCAACGTCTACCCCCTTTCCTTAGCCGCCTCTTACGACATGCATGATAGCATCTAGAGCATAGATTCCCAAACTTTTTCGGCCCACCGCCCACTTGCACGACATAAACTGTGTAACGCCCTCCCCATTACAACAGTTTGCCAACGCCCTCCCCATCCCACACATATACATATACATGCTCTTTTTCACTATGACATAGGAAATTGATATATATTTCTGTTGTCATACATGGCCAATTTTCAAATGATTATATACAAGAAATAGAAAATTGATGAAAAAATGGATCGATTAAGATGGGTATAAGATGAATTAAAATGCAGAATTCAAATTTTTAATAATTTTTCAATAGCAAAATGCCGGAAAAACACCCCCTCGCCTCATCATCATCATGCTTCTCAACCCACTACCGCGCCCTGGAAGGCTTCAGCGCCCACTTGGGGGGGGGCGGTACCACCCTCTGTGGGAACCCATAATCTAGAGCCTCACTTGGCAGGCACACACTCCAAGTTGAGAACCACTGGACTATAATATCAAAAAGTGATACTATAGTGTGTTTTCTGTAGTATTTAATCATTTCAGTAAATCTGTGTTTCTGAGAAAGGTGTCATTAAGTCAATAGTAATTTATATCCCCAATCTGGGTGAGGGTCACCCTAGCATCCAGGTTAGGCCATGATCTTCCGAACCAAAATTAATTATTTCGTTTAAACTTCTATGCATAACATTTTTTTTTAAATGAAAAAGATATACTCATATCGACACTGTTAACTACTCCATATCGACCACTTGTTAACCACTCTGTGTGATTTCTATGTGATCTGCGCCTAAAAGCGAGTGTACGTTGTGCCAGTTATGCGCCTACAAGTAGACCAGCATATCCGAATTCTGCGACGCTTGTTATTTACTATGGTAGCTTATCTAGGCCCCTACCTCAGTCGCCTCTTACGACATGCCTTGTAGGTCGCAATGTTACTATTCTTTGCTCCCATGCAAGCACTGGTAACACACGGGTGAAAGTTTATATATAAACACCACAAAAACCATATGTTAAAGAATATATGAAAATACAAACTTCACAAACATCACAAACACCATATATTAAGAAAAAGTAATATAACATCACATACATCACAACACCACAACACCACAAACATCACAAACACCATATATTAAGACAAAATTAACATATAACCATCACAAACATCACAAAAACCATATTTCAAAGTACACCTGTACTCATAATCACCAAACACAGCATGTGTCACCTTTGACCTTATTCCATAGACACCAAACATAAGGAACCGTCCTTCAGACTGTCAGCCTTTGATTAGCCAAATGTCCAAACACCTACACACCGCGAGTCGCGCTGACAATGTAGCTCGTGCACTTCGCGGGTCACCTAATTGCTTTAACCAAAAGCCAGCACGGGCGATCACAGATACAAGTAGCGACTGATACATTCAGCCCGTTCTAATAATGAATGCTGCGTTTGCACGCGCCCAGAGCGAGTGGTTAATGAGCTCTTCATACAGCAGCAAATGTCACAGGGACACATCACACTCATGCATTCACACACGCACACTCACGCATTCCCACTCACAGATCATCATATTCATACAATCGCTCACCAATACACTACTCACACACGTCAACATGCAAGACAGATTGTGAGCTAAATCGACTTTAATGCTTCTGTTTTTTCATTAAGTGTTATTCACAATATTTTGTTACTTTAGCTCAGTCAAAACATCGGCGAGCAAATAAAGATGCTATCCCATAATTCTTCTTCTCTTCCGTCCTTTACCTCATTATAGAAGTGTTGGGGGTGTACAGTGATCGTGTATGTGATTGTTTTAATCCATTTTGTAAGCTGTTATTCCTTTTTTTAAGACTGTTCTTGATGCCGTTGCTCCATCTTTTGCGTGGTCTGCCTCTCACCCTGTACTCGTTATACTTTTTTCAGTGTCTCTCTGTGGTAGTTGATACTAGGGTATTCTTGTCAGGTGTCTAAATAATTTCATATGTTGTTCTTTTATGATTTTCATGACTGGTTTCACATCCAGTCTTCTTCTGATTTCTTCATTTCTAATTGTGTCTCTTATTGTCACTCCTGCAACTTTTAATTATAAAGGTATATTTCATGAAGCTGACATTTCCGATTTTATGATGTGCAAAAATTAAAAGTTGCAATGTCTATTGTATGTTTAACCAGAGCCAACTATAAACTTATAGGCCTTCGGTAAGAATTATGGGAAATCAGACCCCAACTACACAACGTGAACTCGCATTCCAGTATTTGTGTATTTAGACGGCTTCATTTTAAAATCAACACAAAATGCTAAATCGAAGTCATATTATGCAACAAGTTAAGTTTAACAATAAGGAATATCAATATTATGAACACTTTTCACCAATAATAACAACCATAGACTCACAGAATTGAGTAAAATTGCAAAACAAGCGTGCAGTGTTCTATCAAACATCTGTAATTTCCTGTTCTCTTTTCTGATCTAGGTCAGGGAATACCCGGTCAGGTGCCTGGCCTAGTTATCTAGAGTTGGCTGTGGTTAAGCCCGCATTTCCCATTGACCAGGGAAACACAATGGGTCAATCTCACTCCAGGTTTCTTTACTTCCAAGTACTTTTACTGGAACTCAAGTGAAGAATTAAAATTTGTGAAGACTCAAGCGAAGAACTAAAATTTGTGAAGACTCAAGCGAAGAACTAAAATATGTTGTATTAATATGTTGTAATTTGTATATCTATCTATATCCTCTTTGTGTTCTCTTTGACACTTAAGTCTTCCACAAAAGATTTCCATATTTACCGTTCCAATCCTATTCTATTTTTTCTTCTTCGAATGCTCCACATTGACCACATGTGTGATTTGTATGCTATCTGAGATTAAGAGCGTTTGTACGTTCAGTCAGTTATGCGCCTACAAGTTGGCAAGCACATCCGATTTTTGTGATGCTTTTTATTCATTAGGATAGCTTCCATAGTTTCTACATCCGTCACATTTTACGACATGCCTTGTAGGTCGCAGGTGTACTATTCTTTGCTCCCCTTTCGAGCCCCGGAATCACACGCGCTTCTTTTCAACTCATTGTCTCCTAAGTCAGGCCGCATACTTTCAACAGTTTTTCTCCATGTTTCCTTTAGTCACCCAGGCTTATGTGGTGTCTGTAGCAAGGTGGTGAGACCCTTGCCTTACGTTCAGAAGGTCGAGGGTTCGAATTCAGACCGTGCCGTTCTGTTCATGTGTGCATTTTTCCAGAGACCCCTAGGATTATTGCCGGAGCTACGGAGTTCGTGCTTGTGCAATACTCTCGGCAGATTGCGAATCATTTCTGAGTAGAGGAACCTAGCCATATGGGTTAAATCTCAGTTCAATGAAGTCAATCTGTTGACTTTAGATACGTTAGATCCAGGTCTTCTTTGCTCCTCCGCTGTCCATCGGAGAACTGCCCTAGCCAACGCTTCTTCTTCTTCTTCTTCGAACGCTCTAACGACCACTTGTTAACCACTCTGTGTGGTTTGTATGTGATTTAAGCATAAAAGTGATTGTACGTTGTACCAGTTGCGCCTACAAGTAGGCCATCACATCCGATTTCAACGATGCTTTTATTTACTAGGTTAGCTTCCCTAGGTCTTACACTAGTCGCCTCTTACGACATGCCTTGTAGGTAGCAGTGTTACTATTCTTTGCTCCCTTGTGAACCCCAGCAACACATGGGTAACCAACTCATCTAACGACATTCACGACAAATCCACCATCATGTTCGTTTTGTATTTATGGTCTTGAATTATTCACAATTTGTTCGTTTTAAACGATTGTACACAGATACACACACTGAACCAGTGTACAAGTTTGGCTTCTGTTGGTATAATTTATCTGGCTAGTCAGTGTCATTAATCAATAGCTAGACTGCTTAACCTACCATTTTGACAAATGTCCCAAAAGACAGGCCAAATTGAATTCAGTGTTAAATGTTAATCACAAATGTCTGAGTTAGACTTGTGAATATTCTTATGATTTATGTTAAAAAAATTCATATTCCTGTTATAGTCTTTTAACCAAAATAGAGTGGGTATTTTTTGACGAGTTATAACTATTTTGGGTACGTTTTAATTAAATAATTAATCAAATTTCGTTTCATAAACCAACCACAATTTGATGTTTTTATGGTTACAAGAAGTTGACCCTACATACAGACAAGCTCCAGACCAGCACAGAATGCTCCAACGGTACATTAGCCAGAGAAACTAAGATAATTAAGCGCAAGGATAGCCTATCCAGACATCCCAGAGGCCCTGGTCGGTTAATTCCACTTCCTTACTCGTCTCACTCCACTTGCTACCAAACTTTCATTTTCGATAATGAGCGGCCATCTGCGTCGGTCCAGCTTCATGAGGGCCCTGAGTAATCTCTTCATAATGACCACTGTTAACGTCGGCACCATAGCTCAGTTCACTAATAGAACTCGTTCACATAACTTTGTTCCACACAAATGCAACCATTTCTTCTAAATGTTGCAACATAAAATTGCAACTTGACGACTTCTTTCTTCTTTTTTCTGCTTTTGTCGTCACACTACTACCGGGTTGTTGCCCAGTGTCGTCACACTACTACCGGGTTGTTGCCCAGTGTCGTGTTGTTCTGTTTTAGTCTTCCGCTGTTCTGGTGGCTTGGGTGATTGTTATTTTTGCTCTTTGACAGAATTCTGCTATGCTATCTAATCATCTTTTTCGTGGGCTACCTCTCGCCTTCTTTCCTGATGTTCTGATGATCTCTCTCTCGAGAGAGAGAGATCGTTCTTAGGCCACTTTTATCATTCGATTGTGATATATAAGCAGCCAAACATCAAGAACGGGATGTACTTGCACAGCCTTCAGTACCTATTGGAGCTCAGGTGCTTATCCTTCGGCGGTGTGTTCGATTTCAACAAGCGTTTACTGGGTTCGCTCTCCGTTAGCCTTTTGCTGTCCCCAGCCAAAAGCCACAAGGCAGCAGGTTGCTATTTTCTTTCAGGGAAGCGACCCGTAGACGACTGCCTTCCCGGCTGATGAGCGTCATCTGCCCAGCTATATCCGTCTTGTTGTGAACTGCTTGGTTTGCCGCCCGTCCAGTTTTGTGTACGGTTTGCTCCGCTAGCCTTTGATTGTCCCCAATCAAACTATAAGACAGTAGTATCTGATGATCTAACGGGAGACTGAAGTTTCAAAAATAAAGCATTGCGGATTTATACAATACTTAAAGACAATGAAAGGATGAAATAATATATTGATAGTTTTCATCTTCTTCTGCAAACTCTCCATATCGACCACTTGTTAACCACTCTGTATGATTTTATGTGATCTGAGCCTAAGAGAGATTGTACGTTGTGCAAGTTATTCGCCTACAAGTAGACCAGCACATCAGATTTCTGCGATGCTTTTTATTTACTAAGGTAGCTTGCCATCTCCTCTACATCAGTACGCACTATTACGACTGCCTTGTAGGTCGCAGTGGTACTATTCTTTGCTTCTTTACGGGATCTGGCACCTCACTGGGGTATTGATATTTTAATTCCTACTCTAAAAGTACTGTATGTTTCGTAGAACCTGGACAATGTATTACTTTTAGAGAAGAAGCATCGTATTACTTTTAGACGCCGATATTCATTCTTTTCTCATTCCCGTTTTCTCAGGTCAGAATAAGAAGAGATTTCAGAACGTACTTTTAGGCAAATAGTGTCCTTTGTATTGTTATCTTGAGTTCCATCTTGCGTGGTCGCTTTGATTTGTATCCTTTAGAGAGCAACATCGATCTTTGAGGAAAAGCAAAACTTGAAATATCAATATTATGAAAATAGTGAATATTCTTTATGACGTTATAACGACATTAACGAATCGTTATTTTTTAGTTATCACTATAAGTTCAGCAGTTTACTTACTTTAGGAACGTAAGGGCATGTTTACGTTCGTAAAAGTCACGAGCAATTTGTTCATTACGTTTTAGAACAAAGTCATTTAGAGGTTTGATCGAACACTACAGCTAAGTCGCAGAGACCACTAACAACTCATAACTAAGATATAACAACTCATAACTGATGATATAACCTGCCGTGTATGACAATCATGCTGATTTCACAACTCTGCTGATGATATAATCAGCTCTGACGTGTCGATATTTTGTAACCACATGATTGATGTATAAAAATCTTCATACTGTGTCTTACATCTCATCCTATTACCTAATTTTAAACCCTGTGATGTATACTAAATGATATACAACTCTCTTGATTATATGCCTGATGAAAACAACTCATGACTGTGATTCCTTATTCTTGATAAGCGTTTCTCTGATGTATACAGCCTGATTTAAAACCTCACAGTTGTGTTTCTGTTGTGATCCATGGAATTTCAACAACTTCTGATATAAACCACATATCTGTGATATCAATCTAACTATATTAACAACTCATAGACTGAGATATAACAACTCATAGACTGATGATATAACAACTCATAGATTGATGATATAACAACTCATAGATTGATGATATAACAACTCATAGATTGATGATATAACAACTAATAGATTGATGATATAACAACTCATAGATTGATGATATAACAACTCAACAGCTTCTAATAATGTATTATAAAATGTTCCGTTAAAAGATACAACTAAAGTCTTGTTGCTATGGAGTGGGGTGTAGAATAACATCTAATCTCGTTGCCATGGAGTGGGAGTGTCTCAGAGTTTGACCACTTTAGTTATTATTCCAGGACTAGACCGAGACAAACAAGCAACCAAGCGATTCGGGGGTCAATTAAAGCCCAGGAAGTAGTCATCAACAGGGACTTGACCTCACTCGGATCAGGTTCATAGGAGCTCTCGTATCGATATTTCTTGTTGTGATGAGAGCCCGGTGGCCACCACTGTTGCTGTAATGTACTTAATTTCACCAAAATTTCCTTGCAGTTTGAAAGTTTCTTCAAGCTGGGCCAAGTTTGTCTTTCAGTCTCCTGGGTCCTTCTGCTTCTGCTTCTTCTTCTTGGAACGCCACATATCGACCACTTGTTAAATTACTTTTTGTGATCTGTATGTGATCCGAGCCTTAGAGCGATTGCATGTTGTTCCAATTATGCGCCTACAAGTAGGCCAGCACGTTTTTATTTACTAGGTAGCTTCCTAGGCCCTGAGGGTTCGAAGAAGAAGATGATGATTTATCATATTCATTTGCTCCGGTGCGTTCCCTGCGGTTATTTAAATCTTTAGTCAGTGCATGGACGAACCATGGAAACTTATTACGACGACACTTTACCACTACCACAAGATAGATCCCACCTGCCCAGAGTGTTCGTAACGCGCTGGACGACGGGTGACAAGCTCCCTGTGAGCGCGGGTTGGATTATGCGGGCTGGCAGAAAAAGTACCAGGTTCTCCAGATTTACGGAGCTCGTGGAACCGAACCGAAGTGTAACGATGTCCATGGCACCGAGCCGAAGAGCTGAAAGCTCAAGTTCTTTTGGATGGGGGAAAAATACAAAAGCAAGAAGTAAATGCAGAGTAACATATGAGTGTAAAGAAGTAAATGCAGAGTAACATATGAGTGTAAAGAAGTAAATGCAGAGTAACATATGAGTGTATACGTGCAAAAGAAGCATATAAAAAATTCAAACATGGAGAAACTTCATTTTTCTTACCAAATATTTCCGCTACATTTGAAAGTGCTAAGCTGACAATGATAACGCTGCATAAGGGCCTAAAGCTAAAGAATAGACATCATTGCACAGGGATTTACCCCATATGGTTCAGTCCGCAGAATTGACACGCCATCTGCCGTTATTATTTCACAAAGCACGAACTCCGTTGCATGGAAACAATTCTAGAGGTCTCTGAAAAAAAAATACACTCGGGAACAGAAAGTCGCAGTCCAGATTCGAACCCACGACCTTTGAAACGCGAGGCGAGGGATTAACTACTTAGCAACAGAGGCCATGTAGGTAACAGAAAGATTGGCATTTAGACTTTTACATGTTGTTTTATATGTTCAAAATCGTCCGAGTGGTTACCGGGGACCAAATTTGGGGTATAAAGAATAAAACCACTGTTACCTGCCACGCATGTCGTAAGATGCGACTACGGAGGTTCGGATGAAATCCGATGCATGTGTCCGCTAGGGAATGCTAACCCGAAAGAATGCTTGCAGAAAACGGATGCACCAGGCCAGAAGACGCATAACATGATGCAACGACCCCTCACAATGAGGAATCGTAAAACGGATTCTACGGTCGCCAATCTGCCTCGAGATTTAGCCACGCAGTAAGAATGTCAGACCCACCATCACGAGGGTGGCCAAAACTTACTGCAGGAAGAGGTCGGCACAAACGGTGAAGCAGAAATCATAGGATTTACATCCTACAAAGCTGCCCCCAGTATGCAGACTCGAGAAGAAAGAGGTGGCCCATTTACACTAGCGTCCAAGACAAACTGTATCTGATAATCTGAGACAAACGGCTGATAATCTGAGACAAACGGCTGCCTTTATTAGAGAATCCGAAATCCCAATCTAGTTAGAACGCAGAAGAAGAAAAAGAATATGTTCAACATATTGTTTTTTGTTATCGCTATTACAAAGAATGTGTTTGATTGATTCAATCAATTAATCACATTCATCAACAAAATTCCTCTGATGTTATACTGTGTGTTGCACGATATTTCTTTTTTCGATCCAGAAGCACTTGAGCTTTCAGCTCTTCGGCTCGGTGCCATGGACATTGTAACTCTTCGGTTCGCTGCCACGAACACCGTAAATCTGGAGAACCTGTGTCTTTTTCCACCAGTCCGTGGAATTACCCTCACTCACAGAGGGCTTGTCACACCGTCGTCCAACGCGCTACGAACACGCAGGACAGGCGGGCGTTGCATGCTATAAATATGTATTCTTTTTTTCTGTCCACGATATTCTCTCTCTCTCTCTCTCTTTCTCTCACGATCGTTCTTTTTGGGCCCTTTTATCATTCTTATTATGATATATAAACAGCCTTTGCCAAGAACGTATTTTTACGTCACATCATTCAGTGCCATTTGGAGCTCTGGTGCTTATCCTTCGGCGACGTGTCCGGTTTCAGCCAGCGTTTACTGGGTTCGCTCTCCGTCAGCCTTTGACTGTCCCCAGCCTACCTGCAAGACAGTAGGTTACACAATATTCTGAGTACTCTTCTGTAGAACTTGCATTGAAATGCATTAATCGATTTTCCCATCTTTTCTATCAATAATACATGACTTGTAGTCATACGTTACATCAGTGGTTCTCAAACTTCCTAATGCCTGGACCCTTTAATACAGTTCCTCATGTTATGGGATCCCCAACCTTACAATTATTTTCGTTGCTACTTCATGACTGTAATTTTGCTATTACTGTTATCTTATCTTATCTTATCTTAAACACATTTGCAGTGAAGCGTCGTAGGGAGAGTTAGTTTTCTATCTTGTGCCAGGTGTGTTTCGCTTGACGTTGTCAGTCAATGCTTTCGCATGGACTCTGAGATGTTATTTATCAATCGTGTTCTTGGTCTGCCTCGTGCTCTGCGCCCTGAGTGTCGATTATTGTAGGCACGTGATGGTAGTAAATGTGGTTCCATTCTCATTAAATGGCCGAACCACTTGATTCTTTGCTTCTCGATGTACTGTATGCATGGTATAGTACCAACGATGCTTCGATATTCTCGTTTCTCACTCTATCTCTCCTTGTAACGTTGACAGCTTTTCGTAGACACCTCATTTCGTATGTTGTAATCTTTCTTTCTTGTGTCTTAGTCAGGGCCATGTTTGGCACTGATAACAGAGAGTTGGAATAAATATGCAGTTTATCAGTTGTCGTTTGACTGACATGTTAATGCTTGTATGTTTTAATAGTGGTGACAGTTGGTGTGTCACTGCATTTGCCTTCAGGCATCTAGTCTCGATTTCTCTGTCCATCTTTCCATTTGCTGTGAATATACTCCGAGATATTTGAATTCTGGAGTCTGTTGTATTTTGACATTATTCTGCTACTACTGTTATGAATCGTAATGTAAATATCTGATATGCAGGATGTATTTTCATTGTTACAAATTAAACATTATTAAAGCATAGAGATTAGTCACAAAAACAACATGTAATTATATATATTTATTTCTAACTGTAATAAATATGTATTTTCCGGTGGTCTTAGATGACCCATGTGAAATGGTCGTTCGACTCCCAAAGGGGTCGCGACCCATAGTTTGAGGACCACTGTGTTAAATAAAAATGTAATGAAAATAGTGGTATATATTTTACATGTTGTCCCCATCAACCGCAGTAAACGAGTCGTTGATTTTCTAGGCACCACTTATACGTTCACGAATGAAACCACCAAAAAATGACAACCCTTCATAAATGGATGTTTACATAGAATAGAATGACTGAGATGGTATGATAAGATTACAAACGAGGAACTCAGAGAAAGAACTAAGTAGATACCAGTGGAGAAAGAGATCAAGAAAAGATGCTAGCGATGGATAGCACATACATTAAGAAGACCGACCGGAAGCATTACAAGACAGGCACGGTTTTGAAACCACCAGGACATGACGACAGAGCACATACTGCAAGACTGCCAGCTGTTAGCAGGCCTGAGAAGCGAAACCTGGCCCGTTAACACAGAGCTTCACGAGAAGCTGTACGGAGAGACGGAGTCCCTAAAAACAACGGTACAATTCATGATAAAATTTGGTACATCGGTAAGGCGGGGATCGACAGAGAGAGAGAAAACCCGCAGGGAAAGAGGAGTAGGGGATGACCTAAACATACCTGGAGAAGAGAGCTAAAGGCTGATATTAAAAGGATAGGTAAAACATGGAAAGAATTGAAAGAAAGGGCAGGAGAAAGGAAGAGCTGGAAGAAGTTTGTTGAAGACGTGCTCCGTTAGGAGTTTGAACGGTTGAAAGGTAAAGATACCATTAACCATAGTAAACGAGTCGTTGATCTTTCTAGGCACCACTTATACTTTCAGTAGTTTGCCATTGCTTTCTGAACGGTGAGGTCTATTTTTCCTGTTCGCAAAAATTCTCGCGAACAAATTTCTGTCCAAATTGTCCATCGCGGAGATTGAACCATGTACTCTTGGGTTGTTGATCGAGCTCACTACCGCTAAGCCACAGACTAACTGTTGCTATGGAAAAAGTGCATTAAAAAAAAACTCCACGTTTTTTTTTTTTATCAGTCCGTATCCATAGAATTTGTAGAGAATACCATAACGTTTTCGATATATCACAGTTTGGTGTGCCATACTTTATATGAGTAGAGTCTGACCGAATGGATTAGAGCGATGTCTCCCATTTGGTAGACACGGGTTCGATTCCCGTTTTTGTCTATGTCGGTGGCTCCCATCCCTACGCTTAACGGCAAGAGTGGACAGCCAACTACATCTTCCATCTGGGAATTGACAATAGACAATATAGGTGGCTTAAAGAAAAATACCGAACCTGAAGAGTTGTGTGGTGACTGCACTATCCACACGGCCATTAAATTTCTCATTATCACGTCCCCCTGTCCTACACCGTCCTAAAAATCAGTATCACACAGGCACTAAAGACATGGTTGTTTTTTTTTAAAATTATACTGTGTATGTTTGGACAGTTTCCTCGTTCATTCAAATTTGATTTAGTCTGTATTCAAACGAATATCATCAACAAATAAACAATGTACAGGTAGCTGCTAAAGACGTATATATACGTTTTCCCCATTCGCTTCTAAAGACGCATTAATACGTCTGTTATTATCTCTCCTCTGTGGGCTAAAGACGTGTTAACACGTTATACATTGCTACTGTCACTGCTATAGGCGTACATTCACGTTTGTGACCTAGAACCAAAGAGTAGCTATTTTTAGCTCAGCCTTCAGAAAGTATGTAGCAGCGAAAAAATTAAGAGCTTCCAAAAACCACATAGACAAACATATGATTCAAACCACTTACCCTCGTTTCTAACGACACCCATCGCCTAGCCTAGCAATACAAGCGTCCTTACGAACACAGATAAGTGGTTCGAATCTTGTGTTTGTCTATTTGGTTTTTTTTAAGCTCTTAATACCTGTACATTGTTTATGTGTTGGTCATATTCTTCGCTTCCATTGCTTCCTCTGGGGTTCTTGCCAAAAAACTTCTCATTCGAAAGAGTAAGAATTATACAATCAAGTTTCTTCTGGCATATAATACGAAAAGGGGGTTTTAAATATTTGATGACAACCGGTAAAATACGGGGAAAGAGATATCGTGGAAGGCAGAGGAAGAACATATTGGATAGTCTGATTGATTGATTGATTGATTGATTGAACCATCATCATTGCATTTCGGTGATTAACCATGTGTGCTCCGATCTTTTTCTTACACAGAAAAATCTCAGGATAGTGCACGAATTACATAGCACCGGCGAGGGTCCATATGTAATTTTGAAGTTGGTGAAAATCGTGGTTCGACAAAAGATCGACGTCAGAACTGATTAACTGCAGCAGAGAAATAGAGAGAGAGAGTTGTGATGAGACATGATCGCTTGCGCCTGTAGGTATAACGCTTGATTGTTTCTGTTAATTCTTCTGACATAACGTTTTATCTTCTTTTAATTTGTTACAGGATTGTAAGAAACAAAGCAACTGATCGAGCAAAGTCCATGAGTCCCAACGACCAGGATGACAGTCCTTCTTGTATGGGGAGTGATGGAGGCAACATGGGCGTTCTTCCGCCATCGCCACCAACTGAGGTAACCCAAAGGGGGGCGTCAGGGCCAAGCGGAGGCACAAGCAGTGTCGGAGCAGCAGGAGGGTTCAACATTGTCAACATCATGAGCCCTGGAAACAACAATAAACGGAAAGGGGATCTCGACTCAGGTATGTATTGAAGATGTTTTACTCTACACTTGCAACTATTGTTAAGACGTATATGTTGCAACTTTACAACTTACTGCTACTGTCCCGTGCACTGTTGTAAGTTGCTGAATGATACTCTAGTCCAGTGTTTCCCAACGTGGGGCATACGCCCCACGGGGCAATTTGATTGTTAAGGGGCAATTTGTTAATTGAACAATTCAATTTTGAATCGAAAAATTGCATATGTTACCTAGGGGTATAAGAATTTAGAAAAGCTTAGGTGGGGCATGGCACAAAAAGATTGGGAAACACTACTCTAGTCTATAAATCCCTTCTATCAAATCCACAATTTATCATAAGAGCTTTGCCATTGGAAAACTCTTTTTAAAGACCTTCTTCAACTTCGCCTTTAGGACATAAGTCCTAACAATCCAGCCTAACCAGCCTATTCAGACATCTTTCCAGCTCTCTCCTCGTTTCTTGATTCCGTTCCAACTCCGTCTCAGGTGTTCCCATCATCCCTTCCTGGGTTCCATCGAGAGCCTATCGTGATGCTGTAAGTACTTTCTAGTGTCATATCCATCTGCGGTTTCTTCTGTGTGATTGTGAAATTCCTTCTTGTTTGTGAAGGTTTTCACAGCGTGTTTGTTGAAAGCGTATTTGTGTAAGGTTTCCTACTCGTTTGTGTGAAGTTTCTACAGTGTTTTCATGAAGGTTTCTACTGCGTGTTTTGGAAGGTTTCTATGTGTTTGTATGAAGGTTTCCACTGCGTGTCTGTGTGAAGGGTTCTACTGCGTTGTCTGAAGGTTTCCACACTGCTTTTGCAAGGCCTCTGCGTGATCAAGGTTCCACTCTATTATCAGCTTCTCCTAGTCAGTTTATGATAGTCTCCTTAACTTGTCAGAGGTTTGTGATGGTTTCCTACTCATTGTGGAGGTTTTCACATCTTGTGAGGCCTATTACAGCTTGTGTGAGGCTTCCTAGCAGCTGGTGAATTTTACTCATGCTGTGTGAAGGTTCTATCATCTTGTGTGGTTTCTTACTTCATGCTTGTGTGAAGGTTTCTACTGCTGTTGTGTGAAGGTTTTCCTACTGCGTGCTTGTGTGAAAGGTTTCCTACCATGCTTGTGATTACGATGTTGTGTGAAGTTTTTACTCATGCTGTCAGATTTCTATGCATCTTTGTGAAGGTTTTCCTATGCATGCTTTGTGAAGGTTTCCTACTTCATGCTTGTGTGAAGGTTTTCCTACTGCATGCTTCTGTGAAGGTTTCCTACTCATGTTGTGTGAAGGTTTTCCTACTGCATGTTGTGTGAAGGTTTTCCTACTGCATGCTTGTGTGAAGGTTTTCCTACTGCATGCTTGTGTGAAGGTTTTCCTACTGCATGCTTGTGTGAAGGTTTTCCTACTTCATGCTTGTGTGAAGGTTTTCCTACTGCATGCTTGTGTGAAGGTTTCTTACTGCATGCTTGTGTGAAGGTTTCTACTCAAGTTTACAAGAAGATGTTTCTTACCGCTGAGCATGTGTGTAAAGGTAGCTTACCTCAGTATATGTTAATATGTTCCTCTTCTATGTGAAATGTCAATGGAAAAACAACTATATGCTTTTGAATATGAATGTTACAGAAGAGTCCTCCGTATATAATGGACAGAGAAGAGAACAGACAGATCGATACAGAAAGAACACAAAATAAAAAAAAACTGACTGATGCTACAAATAAGAAAGAGAAAATTAAAGTATACTACATAAAAACAAACGGGAAGATCATCATGGAAGGCGGCATACTGGTAATAAAGAGAAGAGGAAGACCACGGAGAAGATGGATTCAGGATGTAACTGCTGGTTTGAACATGACGGCTGCATAGACTGGCCTACAAGAGAGAGAAATTCCTAAGGATTGTTGGGGTGGCAAAGTTCTGCACAGGACAAGTTATTTGATGACGATACGAAATGTCGCCATAAAGTTATCATTGTGACTCATGCATTTACTTTCGACAAGTATTAATTATCTTCTTGAGTTTTGTCCGAGTGTCTGTGGGCATTTCGTTGATAGCATTTGCAGCTTTAGTTGCGCACGTGTGGACCCAATCACTTCTGATCAAAATAGCACTCATATTTCTCGATATGATTTTGTTAATGCTCCTTACCAAGCAGGGGGACATCAAAACACAACTATTGGTAGTTTTATAAAACTATAATGGACTCTTAGACCAAAATAATTTTATCAAGAACTGAAAAGAATAAAATATATAATTAATTATGTTTCCATTTTCTACTGTTGTTATATATTTTTATTGCAAATAAAGTTTTAAATATGTTTCCATTTTTCTGTTGTTATATTTTTGTATATGTGTTATATATGTTATTATATACATTTGTATATATGTTGCAACTAAAGTTGTGAAGAATTTACATTTTTCTTTCATCCTCCTTCTTCTTTCCAACGCTCCTTTCGATTACTTGTTAATCACTCTTTGTGATTTGTATATCATCTGAGCTTAGAAGCGATTGTACGTTGTGCCAGTTATGCATGTACAAATAGACCAGCACATCCGATTTCTGCCGCGCTTTTTATTTACTAGGATAGCTCCCTAGGTCCCTACCTCTGTCGCCTCTTACGACATGCTTTGTAGGTCGCAGTGTTACTATTCTTTGCTCCCTTGTGAGCCCCGGCAACACAAGAGCAATTGATGGTCTATGTGCACACCGTTGATATGGAAAACAAACCTTCACGCAAAAATCGGTCAGGTGCGCCATATTAAGCGTAATGACTAGCCCCAAAACTCATAACGAGCGAACCCCAAAAAAATTCAATTAAAAAAATTATGATTAACCCTTTTCTATCTGAGCTGATATATCGGATCACATTATTTTTCAATATGACCCAAAGCTACTATACTAGCTAACTCAGTGTTCATTACAATATAAATGCGGCTGAAGTTAAGAAAAAATTCATTCTTCAAAGCGGAATCAACAACAGTACTTGATCTCATTTTGATGTTATGCTTGGTAGTCATATGTATGTTCTTTGATTATGCTTGGTAGGGTGCACTATGTATGTTCTTGATTATGCTTGTAGTCACTATGTATGTTCATAGTCCTTGTTACATTTCAATTAGATTCAAAGAAGCAGAAACATATGCAGATTTGTAACGTTTTAATATTTCATTGAATGTGGCCTAAACAGCACAGATGTTACGACGAAGTATATTTACACAACATAATTGCCTAACATGCTCTGTAGATAAAAATGAAAATTAAGGGGGATCAGCATCTTTAGAAATAGAAATTAATTTTAAGAAAAACTGGTAGGAAAAATGATTTATTAAAAAAACGTATGTGTAACTTTTTCTATTTATTATTCTATTGTAGCTGAATAAATAAATTTAATTACAATTGTTTTTGTCTTGTTCTATGCGTTCGTTCTTTACGACCAATTTTAATCACTCTTTGTGATATGTTTGATCTTTGCCAAGAATGTGTATACGTTGCACATTGGTTTGGTAGGCCCTAAAAGCATAGACTTTTACACGTTTAGGACATGTGCATCCGATTTCAGCCAAACCTCCTTAGTCGCCTCTTACGACATGCGTGGCAGATAACAGTGGTTCTATTCTTGTCTATTGTCTATTGTCTATTCCAGGTGGAAGATGTAGTTGGCTGTCCACTCTTGCCGTTAAGTGTAGGGATGGGAGCTTTAATTTACGTTCTAGGGCTAGATGAGTCGCTCTTGTTGTGTTGTATCCGTGTTTATGTAGTGTGGTCTTGATATTGTCTATCCATCTTTTTCTTGGTCTTCCCTTAGCTCTAGTACCCGATCTCTTTTATTGTATACTGTTATTCGTGGTTGGTTGTATTTCATTCTCATTAAATGTCCAAACCACTGCATTTGTTGTCTTTCGATGTATTCGATGCATGAAGTTATGCCCACTATGCTGTTGACGTCCTCATTTCGTAGTCTGTCTTTCCTGGTGACTCCCACTGCCTTCCTCAAGCATTTCATTTCACAAGTGGTGAGCTTTCTGTGATGTGTTGCTGTAGGAGGCCAAGTTTGACACTGGTAACAAAGTGTTGGTAGGAAAATACTTTTTATCATCTGTCTTCTCACTTCCATCTTGGTCTTTGGGTGTTGTAGTAATGATGCCAGTTGGTAGGCCACTGCATTTGCTTTTTGACACCTTGTCTCTATTTTTCTATCGAGTTTTCCGTCCTTTGTGAAAATGTTGCCTAAATATTTGAATTCAGAAACTTGCTTTACTCTGGTGTTATCTATTTGTATGTTTGTTTGGCTTGGTATTCTGCTGATTTTCATGGTCTCGGTCTTTTGTTTGTTGATTTTCATGTTGTACTTTCTACATGCTATTAGCAGTGAATTCATGTGATGTTGTAGCTGATCTTCATCTTCATTGATTAAACTTTGGTTGTCCGCAAAAAGCAATTCGTTGATTTGGTTGTTTAATTGGTCGTCGTGATCATTGTCTATGTCAATAAGGTCTTTTTCGCACTGTGCCTCTTTCACTATTCTGTCTATATATATATGTTGAAGAGAAGAGGTGAGAGCACACAACCCTGTCTTACTCCTGATTTTGTTTCGAATGAGTCTGTCATTCCGTCTGTTGTTCTTACCACACTGTGACTATTTGTGTATATTGCTCTGATATTGTCTAGCAGTTGTCCCTTGATCCCATAGTTTTCTAGTGTTTCCATAGAATACACTGTTCTGTTCATAGAATACATCTATTCTGTCAAATGCCTTTTCTTGATCGATAAATAATAAGTGTAGCTCTTTTTTATATTCTATTGCTTTTTCACTCAGTTGTCTCAGAGTGAATAGAGCGTCTGTGCATCCCACTCCTCTTCTAAATCCAAACTGTGAGGGCTTATTTGTGGGTCAGCGATGTGTCTTATGCGCTGTTCTAATATTTTTGCGTATATTTTGCCAGTGTGGCTTAATAGTGAAATGCCTCTGTATGTTTCGCATTCTCTTTATTGCCTTTATTTTTCCATAATTTATTTTCTATTCTTTACACCCTAAACTTAGACCCCGGTAACCACTATGGCGATTGTTTGTATAATAAGGGGAGTAGATGTTGAAACATATTTAATTGTTAAGTGTAGGGAGTGCCAAGAACCATAATTACTATTGTTTATATACTAAGGTAGGTAACTGATGATACTTTTGTTTTTACCCTTAGGGAGCGTGAGGAACCATAATTACTTTGTTTTGTATACCAAGGAGGTAACTGTTGACACTTTTGTTTTTACCCTTAGGTATCGTGAGGAACCATAATTACTTTTGTTTGTATTAAGGCAGGTAACTGTTGACACTTTTAATTATTGTTTAACTGTAGCGAGCGTCAGGTATCATCATTCCTATTGTTTGTTTACTAAGGGACGTAATTGTTTGACTCCCTAGTCTAACCATATTTGTCATTCTACGAATTAGTACATTTCTGTATTACTTCTTATGGGCTGCAGAAGAGAAATCCGCGTATACATGTTGCAGTATGAAAGATATATAGTCAGTTACGTGCCGTGCCATGATACAGAGAAGCGGCCGAATCAGACGGTACTGTCAGTAGGGCGGCATAAGCGGCGAAATCAAAACCACAATTGAAGGTTATTTTAAAGAAAAAAAATTTCGGAGGCGGAATTTCGGAGACTTGCATCATACTGAGAAAATATACCGCACGATCATGTATATAGTCACTTTTTCTTTCTCTCGCCCGCTTTGAATTCAGGTGTAGTCATTGCGAATACTATGGCGCATCTGACTTCGTTTTCCGTGAAAACTTGCTTTTTTTTATTATCAGTGTACTTCGATTCTGGCGAGCCTCACTTCAACTTTTGATGTACTTGTAAGTTAGATCCCCAAGTAAAGGATCTTGGATTTCTTAATCCAACGGCTTAACGTGTATACACCACCAATAAATCACTAAATCATTTAAGGGTCGTTAAGGATTTATTGTCTGACTGCATATGAGGGCGTCTGTAGCTTAAGCGGTTGTGATTTCGATCACAACCCAAGAGTATCTGGTTCAAAATCCGCGTCGGGCAGATTTATAAGCAAATTAGTTCCCTTGGATTTTTACGAATGCTAGAAATAGCAAACTACTGAACGTGTATGTGGTGAACATCAAATCTAGAAAATCAACGATTCGTTTACTGTGGTAGATGGCTAAGTCATGTAAAGGATATGCCACGATTTACTTGTTTTCGTATATGTGATGTCTGGTGTATAAAACGATGTACAGAAATGAACAAATCTGAGGTGGTCAGACCATACCAGATCTGAAGACAACCGTGAGTAGGCTGCGATTATACTAAGTAAATTGACATTTAATGACCACGACATGCGTGTATAGCATCACATAAGTAAGCAAAAATGTAATTAAATATTAAATTACCAACAATCCCACGTTTCGATCATTCATCTTTATCAAGAAAACATCTAGACAGAATAAACACTAAATAAATTAGAACATAAGATCTCAATAAGAAGGATGACTGGAGAATTGATATTGGAAATCTGAATTTCTTCGTTTATTTTGTATCATTTGCTAGATAAAGCCATTTTGGTCGAAACGTCGTTTTATTTTGTTTTTGTACTTTGTAAAACTACATTACTTTGTTTTTACGTATTTCCACATTTTTTATATCAATTTTCTGCTATAATAATTAGCTGTGATTTTAGATTCACTGGGTCTGACAGTTACCTTACTCCCCCTATTGCATCACAGTCAGATGAAATTCGCTAGTGTTGAATTGAAAGTTCGACAACTTTTTATTTTAGGTTGTAGAACAGGACACATCAGAAGACAAAACCCCTGTCATTGCTTGTATATTAAATTGCGTTCTCACCGGCTTTATGGTTTTAGAAAATAGCAGACCCGTGGCGCGAGAGCCGCCTTTCAGCGGTCGAACTGCTTCAGCAAGAATCTGAACAAAGCAGTTTGGAGACTGCTATAGAAAGACGTTCACTGTCACCGCGGATTGATCTCCATTCGACCGGAACCAGATTAAAATCTGATTTTTTTTCATTTTTTTTTTTTTTTGCGTGGCACATCCGTTGAGAATTGTCAAAGGGGATGTTGTACCGCTACAGACGACCGAGCCATGTGTACAGAGCGGCCAGTTTATTCTTAGACCATGTAAAGGCTTGGTTTGAATACAAACGACACGTGTTTAACAAGACGCTTGGCGGCCATTTTAAATCATCCAACAACGCGCGTATTATTGCGCGTGGACTAGGTTCTGTTCCTTTTCTTGGACTTTTCATTTCATTCTGTTATTCCTATTATTGCCTTTATTACCTGGAAAAGACACGCGGGAGTAAATTAAACCTCTTAAGTAGCTTTGGGGTGGAGAAAAGAATGAAATCAGTGTGATTATACACCTGCAAAGGAAATTGTTCTCCCTCCTGTGGTGCCGTGTGCGTAGTTCAGATTGTGTGATTTGTGAGGGAAAGTTGACAAACGAGAGAGGAGGGAATGAAAACCATAAAAGATTTAACATGTAATTAAACAAGATGGGATTATTTGTCATAATGTCTGTTTCTCAGATCTTTTTCTAAACACAAGGATGCCCTACGCTTTCTGTAGCTCTGTTGGCAAACTCTTCAGGGTTCTTTAAGACGGACTTTTGCAGCTCTTTTGTTGAATAATGTGGCTTTCAAAAATAAGACCCATAAACAAAAGGAAATAATGACATAAAAGAAAACAACAGATTAAAATGTACAAGGAAATTAGAAGCAAAGAAAACTAAAGTTAAATTGTTGCAATATGTATATTTGCACATTTGGAGCACCGTAAAATCGATATGCTTTTTATCCTTTTAAACCGAAGAATAGTATTGCGAATCTCTGAGAAGAAAAAAGTATGAAATACGAAATTGTCATCTTTCTTTAAATAATGTATTACCAGAAGAGTGATTTTTTTTTTTAAATGTCTCTTTTCTAAAACTGGATAAGAATTACAGGAGATGGTCGCATTTCTCAAGAGGCCGTTTAAGATTTTTCTCGAAAGCGTGAGTACATTCCTTTCCGCTTTGCTCTGTTTCCTGTCAAGAGAAATCCCCCAAGGACTTCCTCAATAACTGCTAGACCTTTTTCTTCTTCTTTTCTGTCAAACCTTTAATTATCTTTTATCTATATTTCAAACGTTGAAAAACTCGTACACATGTGGGAAAAAAGTGCGTTGCATAATGGGAGATACTCTTTCCTTTCTTTACGTCTGTTTCTAGTGGGCAATTTACGTCTTCAATTTGTGAATACCTTTTCTTCATTTTGCCGCACATTTGCAATCTGGCATATCCTGCATGTCTGTTGTAAATAAGTAATGATCATAGCATAAGTGGGCAGAATTTTTTGTTGAAAGCTGCCATGTCTGGACTCAGATATCCGTCTTTGAAGATGGATAAAAGATTCCATTCTTTGAGTAGAAAAGGACTGAAGCATTCTTTGCTGAACGGTTTGGATGCGAGATTCTCGTGCGCGTGCGTAGTTTGGTTGATGATCCGTGACACGGTGTTGTGAAGCAAAGTGCTTTCCTGTCTTATCCAGTCGTTGTTATACCCAATGTCATTTTTTTCCACGATCGTGTATTTCTCTTGGTCTGTACGATGTCGTGAACAAAAGATATCGGTCATATGCAAGCTCACATATAACACAAGCTCACAGACACACGCACAAATGAACATATAAAAATGAGTGTATGTGTGCGAGAAGTTGGGTGAGTTAAATACTTAGTTACTTGGTTAGTTATTAAATTAGTTAGTTAGTTAATCTGTTAGTAGATTGTTAGTTAATTAATTAATTAGTTAGTTCGTTGGTTGGTTGGCTGGTTAAATGGTTGATTTGTTATTTGGTTAGTTAGTTAACTTGTTATGTAGTTAGTTTAGTAGTTAGTTAGTTGATTGTCTGGTTAATTAGTTAATTAGTTGTTTGGTTGGCTGGTTCGTTAGTTAGTTAGCTGGTTATTGCTGTAATTAGTTAGTTAGTAGTTATTGGTTGGCTGGTTAATTTGTTAGTTTGTTAGTCAGTTGGCTGGCCAGTTGGTTAGTTAGCTTGTTTTGTAGTTAGTTGGTTGGCAGGTTGGTTGGTTGGCTGGTTAGTTAGTTATTTAGTTAGTTAGTTAGTCAGTCGGGTCGGAGTCGGTCGATCGGTTTGATGTGTGGTTGGTTGGTTTGGTTGGTTGGTTGGTTGGTTGTGGTTGGTTGGTTGGTTGGTTGGTTGGTTGGTTGGTTTGGTTGGTTGTGGTTGGTTTGGTTGGTTGTTGGTTGTGTGGTTGGTTGGTTGGTTGGGTGGGTTGGGTTGGTTGGTTTGGTTGGTTGGCTTTTGTTAGAAAGAAAGAGAGAGGGAGAGGTTCATCGAGAGATTTAGAGCGAGAAAGGTTAGAGTGAGAAAGATGAGTGAGAGAGAGAGCGCGTTAGCGAGAGAGAGCGAGAGTTAGAAATCCAAATTGAGAGAAAGAGAGTTAGAAAGAGAGTGAGAGAGAGTTAGAGAGAGGAGAGAGACGAGAAGAAAGAAAGAGAGAGAGAGTAGATTGGCATGTACAAGATGTTTCTTACCGTATGAGAAACAGACAACACACTGTAACCATCAACTAACAAGTGAGATTCAAACAACAGCTGAACAGACCTGAAAACCTACCTGCCCCAGACACTGTGCGTCATTCTAGTCACACGACGACGATTGGTCTCTGCTGCAATTTACCGCCAAGTAATTTAACAAGAGCTACCATTTCACTGTCACTGGTTCCGGTAGGCCAAATCTGGCCATCAATTGTTTTTAATTAGTACGACCCTAAGTACTAAGTGAACTATCTTATCTCTCTGTTTGTCTGTCTGTTTGTCGGTCTGTCCGTCAATCTCTCAATACGACCACGCGCACGCCTGTCTATCGACATATATATGTAGCGTGTTCGTAGCGCTTGGACGACGGTGACAAGCCCTGTGAGTGCGTTTCAATTCCGCGGGCTGGCAAAAATCATACATTATCCAGATTTACGATGTCCAATGGCATCTGGACGACCGAAGAGTTACGATGTCCATGGCATCGAGCCGAAGAGTTACGATGTCATGGCACCGACCGAAGAGTTACGATGTCCATAGCACGAGCCGAAGAGTTACGATGTCCATGGCACCGAGCCGAAGAGTTACGATGTCCATGGCACCGAGCCGAAGAGTTACGATGTCCATGGCACCGAGCCGAAGAGTTACGATGTCCATGGCACCGAGCCGAAGAGTTACGATGTCCATGGCACGAGAGAGCGATGTCCATGGACGACCGAAGAGTTACGATGTCCATGGCACGAGCTGAAGAACGATGTCCATCACGAGCCGGAGTTACATGTCCATGGCCGGTAACCCGGGAAAGTTACGATTCATGGATGCGAAGACTGAAAGCAATGCTTCGATCGGAAAAAATATGGAAGGGATTCACTTCTCATAACTGATAATCTTTCTTCTTCTTCTTCTTCTTCTTCGAAGGCTCCACATCGACAACTTGGTTAACAACTATATGTGATCTGTGTCTAAGAGCGAATGTATGTTGTACCAGTTATGCGCCTATAAGTAGGTCAACACATCCGATTTCTGCGACGCTTTATATATACTGGGTTGCTTCCTAGGCCCCTACATCATCGTCTCTTACGACATGCCTTGTAGCTCACACTGGTACTATTCTTTGCTTGCTTTGCGGGCCCCGGCACCACACGGGCCCCGGCACCAGACGGCCCGCACCGACGGCGTGATGATCTCAAACCTCACCTAACGATAAAATATAAAGTGATTGATTTATTGATTGATAGGACACATTCATTATATTTTGGTGAATAATCATGTGAGCTCGTATCTCTTTTTTCATGGAAAGACGGGACTATCACCGGTGCAATGGAGTTAGTGCACTGCCGCTGAGGTCTTTCTTTGTAAAAAAGAAATCGGAGCACACATGGCTGCTCACGGAAGTGCTATAATGATGTTCCTATCAATTCATCAATCAATTGTCCTCCTGTGCATAATTTATGTGGAGATGTCTCCATACTATAGACACTTAAAGCTAGAACTCAGACCACGTAACTAAACAGCGAGTGCACTAATCACTGTGATATTGCGTCTCTCATGTAATATATATATATTTTTTTTCCCGATCCAGAAGCACTTGCGCTGAAAGCTCTTTTGCTCGGTGTCATGGACATCGTAACCCTTCGGTTCAGTGCCACGAGCACCGTAAATCTGGGGAATCTGTGGCTTTTTCTGCCATCCCGCGGAATTGAACCCGCACACACAGAGGGATAGTCACCCGTAGTCCAACGCGCTACGAACACGCTGGGCAGACGGGCTATCATGTAATATATAAAGATAACACAATTGATGTCTTGTCTTATCCACATGTACCGTGAAGCGGCGTGGGGAGTTTCAATTTTCTATCCTGTGCCAGATGTGTTTCCTCTGCCGTTGTTATTCTTTATTGTTCTGGCATATCTGTGATTAAAGCTAAGGATTGGCTTCATTGCACTGGGATTTTACCCATACGGCTCGGTCCTCTCCGCAGAAATGGCAGTCACCTACCGAGAGTATTGCACAAGCATGAACTCCGTAGCTCCAGCAACAATCCTAGAGATCTCTGGAAAAAACTGCACTCGTGAACAGAACGGTGTGAGTCGAAAGTCGTGGTTCGAACGGACTGCACCGTTCTGTTCACGAGTGCAGTTTTTTTCCAGAGACCCTTAGGATTGTTGCTGGAGCTACAGAATTCGTGCTTTGTGCAATACTCTCGGTAGGTGACGTGCCATTTCTGCGGATAGGACCGAGCCGTATGGGTAAAATCCAGTGCAATGAAGCCAATCCTTCAGCTTCGAACCCACGATATTCGACTCACACGGCAAAGGGTTTAACCACTTAGCTCTTGTAATATGTTGAATGCATATTGTCATTCCAACATTTGATACACTTGTCAAAATTGTG
Source organism: Arion vulgaris (assembly GCA_020796225.1). Taxonomy (NCBI): domain Eukaryota; kingdom Metazoa; phylum Mollusca; class Gastropoda; order Stylommatophora; family Arionidae; genus Arion; species Arion vulgaris. Next base: position 10,295,531 of record CM036767.1, read on the forward strand.
TTGGTCTTACCCGTTCTCTCATTCCCACAATTGTAATCCGATAATAACCCCACAATAACAACTAATTAAGAATGACATAAATAACACAGGTTATAATTTAGATTACAATAGGATGGATTATTTATCCATTAATCCTATTTCTGATCAGTTGTAATCTTCAAGCTTGTCACCATTGGTGAGCTGAAATCTTGTATCATCTAGCTCTGTGTGAGTTCGTAAACGCGAGTTACTGATGCAAGGATTACTAACGCGGTAATTATTGCGTATGCATTCAGAAACAAAAGATTGCAAATTTTTAAAACAAAAATCTACATACTTTCAATGTTGTCCATCTTCTGTGGAAGATGTTACTTAACGCAGCATTTCTGGAGAGGATTAGTGTTTAGATTCGTCACCGCGGAGTAATCTAAGCCTGTGGTTTCCGGTCGCGTGGTATGAAATTATAAGACTTGATGGTGTGTTGGTCGTGGTGGATTAGGGAGTAGAGGACTAGATAGGAGGCCAATTATAGAGGATGCGGTTAAATTAGCATTATTGATGTTGGTGATGTTGTTATGTGAGCAATTATATAAATGTGATGTGTGTTTAGGTGGTGGAGGAGAAGATGGGAATTTTAGTATATGTGTGTCTTCAGTGGCGGGTCGTGACCATTTTTATTGGTTGGGGCAGACATTTTTTCCGGATAAATCATGGTTCTTGGTTGCTATATTTAATTTATAAAATAATAAATACACGTTATACATTATTTTTGGTGGGCCCGCCCCACTGGCCCTTAATGATGAGCCGCCACTGTGTGTCTTATTTCAAGGCGTGTGTTTTGGGAGTGATTGTGTGTGTACGGGAGTGAGTGATTGTGTTTGAGCAGAGCCAGCTATAAACTTATGGGCCTGCGGACTCAGGTAAGAATTATCGGAAATCAGACCACAACTACACCACGTGACCTCGCATTCCAGTATTGGTGTATATATATAGACGAATTCATTTTTTTATTTTTCGATCCAGAAGCCCTTGAGCTTTTCATCGTAACCCTTCGGTTCGGTGCCACGAACACCGTAAATCTGGAGAATCTATGGCTTTTTCTGCCATCCCGCGGAATTGAACCCGCACAAACAGTGGGATAGTCACCCGTAGTCCAACGCGCTACGAACACGCTGGGCAGACGGGCAATTCATTTTTTAAAATCAACACAAAATGCTAAATCGAAGTTATATTATGCAACAAGTTAAGTTTAACAATAAGGAATATCAATATTATGAATATTTGTCACCAATAAATAACCATAGATTCACAGAATTGAATAAAATTGCACAAAATCGTGCGTGTTCTATCAAACATATATAAATTCCAGCCCCCTTCTGATCTAGGTCAGGTGTTTTCCGTCAGTTGTTAGGCCTAGTTAGAGCTGGCTGTGGTTTGGGAGTGAGTGAGTGTGTTTGGAAACTCCTTTGTAAAATTACAGAAAATTGTTTTGTTACGTGTTTCTCCATTGTAAGGAAGTTAGCGAACATTGTGCGCCTATGGTTAACTACAAATATAACTCAATTCTCTGTTCTACAATATAAAGGGGAGGGGGTTTAAAGCGGAAGGATTGTCTTCATTGCACTGGCTTTTATTCCATATGGCATGCCCTCCTGTCCAGCGTGTTCGTAGCGCGTTGGACTACGGGTGACTAGCCCTCTGTGAGTGCGTGTTCAATTCCGAGGGCTGACAGAAAAACCACAGATTCCCCAGATTTACAGTGTTCGTGGCACCGAACCGAAGGGTTATGATGTCCGTGGTACCGAACCGAAGGGTTATGATGTCCGTGGCACCGAGCCGAAGAGCTGAAAGCTCAAGTGCTTCTGGATGGGAAAAAATTCCATATGACTCGATCCTCTCCCCAGAAATGGCAAGTGACCTGCCGAAAGTATTGCACAAAGCACAAACTCCGTAGCTTCGGCAAAGATCCAAGTGTTCTCTGTTTTAAAAAAATGCACTCGTGAATAGAACGGCGCATTTCCGTTTCGAACCCACGACATTCAACTCACAAGACAAGAACTTAACTACTTAACCACATAGACCACATAGACCACATAGACACCACATGGTGTTAAAACTAGATTATTATTTTTTTTTTCAAATTATTTTTAATGCAATCTTGTCCTAACAAATTAAATTTATGATTTTGAACTGAACCTTCTGCTGCAAATAAAAAATACAAAGATTCATGACATAATTTCAAGCATGCAATTCTTTTGTTTACAACTCATTTCATCATGTTCCATTTTCTTATGATTTATTTGAGTGCGATAATCGTTTCCAAGGAGCGCATTATCCGTAATAAACACACCGAAATAAGATCAACTTTTCTTGTGGAATATTTCTTATCACCGTCTGGCTGGTCTATAATTCTCCAGATTTTATTACCTGAAAGGGCTCCTCAGTTCCTGACATATTGGTGTTCATTTTGTCCAAATGCACGCACTTGAATTCACACAAACGCTTGCATTCAATTATAACCTATTCTTCATGACAACTTCAGAAATGATGATTCGGGATGTAGCGAAAGTTCATTAAAAATTGAAACCATATGTTCGGTTTTGCTAACAATTGCGGTTAAAGGCTTGTGTATTCTTTTGTTAAGGAAACTCACGGTTTTAAGAGAGTTGCGTAAATTGAGACCTGCTAGAGTTTTGGGGTTTATTGCGATCACAGAATGTTGTATAGGTGTAAGAGAGGAATAAAGAGATTGAGCGGATGAGAATTATAGCGTGTTAGAAAGTGAAGTAGTGGATAAGTGAAGATGGTGGTGAACGAGCAAGTGGTCCAAGGGTTGAGTGAATATGTTGGAAGGTGAATGGTTCAGTGGTCTGTGAAATTTAAGAACTGTTTGGTATTAAATTTATCTTGCTCAATAGAAAAGATTTATGACAATGCAAAAGACAAAGACCTAGAGCATAGATTCCCAAACTTTTCGACCCACGTCTACTTTGCACAAGATAAACTTTTGTAACGCCCCCTTCCCCACTATAACATATTGTCAACGCCCCCACCCACATATATATACATGCTCTATTTTCACTTTTACATAGACAAAAAAATTGGATACATATTTCTGTTATACGTGGTCAATTTTCAAATGATTATATACATGAAATAGAAAATTTGTGAAAAATTGGATCGTGTAAGATGGGCATAAGATGAATTAAAATGCAGAATTATAATTTTTAATGATTACTCGATAGCAAAATCACGAAAAACCTCCGCCGCCCTCCCAAATGCTTCTGAAGCCACTATTGCCCCTGAAAGGCTTCAGCGCCCACTGAGGGTGGGAGGTCCGTCCACGTTGAGAACCCATGACCTAGAGTTAGGTGAACTTTTTTAAAAGGATAAGTCCGGGTAAAAACAAGACAAGAAATGAGTAAATGCAACAATTTCAAAGTTGCAGTTGGTTTTTTTTCTTGCTAACCACTGTATTACATAAAGAAAGACAAATAAATTCTTCTTCTGCATTCTCATTAGATTGGGATTTCGGATTCTCTAATGAAAGGCGCTGGTGTAAGTGGGCTACCTCTTTCTAATCAGGTCTGAATACTGGGGGCAGTTCTGTAGGATTTGCTCTGTTCTCATACTCGCCAAGTCACAGACGCACAGGTCATTGGTGCCTATACCAAAATCACAAACAGCTTAAAAAGCTGGGGTTGACTTGCAAAGTATTGTAAAGGATATACAATTAAATTAACTTTTTTTTCCGATCCAGAAGCACTTGAGCTTTCAGCTCTTCGGCTCTGTGCCATGGACATCGTAACCTTCGGTTCGGTGCCACGAACACCGTAAATCTGGGGAATCTGTGACTTTTCTGTCATCCCGCGGAATTGAACCCGCACACACAGAGGGATAGTCACCCGTAGTCCAACGTGCTACGAACACGCTGGGCAGACGGGCATTAACTTAACTTAACACTACATCACTTCGTGTTTACATGTTTTGACTACGTCGCACTGGGTTTTCACATATGGTTCAGACCCTTTCTGCAGAAAAGGCACGCCACCTGCGGAGATTATTATATAAAGCACGAACTCAGTAGTTCTAGCAACAATCATAAGGATTGAGAAAAAGGCATTTACGAAAAAAGTATTACGAACAAGATTCAAACCCACGATTGTCAGAACGCAAAGCAATCGTTAAACCGCACAGCCACAGAAAATAGTTATAACATTCCCTAGGCCTCTATTACATTATACAGGGTGTTCAAGATAAAAGCAGCCTGTGAATGGAGCTAATCTGGCATATATGTATGAAAATGAGAAGGTTCAGTTATGACGTAGTATAGGTCAAGGTTGTGTGACGTGTGTCAGAACCGGTTTAAACAGTAAATAAACACAATTCAATGTGTACCTGGCAACTTTCGAATTGTCAATGGGGCTGCATTTATCTTGAACACCCTGTATAAGGACATTTATGACCAGCGGATCAGATGCAGTTTGAAAGTAGTATTTCATTGGGCCGAAGCACAAAAATCTTCATACTGAATTGTGCTTGTTGTCATGCGGAAATGATAATAAAATATTGCTAACAAAAAACTACTTAAATTGGTATCATTACCTCCCGTGTGGTGCGGGTGCATGTCGAAAGAAGCAATTGATGTAGGCTCTAGGGATGCTACCCTAGTAAATAAAAAGCAGTGCAGAAATCGGATGTGCTGCCCTACTTGTAGACGCATAACTGGCACAATGTACAATCGCTCTTAGACTCAGATCACATACAAATCACACAGAGTGTTTGACAAGTGGTCGATATGGAGCGTTCGAAGAAGAAGAAGGTACCATTACAGTATTTGATCATTTAAATTTATATTTATATATTAATAACAAGATTTCGCCTGTGCAAAGCTTATTTTCATCCAATGTATTACAGCTTGATACAGTCAAAAAGCAAATTTAACAGTACACATATGTTTCATGTTATTTTATTAGAAAGTAGAAATTCATGAACCCTTGAACCCTTTCTGTAGATAATTGTTCAGTAGATAGTCAACCATGGAACCCTTTCTGTAGATAATTGTTCAGTAGATAGTCAACCATTGAACCCTTTCTGTAGATAATTGTTCAGTAGATAGTCAACCATGGAACCCTTTCTGTAGATAATTGTTCAGTAGATAGTCAACCATGGAACCCTTTCTGTAGATAATTGTTCAGTAGATAGTCAACCATTGAACCCTTTCTGTAGATAATTGTTCAGTAGATAGCCCATCATTGAACCCTTTCTGTAGATAATTGTTCAGTAGATAGTCAACCATGGAACCCTTTCTGTAGATAATTGTTCAGTAGATAGTCAACCATTGAACCCTTTCTGTAGATAATTGTTCAGTAGATAGCCCATCATTGAACCCTTTCTGTAGATAATTGTTCAGTAGATAGTCCATCATGGAAGGAGACATGCCGGCAAGATGAGGAAAACCACGGAGAAAATGGATTCGGGATGTAACTGATGGTTTGAGCATGACCGCTGCAGAGGCGGGACATCTGGCCTATGAGAGAGAGATAAATTCCGAAGGACTGTTGGGGTGGCAAGGTTCTGCTTAGGACAAGCTTTTTGATGATGATCATGATGATGGTCCTCTCCAGAACACATGTACTCACTTATTTTAATAATGTAACGTCATTGGAATATTTCACATTAAATTTGCAGTCTATTTGTTATGTTTTATTTAAGGGGAAACTACTCCTTCTTCTTCTTTGCGTTCGTTCTTTATGACCAATTTTAACCACTCTTTGTGATATGTTTGATCTTTGCCAAGAACGTGTATACGTTGCACATTGGTTTGGTAGGCCCCTAAATACATAGACTTTTCCACGTTTAGGACACGTGCATCCGATTTCAGCCAAACCTCCTTAGACGCCTCTTACGACATGCGTGGCAGGTAACGGTGGTTCTATTCTTTAAACCCCAAAATTTAGGCTTCCGGTAACCACTCGGGCGATGATAAACTACATCTTTCTCTCGCTCTCTCTCTCTCTCTCTCTCTGCCGTCTTAAACCGGATTGAAGCATAGCCCTCAACAAGCTCATGCCAAGTCTTCATATCTCTACCTATCTCATGCAGCTCCCATAAACTACATCTCTCTCTCTCTCTCTCTCTCTCTCTCTCTCTCTCTCTCTGCCGTCTTAAACCGGATTGAAGCATAGCCCTCAACAAGCTCATGCCAAGTCTTCCTATCTCTACCTATCTCATGCAGCTCCCAATAAACTACATAATTTAATATAAAATGTATTTATTTTCTTTATTTCCAGTTTCCAGCGGAGCGCGTGAGAACCTAGAAATGTCTGAGAGCCGTATGGAACTATCGGTAAGTTCTGCAGTAACTTAGAGTACTGTGTGATTAAGTTACTTCAGACAGTTTGTTAGCCTTTGACCTCGGGGGAAATTTGTTCTTATCTACACTAGAGGGTTGGGTTGATCTTGAAGGTGGGGGTTGGCTTGTGTGTTCTATGAAACACCAGCTACCTGCTTCTTCAACTTATACGTTTGCCCACTAAGAATTCAGGGGTAGTCATGACGCCTCGTGTGGCGCTTCTGACTGATTTTTGAGTGAAGGCCTGTTTTTCTTATTATCAGTGTCCACTACCATACAGGCGTGCTCTCTTCAACTTCAGAGGTAAACGGACTACTAGTTCCCACTCTTCGCCATTCCAAGGACAGAGCAGCCGACTACAACTTTGCTGGACGCAGAGGCAGACGCACTACACACCTTGCATATCTGTGTTGTGGTAAAGTTCATCAAACATTCCTGATACAAGTACCAAATTTTAGAACGCTGGATGCGCCTGAGCAGTTACGGGCCCAATTTTGGGGTGTAAAGAATAGAACCACTGTTACCTGCCATGCATGTAGTAAGAGGCGACTGAGGAGGTTTGGCTGAAATCAGATGCATGTGTCCTAAACGTATAGAAGTCTATGCGTTTAGGGCCTACCATGGGGGACTGCCTAGAGTAGTTGATAGTAGCTCGGCCTGCTAGCTGTGAGACGCCTCATAGCTCGGGTTCGAACCTACTGTCCGGCGTTTGTTCGAGTCCCCTGGTCTTACTCAGGACGATAACGTGAGTACCTCTGAAGTCGGAGAAAATCTGCCTGTATGGCGAGGGAATACTAATTACGAGTACATTGAGCACACGGCTGCCAGTGTAAGTAATTTACAATGTGCACGCTGCTGCCATTGTAAGAAATTGGAAAAAAGGATTTTCACGCAAAATTCAGTTTCAGAGATGAAACTTCGTCTGAGTTGAAAAGCGGACGAAAGAAAAAAAAAAAAAAAAAAAAAAAAAAGGGGCCCACCAAACCAATGTGCAACGTATACACGTTCTTGGCAAAGATCAAATATATCACAAAGAGTGATTAAAATTGGTCGTAAAGAACGAACGCAAAGAAGAAGAGGAGGAGAACACTTGATTGATTGGTTGATTGATTGATATGACCATCATTATTGCACATAGACGAGTAACCATGTGTGATCCGATCTCTTTCTTACATATTTTGCAGCAATTCTATATTTAGAAATCTTTCTAATGAATTTTTTCCCGTGCGGCAGCTTCTGATCTTCTCGATTTTGAAATGTCATGGGTTCTTTCTAAGAAGGCAAGAGGAAGACCACAGAAAAGATGGTTAGATGGCGTAGCAATCCTGTGAAAGAGCAAAAATAACAATCACACAAGCCACCAGAACAGCGCAAGACAAAATCAGAAAACCACGACACTGGGCAACAACCTGTAGCAGTGTGACGACACTGGGCAACAACCCGGTAGCAGTGTGACGACAAAAGAAGAAGAAGATGGGTTCTTTTACGTGCATGACTCGAACACGAGTCCTGCGTTTTATCGTCCATCTCCGATAAGACTAGAAACTCGGTTCTCACCTAAACTGAGATTAGGGAACTCTGGAAAAATATTTCAATGGTTCTAAGAGGGCGTGAACCTAGTAGCAGTGGATCAAGAGGCGAACATCTAAACTCTACACCACATAGACCTCTATTAGTAAGATTATAAATCAATTGTCTGTAGAATTTACAGGGTGTCAAGATAAAAGTAGCCCAATCGACTAATAAAGCCTGTAAATTGGCTACTTTTATGTTGAACACCCTGTATAACATTTAATCAACCATACCTTTTTACTATCATCAGAAACGCTGGTATGACAGAACCACTTCCAAAATGCCCAGATCAGATAATATCACGTTGGACTCGACTTCTGACGATCAGATTCACTATCTAAACTTAACAGGAGGTTATCATCACAGCCCAGCATCGCTTGCTCTTCCATTCTCTTCCAACACTGCTCTGTCTAACAGTGATCTGACGATCAAGCAAGAATATCACTTATCCCCCACAAGGATAACTGGTGATCCCCATAACGGAAGTGGTGCCGCCTACCCATTAGGTAAGTCCTTGGTTAGGTTAAGAAAGTTTATAATGCTAACATTCAGTGGCGGCACATGATCATTTTTGTTTGTGGGGCCAGATCAAAATGTTCGGAAAAATCATGGTTTTGAGTTATTTTGTTTTAATTTATAAAATAATAAATACACGTTACACATTCTTTTTGATGGGCCCAGCCCCAGTGGCCCTTAATGACGAGCCGACATTGCTAACATTACTGGTTTGTGTGTTATGATTTCATTATTCAGTTTTCTCTCTTATGTGACACTGTATATATTTGTCTTTGTCCTAAAGGGCAAATCTGTTAGGTATCAACCCAGCCTCCCATCGGTTTTATCCAGATCTGATCTCTCTCTCTCTCTATATATATATATATATCATGCGATCACCACCCAGACCGATGTACCAGATCTCCTCATAAATTCTATTCATGTGGAAATCTGATCCACGCAGTCTTAGCATTGGTGTGTTTTATGTCACATCTTCAGCACCATTTGGAGCTCTGGTGTTTATCCTTCGGCTATGTGTCCGGTTTCAGCCAGCGTTTACTCGGTTCACTCTCCGTTCTGTAGACATCTAGTGTTTTTTTTTACGGTGTGGGGTAGCTCTAGCCCCACCCCTAACCTCCTTTGTCGCATCTTTCGACATGCGTGGCAGGTAACAGTAGTTCTATTCTTTACACCCCAATTTGGGCCCCAGTAACTACTCGGGCGGGATCTGATCTGATCCACTCTGATCACCTCAGATTTGTAGGATTTGGTATATCGCCTGGTCAAGAGTAAAATTTTGTGGACAGTTATTTCCCCTTATTTTCAACCTTTCAAATTGAACTTTTTTTTTTGGTGACTATTTTATTTTTAATAAATTATCTAAATATCGCAATTGTTTCTATTCTTTTGGTAAAATTACTTTTACTTGAAAAATGAATTCTTTCCCGGAGTTGTTTTAAGCCTTGCTTTCAGAACATTTGAAGCAGGAGAATTACAAATTAGTCCTGCTAATTACTTCCCTTAGTGTCTTCGTGCTAATTACTTCCCTTACTGTCTTCATGTTTATTCTTGTCTTCCCGTCTTTTGTTAAATATTATTTTTGAATATTAATTTATATTATTTGAAATTACAAACAAAATGTATCTGAAATTGCTTAACGTCATGTATCACCGATTATTGCTGTGTTTTTTTTAAACAATTATTTTCTTCAAAGCTTGTTTTGAAAAGTTAAAGTAAACACTAGGGGAGAATCAAAGCAACAATAAACGTTGCCATAGTAACAATGAAAAGAGGATTTGTAATTTTTCAAACAAAACAATTATAATTCTTAACTCTTTCCACATGGATTTATTTCTTCAAATTTTAAAGGGTTAATTAAAGGAGGTTAAAAACGATCCCTACTACTCGTCAATAAAGAAACATATAAATATTATTATATACTAAATTGAAGAAAACTGGACAACCTAACAGAATAACAAGGTTGCAAAGTAGTAGAAGTAAAACAGTAGAAGTAAAACAGTAGAAGTAATACAGTAGAAGTAAAACAGTAGAAGTAAAACAAAATATAGAAGTAAAACAGTAGAAGTAAAACAGTAGAAGTAAAACAGTAGAAGTAAAACAGTAGAAGTAAAACAGTAGAAGTAAAACAGTAGAAGTAAAACAGTAGAAGTAAAACAGTAGAAGTAAAACAGTAGAAGTAAAACAGTAGAAGTAAAACAGAAGTAAGAAAGTAAAATATAGTAGAAGTAAAACAAGAGAAGACTTCTTAAGATAAGGAAGGAACTCTATTTTACAACAAATGTAGGGATTGGACATTTAATGAGAATGAAATACAACCAACCACCAATAACAGCATACAATAAAAGAGATCGGATACTAGAGCTAAGGGAAGACCAAGAAAAGATGGATAGATAATATCAAGACCACACTACATAAACACGGATACAACACAATACGAGAGCCGCGTAGCGTAGTTGTTAGTTAACTCGCTTCTCGAGGCTGGTGGTCCGGGTTCAACTCCCGCAGTGCGCATGGAATTTTTCCCGACCGCGACGGCTCTCAGGTCGACCCAGAGTCAACTGGGTACCAGACATACTATGTGAAAGAAAAGGCGGCCGGCGTGATGCTGACCACATCACCCATCGTGTGCCGACGGTCAATGAATAATACAGGCCTAACACTGTATTGCCCTATATACCACGAGGTATGAAAGGGTTCCTTTACTTTTTTTTTTACAACACAATATGGGCAACTCATCTAGCCCTAGAACGCAACTTAAAGCTTCCATCCCTACGCTTAACGGCAAGAGTGGACAGCCAACTACATCTTCCACCTGGGAATAGACAATAGAATCTTATTTTTCATTAAAAGCCATAAACTGGGAACAAACACTGATATAAATATTAGTGATGTAATACAGTCTTACGTACCATTGGGAATGAAGAAGAAGAAGAAGAAGAAGAAGGCATATCGTGGCAATGGATCGAACAAATCAATTTAATCAATAAGTGTGTTGCCGGGGCATTCAGGAAGAGCAAAGAACAGTAACACTGCGACCTACAAGGCATGCAAGGAGACGAATAAAGTATGGGGGTTTTTTGGGGTGTTTTTTTCGATCCAGAAGCACTTGAGCTGAAAGCTCTTCGACTCGGTGTCATGAACATCGTAACCCTTCGTTTCGGTGCCACGAACATCTTAAATCTGGGGAACCTGTAGCTTTTCTGCCAGTCCGTGGAGTTGAACGCGCACATACAGAGGACTTGTCACCCGTAGTCCAACGCGCTACGAACACGCTGGGCACGCGGGCTAGTATGGGGGTAGAGAAACTACACTGGGAAATAGAAATCGTCGTAGAAATTGGATGTGCTGGCCTACTTGTAGGTGTATAACTGACACAACGTACAAACGGTGTTAGGCTCTGATCACATACAAATCACAAAGAATGGTTAACAAGTGGTCGAAATTGATCTTTCGAAGAAGAAGACGAAATGTAATCCCTATCAGCATGTTTAGTCGACATGAAAAGTAAACTTTGGAGAAAACTGACAGATCTGAAGTTGACTCTCTCCAGTTTGTGATCCACGTTGGATTAAGTTCATTACCAGAGATTTCTTAAGAAGCCGAAGACATATATCAGTGTGTACGAATTATATTCCGTTTTCCATTGAGATAAAGAAAACATTGCAAATTAGATGCAACTTCTGGGAACGCCGTCTTCACAACAAAAATATATGTTCTGCACAACCGCAGCACCCTTCCGGTCAGAGATGTTCATTTCGCGTGCAGTTTGGTCGTTATTATAAGTAGCTCTATCTGGCAAACTGATGTGATCTAATCTCCATGAGAACATCAGACATGTCTAATTATCATTACTGGAAGACGACCTAGTTGTGATTAATTATCATTACTGGAATATGACCTAGTTGTGATTAATTATCATTACTGGAAGACGACCTAGTTGTGACTAATTATCATTACTGGAATACGAACTAGTTGTGACTAATTATCATTACTAGAAGACGACTGAGTGTGCTAATTATCATTACTGGAATACGACTAGTTGACTAATTATCATTACTGAAGCGACTAGTGTACTAATTATCATTACTGAAAATGACCTAGTTGTGACTAATTATCATACTGAAGACGGCTAGATGTGATATTATTATTGTGGTTTCTGTGTTGTGGAGGTGCTGTACTAGCTTTCCGTTTCACGAGTTCGTTCCCTGCATGGAACTATCAAGACATATTTCTAAACATCCCTGGTCTCAATCTAGGTCATCTTCCAGTAATGATAGTTAGTCACAACTAGGTCATCTTCCAGTAATGATAATTAGTCTCAATCTAGGTCATTTTCCAGTAATGATAATTAGTCACAACTCGGTCATTTTCCAGTAATGATAATTAGTCTCAATCTAGGTCATCTTCTAGTAATGATAATTAGTCTCAATCTAGGTCATCTTCCAGTACTGATAATTAGTCTCAATCTAGGTCGTCTTCCAGTAATGATAATTAGTCACAACTAGGTCATTTTCCAGTAATGATAATTAGTCACAACTAGGTCATTTTCCAGTAATGATAATTAGTCACAACTAGGTCATTTTCCAGTAATGATAATTAGTCTCAACTAGGTCGTCTTCCAGTAATGATAATTAGTCTCAACTAGGTCGTCTTCCAGTAATGATAATTAGTCACAACCAGGTCATTTTCCAGTAATGATAATTAGTCACAACTAGGTCGTCTTCCAGTAATGATAATTAGTCACAACTAGGTCATTTTCCAGTAATGATAATTAGTCACAACTAGGTCGTCTTCCAGTGATGATAGTTATTCTCAACTAGGTCATCTTCCAGTAATGATAATTAGTCTCAACTAGGTCGTCTTCCAGTAATGATAATTAGTCTCAACTAGGTCATTTTCCAGTAATGATAATTAGTCACAACTAGGTCGTCTTCCAGTAATGATAATTAGTCACAACTAGGTCATTTTCCAGTAATGATAATTAGTCACAACTAGGTCATTTTCCAGTAATGATAATTAGTCACAACTAGGTCGTCTTCCAGTAATGATAATTAGTCTCAACTAGGTCGTCTTCCAGTAATGATAATTAGTCACAACCAGGTCATTTTCCAGTAATGATAATTAGTCACAACTAGGTCGTCTTCCAGTAATGATAATTAGTCACAACTAGGTCATTTTCCAGTAATGATAATTAGTCACAACTAGGTCGTCTTCCAGTGATGATAGTTATTCTCAACTAGGTCATCTTCCAGTAATGATAATTAGTCTCACCTAGGTCGTCTTCCAGTAATGATAATTAGTCTCACCTAGGTCGTCTTCCAGTAATGATAATTAGTCTCAACTAGGTCATCTTCCAGTAATGATAATTAGTCTCAACTAGGTCGTCTTTAAGTAATGATAACTAGTCTCAACTAGGTCGTCTTTAAGTAATGATAATTAGTCACAACTAGGTCGTCTTTAAGTAATGATAACTAGTCTCAACTAGTCTTCCATATGAAGCAAAGAGTAGCCAGTGTTAGCTACTGATGTATTGTTTTACAACGTCATTCGTGATTTTTAACGAAACGTCTGTTTCTTGTGTTCACAATACCATTAAGCTGACACATTCTCCACTTTCTGTGTGCGTTTATCTCAAATGTTTGTGTATTTGAACTAGTCTATTTGTTTATGAAGTATACTTTGGATTTATAAACGATGTATCTTAGTAATGCTTAGTTGATCGAGCTATTCTCATATTCTCTTTTTGAAATTTGTTTTATCATAATTTCTATATACTTGATACTCTCTCGCGTTCACTGCTCTGACCGATGTACCCGATCTCCCCATAAATTCTATTCATGTGGAAATCTGATTCATGCAGCCTTAGCATTGGTGTGTTTTACGTCACATCTTCAGCACCATTTGGAGCTCTGGTGCTTAACCTTCGTCGATGTGTCCGGTTTCATCCAGCGTTTACTCGGTTCGCTCTCCATTCTGTAGCAATCTAATGTTTTTGTTACGATGTGGGGTTGCTAGCCCCACTTCCAGCCTCCTTTATTCGTCTCTTACGACATGCGTGGCAGGTAACAGTGGTTCTATTCTTTACACCCCAATTTGAGACCCGGTAACCAACTCGGACGGTACTTGATATGAGAAACACAACAGAGATATCATTTAAGCAATGCTTGAAATAAAGATATGAAATTTGAAAACAATGAATGAAGGGACGTGTCTTATCTTGTTGTATTTTGAAATATAAAGACCTAGCAGTTTTACCCGTTCTTCGCACAGGGAATTTAGTTTAAGAGTTATACGTCCCAAACAGTGCAAGTTGAACTTATATAGAAACATGCGACAATTGAGCTTTCACCTCTTCGGCTCGGTGCCATGGACATCGTAACCTTTCGGTTCGGTACCACGAACACAATAAATCTGGAGAACTCTTGGTTTTTCTACCAGCCCGCCGAATTGAACCCGCACTCACAGAGGGCTATCACCAGACGTCCAACGCGCTACGAACACGCTGGACAGGCGAGCAAAATATTACTTAAGGACATTAGTTAGTTAGTCTTTCCTCTTGGGCCTGTGGGAGGCGCATAGGGCAGAGGTCATAGCTCTCCATGTCTCGCGGTTCGTTGCTATTTGTTTTAAGTCTTTAATGTTTACTAGGCCCATCGTTGAGCCTTCTCTGGTGATGGTTCTACGCAGAGTCTCTCTTGGTCTTCCTCGTTTTCTTTTTCCCTCTGGTGTCCATATGAAGGACATGGACATGCAATATTAGAAACCCTTTCACTCAGTTTTTCTACCAGCCCGCCGAATTGAACCCGCACTCACAGAGGGCTTATCACCCGTCGTCCAACGTGCTACGAACACGCTAGGCAGGCGGGAAAAATATTACTTAAGGACATGGACATACAATATTATAAACCCTTTCACTCAGTAATTCTTGTCTATTTGAACTTATTATAACTTATTATAACTCCGGACGCATTCACTGTGTAATATATACTAAATTAACCAGTATATCGGCCATGCGTCATCTTACAAAATAACGTTAACCAGTATATTGGTTCTGATAGGTGAAAGGGTTAATGACATTCACATATAATATCGGAGATTTGTTATAGTCCAACTTCAGTCGCGGAAATGTCATGTGATCTGACATGTATGACATTTTATATTCCATCTGGTTGTTTCTCATTGTTTGTTACCAACCATTTCCTCATGCTTCCATTTTTTGTTTTCAAAATATGTATATGTAGTAGGCATGCACACAGATGTATTACCCTTTCATGTTTGCCAACCTGCTGCAACAAAGAGTTTTTGTTGATTTTACATGTCACTCATGCAGTAAATTACTCAAACAGCTTTAAAATGAATAAGTTATTTGCATCTAAAACATGATTTAGTACCGCTGTTTGCATGTTTATTTCGTTGTTGCTTGTTTTATGACTGTTTGTTCATGCATCTGTTTAATGCGTTGTCACTCATGCATGCATTTTTGGGTATTTTTGACCTTCCCATCCTGTCGTACAGCTCTCATGAAGAGCACATCGCAGCATCAACACGGCAGCAGTACCTCTACTCCGACTGTCTCACCACGTGCAGGCAGTGGGGAGAACCACCGCCCCAACAACAACAGCAGCAATAAAGACCTCAGCAACAGTCCCTCACCTTCGTCAAAGGAAAGCGATCAAGCGGTCTTCATAGAACTCAGACCTGTTCATTCGACTTCCACTCACAATGGTAGCCATGGTTACGTGCCGCTGCCGTCTATTGGTCAGTTTTCCAGCAGAGCAGAAGGTGGTTTTTCACAAGATGTCATTACTGTTTATGCTAACCCACATACTAATATTAGAAAGTTGTAAAATTAAAAACTACTAACATTAGTAACTAGTAACATTAGATACTATTAACATTAGAAACTTATAACATTATAAACAATTAACATTAAAAGCTAGTAACATTAGTTATTTGTAACATTAAAAACTACTAACATTAGTAACTAGTAACATTAGATATTTGTAACATTAAAAACTACCAACATTAGAAACTATTAACTTTAGAAACTATCAACTTTAGAAACTATTTTTTTCTTATTTTTCTTAATTGCATATCCTTTACAGGACTTTGCAAATCAACCCCAGCTTTGTAAAGCTGTTTGTGATTTTTCTAGGCATTATTACGTTCAGTAGTTTGCCATTGCTTTCTGAACGGGTGATACCATCGTCCTTTTGTAAAATCCACCGAAACAATTTGTAACCAAACTGTCCGCAGCGTGATTCGAACTCATAACGTCGAGGTTAATAGACCGAGTCACTAACACCTATTCACAGACGCCACTTAGAAACTATTAACAGTCGAAAATGGTAACATTAGATACTACTAATGCACAGTGTGTGCGGCTCAGACAGAAACACAGACCTCCAGGTGCACATCCTGCAGTCATGTCCATGATACATACACCAACGTAACGAAACATGGCCTCATGAAGGAAGCTTACAGAGCAAGCTATGGGAACTGAGGAACCTCAACTGACATGCAGCTAACAGATTTAATATAATTATGTTTTGATCAACATCAAGCTGCCAGTGTCAAACATGGTCCATCACAGGAGCTAATGAACGGAAGATCATAACATCAGAGATGACAGTAGGACTTGCTGGATCATATAGGGGCAATATAGTAACTGCTGTAAGCCACCACCATAATGTTTATTTGCTATATGGCTTAAATTCAAAAGAAATCACAGAGCAATAAACCGATTAACACAACAAATGCGACTCATCTGGCCCTGAACGCAAATTAAAGCTTCCACCTCTATGTGTAACGAGAAGAGTGGACATCAATTCCATCATCGACCTGTGGAAAGACAACATACAATCACAGAGTCGTTAATACGTGGTTACCAGTGGCGGCTCGTGATCATTTTTGTTGGTGGGGCCAGTCACAATTGTTCAGAAAATCATGGTTTTGGGTTAGGTTATATTTTAATTTATAAAATAATAAATACACGTTTCACATTATTTTTGGTGGGGCCCGACCCCACTAGTCCCTAATGATGAGCCGCCACTGGTGGTTACGCTGGAACGAACGCTTGCAAACAACAACAAAAGATTGTGTTGATTTTCTTTAACATATTGAGTTGTTCATCTTTCTGAAATCGTCTTGTTTTATTCACTGCATGCAGAATTTAATACTAATATTCTCACTTACATCTAACTCTGCATTTTGTTCAATCTTTGCTCACTTCGTGCATGATTTTTGTTGTGAAGATAATTATATTTTTCTCACTTTACTAACCGTCACTAATAATTGTCCATGTTTCACTGTTTACCATGATAGATAATAGTAATAGAAAATATGTCACCTGGAGGCTTAAGATAGATAACTCCCGAGTGGTTGCCAGGGCACAAATTGGGGTGTAAATAATAGAAGCACTGTTACCTGCCACGCATGTCGTAAGAGGCGGCTAAAGAGGTTGGGAGTGGGCTAGCTACCCACACCGTAAAAACACTAGATGGCTACAGAACGAGAGCGAACCGAGTAAACGCTGCTGAAACCGGACACATCGCCGAAGGATAAGCACCAGAGCTCTAAATGGTGCTGAAGATGTGACGTAAAACACACCAATGCTAAGGCTGCAGTAATCAGATTTCAACATGAATAAAATTTATGGGGAGATCTGGTACATCGGCCTGGACGACGTGATCGAGAGAGAGAGAGAGAGAGAGAGAAGAAAGAACTGCAATAAAAGTAAGAAACTATATGGCCTAGAGGAGAAGAGGTAAAAGGCAATAGTAATACAAAATGATGGGTTCTAGTAGGAGAAAGTGAAAGAAAGAAAGAAATTGTAATGCAACACTTTTGTCTAGAGAAGGACATAACAGATTACATATAGGTATCATCATCAAATAGCTTGTACTGAGCAGAACTTTACCACCCCAAAAGTCCTCCGGAATTTCTCTCTCTCATAAGCCGGATGACCCGCCTCTGCAGTCGTCATGTTCAAACCACCAGTTACATCCTGAATCCATCTTCTCCGTAGTCTTCCTCTTCTTCTCTTTGCCGGTATGCCTCCTTCCATGATGGTCTTCTCCAGCCCTTCATATCTTTTATATGTCCAAAATAATTTTCTCTTTCTTATTTGTAGCATCAGCCAGTTTTCTTTGATTTTGAGTTTTTTCTGGATAGATCTATTTGTTCTCTTCTCTGTCCAAGATATACGAAGGACTCTTCTGTAACACTTATATTCAAAAGCACATATATAGGCGTACTCTGTCGAAATACTATCTGTCCAACTAAGAACTGCTTTCACACTATCTTCTTATTATATAAAATGTAGGTCTAGTGTAGGTTCAATTTGAGCACGTAAAAGAACCATTGGCAGTTCAAACGTCGAGAAGAACAGGCTGGAAAGCCGCTGCCTGGCAAAATTCATTAGAAAAGATTTAAAATAAAATTCCTACATAAATATCTTCACTATCTTCAAACTTACATCGGGTCCTCGCCGGTGCTACGGAATTCGTGCACTGCAGCTGATATCTTCTTGTGTAAGAAAAAGATCGAGCACACATGGTTACTCACCGAAGTGCAATGATGATGATGGTCCTATCAATCAATCAATCAATCAATCAATCTTATCTTATCTTAACATATTTGTCGTGAAGCGTCGATGGGATTTAGTTTTTATCTTGGCCAGGTGTGTTGCGCTTGACGTTGTCAGTCCATGCTTTCGCGGGGACTCTGAGATGTTATCTATCCAACGTGTTCTTGGCCTGCTTCGTGCTCTGCGCCCTGGATGTCGATTATTGTAAACACGTGATGGTAGTAAATGTGGCTCCATTTTCATTAGCAAGAGAATATGAGCACCTTCATCCAAAAGAGACGTTGGCGATAGATCGGGCATGTGATACGCATGAAGACTAACTCTGTCGCGGAAACTGCTTTGAGATGATAAACAAAAACGTGGAAGACCCATAACGACCTGGAGGAGAACAGTTGAGAAACGTGGAAGACCTATAACGACCTGGAAGAGAACAGTAGAACAAGAGCTGATAGAAAATGAATCACAGTTTGAACATAATATAAATGATGTCCAAGAATATAGAAGAATGGTGCGCATTTATTGCTTTCTTAGACGGCATGGGTATCACATACTAGATCTATGTGTTTAATGTGTATGTATATATATGTACATATACTTTAATGCAAGGTTATAAAAATCAGGTTTTATGGCAAGATAACAAACTCTGCAGACAAAGAAGAAGATGGCTACAAGATATTAAAGAAACCATGAATATGACCATCGACGAAGTGGGTGAACTGGCTAGAGACAAAGTGAATTTCAGATGTGCTGTAAAGAGAGCAACGTCCTATAAAGGATACGCACCTTGATGAACCAACTCTGAAGTACTGCAACATGCTTCAACATGCGCACTTGATACGCACCTTGATGAACCAACTCTGAGTTGCTGCAACATGCGCACTTGATACGCACCTTGATGAACCAACTCTGAGTTGCTGCAACATGCTGCAACATTCACACTTGATACGCACCTTGATGAACCAACTCTGAAGTACTGCAACATGCTGCAACATGCGCACTTGATACGCACCTTGATGAGCCAACTCTGAGTTACTGCAACATGCTGCAACATGCGCACTTGATACGCACCTTGATGAACCAACTCTGAAGTACTGCAACATACGCACTTGATACGCACCTTGATGAACCAACTCTGAAGTACTGCAACATGCGCACTTGATACGCACCTTGATGAACCAACTCTGAAGTACTGCAACATGCTGCAACATGCGCACTTGATACGCACCTTGATGAACCAACTCTGAAGTACTGCAACATGCACACTTGCAAACTTTTATGAGAATACTCATCAACAAAAGGTTTGGATGACTGGGACATGTGAGAGGATTGGCAAATTCCCACATACCCCAGCACGGACTGTTCGGTGAACTTTCGGAAGGGAAGAAGATCCAAGGTAGATTACTGCTCATACATAAGGAAATCTGCAAGGCCTCAATGAAGAAAGTTTCTATGGATCCCAACAAATGGGAAAAACTATCTGAGAACCGAGTTATATGGAAAACAACATTACGCAAAATGTGCAGAATCTTTTGAAAATAAACTTAGAGATGAGCTTGATGCCAAGAGAAACAAGCGCACACTTGTTAATCACACACTTATCAAATAAGATTGTCAGTTAAACCAATCCTTGTCAACTGCTAGATTGTAAAAGCTGGGATTGAAGCTTGGAGCATCCAGAAAATAACAGCAGGTGTGCGAGTAGCTCATCAATCAAAATCGAACTGAACCCTTTTGGAGATATTGTGACAACAATATCGGAGCACCTGTAGACATGTCCGGAGTGCAAGGAAGATATTCCAAATTGAAACTGAAACGGAACTGACGAAACGTTTGTCAAATGAGCACCTGTAAAGACACAAAAAAGTCGTGCATATATAAATATATAATTATACGTATATGTACACATAATAATAATAATAATTACTCTCGTACCGTTATACGTTACATACGGCCTGCAAGTAATTTCTCCACACCGCTCTATCCTGGGCAACTCGCTCAATCTCCTCCATGGAACGGAGACCGATATTTCTTGCCTATCTCAGCAAAGTTCGTTTCAGGGTCTCTTTAGGTCATCCACTCTTTCTTGAACCCTCTGCATCCCACTTCAATGCCTGCTTTCATATTCGTTCATTATTTCTCATCAAGGTGTGTCCAACATATCTCCATCTTCTCTTTCTTATAACAGTTGTCACTAGTGGTTGACCAGACATGTCTCTGATTTCATCACTTCTCCTGAATTCGTTCCATTTTATATTCATTATTTTTCGCAGACATCTATTTTCAAATGCATTCAACTTGCTTTCTATATCTTTAGTCATTTTCCAACTCTCGCTGGTATATGTTAGGATTGACACAACATTTGAATTGAAAGACTAAAAAGTCGTGCATATATAAATATATAATTATACGAATATGTACGCATGCTTTCACTTTAATATATACGCTTTCATGATTACTTATAAATAATACTATATATAAGGTATATTTTATTGAAGGTTTACAGTAATATCCAATACTTGTAATGAAAAAGTAACTTAAGTGATGCAATGAAATACTAGGATTTCGAAAATTGAAAATTGATAACTTTTAAAAAAATTGGTATAATAATAATAATAAGTCCTCACGCACCGTTATACGTTACATAGGGCCTGCAAATAATTTTTCCATTCCACTCTATCCTGGGCAACTCGCTCAATGGTATTATTATAATATTGTTTCTCTCGATCACCGCCCAGACTGATGTACCAGATCTCCCCATAAATTCTATTCATGTGGACATATGATTCATGCAGCCTTAGCATTGGTGTATTTTACGTCACATCTTCAGCACCATTTGGAGCTATGGTGCTTATCCTTCGGCGATGTGTCCAGTTTCAGCCAGCGTTTACTCGGTTCAATCTCCGTTCTGTAGCCATCTAGTGTTTTTTACGGTGTGTGGTAGATAGCCCCACTCCTAACCTCTTTAGTCGCCGCTTACGACATACGTGGCAGGTAACAGTGGTTCTATTCTTTAGACCCTAATTTGGGCCCCGGTAACCACTTAGGCGTTATTATATTATTCGATCAAATACCACATTAGGAGAACTGGATAAGGTGCGAAACCAGGCGCTTCGTGTCATCACATGAGCAATGAAATCAACACCAATAGTGGAGATGGAAAGAGTGGGGGAATACAAGCACTGAGAGAACGCAGACACACAAAAGTGATGACGCAGGCAGAAAAGTTTCTGAGTATGCCAAGCCACCCAATAGAAAACAGATTCCAAAATCTAGCAATGGGGCGGCTGAAAAGAAGCAGCTTTATTCACCAGGCCAAAAGACTGAATAGGCAAACCTCAGACCTACCAAAAGTTGGCATTCCCTAAAGTCTGTGCCAGAGCAAACCCCTTGGAGAGATGAGACTGAACCAGAAGTATGTATCCAGACAGAAGTGAAAGGAATATTCGACAAGGATGAGCAGAACAGCATACAACGCAAGACAGTCACTCTCAGTTTACTTGATGAAGAATGCCCACATGACCTCTGGGTCCGGGTATACACGGATGGGTCAGCAGAAAATGCAGTGAAGAATGGAGGAGCAGGAGTGTACATAGAATACCCAAACAACGCTAGAGATGCGATTAAAGTACCAACGGGGAAATTTTGTCACAACTATGATGCAGAAATTCAGGCAATCAATGTGGCAACTGAAAAACTGTTGAATACCAGACCAGATCCTCAACCTGTTGTATTTTTGACTGATGCAAAATCAGCACTCCAAGCACTTCAGTCCAGACAATTGCCAGGTCTACAGACCCTACTGTCTAAATTGTCCAAGCATCGCAGGGTCGTCTTGCAGTGGATACCCTCTCACTGTGGAATACCAGGAAATGAAACAGCAGACCGATTGGCAAGGAAGGTGCTGCAGGAGAGCAGCCGGATGTATCAGTTACCTACCACCAAAAGTAAATGATGATTAAATCAATGAGAAAGCCACAAATACCAACACAAGACGATTACTATAATATGAGCAGATTGGAACAAATTGTTATTCTGCGCCTTAGAACAGGACACAATCGGCTCCGCAGCCACATGTATACAAAATTCAAGATTGGCAATTCAGCCATGTGTACATGTGGACAGGCAAACCAGACTGCAGAGCACATACTTCAAGACTGCCCCGAATATGATACACTGAGGCAAACTCACTGGCCTAACGAAACAACACTCGACAGAAAACTACACGGACCTCTGTGTGAGCTACAAAAGACAGTGAAGTTCATACAAGAGACAACATTGAATATATAGACATATTTCAAGCGAACGAACGAAAGGAAGGAAGGATATTATTCGAAAACTAATAATGCAGAATAATAGGATCCGTGTAAGCAAATGACTGATATTAGAATTCGTATTAGGGAGAAGTTAGAGTAATGTGTAACTGTGTGTGCATATCGACTGGGATTAAAGATGATTGAGGTTCAATCCCACACTTGACTTTCCACGCTTGAGGAAAGGAATTATCCTTCATATTGCAATATTTATAAAAACATTAATATTGATATTGTTATATATATATATAGGGGCGGCTCGTCATTATGGGCCAGTGGGGCCCGGCCCCACCAAAAAACGAAAGGGGGAATAACTTCCCGGAATAGACACATATTAGTAAATACTAAAAAAAAACACATGATTTTTCCGAAAATTGGTGTCTGGCCGCACCAAGAAAAAAATGACCACGAGCCGGCACTGTATATATATATATATATATATATATAGAAAATAACCCTTATACTTTATAGAAATATGTTTCTGAATAACAGGATGATTCAGTTTTTCCTTCCATAAACTTGTATCCTAGTTTAGTTTTTTATCTGTTAAATTTTTCTGTTAGTGTTACTTTTAATATTCTTCTTCTACATTGTTCATTTGAGGATCATCTTCATCGGACATCGGACATGTTCATAATTTCTCCGATCTCCTCCCAAGCATGTATCTCAGTGTATTTAGGCTAACAACTCCCGTTCTGTGTTGATTCATGTATCTACTGGGGTTCTTTCACGCATTTCCGTCTTACCGCACCTATCGGTATGCACAACTTGCGCAACCGAGATAGAGAATACCCTTTATCTTATGTTTTCACTGAGCGTATGTTTTCACTGAGAGCGTTGATAGTGTCGCTTCTGTCCATAGAAGACCCATTCTCAATCGTAGCACTGCCCGCCAGTGCGTCTGCTCTCTCATTGCCCTTCACCTTAGCGTGACCTGGGACAAAGATTCTTCTTCTTCGTGACCTTTCAACTCCCAACAGAGCACAGGTCTTCAACCAACTTCTTCCAAATCTTCCTCTCTCTTGCAATCCTTACAAATTCTTTTCACGTCTTACCTATTTTTTTAAATATTAGTCTCCAACTCTCTTCTCTGGTATATCTAGGCCTTTTCCTCCTCTTTTTATCCTCCAACTCTCTTCTCTGGTATATCTAGGCCTTTTCCTCCTCTTTTTATCTAGGCCTTTTCCTCCTCTTTTTATCTAGGCCTTTTCCTCCTCTTTTTTATCTAGGCCTTTCCTCCTCTTTTTATCTAGGTCTTTTCCTCCTCTTTTTTATCTAGGCCTTTTCCTCCTCTTTTTTTATCTAGGCCTTTTCCTCCTCTTTTTTATCTAGGCCTTTTCCTCCTCTTTTTTATCTAGGCCTTTCCTCCTCTTTTTTATCTAGGTCTTTCCTCCTCTTTTTTATCTAGGCCTTTCCTCCTCTTTTTTATCTAGGCCTTTCCTCCTCTTTTTATCTAGGCCTTTCCTCCTCTTTTTATCTAGGCCTTTCCTCTCTTTTTTATCTAGGTCTTTCCTCCTCTTTTATCTAGGCCTTTCCTCCTCTTTTTTATCTAGGCCTTTCCTCCTCTTTTTTATCTAGGCCTTTCCTCCTCTTTTTTATCCGGGTTTCAAACAGTGCATGTCTTGCAAAGGTTCCGTTGATCTTCTCATGTCTCCCTGTTGAAGTACCTTTCCCTGGTTCGGATGATTGAGTAAAGTTTTTTCTTTTAGTTTTACTTTCCATATTTGTTGAAGATTTTTAGGCGTAGCTTTTCTACGTGGTGATATAACCAGCCCCACCACCACCTCTCCTTAGTCGTCTCTTACGACATGCTTGGCACGTACATATTGCTGCATAATCTTCCCTCCTCTTTCATGACCCGACAGCACACAGGTAGGGGAACTACTTACGACATGCCTGACAGGTACATATTGCTGCATAATCTTTCCTCCCCCGGCAACACACGGGTGAGGGAACTATTAATATTAATGTGTTATTATTATTATTGTTTTTGACAAAAGCGCCCCAATTTATATAAAAATTGGATATCGCTAGACAACTGTGTAGAGCGTTCTAGAAAACTCTGAAACGAACTTGATTTAGAGGAGAAATATCGCACTCAATTCCATGTAAGAAATTGAACGGGTTGCCCGGGATAGAGTGGTCCGGGAAAATTGCTTGTAGGTACTATGTAACGCATAACAGTAAGGAAAAATATAATAAAAATATAGAGCGTTCACTTATTGATTCTGACACAAGAGGGTTGTGAGTTCAATCATATCCTCGACTTTCCACAAGTAAGGAAAGGAACTGGCCATCATCCCTACGGCACACTCGGGTTTAGAAATATGAAGTTAGTTTTCATTTCCTACCTGAAAAGGCTACATGACATAAGTCTGGTAAGAAAAAAATGAACTTCTAGTTGTCTTACACTAATTTTATTTTTAATTGTTTTAAATTTTCTTATTTTACTTATAGCTTCACATATTTCCTATGGAGGAAACGCTTCTGCATATAACCAGCCAGGAGTGAATACATCCGTTCCTTTGTCCGTCTTGCCACAAGTGTACAACTCTCAAGTTTCCGGTAAGTAACCTATCTAGGTGTATGTGTCTGTATGTATGTGTGTGTTTGTATGTATCTGTACTGGTATAAACTAATGCTACTTTCTCTAGTTCCCTATCCATGGTATACTTTTCAGAGACAGGATAAGAATATACACGCTTTTTGTGTACGCCTCTTGGTTGCTTTTGTGTACGCCTCTTGGTAGCTTTTGTGTACGCCTCTTGGTAGCTTTTGTGTACGCCTCTTGGTAGCTTTTGTGTACGCCTCTTGGTAGCTTTTGTGTACGCCTCTTGGTAGCTTTTGTGTACGCCTCTTGGTAGCTTTTGTGTACGCCTCTTGGTCGCTTTTGTGTACGCCTCTTGGTAGCTTTGGTACGCCTCTTGGTAGCTTTTTGTACGCCTCTTGGTAGCTTTTGTGTACGCCTCTTGGTAGCTTTTGTGTACGCCTCTTGGTAGCTTTTGTGTACGCCTCTTGGTAGCTTTTGTGTACGCCTCTTGGTAGCTTTTGTGTACGCCTCTTGGTAGCTTTTGTGTACGTCTCTTGGTCGCTTTTGTGTACGCCTCTTGGTAGCTTTTGTATACGCCTCTTGCTTGCTTTTGTGTACGCCTCTTGGTAGCTTTTGTGTACGCCTCTTGGTAGCTTTTGTGTACGCCTCTTGGTAGCTTTTGTGTACGCCTCTTGGTAGCTTTGTGTACGCCCCTTGGTAGCTTTTGTGTACGCCTCTTGGTAGCTTTTGTGTACGCCTCTTGGTAGCTTTGTGTACGCTCTTGGTAGCTTTGTGTACGCCTCTTGGTAGCTTTTGTATGCCTATCTTTCTTCATATCTTGTCTTCGTCAATTGACTCACCTGTTTTCTTTGATCTTGTCGGTGAGTTTCTGAACTCAGTCATGCATTAATCAGCGCGCGTCATCTACGATTGACTTCTGTTAAGTGTTGACGAAATCGTGATACGCGATAACATCTGGAGATGGTAATATCAGTTAGACTCATGGGATTGCAGGGGAAGTGGGTATTCAAACAAATGTGCGTATTTTGTGATAATGATTCGCGCCAAGACTTTACAACAATTTTGAGAAGTTCTGAAGAAGATTTTTGTCCGTAGTAAAATAAGGACATCAAAAAGGTAGGGACTCCGGAACAAATAGCAGAATAAAAGAACGGCTTTTGCATGGACATCAAAAAACAAAAACGGATAACAAAAACAGAACCTGGATTCATCGCAAGGTGTTAATTCCCATTTGGTTTATGTTTGTTGGTCTACGTGCCCAGATATAGATACACACAAAAACTCGTTCTTAAGTTGCAAAGATCGCACCTCGGCTTAAACATTCTTTATCTTCTTCTTCTTCTTTTGTTGCCACACAGTTACCGGGTTGTTGCCCAGTGTCGCGCTTTTCTGTTTTTGTCTTGCGCTTTTCTGGTGTCTTGAGTGTTCGTCACACTGTTACCGGGTTGTTGCCCAAAGTCGTCACACTGTTACCGGGTTGTTGTCCAGTGTCGTCACACTGCTACCGAGTTGTTGCCCAGTGTCGTCACACTGTTACCGGGTTGTTGCTCAGTGTCGTCACACTGCTACCGGGTTATTGCCCAGTGTCGTCACACAGCTACCGGGTTGTTGCCCAGTGTCGTGGTTTTCTGTTTTTGTCTTGATCTGTTCTGGTTGTCTGGATGATTGTTATTTTTGCTCTTTCACCTGATTCCGCTATGCCATCTAACCATATTTTTCCTGGTCTTCCTCTCGCCTTCTTTCCTGATATTCTGTTGTAGAAGACTCTGTATAATGTGACGTTTGGTTGCATTCTAATTAAGTGGCCAAACTACTTCATTCTTTGTTTCTCAATGTAATTCAAGCACGATTCTGTGCCAACTTTCTTTCTTATGCTGATGTTGGTGATTCTGTCTTTTCTGGTGTTGTTGGTAACTTTTCACAGACAACGCATTTCACATGTAAATATTTTTTCTGACTGCGCTTTGTTCAATGTCCATGTTTGGCTCTGGTAACACAAAGTAGGTATAAAATGCTGTTTAACACCTCAAATGCTGTTTGACACCTCAAATGCTGTTTGACACTCAAATGCTGTTTGACACTCAAATGCTGTATTGTCTACTTGTAGGTGCATAACTCGAATATGCTGGCATAATCGATCTTAGGCTCAGATCACATACAAATCACACAGAGTGGTTAACAAGTGGTCGATATTAAGCGTTCGAAGTAGAAGAAGAAGATTGTACTTAATAACGGATTCGGGTCAAGTCGTTACTTAGCCCAACCAAATCTAGGCCATGGTCAGTTCCATTTGAACGAATCTGGCAAATGTCATTATACCCGTGCCAGACTGTTGTTAATTGAATTTCAAGTGCATTTCCAAGTAATCGACATTTTCTTTTTGCAACCACTTTTACGTTTTTTTCGAAACTAACTGCTGTGACAGAATCTCTATACTTTACGGCAGCGGTTCCCAAACTTTGCATTACCGCAAACCCCCCTTTTAAATACATTTTCATAACCCGCCTGTCCAGCGTGTTCGTAGCGCGTTGGACTGCGGGTGACAAGCCCTCTGTGAGTGCGGACTCAATTCCGTGGGCTGGCAGAAAAAGCCACAGATTCCCCAGATTTACGGTGTTCGTGGGTTACCGAAGGGTTACGATGCCCATGGCACTGAGCCAAAGAGCTGAAAGCTCAAGTGCTTCTGGATCGAAAAAAATAATATTTGCTTCCGGCAACCCCAAAAGTTTCTATATATGAAAATCTTCTAGCGATAAAGAAATTATTACACCACACCAACAGTCAAGATGGCTACATTTTCTCAGACTGCTGGAAATTGCAGACACTTTCATTTTGTCCTGTCACAACATTTAGACTCCGTCTATTCCGGGTCCTTTGATCTCGCAGCAAAACTAGTTTACCACATTTTTATAAATTTGTTTAAAATTTTTTTTTTTAAATGTTTTAAGATCATAATATTTCTTCAAGCGCTTGATGCGTAGTCAAAGGACCCTAGTTTGGGAAACGCTGCTTTACGATATGGCTGACCCGGAAACAGTTTTTCTGTATGTTCATATCCGGTGCTGTTTGCTCCTGTGAAACACATTTGGTCTTATGATGAATCCTTAAATGTGTCTGTCCCGCTGTTAACACCAGTACAGCCGGTCATTATAACTACATCAGCCCAGATGATGTCATCTGGCACCATTTTGTTAAACATTTATCAGAGTTATTTTGATGAAAATAAGTTATTTTGATGTTTGGCATCGTCATTTCAAATTTGAAAGTTGAACAAATACAAAAGTCTATAGTATACAAAACAAGTGGCTTAAACCAAAGGATTCATTTCATGCATTGCTATGTTATGTTATGTTATGTTATGTTATGTTATGTTATGTTATGTTATGTTATGCGATCGACGTCACGGCACATTGGGCATTCCCATGCATGCTCTGTCCTCCGCTGCAGCAGCCATCCTAAAGTCCATTTGCTCACCGTACCCATGAGAAGTTGATTACTATATCTTCTCCCTCTACCACGAAGACGACACTGTCTGGCATGTCCACACCCAACGCCTAATTGTCATGCATTGCACCAGAGTTTACCCCAAATGGCTTAGCCCCTCTCCCAGAAATGGCATGCCATCTGTAAAGAGTATTGGACAAATCCCGTACTCCGTAGTTCCGGCTACATTCCTAGATATTTTTTTAATGCACTCGTGAACAGAACGCTGCAGGATTGGAACTCATGATCTACGGAACTCAAAGCAATGCTTAACCACAGATACCCTCCCCCTTCTCTCCTTCTCTCCACCCCCACTCCCTTCCCCTCCCACGGTGTGTAAGACCTATTTTCTCACACTAAAACCGAATTTCGTATCTACTTTATTTCGTTTCGTGTCGGTAAAATCGTTCTACGTAAACGGAAAAGTTAATTACTTTTACAAATTTACAAAGTTGTGCATAGATTTCATTCCAGCTGCATGTAACGGAGCTATACAGTGCGCTGAAAATCAAACTGCAGAGGAATCTACTACTAATTTCCTTCGTTTGCATGTCGGTCCTATTACGAGGTGTCTGTGGCGTAAACGTTAAATACTCGCCTCTCGTTACGAAGTACTGGGTTTGTTCCTTCTTGATAACCATCGAGATATTTTTTCAGAGATCTCTTTCTCAGTGTACGTGAAAGCGAGTTCCTAGTCATATCGGAGACGGATGATAACACGTAGGTTGAGCACGTAAAAGAACCCTTGACACTTCAAAATCGAGAAGAGCAGGCTGGGAAGCTACTGTCCGTGCAAAATTCATTAGAAAAATTGAGCAATAATATTCCTACAAAATATTTTCATCATCTTCTAAATTACCTCGGGACCTCGCCAGGGCTACGGAGCTCGTGCACTGCACACTGAGATCTTCCTGTGTAAGAAAGAGATGGAACACACATGGTTACTCGCCGAAGTGATATGATAATGTTTCTATCAATCAATCAATCAATTGCTAGGGATATATGTTGGTACTAAAATGAGAAACTTTGACATGGTATTTGTATGGTGTGTGTATGGTGTGTGCATGTTATGTGCCTGGTGTGTGCATGGTGTGTATTTAAAACAGGGCACCGACTGACACATCTTACACGGTACGGTTTGATTGCTGCTCTCTTCTTCTTCTTCACCTTTCAACTCCCAGCGGAGCACAGGTCTTCAACAAACTTCTTCCAGCTCTTCCTCTCTCTTGCGACCCTTTCAACTCTTCCATGTTTTACCTATCCTTTTAATATCAGCTTCCAGCTCTCTTCTCCAGGTCTGTCTAGGACTTCCCCTACACCTCTTTCCCTGCGGGTTCCAAAGCAGTGCCTGTCTTGCAATGCTTCCGGTCGTTCTTCTCAATGTGTTTTCTATCCATCACCCGCGTCTCTTCCTGAGCTCTTTCTCCACTGGTGCCTACTTAGTTTTTTTCTAAGAGTTCCTCGTTTGTAATCTTATCATATCATCTCAGTCCTTCTATTCTACGTAAACATCCATTTACGAAGGTCTGCAGTTTTCTGATGGTTTCTTTTACGTGACATAAATGTGTAACTGGTTGAAAAACCTATCTTTGTGACTTGTATGTGATCCGAGTCTAAGAGCGATTGTACGTTGTGCCAGTTATGCGCCTACAAGTAGACCAGCAAATCCGATCTCTTCGACGCTATTTATTTACTAGAGTAGCTTCCGTAGGCCCGTACCTCAGTCGCCTCTTACGACATGCCTTGTATGTCGCAGTGTTATTATTCTTTGCTCCTTTCAAGCCCGTCAACAGACATGCGGCTCTAGATTCAAATTGTATGAGAGCTGAAAGAAAAAGTTGGTGGTATGACAAGATAACCAGCTCTGAAATACTGCAACGTACTCCTTGTATCCATCATGAGGGTACTCAACAGTAGAAGACTAAGATGGCTGGAATATGTGAGAAGAATGAACAATAGCTGCATACTCCAACAGATGCTGGCTGTTCTGTGATCTTGCGGAAGGGTAGAGGCTCCAATGCAGACCATTGCTTGGATATAAAGTACATCTGTATATTGCCGATGCTCACAATGGGAGGAAAGAAACAATAACACTGCAACCCAGTGGCGGCGCGTGATCGTTTTCGTTGGTGGGGCCAGATACAAATTTTTGGGAAAATCATGGCTTTGGGTTGTTATATTTTAATTTATTAAATAATAAATACACATTACATATTATTTTTGGTGAGACCCGGCCCCTCTGGCCATTAATGACAAGCCACCACTGCTGCAACCTACAAGGCCTGTCGTAAAAGGTGCTTGAGGTAGGGGCCTAGGGAAGCTACTCAAGTAAATAAAAAGTGTCGCATAATTGGAAAAACTGGCCTACTTGTTGGAGTCTGACACAACGGACAATCACTTTTAGGCTGAGATCACATAGAAATCACAAAGAGTGGTTAACAAGTGGTCGATATGGAGCGTTCAAAGAAGAAGAAGCTTAGATATAAGAATAAATACAAGGCCTCAACGAATAACTTTCATATCAGCCCCAACAAGTGGGAAAAACTATCCGATGACAAAGTTAACGGAAAAAAAATGTTACACCAAGTTAAGTTAAGTTAATTGCAATCCTTTACAGTACTTTGCGAATTAACCCCAGCTTTTCAACGCTGTCTGTGATTTTTCTAGGCATTATTACGTTCAGTAGTTTGCCATTGCTTTCTGAACGGGTGGTGTCATCGTCCTTTGTAAAAATTCACGCAAACACTTTGAAACCAAACCGGCCGCAGCGTGATTCGAACTCAGAACGTCGGGGTTAATAGACCAAGTCACTAAGCCACAGACGCCAAAAGGACACCAAGGTCACAGAATCTTTTGAAGAGAAATTCGAGAAGAAAGAAAACAAGGAAGTCCCAGTCACACACTTATCATATGACTGCTTTTAAAAACGATTATGGCTATATAATTCTAAACATGGGTATGTTTAACCACCGAGCCACAGGAACCACACAGTATGCATACCCTTTGAAATGTTATACTGAAGACTGGCCACCTAGCCCAGAGTGCTGTTACGTCAGTTTAGTAACCAATTAAAAATAATCAAAGACGATCAAATCGTCCTAAAGACTTCAGTGGCGAGCACAAGGGTTTAAAAGCCGAAGGTTAACTTCATTGGCCCCATATGGCTCGGTCCATCTCCGCAGAAATGGCACGCTACCTGCCGAGAGTATTGCACAAAGCACGAAACTGTAGCTCCGGCAACAATCCTAGTTGTCTCTGGAAAAAACTACCCTCTTGAACAGAAGGCCGCGGTCCGGGTTCAACCACTCAGCTAGAGACCCCAGCAATGGCATCTTACTTCTAAAAGTATACAAATATCTATTTTATTTCAGATTTGACTTTCTGTCTTTTTGTCAAATACAAATCTGACAATTTGGGATGCACCTATCCTAGATGCGTAGGAGGAGCCTGTGAACCGAGGCGTAATGCATTCTCGTTGTTGACATAAACTAAACATCTCACAACGAGTGACTAAACTGAGAACGAGAATGAACCTGTGAACAAACAAACAAACAAACAAAGAAATACAATTAGTAAAAATGAATTAATTCAGATAAGAGTTTTTGCATGATTTCAAACATGATATAAACGGACATAGCTGTCACTCCATATAGGGACAACAAACAGTTGACGACAATATAGATGAAAGACAATAGGATGGACAGACATAAGATATTTGCACACATAACACTGCACATTAGGGTAGGAACTGTAGGAGATACAAGAACGTAATAGTGACGTAGGTTGACAACAACATTCCTAGACGAGAGATTTTTTTTTCCCGATCCAGAAGCACTTGAGCTTTCAGCTCTTCAGCTCGATGCCATGGACATCGTAACCCTTCGGTTCGGTGCCACGAACACCGTAAATCTGGGGAATATGTGGCTTTTTCTGCCATCCCGTGGAATTGAATCCGCACACACAGAGGCATAGTCACCCGTAGTCCAACGCGCTACGAACACGCTGGGCAGACGGGCAAAGGCGATAGATAGAGAAGTACCTCTGAAGTCGGCGAAGACCCGCATGCGTGGCAAGGGACACCAGTCAAATGACAAAGCAGGCTTTCACGCAAAAAGTAGTCAGATGCGCCATACCAGGCGTCGTAGCTAAAGCTCGAATTCACAGTGGGCAAACGCAGAAGAAGAAACGAATAGAAAGGGACCGTTATGACTAGCCGGTGTGGACGGACCTAAAGAAAGATAGACGATAGTAACTAGTTGAAATAGTTAACCTATAATGTACGTGAAGATGGATGTTACAATAAAGATGAACCACAATTGACATACCAGTCGCTGTCACTGTGGTTGGCATGATAGTATAGAGCCATCGTTACACTCACCAGCCATCCTGACATTCGATCAAGAGATACCAACAAGCCAAACCATAACTAGAACAACAAGTAACATTACCAACCCCTGAGCTCTACAACAACTACAATGCAAGATGTTAAAATTGAAGCTCAGCACGTAATCACAAAGTACTGTAATAATAATAATAATTAATTCCTCTCGTACCGTTATACGTTACATAGGGCCTGCAAGTAATTTCTCCATACCGCTCTATCCCGGGCAACTCGCTCAACTCCTCCTGCCTCTCTCAGCAAAGTTCGCTGCAGGGTCTCCTTAGGTCGACCTCTCTTTCTTGAACCCTTACAGCCCACTTCAATGCCTGCTTTGATATTCGTTGATCATTTCTCCTCAAGTGTGCCCAACATATCTCCATCTTCTCTTTCTTATAACGTTTCTAATGAAAATCTGGAAATAAAAAACTGTTTGTTTTTGTTTTTGGTCGTCCATTTGTATTTTTTAAATGTGTCACTCATGTTGCTCGTTTGCTTGATAAAGGCCTTGTTGGTTGAAACGTTGCTGTATTTTGTCATTGTTTTTGTAATTTGTAAAACTACAGTACTTTGTGATTACGTGTTTTGCCAATCAAATAGTTTTACTGCAGTCTCATCTGTTTTGTGAATAATTGAAGCTCAGAACAGATCAAATACATCTGAACAAATGTCTCCTGTATATATTTTTTTTTAAACTCAAAAAAACTGTCGATACTACCTATAGTACAGCTATTAGGGCGGTCTAGGACAGGTGGAACGTGAGCCTGCGGAATTTAATGGACGTATGGCTAGTGCAGTCGTCGCAAAGTTGTTCAGGTTAGGATTTTACATTTATGCCCACAACAGAAAAAAATTCTTCAGCGTACTGTGAATTTATTCTTCTTCTGCGTTCTCACTAGATTGGGATTTCTGATTCTCTAATAAAGGCAGCCGATTGTCTCTGATTATCAGCCACGTCATACAGTTTGTCTTCGGCGTTCTCACTACATTGGGATTTTGGATTCTCTAATAAAGGCAGCCGTCTGTCTCTGATTATCAGCCACGTCATACAGTTTGTCTTCTGCGTTCTCACTAGATTGGGATTTGGATTCTCTAATAAAGGCAGCCGTCTGCCTCAGATTATCAGCCACGTCATACAGTTTGTCTTCTGCGTTCTCACTAGATTGGGATTTTGGATTCTCTAATAAAGGCAGCCGTCTGTCTCTGATTATCAGCCACGTCATACAGTTTGTCTTCTGCGTTCTCACTAGATTGGGATTTTGGATTCTCTAATAAAGGCAGCCGTCTGCCTCAGATTATCAGCCACGTCATACAGTTTGTCTTCTGCGTTTTCACTAGATTGGGATTTTGGATTCTCTAATAAAGGCAGCCGTCTGTCTCTGATTATCAGCCACGTCATACAGTTTGTCTTCTGCGTTCTCACTAGATTGGGCGCCCGAGTGGTTACCGGGGCCCAAATTTGGTGTAAAGAATAGAACCACTGTTACCTGCCACGCATGTCGTATGAAGCGGCTAAGGAGGTTTGGCTGAAATCGGATGCACATGTCCTAAACGTGTAGAAGTCTATGCGTTTAGGGGCCTACCAAACCAATGTGCAACGTATACACGTTCTTGGCAGAGATCAAACATATCACAAAGAGTGATTGAAATTGGTCGTAAAGAACGAACGCAAAGGAGAAGAAGACTAGATTGGGATTTCGGATTCTCTAATAAAGGCAGCCGTCTGCCTCAAATTATCAGCCAAGCCATACAGTTTGTCTTGGACACTAGTGTAAGTGAGCCACCTCTTTCTTCTCAAGTCTGCATACTGGGGGCAGTTCTGTAGGATATAATTCCTATGATTTCTGCTTCCCCGTTTGTGCCGACCTCTTCCTGTAGTAAGTTTTGGCCACCCTCGTGATGGTGGGTCTGACATTCTTACTGTGTGGCTAAATCTCGAGGCAGATTGGCGACCGTAGAATCCGTTATCCCATTCCGCATTGTGAGGGTCGTTGCACCATGTTATGCGCCTTACGGCCTGGTGCATCCGTTTTCTGCAAGCATTTGTTTCGGGCTAGCATTCCCTAGCGGACATATGCATCCTATTTCAACCAAACCTCCTTAGCCGCCTCTTACGACATGAGTGGCAGGTAACAGTGGTTCTATTCTTTACGTCCCAAATTTGGGCCCCGATAATCACTCGGGCGGTACTATGAATTGAACAGAGGTCTCCCACATGAGAGCTGCGCTCTAACCCATTAGACCAGACGCTCCTCCTCGTCTAAATAATTTCAAATCCATGTGGTCATAGTGTATAGTCGTCGACTAGTTTCCAAGCTGTGATAGAGTAATCTTACTATCTGAGAGTCAAATTAGAAAGTTAAGCAAATATAATTGTTAGAAACTGTATATACACTAACGACAAAGAAATCAACAACTTAAACATGGAAGACAACAAAACTGTGTGCTCAAGTGATCGGAATTTAAGTGCGGTCTCTACCATACTGATCTCACAACGCAAGGCTTTCTAACGAGAATGATGACGCGCTTTCCCCCAGCGCACATCCCAGGAGACTGCGCATATTTGAAACCATTCTCTGAGATTGAGTTCTGCCAGAATAGATGGGAAGGGTCGATGATGAAAATAAGTGCTTGGGCGCCCTGATTTGGGTCACTGCTCCCATGCCGTGAGTTTCCTGCCCCTACGCAAGCACTCTTCCCGGTCTTATCAACTTCCGGTAAAGCCCGCCATTACCGGAATAGCTCCCCACGGAATGCTACAAATCTATTGGCCTATCGCTCCGACCAATCAGCACCCTCGTTAATTATTCGCTCGTCTATTTGTTTTCCTGTAACAATCAACTTTAAAATGTCCATTAATTGAGAGGGAATTTTAAAATGTCCATTAATTGAGAGGACATTTTGAAATGTCCATTAATAGACTTAGATTGATTAATAGGACCATCATCACTGCACTTTAGTGAACAACCATATGTGGTCCGATCTCTTTCTTACACATCAAGAGCTCAGCGACAGTGCACGAGCTCCGTAAAACTAGCGAGGGCTTTATTTGTACGTTTAAAGATGGTGAAATTTATTGCAGGAATTTTACTTGTATCTCTTTTCAAATGAGTTTTTCCCGGGCTGCGACTTTCCAGCCTGTTTGAAAAAGACTTGGAACATGTACAGTAATTGACAATGATCCTATTGCATCTAATACAGCGGTTCCCAAACTTTGCATTACCGTATGCCACCTTTTAAATACATTTTGCTGCCGCTGACCCCAAAAGTTTCCATTTACGAAAATTTTCCAGCGATGGAGTTATTATTACACAACACCAACAGTCAAGCTGGCTACAATTTCTCAGACTGCGAGAAACTTTAAATGATCTTTTACTTTTTTCCTCTCAAACATTTAGACTCCGGTCTGATCCGGGTCCTTTGATTTCACAACGGAACTAGTTTACCACTGTTTTTATACATGTTTTATATATGTTTTATACATTTTTATACATGTTTTATACATGTTTTATATATGTTTATCAAATGTATTTGTCTGTTTGAAATGTCAAAGGTTATAATATTTCTTTAAGCGTTTGAGAACCCCATGTGAGTACCTCGTAGACCACTGTGGGTCCACGGACCCCATTTTGGGAAACCCTGATCTAGTACATTCAACAGTTAATATTAACTTCATATTATGATTCACTCTTATTTGATCTGTTATTGTTTCATTACAGCTGATTACTCCGCCTACACATCGACGCCTCCTTACTCTCAGTACTCCGGTACACCTTACTCAACAGACTCTTCCTCCTGGAATATCAGAAACACTGCCAACCTTATCAGTAAGTACATTAATGATATCACTATCATGTGTCTTCAATTTTGGACCATATTCTCTACAATAGTTCTTCGTGTCAGCACGCTTGTATTGCAGGAGTCACTACAATGAAATAAAACAGGACCCAGTCAGCGCATGTAAACCATTGCTCTTTGGCGTAGGTCTAAGCCCAAATTTACGGCACTAAAAAAGATAAAGAGTGATTACCTTACGCTGCGTATGGAAAGACCTCACCAAAGGCAGGAAGCCGTTAGAGAAGTCACCCGTTATGCCTTCACTAAAACTAACTCTGTCCGAGAAAGAGTTACAAGGACAATAGGTCTCCTGCAATGATCACTTTTGAAGGATCTAAGCTTCAAGTACCTCGGAAGTCGGCGAGGCTGCCCATATTGGTTGAGGGACGCCTGTAAAAGGGTAATATAGGCCCACGCAAAAATCAGTCAGAAGCGCAATACCAGGTGTCATGACTTTACGCCTGAATTAACAGCGGGCGTATGAAAGAAGAGGAAGAAATCAAACAGACATTCAAGTAAAAGTCAGTAAGAAGCGCCATACATGGCGCCCTGACTACGCCTGAATTCATAGCGGGCGAACGCAGAAGAAGAAGAAGCACCCAATACACCATTTTTTCAAAGCATTAAAATAATGTTATTCCTCGCTTCATTTGTTGTCTTAAGTTTAAACGTTATTTTATATTATACAGATTTAACTTCAACTTATTTTTTTGTTATATTTCGTTTCAAATCTGGTACCCACAAACTTCTTCTAATATCTCAATAAACCTTGCTTGAAATACAACGTAATTTTGCATGTGGTGTTCGATTTCCAATGACATTATGAATATATAATTTAAATTTATGTAGGTACCGCCGTTTTACTGAAGCGGCGATTTTCTTTGATCTTTGACTACCTAATAATTATTTTGGTAGCACAAAATAGAATTTACAGTAATAAAACAAATTTAACACTTTTGATAAGGCATACGTGTATCCACATTTTTCGCGTGAGTGGAAATCTTACAAAAAGAAATGGCTTTACTTCAACTTGTACCTTCATTTCGATACAGTTGTCATGTTAAGAGGTCAGGATGATTGTGGTAGTCTTGAAAAGGACCAGATGTAAACATTGATGACAATCTCATACAAATATCTGTATTGCTTATTTTTTTACTAGACGACCTCGGAACTTTGTCTTCTTGTGCCACTACATTGTGGTATGATGCATTGTCCATTATCAGACATGAGGGACTATCTCATGTCGGAAGTATAGTTTTCTCAATCCACTCTCTAAATATATGACCGTTCATTTATGTGTGGCAATCTCGATTATCGGTCGATTTCGAAATAAATAGGAGTTGACCATACTTCAACAACCCATTTTGTCTACTGCCTGGCATGTGCAATTATATAACGCTGCCCTTTGCCACTTGGTACTAATTTCTTAATCGTTTCATCTGCCATGTTTCGTTTCGTTGGTGTATGTATGATGGACATTAATGCAGGAGTCTGTGTTTCTGTATGACATTCTGAGCAAGCTTTATTCTGTGCATGTGGTGGTTGAGCCTGCAGTGACCTGTTCTTAGGCGAAAGATTGTTGTGTGCTGTTTTCTGTTTAGTTTCCTGATGTGATCTTGTGGGTGTTTGCTGTGGGTTTGTTGCTCACTACTTGTATATATTATATGGGATATATATAATCGTGTTATTGATTTAATCGATTTATCATAATATATTTATACATGTATATTCTCAGATTCCCCCTACTACTACCCTCCCACCATGCATTCAGAGCTAGCATCGTCCAGCATCCCCACAAAAACATAATGGATAATGTGTGCTCACTTCACAAGTTCATTTCGATGTCCGCCACTCAAGATTGTCTCCTTCAAGATGATACACAAGTCAAGGCACATTACACAACCTTTATTAAGTGTTACCAGGTCGGAGACTCGACCTGAGCTGACCAGATAAATCAGATATTCATTATAAATAATTTATTCTTATGTATATGTTATTGCCAGGTAACACTGATATGTAAACAAACAAAAAAAAACATTTATAACCATAATATAATTTCTGATTTCTTGAACGAAGTTTTGCAATAAACATTCTTCTTTTTTCTTCCCCTTCGATCCCAGGAAGGCATAGGTCTGCAACCAAGCCTTTCCAAGCCTACCTATCCAAGCCCATCTTTTCCAGATCTACTTCTTGCAGGGTCCTTCTTCTTCCTCAGGTGGTGAACTATGAATTTCCCTGGTTGTGGTTTCTGTAGCTATCTAGTGTTTTTTTTACTGGGTGGAGTAGCTAGCCCCACGATCAACTTCCTTTGTCGCCTCTTACGACATGCGTGGCAGGTAACAGTGATTCTATTCTTTACAACCCAATTTAGGCCCCGGTAACCACTCGGGCAAATGAACATTATTAACACAGCTTATACATCTTCTTCTGCGAACCCCTGGAATTATGAATTTTCACTCTTTTTCCTTTAGTGCAACGGGAGACGAGGGTGGGTTGGTGGGGGAGTACCCGGCTTTCTTTAAAACTCAGAAACCTCCAACAGCTCCAGGCGTGTAGTGCTATGCTTAGTGCTGCAGAAACCTCCAACAGTTCTAGGCGTGTAGTTCTATGCTTAGTGCTGTGGAGACTCCTACTCAGGTAGGGTTCAAAGCTGATATATATATAAATAAATAGCGTCTGCAGCTTAGGCGGTAGTAAGCTCGATCACAACCCAAGCGTATCTAGTTCAAACCCCGCTTCTGGATATTTGGAAGCAAATTTGTTCGCGTAGGTTTTTACGAACGGAAAAATATACCTCCACCGTTCGGAAAGCAATGGTTTAATTAAATATAAAACTAACGACAATCCCACGATTCGATCACGGGGCTTTCTCAAGGAGACATATAAAAAAAATGAACACTTCTTTTCTCTTCCACCATTTACTTCTTTATAGAAGTGTTGGAGGGGGGACGTAGTGATCTTGTGTGTGCTTGTTTCAGGGCACTTTGTAAGCTGATATTCATTTTCGTAAGGTTGTTCTTGATGCCGTCACTCCATCTTTAGCGTGGTCTTCCTCCCTAAATGAACACTAAATAAACTAGGAACATAGATCTCAATAGGAAGAAGTACTGGAGATTCCATACATGAATAATTAGAAATTTGAAATGAACACTTTAAATCTAAAACACGTACCCATTCTCAAAATTGTTCTTGTTTGAATCTCAAGAGGGTTATTGATTGCATTTTCTGCAAACCTGGTGTCATATTAAATGCATTAATGTGTCCACATTCCACTTGGTTCATGCACACTTAGCTCGTGTACATTTGGCTCATTTGCACTTGTGTCATGTACACTTGGCTCATTTGCACCTTAGTTGTGTACGTTTGGCTCATTTGCACCTTGACTGTGTACATTTGATTCCTGGGAAATGTAATCCTCTGTGTTTAGTTTATGTAGACTTGACTCATGTTACACTTGATTCATGTGCACTTGCCTACTCATGTGCACTTGCCTACTCATGGACACTAGACTACTCGTCTACACTAGACTACTCATGTACACTAGACATTTAACTTACTTGTGCACTTGACTTCTCATGTACACTTCATCCCTCATGTACACTTCATCCATCATGTACACTTGACCCCTCATGTACACTTGACTTCTCATGTACACTTGACTATGTTGCGCTTGATGTATATTTATTTTGTATTTAGTTCCGACCAGATCACTGTATATTCAAACAGCTCAAATTATTTCTTCAATTATTACAAAATGCTCAAAATTATTCTCAAAATGTAATAATGATCATTATTCTGTAATATTTATGTATGTGACTATTTGCTTATGCGATTGTGTGTGCGAGAGAGAGAGAGAGAGAGTGGTGGAGGGAACTTCCATGCGAAAAGTAAAACTGTTTTGATTTTTGTGTATAACTTTGATATTATATTCCCCTCGTACCGTTATACGTTACATGGGGACCTGCAATCAATTTCTCCGTACCGCTCTATCCTGTGCAACTTGTTCAATCCCTTCTATATTATAGAGTCCGCTATATCTCGCCTCTCTTAGTAAAGTCTGCTTCTAGGTGCCTCTCTTAGTAAAGTCTGCTTCTAGGTGCCTCTCTTAGTAAAGTCTGCTTCTAGGTGCCTCTCTTAGTAAAGTCTGCTTCTAGGTGCCTCTCTTAGTCAAGTCTGCTTCTAGGTGCCTCTCTTAGTAAAGTCTGCTTCTAGGTGCCTCTCTTAGTAAAGTCTGCTTCTAGGTGCCTCTCTTAGTAAAGTCTGCTTCTAGGTTCCTCTCTTAGTAAAGTCTGCTTCTAGGGCCTCTCTTAGTAAAGTCTGCTTCTAGGTGCCTCTCTTAGTAAAGTCTGCTTCTAGGTTCCTCTCTTAGTAAAGTCTGCTTCTAGGGCCTCTCTTAGTAAAGTCTGCTTCTAGGGCCTCTCTTAGTAAAGTCTGCTTCTAGGTGCCCTTATGGATTATTGTCTTCTTGAAACCTTGCATCCCACTTTAATGAAAACGTTGATATGCCCTGATAAAAGATGTGTATTAGGATGTGATGAAGCAACATCTTCTTGTTGGCTACTGCTGTCTTTGAGCGTATTCAACCTTTAGCCTGACAAAAAGCAGACAAGCGTAATAAGTAAGGAATCATTATTCAGGCCACGAGGTATAGACTAGGAATATGTCAAACAGCTCTCTGCCAGTGGCAGTAGGTGGAACAGACACAGAAGCTTGTTCTGCACGACTGTCCTCTCTTGTGTGAGATGAGAAGCAACATGTGGCCACACTCAGTTGACCTAAAAACTAAGCTTTGGGGACACCTGTTGACCTGAAGCTGACTGCCCAGTTTGTGGTCCACAGTAAACTAAACGCATGACCAGAGATCACTAAAGAATCATTTTAAAAATAAAAAACTTTTGTTAATGCCCGAATATCGCTTTTCAGAACAGTGTTGTAAAGGTGGAATATGATCAATAAATAAACAGGGTACAAGTATTAACCCTTTCGCTGCTACATACTTTCCGAAGGCTGAGCTATAAATAGCTACTCTTTGTTTCTAGGTCACGAACGTGAATGTACGCCTATAGCAGTTACAGTAGAAATGTATAACGTGTTAACAGGTCTTTAGCCCACAGAGGAGAGATAATAACAGATGTGGTATTGCGTTTTTAGAAGTGAATGGGGAAACGTATATATACGTCCTTAGCAGCTAAAGGGCTAATAGCTTCCTTGTTTTCATCTTGTAATGGTGGAACAGGAGTCTGTGGAATTTAATGACCACATTGCTAGTGCAGTCGCCGTGAAGCTGTTACGATTAAGATTTTTTATTTTATTCCTGCAACAGAAAAAAGTCATTGGCCTTATAGTGGATTGAACACGAGTCTCCCGCAAGGAGGCCGCGCTCTAATCCATTGGCCAGACGCTTAGGTTACTGCGGTTAGGATTTTTTTTATGCCCGCAACAGAAAAAAAGTCATTTGCTTTACAGTGGATTGAACACGGGTGTCCCGAATGGGAGCCGCGCTCTAATCCATTCGGTCAAACGCTCCTTGAAGTTAAATACCACGAGATATTTTGAGGAGTATGGTGTAAGACCCGTATTTTTCATTGACCGTCTTTATACGATGTGTGATGTGGTCAACATCACGCCGGCAGTATAAGAAGTTAGTTTGTTCCTTTCGTGTCAAAGGCGGCACATAGGGCAGAGGTTTTAGATCTCCATTTGATGCGGTTCGTTGCTAGCAGTTGGAGATCTCGTATGGTCTACATCCCAATAGTTTACTTTCTTGTAGGATTGTTCTTCGAAGAGTGGTCTTAGGTCTTCCACGTTTTCTTTTCCCAACTGGTGACCACATAAGTGTACAAAGTAGAAGTATAAATTACAACTTTTTTTTCTTGACTATTGTTATTGTACCGAAACTCATGTATAGAAGAATGATGAGAATCCCATGGACTGCTAAAATGACTATTGTTGAGGTGTTGAATGAGATCAAGACACAGAGAAAGCTTATCATCAATATAAGAAAGAGGCAGTCATCATTTTTCGGGCATGTGATGAGGAGGGAGGTTTAGAACACATTGAGACAACCGGTAAAATCGAGGGTAGACGAGACAGGGAAAGACAGAGAGGAAAAATTTTGGATAGCCTGACTTCATGGCACGGTAGAGCGTCAACATCTGAGTTGATAGCGAACACCAACGACAGAGATTTATGGAGATTCATGATCGCCCACGCCAGCCGGCACGGTACCTGATGATGATGACCGAAACTCATGAACAAAAATAGTTTTATTTTGTGTCAGTTTATCTGGAGTATATGTAACGACGTTATGTATTTTTAATTTGTGTATAGATGAATCTCATTGCAAATTTTTACTATTCTGTCTTAATATACAATTACATTGCTGAATGTTATTCGTATTACAGCCTGTGTTGAAGATCTTCTTTTGACATCACACAGTTACCGGGTTGTTACCCAGTGTCATGGTTTTCTGTTTTTGTCTTGCGCTGTTCTGGGGGATTGGGTGATTGCTATTTTTGCTACTTCACAGGATTCTGCTATGCCATCTAACCATCTTTTTCGTGGTGTTCCTCTCACCTTTTTTCCCGATGTTCTGTTGTAGAAGACTCTGTATACATTGGCGCTTGGATGCATTCTTATTAAGTGGCCAAACCAGTTTATTCTTTGTTTTTCAATGTAATTCAAGCAAGGTTCTGTCCCAACTTTCTTTCTTATGCTGACGTTGGTGACTCTATCTTTTCTGATGTTGTTGGTAACATTTCGCAGTCACCTCATTTCCCATGTAGTTATTTTTTGTGACTGTGCTTTGCTCCATGTTTGTTCCTGGTAGCACAAAGTAAGTATGAAAATGCTGTTGATCATCTGTTGCTTAGCTGCCTGTGAGAAGATGCTTAGTATCTAGAAAGTCTTCGTTTGTTGCTCCTAGTTTTCTTAATGTTCTGTGGAAACCATTGCCCTGATCGTTCATTTCCTTCTCTTCCAGAAACCATGTCCGTCAGTACTGCCCTCTCTATCT
Organism: Arion vulgaris; assembly: GCA_020796225.1. NCBI lineage: Eukaryota > Metazoa > Mollusca > Gastropoda > Stylommatophora > Arionidae > Arion > Arion vulgaris. The sequence continues at coordinate 10,339,614 of CM036767.1, forward strand.
ACGAATTCATTGTCACATTCAATGTAACCAAAATAATTTGTTGCCCCCCTGATATGATGTTGTTTATGACGTGTTTCGCCTTGTTACATACATTTACTGTAATCTTTCCTTGTATTGTTTATGAGGAACTGTTTTTCCATGTTCAGATATTGTCTGATGCATATATTTCTCATTTTAACTGTCCTGGAAGTTGTCAGTTATCATTTTTCTGTCACGTTGTGTAGTTTTTTTTTAAATGTTTTGGTTTGCCTAGAATTCATTCTATTTTGTAGCATCAACCAGTTTCTTTGAAATTGAGTTCTTTCTGGATAGATCTATTTATTCTCTTCTCTGTCCAAAGCTGAAACCTCTTCTCTGCCTATGATATGTTTCCTAAGTATATATATATATATAAAAGGTGTTCAAGATAAAAGCAGCACCGTCAAGGTGTCAATCTGACATATGTTTATGAAACCGAGGTTTATGAGGTTCAATTATGACGTAGTATAGGTCAAGTGAGCGAGTCTTTATGTGATGGTGTGTCATTTTGATGCGGGAAAGTGCGATGAACAAATTTGACAAAGGATGAGCTAGTCAGAACCGGTTTAAATAGTAAATAGACAAAACGCAATGTGTACCTGGCAACTTTTAATTTGTCAATTGGTCTGCTTTTATCTTGAACACCCTCTGTATATAAATATATATATATGTAAGAGTGAGAGGAAGACCTAGAAGACGATGGGTGCAAGATATCAATGACGATCTGAGAATGACTGTTGCTGACTTCGGTCAACTTGCTCAGAACATAGCTTTTCAGGACTGCTGTCATGTGAGCCTGGTTCAGGAGGGACAAACTACTTGATGATATATATATATATTGCTCTATATGTTGAAGCGTAGACTTGTTGTTGTAGTGTTCAACAATGCTGCGTAGTGGTACACGTTGCAAACATACAAGTGTGTATGTACGTATAGATAAAGTGTGGTGTGCAATGTTTCTCATTTTGTGAAAGATCAGATATTATAACTTTACGGTAACAAATACTGTTAGTTTTTAACAATAATTTCATTGGGTAATTACTGTAATGAAAACTTGCTAATCTTCAATTAATTCATTTTTAAACGTACGTTCTCAAATCATATAATTTACACCACAAATCTACAATAATGTATATTGAGGTCATATACAATACTGCATAGACTCTATTTACATTTCCGGTGTACAGAATCTCAAAAACTCATTTACATTTTTCATGTACACAGTTATTGAAGAGGTCATTTACGTTTTTAATGTATGCAGCTATTGAAGAGGTCATTTACATTTTGCATGTATACAGCTATAGACGAGGTCCTTTACGTTATAGATAATATAATATTTTAGGATGTCATTTATATTATATATGGAGAGGTTACATCGATCCGACGAGTCTTTGTGTGTGGTGGTGAGGTATCGTAACTGCCACAGGCCCTAAAAGTACAAAGCTCGAGTCACATGTGAAGCGTTTATGCTAGTTTCCAGTGATCCCTGATCTCAATGTATGTGTGATCGAGTTCCTAGTCCTATCGCTAAAGAATGAGAAAACATATTTTCCTGTTCAAATTGAGCCTGTAAAAAAACTCTTGGTATTGTAAAATAAGTAGGCTGGAAAACCGCAGCCAGGCAAAAAAACTTTATTAAGAGTTTAAAATATAAATCTTAAGCACATTCGATTTCTGTGAAACTTTTTTTCTTTACTAGTGTAGCTTCCCTAGACCACTACCTTAGTCACCTCTAACGACATACATTGTAGGTCGCAGTGGTACTGTTCTTTGTTCCCCTTGCAACACACGAGCGGTATTTTTATATGAAAACAATTATAGTAAAAGCAGTAATTAATAACATTGAGATTCCCTATATCTCTGTTTGTTTGTTTGTCTGTGGCACAGTGAATATTTATCCAAACATTGCATTCACTTTCACGCACAGATTTGTCTCATATCTGCAAGGGAGACAATCTCGCTAGGGGAAATAAATGGAATTGGGCTAATCTACTTTCTGAGAAAACAAGGGGAGATAAATTCCATGATTACGTGACAACATTAAAGTTATTGTTTAGAAGAGATGATCTGTTGGATAACTTGTGAAAATCAAATTAACAGCTTGACAAAATTGACACTAGGGTTAGGCATACTGAAATTTGGAGTAGTTGGGTGGGTTGTGCTGAGTGGTTGAGACCTCTGCCTGTTGTTCTGAAGTTCGGAGATTCGAATCCTCTTTTTTCTTCTTCTTCGAAAGCTCCATATTTACCACTTTTCTTTTTCCTCCGATCCTTCAGCCCTTTGGCTCGGTGCCATGGACATCGTAACCCTTCGGTTCGGTGCCATGGACATCGTAACCTTCGGTTCGGTGCCACGAACACCGTAAATCTGGGGAATCTGTGGCTTTTTCTGCCATCCCGCGGAATTGAACCCGCACACACAGAGAGATATTCACCCGTAGTCCAACGCGCTACGAACACGCTGGGCAGACGGGCTGACCACTTGTTAAATCATTCTTTGTGATTTATATGGGATTTTAGCCCCAAAGCCATTGTATGTTGGACCAGTTATGCCCCTATAACAATAATAATAAAAAGCCCATAACCCGTTAGGGTCGTAAGGGTATCACTGTGGAAACATCAGCACAAAAAGCACACCATGAATCTCTGTCTTACTGCCCTACATATAGGCCGGGAAAATCCGATTTCTGCAACGCTTTTTATTTACTAGAGCAGCTTCTCTAGACCCTTACCTCCCTCGCATCTTACGACATGCCTTGTAGGTTGCAGTATTACTGTTCTTTGCTCCCCTTGTAAGCCCCGACAATATACTGGCGAACATGACTTTCCATCTTCAGTAGAAGAGCAATGATATTCGCAAGTACCCGAGTCCAGCTAATATATTGCAACTGGTTCCGGGAGTCCTTTAAAAACAGACATATAGAACATGAAGAACAAGACATTTTAAGCATAGATATTCACAATTATAAGATAATTTCTTGAATTCTCTTTAACAATATCAATTTTCCAATACTTCTCGATTTGTCTATTTTCCAATACTTCTCGATTTGTCTATTTTCCAATACTTCTCGATTTGTCTGTTTTCCAGTACGTCCCGATTTGTCTGTTTTCCAGTACTTCTCGATTTGTCTGTTTTCCAGTACTTTTCGATTTGTCTGTTTTCCAGTACTTCTCGATTTGTGTTTTCCATGTTTTGCTCGATTTGTCTGTTTTCCCTGTATTGATCGATTTGTCTATTTTCCAGTACTTTTCGATTTGTCTATTTTCCAGTGCTTCTCGATTTGTCTATTTTCCAGTACTTTTCGATTTGTCTATTTTCCAGTACTTCTCAATTTGTCTATTTTCCAGTACTTTTCAATTTGTCTATTTTCCATTACATTTCCTAAAGAGACATACCTGGTGGGTGTCTGTAAACCTAGAGTACTGAGCTCGATCACAACCCAAGAGTACCTGGTTCAAACCCCGTAGCGGACAAATTAGTTCCCGTGGATTGTTACGAACTGTAAAACCAGACCTCGCCGTTCAGAAAGCAATGGCAAACTACTGAACGTATAAGTGGTGCCTATAAAATTAACGACTCGTTTACTGTTGATGATGGCGTAGTCCTGTAAAGGATATGCCACGATTTGTATTTCATTTCAAGATACGACCCAGTTTTCTGTGTTTAACCGTGGCCCCCTACATCATAAGGCCGATTAGCTCAGACGGGAAAATCTCAATTCATGTTTAAGGGTGGCTGGTTTTTATAAGTGTTTAATAGAACAATGTGAGATTTTCTGCAATTCTACTACGAGTCCATTGTTTTTTATTGGCGAAACACGTAATAACAAAGTACTGTAGTTTTACAAAATACAACAACAATGACAATACACAGCAACGTTTCTACCAAAAGGCCTTTATCAAGCAAGCGATATAGCTGTCATAAATTTACTGCAGTCTCCCCCTATACCGAGATTGATTATTTATTGCTGAAAAATGTTAATAATACTGATTTTCCTTAGAGTTTAACTTCTTCTTCTTCTTTGCGTTCGTTCTTTACGATCAATTTTAATTACTCTTTGTGATATGTTTAATCTTTGCCAAGAACGTGTATACGTTGCACATTGGTTTGGTAGGCCCCTAAACGCATAGACTTCTACACGTTTAGAACACATGCATCCGAATTCATCCATACCTCCTTAGTCGCCTCTTACGACATGCGTGGCAGGTAACAGTAGTTCTATTCTTTACACCACAAATTTGGGCCCCGGTAACCACTCGGACGAGTGTTTAACTTAATTTGTCAAATAATATAACCTTGATTAAATATGTTGTGTTGTTTTAAAATGAATTTCTCTTTATCTTACAATACTGGAATGCGAGGTCACGTGAAGGTTGTGGTCTGATTTCCGAGAACTTTTATCTGAGCTCGTCTGCCTTGTGTTATCGGAGTCCACGGTTTAACCTAACCATGTTTTCAATATTTTGTTGCAAAACATAAATTGAACTTTTCTTGAAATGAAATCATTGCTTGCGATAAACCTTTATTATTATTATAATTACAACCAGTGGCGGCTCGTGATCCTTTTGTTGGTGGGGCCAGACATAAATTTACGGAAATATCATGGTTTCGGTGGGGTTATATTTTAATGTATAAAATAATAAATACACGTTTCAACTTTTTTTATATGGCCCGGCCCCACTAGCCCTTAGTGACGAGCCGCCACTGATTAGAACTATTACTACATTGCTGGATATTACTATTGATTGTATTACATGCTACATTACAGGCAGATTAAATATTATTACTGGTATTACATTTCCAAGAAAGATATTCCCCTCTATACATTTATTACATTTATATTTTACTATGTTTTACAGTAATTATATAACAACGTATATCCTTTATTGATTGTATTTCTGACCTTGGTGATATTTCTCTAACTGATGCTATAACGCCATCTTGTATAAGCTACTGTAACACTCTTAATTTTGGTGACTTCTCATAATGTTTAAAATACTTTTAAAACTTGTTCAATCATAATTACATCTGTTATGAAAACTCATTATTATTGCTCACGCATTAACTGTTTTACAGTAGTATTGTTTCATAGACTGATATTATATTTTTTATGAGTTCATTTTTTTTTTTTTTTTTTTTAAATATATGTATATTACATATCATAAAAATCCAATCCGAGTTTGTTTTTTTAATTTTTTTAAATTTTTTTTTAAATTATAATATATATGAATCTTGCCAATGAAGAAATATCACATTTTAGATTGATAGTTTTGTTGTGTACAACATCCTGACTTCTTTGAATGATAAAAAAAACATATCTTTTCATTTTTCATTGCATTAATTATTAATCGCCTTTGTTAACAGATATTTACCACGAATAAATGTTTTACCACTACTATCTTTATATTTTTTTTTCTTTCTTTATGTTGTTGATGTTACTGATGTTGTCGTTGTTGTTTGTTGTTGTTGCTATTTTGCTGTTCTTGGGGATGTTGTTAATGTTTTCGATGTTTCAGCTAATGTTTATGTTGTTGAAGTTCGAAATAAGGGGAAAACTGCAGTAAAACTTGGTAAATAGCGAAACACGTACAAACAAAGTACTATAGTTTTACAAAATACAGAAACAGTAACGATAAACAGCAACGTTTCGACCAAAGGCCTTTATCAAGCAAACGACACAACAGGAGTATATGTAAAACTCCTGTTGTGTCGTTTGCTTGATAAAGGCCTTTGGTCGAAACGTTGCTGTTTATCGTTACTGTTTCTATATTTTGTAAAACTATAGTACTTTGTTTGTACGTGTTTCGCTGTTGTTGAAGTTCAAGCTTTTGTTCTTGCTGCAATTATTGTTTCTGTTGTTGTTCTTATTACCGTTGTTGGTGTTGAACTGTTTCTGCAACTTAAGATCTAAAATCAAAATGACTCAGAACCAACTATAAACTTATGTGTCTGTGGACTCAGGTAAGAAATTTGGGGAAATCAGACCACAACTACACCACGTGAGCTCACATTACTGTATTGGTGTATATAGACCAATTCATTTTAAAAACAACACAAAATGCTAAATCGAAGTTATATTATGTAACAAGTTAAGTTTAACAATAAGGAATATCAATATTATGAATATTTTTCACCAACAAATAACCATAGACTCACAGAATTGAGTAAAATTGCACAAAAGCGTACAGTGTTCTATCAAACATCTGTATTTTCCAGATCCCTTTTCTTATCTAGATCAGGGAATACCCGACCAGTTGTCTGGCCTGTGCTAGAGCCTGGCTGTGTTCCAGCCCCCAACTGAAACTAGGTCAGGGGCTCCCCGTGAGTCTGCAGACCCATAAGTTTATAATTGGATGTGGTTGGGTGGTCGGACATCTTGGTTCGACAAAAGATCGAGGTCAGAACCTAATAACTGCAGCAGGAGAGAGAGTCGTCAAGAGAGATGATCGCCCGTCTGCCCAGCGTGTTCGTAGCGCGTTGGACTACGGGTGACTATCCCTCTGTGTGTGCGGGTTCAATTCTGCGGGATGGCAGAAAAAGCCACAGATTCCCCAGATTTACGGTGTTCGTGGCACCGAACCGAAGGTTACGATGTCCATGGCACCGAGCCGAAGAGCTGAAAAAGCTCAAGTGCTTCTGGATTGGAAAAAAGAGAGAGAGATGATCATTTACGCCGGTAGGTATAACCCTAGATCTAGATTGATTGCGTCTTTTTCAGACTTTAGCGTATGAAGTCCCTGTCACTTCACATTCCTAGTGCCTAGTATCCAGAAGGTATGAAGGCCATTCCTTCTTCCGCATAGAACCTCAAGTGTGAGATTGAACCCCAACCTTCTTGTGTCCAAGTCGATAGCCGAACGCTTATGCATTACGCTAATCCGTCCTGTGTTAATTTATCTTCACCTTTCAACTCCTAACGGAGCACAGGTCTTCAACAAATCTCTTCCAGCTCTTCCTCTCTCGTATTCCAATTCTTTTCATGTTTTACCTATCCTTTTAATATCAGTCTCCAGTTCTCTTCTCCAGGTATGTCTAGGCCTTCCCGTGTTAATCAATCAATCAAGTGCCATGCCTGCCGGCGTAGGCGACCATGTCTCTCCACAACTCTTTTTGCTTGGTGCATGTAATCAGTTCTGACGTCGATATTTTGTCGAACCATGATGTCAGGCCATCCAACATCTTCTCCTCTGTCTTCCATGATCTCTCCTTCCCTGAATTTTACCTGTAGTCACCAAATGTTCTAAACCTTCTCTTCGCATTATATGCCCGAAGAACCTTGATTGTCAGATTCTTATTCTTTTGATAAGGTTTCTTTGTGTGCAGACCTGATTTAAAACCTCCACGTTTGTTTTCTTTGCTGTCCATGGAATTCTCAACATTCTTCTGTAAAACCACATCTCTGTGGCTTCCAATGATCGTATTGATTGTTTGTTCAGTGTCCATGATTCGCAGCCATACATAAGAATTGGTTCAATATAGCATTGGAGTGTTAATAACACTCAACAAAAATTATTACATTTGTAAAGAGAATTGTCATAAATCTTCTTTTTTAAAAGAACAAAACTACATATTTTTTATCATCATCAAAATCAAAAGACAGAAATTTTATGACAAAGAACAAATAATTTAATCATCCAAATTTATTGCATTTCCACCACCGTTCTGTTTTCTACTAAAACAAGTGTATAAATGAAAAAAACAACAGTTAGCCTTCCTGTTGGACTTATTAAAACAACAGACTGAGCTCAGTAAAAGAAACGTTTGGTTACTAACAAAAGACGGGAAAATATGTTACGAGGCCTGTTACAAACTTCAAACGCTGGAAACAGAGGGGAAAATGGAAACTAAAATATTATAATTACAGAAAGATAACAATCTTGTCTTTGATCATAATGCGTCAATAATAATAGAACACTTTTGAATAAGAAAATAAAAAAGAAGCACGCTAAAATAATATACCAATTGTTCTGAATAAAACATAATATACCCACTCTCTTATTTAAAAAAAAACCCAAAACACTGTATACACAGTGGCGGCTCGTCATTAAGGGCCACTTTTGCCGGGCCACACCAAAAATAATGTGTAACGTTTATTTATTATTTTATAAATTAAAACATAGCAACCCAAAGCCATGATTTTTCAGATAATTTTTGTCTGGCCCCACCAACAAAAATGATCACGGGCCGCCACTGTGTATACCTATATATATATATATATATAACAGAAATATATCAAGGTAATTATACTTATGTATTGTTGATTGTCTCGTAGTTCGTATCTTCTAAAGTAGCTTTAGTTAACGAATATTTGCAGCTGTGTCAACGTTTCAAATGAATAGATTCAAATATTAATTATAGATCTAATCTTAATTGATACTCGAGGCTAATGTAGACATTAATTTGTTTGATAGTATTTCATATAAGAAAAATATAATTATAGATACTTTCTTAAGCCTGTGCTTATATTCTGCTCATATTTTTAGCCTTCTTCTTTTTCTTTGGGATCGTTGTTTTAATGATTATACCGTCAGACTCGTTCTTGTGATGACTTCGACTGACGTTTGGAGCTCATCTCTGGTGCCATGTAGTTTTGAATGTAGCCTTGAGTTGTAGGGCCAGGATTCCTTTCTAGGGTGGACATTATATTTAGAGTACGTTTTTAGATAAAGTTGCATTCTTTTCTTCCTTTCTTAGCTTCTTCTTCTTCGCGTTCGGTTTCGTATGCTCGTCTAAACCATGTGATGGGTTGTCTCTATGAAGCTGCATGTCAGTTGGAGTTCCTCGAGAGTTCCCCATAGCTTGGTCTGTAAGCTTTGTTCATGAGGCCATGTTTCATTTCGTTGGTGTATGTATGATGGACATGACTACAGGATGTGCTCTGGAGTCTGTATTTCTGTCTGGCATGCACACTGTGCAGTCTGAGCAGGCTTTATTCTGTGCATGGATGGCTGAGCCTGCAATGACCTGTTCTTATGCGAAAGATTGTTGTGTGCTGTTTTCTGTTTAGTCTGCTGATGAAATCTTGTGTGTGTTTGTTGTGGGTTTATTGCCTCCAAAAACTTTTTGTACTTTCGCTTGATATTTTTCTTGATTTCTGGTAGTGACACTGGGTGTTTGTGTTGTATCAGTTTTGTTTTCCTCCTTAGCAAGCCTATCTGCTCTCTCATTTCATGGCACGCCCCAGTGAGCTGGTATCCACTGGAGAATAATTTGGTTGTGTTCTGAGAACTTGTTTAGCTGTAGTGTCAACTCTCTCTCCATATTGTCTTGTGGTTTCCTTTGTGTGGCTTGCAGGACTGACATGCAGTCGCAAAGAAAGACACGTTTATTGTTTTGTATGTTTCTTTGCTGCAGTATTTTTGTGGCATCCACAATTGCCTGTTGTTCGGCTCTAAAATGTGTTGAGAGTTCTCCGGTGGCACTTGAATTTGTTATTGTGGTGCCGTCTTGAAGTATATTGATGTTTCCGGTGCCTCCTTTCCGCACTGTCGTGTCTGATGATCCGTCTGTGTATATATTGGTCCACTCGGATTTCGTCCATGTTTACATTGTCGGTCTTTGTTTCTTGCATCGCATGCTCAACACTTTTTATTGATTATTTTTAGGAAGTTTATTTTGGCTTGTGTATGATCTACACCGATCAGCATGTTCATTCTTTGCAACTTTTCTGACTAGGTGAAGTCGTTCAGGATTAGGAACATTCTCAGTATTCTTTTGTGTCGCCTTTCCTTTAGAACGCAAGGCAACGGCTTAACCACTTAGCCCCGAGCCCCCAGCCCCACCCGATGCCAACTCTTAGGTATGCAAAGCAGGCTCAGAAAACACCGTGTAAACCTTAACTAGACATGATTATTTCAACTCTTAACCGTTCATTTTTGGGATCGAATGCGCAATTTTAGGGACAACGGCACGCCAGGATTAGGGAGCTGGCACTAATCAAGATCCTACCCCACCTTCACGTGGTGACCCTGGAAACAGATCGCTGATACTGTCTGGCTAAGTGGGTAGGGATCGAGGGAGAGCTACTCTGGTTTAAGTAGTGATGCAAGAGCAGTAACACTATACGAGATCTACTCGCAACATAGAAGAGAAAAAAAACCTGAGTGACTGTCTCTGCACATCTCTCACGGCCGATGGGGAAAGCAAAATAAATAGACATAAAGGGAGGAGAGGTGCATCCATAGAAGAGACGTGGGCTCACATGGGGCGAAACTCGGAGCCCTGAGGTGGGGGCCTGAGTTGAGCTTCGTGTCCTGACAGTCTCGAAGCATAGGGAATGTGAGCACGGTGAGAGGCCAGATAAATACGGTGAGCAGGCACCGAGGTAGAGCAAACACACATACGAACGACACACAGGTGGGGCAGACATGCACGATGCCGTTGGTGGAGTGACGAAAAGGCGTGGCTAACGCGGGGGTGAGCGGTATATCCAAGTGTGCAAAAAGACTGGAAAGCCCAGCAGAGACTTGAATCCAGTGCAGTCTCAAGGATGGAGTCTACATCCAGAGATCAACAATCGCGTTTCTCATCGCAGAGAATCACTACTGCCTTGTAGTTAGATTGGGGACAATAAAAGTTTAGCGGAGCAAACCGTCCACAAAACTGGACGCAGGCAAACCAAGTAGTAAAAAAAAATACAGGTAACCTGGGCAGATGACGCTCATCATCCCGGGAGGAAAGGTTGTCTAAGGGTAGCTACCTAAAAGAAAATAGCAACCTGCTGCCTTGCAGGTCGGCTGGGACAGCCAAAGGCTGACGAAGAGTGAACCCAGTAAACGCTGGCTAAAACCAGACACATCACCGAAGGATAAGCACCAGAGCTTCAAATGGCGCTAAAGATGTGACGAAACACACCCATGCTAAGGCTGCATGAATCAGATTTCCACATGATTAAGAATTTATGGGGAAATCTGGTACATCAGTCTAAGCGGTGATCGCGAGAGAGAGAGAGAAATAATTATTTAGTCACAAAGAACGGGGACAAAATATATGAAATATATCATGAAAACTATTAACTCTTAACTCTTAGTACCTTCATATTTACACAATATATCCAAACATGAAGTTGTTTGGACAATATACAGGCTGTTCAAGATAATTGCAGCCCCATTGACAATTCGAAAGTTGCCAGGTACACATTGAGTTGTCTTTATTTACTATTTAAACCGGTTCTGACTAGATCGTCCTACGTCACATTTGTTCATTGCCCCTTCTCGCACTACAATTACACACCGTCACACAACCTTGACCTATACTACGTCATAACTGAACCTTCCATTTCCATACATACATGCCAGATTAGCTCCATTCACGGGCTGCTTTTAAGTTGAACACCCTGTATAAGGCAGTAATCAGGAAATGTATAACTTCTAAATATTTCCATATTTTGAAGATACAAATTAATAAATAATAAATAAACAAGAGGAAATGATGCAGAACTGATCTAGTAAGCAGCCCACCGCCCGAGTGGTTACCAAATTTGGGGTGTAAAGAATAGAACTACTGTTACCTGCCATGCATGTCGTAAGAGGCGGCTAAGAAGGTTTGGCTGAAATTGGATGCGCATGTCCTAAACGTGTAGTCTATTCGTTTAGGGGCCTGCCAAACCAATGTGCAACGTATACACGTTCTTGGCAAAGATCAAACATATCACAAAGAGTGATTAAAATTGGTCGTAAAGAACGAACGCAAAGAAGAAGAAGAAGCAGCCCATAAATGCATAACTAATAACACAAAACGGAACTGTTCATGTGTTATGTATTTTCGTATTTTACAATTAGATGTTCTTGATGGTAGGACGTTTCAGGATTAAGTTTTGATTGATTGATTGATTGATTGATTGATTGATAGCATCATCATCATTGCACTTCGGTAAGTAACCATGTGTGCTTGTATTTCTTTCTTACACAGGAAGATCTCAGCAGAAGTCAGTGGCGGCTCGTCATTAAGGGCCAGTGGGGTCGTCATGGAGGCGTTATACATTTTAAAAATAATGTATAACGTGTGTTTATTATTTTATAAATTAAAATAGAGCAACCAAAAACCATGATTTATCTGGAAAAAATGGCTGGCCCCACCAACAAAAATGATTACGAGCCGTCACTGGCAGAAGTGTACAAACTCCGTTGCGCCTGTGATAGTCCCGATTTAGGACATTTAGAAATACCCCACCGATTTTACTCCGTAAGTGCTACTGCACTGATAATTTACGAAACTGACACTAACTACAAGAAAGGACACACCTTAAGTGTGTCTAGAACAACCATTCTAAAACTATTTTTCACATATATATATTTTATGAATTTATCATAACATCTGTTCTGAAGAAATTCCAGAACGAATCAAAGAACTCAATAAAAAGTGTTAATGTTAAAAATTGGAATGAAAACACTAAGTATGGAACTTCAAACAAATCGTTGTCCTTGATGTGGTCTGTGTAACTTTGTCTGTTACCGAGACTTGCCATTAACGTGAAATAACGATGAAGTAAAATATACATATCACAAAGTCATTTTTCAGTTTATTCAATAGAACATTTCATTGTGAGGAAAAGAGATCTATCGGTTTCTTACAGATGTTAGATCTTTTCTGACTTCATAATCTCATGTCCAGATCTTTATTGTTGTCCGTAAGACCACATTTTTCTACCAACGGGATTTGACAATATCTAACCTTTGATAAACGGAGGACTCAATTTCTGAAAGTTTCGGAAATAAACCGGCTCCAGTTATATGTTATCTGTAAATTGACGCTGCTACATGCTGAGAGTCACACGCATTGATGAATAAAAATTGAAAATGCCCGTAGCCTTTTCCCACGTTATGGTATGAAGTGACAGGTATTTCGAGACCTTAGTGTGCAGGGGGTAGGAGGGCCAATTCCTTTACATACGTGTGGAGCATTGAGTTAGGATTGGACTCCCAACCCTCTTAAGTCTAAGTCGTTAAGTGAATGTTTACGCATTACGCTAATCCGTCCCACAAACTAAAAGTAATTAATATTGATGTGATGAAGGAGGTCATAACGCAGATAATTCTTGTTGTTAACATAAAGAAAACAACATCCATCACTATGAATGTGTGTAATGAGAAATAGAGTGTTAGAACTAGTGGTGGCTGGGGACAGCAAAGGACTAACGGAGAGCGAACCCAGTAAACGCTAGTTGAAATCGGACACTTCACCGAAGGATAAACACTAGAGCTCCAAATGGTACTGAACGATGTGACGTGACGTTGCGTTCTTGGCAAAGGATGTGTATATATCACAATTAGAATGATAAACATGGCCGAAAAAGAACGAACGAGAAAAGAGTGAACTAGTGGAACCCGTAAGAAAAACAGAATAGAGGCTGTCGTAAATCAGAACCAACTACACACTTATGGGCCTGTGGACTCCGGCAAGAATTATGGGAGATCAGACCACAACTACTCCACGTGACCTCGCATTCCAGTATTGTTGTATACTGACGAATTCATTTTAAAATCCACACAAAATGTTAAATCGAAGTTATATTATGCAGCAAGTTAAGTTTAACAATAAGTAATATCAATATTATGAATATTTTTCACCAATAAATAACCATAAACTCACAGAATTGAGTAAAATTGCTAAAAAGCTTGCAGTGTTCTATCAAATATATAATAATAATAATAATTCCTCTCGTACCGTTATACGTTACATAGGGCCTGCAAGTAATTTCTCCATACCGCTCTATCCCGCCAACTCGCTCAATCTCCTCCATGGAACTGAGACCGATATTTCCTGCCTCTCTCAGCAAAGTTCGTTTCAGGGTCTCCTTAGGTCGACCTCTCTTTCTTGAACCCTTTGCATCCCACTTCAATGCCTGCTTTGATATTCGTTGATCATTTCTCCTCAAGGTGTGCCCAACATATCTCTATCTTCTCTTTCTTATAACAGTTGTCACTAGTGGTTGACCAGACATGTCTCTTCTGAATTCGTTCCATTTTATATTCATTATTTTTCGCAGACATCTATTTTTAAATACATTCAACTTGCTTTCTTCATATCAAGTATATATATATATTCCAGTCTCCAACTTAAACTAGGTCAGGGATTGTCCCGTCAGTTATCAGTCAGTTATTCAGGCCCAGACTGTGTGTAAACATATCCGGAGGAGTTTTCTTAAGTAGCTGACGGATGCTATACTATGACAGAAATAAATAAATAAAGCTATGGACAGTAAAGAGTGGAGGACAACAGTTGAAGTCCATGAGGATCGCAGAATAAAGGGATCGCAGAATAAAAGGATCGATGAATAAATGAATGAAAAAGAGGGGTTTAGAAAACATAGTTATCGGCGGTAAAGCTCAATGGAAAACGTGACAGAGGACAACAATGGAAAACGTGACAGAGGACAACAATGGAAAACGTGACAGAGGACAACAATGGAAAACGTGACAGAGGACAACAATGGAAAACGTGACAGAGGACAACAATGGAAAACGTGACAGAGGACAACAATGGAAAACGTGACAGAGGACAACAATGGAAAACGTGACAGAGGACAACAATGGAAAACGTGACAGAGGACAACAATGGAAAACGTGACAGAGGACAACAATAGAAAACGTGACAGAGGACAACAATAGAAAACGTGACAGAGGACAACAATAGAAAACGTGACAGAGGACAACAATGGAAAACGTGACAGAGGACAACATTAGAAAACGTGACAGAGGACAACAATAGAAAACGTGACAGAGGACAACAATAGAAAACGTGACAGAGAACAACAATAGAAAACGTGACAGAGGACAACAAACGACAATGGAACAACTACAGGAAGAGGACAACAATGAAAACGTGACAGAGGACAACAATGGAAAACGTGACAGAGGACAACAATAGGAAACGTGACAGAGGACAACAATAGAAAGCACAGTGACAGAGGACAACAATAGAAAACGTGACAAGACAACAATAGAAAACGTGACAGAGGACACAATAGAAAACTGACGAGAGGACAACAATGAAAACGTGACAGAGGACAACAATGAAAACGTGACAGAGGACAACAATAGGAAAACGTGACAGAGGACAACAATGGAAAACGTGACAGAGGACAACAATGGAAAACGTGACAGAGGACAACAATTGGAAACGTACAGAGGACAACAATGAAAACGTGACAGAGGACAACAATGAAAACGTGACAGAGGACAACAATGAAAACGTGACAGAGGACAACAATAGAAAACGGACAGAGGACAACAATGGAAAACGTGACAGAGGACAACATGAAAACGTACAGGGACAAATCAAAACGTGACAGAGGACAACAATACAAAACGTGACAGAGGACAACAAACACGGACAATTATGAACAACTTCATAACACGGAAGAGTGTCAACATAAAAACTGCTTATAAATGCGAGGTACAGACGTTTGGGAAGATATTTTTTAAAAGGGTTTAAAAGCCAAAGGATTGAAATCATTGCACTGGGTTTACCCCATACGACTCGGTCCTTCTCCACAGAAATGGCACGCCAGCTGCCGAGAGTATTGCACAAAGCACGAACTCCGTAGCTCCAAAACAATCCTAGGGGTTTATGGAAAAAACTGCACTCGTGAACAGAAAGGCGCGGTCTGGATTCGAACCCACGACCTTCGACTCGCGAGGTAAAGGGATTAGCCACTCAGCCACAGAGATCCCCGTTTAAGGAGATATATGATCACCAGAATATATTATATCTCAGAAGCAGAGCAGGATCTCCGTAGTACTAGTGAAGGCCCCTAGTGTAATTTTAAGATGGGAAAAAGGTTTTGGTAAAAATTTTACTTTAATTTTTAAGATAAATTTAGATTGTGCTATGGCTTTGCAGCATATTCTTATCTATTTTCAACTGTAGATAGTTCTTTTAGCGTCTCAATGTGACACGTTTTATCGTCCGTCTCTGATAGGTCTAGTATGATGATGGTAAATATGGTGGTGGTGGTGAGGTGGTGATGCGGTAGTAGTGGTGGTGATGGCGGTAGCAATGGTGATGGTAGTAGTGAAGATCTTGGGGTTGTGAGGATGATGATTATCATGATGATGATGTGATGGTGTGAGTGGTGATGATGATGATGATGATAATGGTGTGATGTTGAGAATAGTGATGATGATAGTCATGATGATGACGATGATGATGACGATATTGATGATGATGATGATGATGATGATAGTGATGATGATTGTAATGTTGATAATGATGATAATGATGACGACGTCAACGACGATGGCGACAATGAAAGGTACATATTAGCCACTTTGTATTGTATTTCCTCATTATAAACTTACCTTTAATGCACACACACTCTATCTCTCGTCTCCTCTCTCGCTCTCTCTCTATCTTTCTCTCGTCTCCTCTTCTCTCTCTCTCTCTCTCTCTCAAAACGCGGTATGCGATAGCAGTATCTAACATGATCAAGCTTGGACAACTAAATTGTTATACACTACCAAGAATGATTATATCCTTTGATGTTTGTATAGTTTTTAGCATTGAGTAGGACCACTCAGAAAAATAGATGGAAGACACGCCACTGTAAAAATAAGGTAGTACAGGTGTTACAACCTTGAACTCTCGACCCCATAATTATAGATCAAGAACAAGAACTCTAGTCAACTACAAAAAATGTCAAAACAAATCAATAATTCTGACCTATGACCTATCTGTTAATCCATGGGAAGAGACAGACTGGTGGCAGCCAAATGAGATATTTTTTTTTCCGATCCAGAAGCACTTGAGCTCTTCGGCTCGGTGCGATGGACATTGTAACCCTTCGGTTCGGTGCCACGAACACCGTAAATCTGGGGAATCTGTGGCTTTTTCTGCGGAATTGAACCCGCACACTCACAGGGATAGTCACCCGTAGTCCAACGCGCTACGAACACGCTGGGAAAACGGGCACCAAATGAGATATAAGGATGTTTGTAATCTCCTTCTTCTTCTTCGAACGCTCCATATCTACCACTTGTCAACCATTCTGTGTAATTTGTGTGTGATCTGAGCCTAAGAGCGATTGTACGTTGTGTCAGTTATGCACCTACAAGTAGGCCAGCACACCCGATTTCTGCGCTGCTTTTTATGTACTATGGTAGCTTTCCTAGGGCCTGCACCAGTCGCCTCTTTCGACATGCATTGTTGGTTGCAGTGGTACTATTCTTTGTTTCCCTTACGGGCCCCGGCACCACACGTGCGATGCTTGTAAGCAAGATTGGAAGACCCCTGATTAAAAAAATTTTTATCGATATAAGGGAAGACTGCCTTAAAACTGTGTCATCACCATTGGCCTCTTTATCTCGGGAGACAAAAGGTTTTACGTCACGTAGTTTGTTTAGAAAGCAATGTCAAACTACTGAACGTATAAATGATGCCTAGAAAAATCAACGACTCAGTTACTAGGGATAATGGTGAAGTCCTGTTAGGGATATGCCAGGATTTTTCAGTTTGTTCTGTGCTGAATCACGTTTGTTGTGGCTGTAATGGTCTATTCTGGCGTGGCAAACCTTGCGACAGTTACTGCAGGTAAAACTGGAGAATATGCAGTAAACTGTCATCACACCAGGTGCGTGCCGGCTGGCGTAGGCGTTCATGGATATCCCTAAATCTCTGTCTTTGGTGTTTTCTATCGACTCAGATGTTGACGATCTACTATGCCATGACGTTAGGCTATCCAAAATTTTCTCTCTCCGTCTTCCTCTGTCTCGTCTACCCTCGATTTTACCGGTTGTCTCAATATGTTATAAACCTCCCCTCCTCATCACATGCTCGAAAAATGACAACTGCCTCTTTCTTATATTGATGATAAGCATTCTATGTGTCTTGATCTCATTCAACACCTCAACATTAGTCATTTTAGCATTCCATTGGATTCTCATTATTCTTCTGTAAACCCACATTTCTGTGACCCTCAGAGATTTTTCAATCTGTGTGTTCATTTTCCATGACTCGCATCCGTATGTCAGTATTGGTTCTATGTAGCACTGAATAACTCACATTCTGATCGCAATTGACAAGGACTTGTTGCAAATAATGCTTCTTATTTTCAGGAATGATGTTTTCGCTTGTCCTATTCTGCTATTTATTTCTGATCGGCATCTGCCATCTGATGTTACCAGGACTCCAAGGTATTTAAATTGCTGCATTTGTCTTAGCTCAGTCCCATTTACTGTGATGGTGCATTTGTCAAAGTCTGCTTTTTATATGATCATAACTCATATCAAAACTATGTATCAATGACAAAACTATGTATCAATGACAAAACTATGTATCAATGACAAAACTATGTATCAATGACAAAACTATGTAGAATGACAAACTATGAAAATGACAAACTATGTAGAAATGACAAAACTATGTAGAAATGACAAAACACGTAAAAAAACAAAGTACTGTTGCTTTAAAGAAGTGAAAAAAAAAATATACAGAAACGTTTCGACTAAAAAGTCTTTATCAAGAAAAAAGGATACATCAAAAGCATAGAAATTCAGACTTCTTATACGGTAGACATAACATATACAGCCAGAGAATAAATAAGTAACCATACCACTTATTTTCTTAAGCAGATATATGTTTTTCTACTGCCTTGTTAAATGTCCATGCTTCACGCCCATACGTTGTCTCTGGGAATATGTATGCTCTTAGTATTCTGATATCTGCTTTTCTATCAGTTATATTCCATACTGTTGTTTTTTTTGGCAATTTAATTTTTTTGTAATGTCAGGTTTGTTTTTCTTTTAATTTCCTTTATCACATTTCCATCTTTTGTTAGCAGTGAACCGAGATATTCTAAATTGTTCATAATTTTTTTTTGGCCAGTGCAAAATATTCATTATGGTTTTTTTTTTTTTTTTTTTTTTTTGTTATCAGCTGTCATTATTTTTGTTTTTGCCAAACTGAGATATTGTTTTTCTCTTTTATTTTGTACTTTTACTATTAAATTCTCAATCCCTTCTTAGTAGGATTCCCAAATGTTGTAATTGCTATGTATGACTGAAACCTAACCAGAATGCACATCTATTCATTCAGGACACCCCCATAAGTGCACAGAAAACTTTCAGGTAGCTAAAAGGGCCAGCGGCATAGAACAAATAAAGTGGCCTTAGGGATTACTTCTAGCTTTTCCTTGTTCATTTATCTCTCTCTCGCGATCACCGCCCAGACCGATGTACCAGATCTCCCCATAAATTCTATTCCTGTGGAAATCTGATTCATGCAGCCTTAGCATTGGTGTGTTTTCGTCACATCTTCAACGCCGTTTGGGGCTCTGGTGCTTATCCTTCGGCGATGTGTCCGGTTTCAGTCAGCGTTTAGTGGGTTCGCTCTCCGTCAGCCTTTGGCTGTCCCAGCCGACCTGCAAGGCAGCAGGTTGCTATTTTCTTTGAGGGTACCTACCCGTAGACAACCTTCCCTCCCGGGATGTTGAACGTGATCTGCCCAGGTTACAAGTCTTTTTTTTTTGGACTACTTGTACTTGGTTTACATGCCGTCCTGTTTTGTGTAAGGTTTGCTCCGCTAGTCTTTGATTGTCCCCAATCTAACTACAAGGCAGTAGTAAGAAGAGATATTATTAAAAAGTGTCTACTATTTGACGACCTAACTGATGTCCTGAAATAACTAAATGTTAAAGAAAATTGACTGATAAACAATATACTATACAGAAAAATTAGATACTTTGGTCACATTAAGCGTCACAATGGCCTGGAAAGAACAATATTAGAGGGCAGGGTCCCAGGACGCAGAAGCAGACCAAGAAGAAGATGGGTGCAATATATTAAAGAAAACATGAATATGACCATCGACGAAGTGGGTGAACTGGCTAGAGACAGGTGAATTTCAGATGTGCTGCAAAGAGAGCAACGTCCTATAAAGGATACGCACCTTGATGATGATGACTACTTGATCGCAATCTTGTTAGATGACCGAACCATGTGAGTTGTTATCCCATAACAAACGTTATATATCTGCTTCTACACCCACTTTGAACCTAATTGTATAATTTCTGATGTTTTCTCTGCTTGATATATAATGTATTCTCTTCAAGAATCTCATCTCTGTTATTATACAGGGTGTTCAACTTAAAAGCAGCCTGTGAATGGAGCTAATCTGGCATTTATGTATGCAAATGAGAAGGTTCAGTTATGACGTAGTATAGGTCAAGGTTGTGTGATGGTGTGTAATTGTAGAGCGGAAGGAGAGATGAACAAATGTGACGTAGGACGAGCTAGTCAGAACCGGTTTAAAAAGTAAATAAACACAACTCAATGTGTACCTGGCAACTTTCGATTTGTCAATGGGGCTGCAATTATCTTGAACACCCTGTATTTTCTCACTTGTCTTTGCTGTTATTTTCTATGTCTGGTTTTGGTAGCGTAGTGTTATATCTCTCTCTTTAGCCTGTTACGCCCTTGGCGTTTAGGACAACAACAAACGCACACCATTCTTCCCTGTTCATGGCCTTCCTCTGATTGTTTCTCTGCTTGATATATTTCTTATTTCTTCAAGTCTCTCTCTGCTGTTATAGTTTCTCACTGTCTTTGCGTTATTTTCTACTTCTGGTATGAGTTCATACTATGTGCAGTTATTGATGTTTTGTCATTGCATATGTATATCTATTGCCATACATTTTAATCATTCAGCATTGTCTTTACGTATTGTATTAGGCACATATTATCTTTGTCATTCGTGCATGCAATTTTGGCTTATATTTATTGCACTTTTTATATTTTGCTTTTATGTATGATTTTTTGTATTGACTATATTTGCATATTATTGCACTTTTATATTATTGCACTTTTATATTTATTGCATTTTTTTATTGCCTATTTATTTTATTGCACTTTTTATTTTATTGCTTTTCTATTTATTGCACATTTTTGCATTTATATTTATTGCATTTTATGTTTATTGCATCATTTTATGCATTATGTTATGCATTTTATGTTTATTGTACTATTTCTGTTATTCCACATTATATATATATATGTTATCGTCTGTAGCTCAAGCGGTAGTGAGCTCGATCACGAACCAAGCGTACCTGGTTCAAACCCACGGTGGGCAAGTTTGGAAGCAAATTTGTTTCCGTGGTTTTTTTGTACAAAAGGTAAAAAAAGACCTCACCGTTCAGAAAGCAATGACAAACCACTGAACGTATAAATGGTGCCTAGAAAATCAACGACTCGTTTACTGTGGTTGATGGCTACGTCCTTTAGGATATGCTACGATTTTCATTTCATTTATTGCACACTCTCTGTCTTTTGCACTTTAAAAGTTTATTGACACCTAAAAAAGTAAAGGAACCCTTTCATACCTCTAGTATATAGGTCAAAAACAGTGTTAGGCCTGTAGTTTCATTGACCGTCGGCGCACGATGGGTGATGTGGTCAGCATCACGCCGGCCGCCTTTACTTTCCCAGAGCATGTCTGGTACCCAGTTGAAGCTGGGTCGACCTGAGAGCCGTCGTGGTCAGCAAAAATTCCAGACACATTGCGGGAGCTGAACCCAGACCACCATCCTTGCGAAGCGAGTTCACTAACAACTACGCTACAGCGGCTCTCTTATTGACACCTATTTTTGTAAAATTATTTAAGGAAAGCTACCCTAGTAAATAAAAAGCGTAGCAAATAATCGGATGTGCTGGCCTAGGCACCCATAAGCGCATAACTGGCCCAACGCACAATCGCTTATAGGCTCAGATCACATATAAACTACAAAGAATGGTTTAATAAGCGGTCGATATGAAGCGTTCAGAGAAGAAGAAAAAGAAGACATTATTTGTATATTCGCTATGTTCATGAATTCAAGGATAACAAAGTTTCTGTTGTAAAGGTGAAAGATGTGGAAACTGGACAACCATAGATCCCAACTTACTCTAGCACAACCACCAGACCACAGCCAGGCTCTAGCACAGGCCAGACAACTGGTCGGTATTCCTGACCTAGATAAGAAAAGGGATCTGGAAATTACAGATGTTTGATAGAACACTGCAAGCTTTTTTGTAATTTTACTCAATTCTGTGAGTCTATGGTTATTTATTGTTAAAAATATTTATAATATTGATATTCCTTATTGTTAAACCTAACTTGTTACATAATATAACCTGGTTTTAGCGTGTTGAGTTTAAAAATGAATTTTTATATCACCAATACTGGAATGCAGGTCAAGGTGTCAGTTGGGTCGATTTAAATTTTAACCCGGAGCCCAAGACCCAGTAGTTATAGCTTAGCTCTGACCAGACTCACCTTCATGACATCAACCAGAGCCAACTATAAACTTATGGGCCTGTGGACATCAATCAGACCACAACTACACCACGTGACCTCGCATTCCACTATTGGTGTATATAGACGAATTCATTTTAAAATCAACACAAAATGCTAAATCAACGTTATATTATGTAACAAGTTAAGTTTAACAATAAGGAATATCAATATTATGAATTTTTTCACCAATAAATAACTATAGACTCACAGAATTGAGTAAAATTGCAAAAGCTTGCATTTTCTATCAAACATTTATATTTTCCGGCCCCTTTTCTGATCTAGGTCAGGAACACCCAATCAGTTGTCTGGCCTAGCTATCTAGAGTTGGCTGTGCACTCAACTCTCCTCCCACCCTCTCCTCTCCCACCTAAACAAATCCCAGGCACATTCGCACATCTTCAGAGTCGTCATTCTCAATGACGCGTGACGGATTGGTTGGGGACCAGGCTCACAAACCCCCGTGGCTGTCACGTGTGTCTCTGTACAGAACTTCATTTGTTCTGATTGACAGCCCGTGTAACGTACAACCTGGCGTCCGATCTAAAAGGCCAGGCTTTTGAGAAATCACGTGCCATTTTTGTCTCTGTTCTACCCAAATGTGAGCATCTTACGCACTAATGTATTTTCTTTCATAGAAAAAGTTCAGTTCAAGTTTTTTAATAAAGTGTTTATTAGAAATTAATATTTCAAAAACGATAAAGTGTCATTTGATGGAATATAAAGTGTCATTTACTAAATATTGAGATTCTGAAAGGTCTTTTTTTGTAAAGTGGCAGCGCATTTGAAATTATTATTAATTGTACACTTCAGTGTGACTCTGAGAGATCGTTTATATCCGCTTGTATCTCACCTTGGTACATTTTCACAGGTGAGAAATGTTTACCTGCAAGATCATTTCTTTGTAATATTCTATTTTCTCATCATATATATCTATCCGTGAGCGTCTGTAGCTAAGGTGGTAGTGAGCTCGATCACGCACCCAAGTGTACCTGGGTTCAAACCCCACGGTGGGCAAATTTGGAAGCAAATTCGTTTCCGTGGGGTTTTTACAGAAAGGTAAAAATAGACCTCACCGTTCAGAAAGCAATGACAAACTACTGAACGTATAAGTGGAGCCTAGAAAATCAACGACTCGTTTACTATGATTGATGGCTACGTCCAGTGGCGGCTCGTCATTAAGGGCCAGTGGGGCCGGCCCACCAAAAAATGTATAACGTGTATTTATTATTTAATATACTAAAATATAGCTACCAAAAACCATGATTTATCCGGAAAAATTTGTCTGGCCCACCAACAAAATTGATCACGAGCCGCCACTGGCTACGTCCTTTAGGATATGCCACGATTTTCATTATTATATATCTATTCATCTATATATATATATATATATATATATATATATATATGATCATCGGTGGCTTCTTTGTCTCAGGGACAATTGGTTTGGTATAGTCAAAGCGATTCTGACATATGAGTTTTGCGTGGAGGCATGCTTTTCTTTTTAACAGTGTCACCTCCGACATATAGGCGTGCCTTCTCTAACTTCAGAGGTGGGCACCTAATGATATGAAGTGCCTGTCATTTCATATTTCTGGATTTTAGTGTGCAGGAGGTATGAAGGTCAATTCCTTTCCTCATGTATGGAGGAATTAAATGTATGATTGAGCCTTCAACCACAGCCAACTAATAACTCATACGTCCGGCGAACTCAGGTAAGAATTATGGGAAATCAGACCACAACTACACCACGTGACCTCACATTCCAGTATTGGTGTATATAGACGAATTCATTTTAAAATTAACACGAAATGCTAAATCGAAGTTATATTATGCAACAAGTTAAGTTTAACAATAAGGAATATCAATATTATAAATATTTTTAACAATAAATAACCATAGACTCACAGAATTGAGTAAAATTACAAAAAAGCTTGCAGTGTTCTGTCATACATAAACTCCAGTCCCCCTCAACTGAAACTAGGTCAGGGTTTCCCAGTTCAGTTATGCGGCCCAATATTAGAGGTGGCTGTGCCTCAACCCTCTCAATAGTCCCAGTCAATAGTCCCAGTCAATAGTCCCAGCCAATAGTCCCAGTTAATAGTCCCAGTCAATAGTCCCAGTCAATAGTTCCAGTCAATAGTCCCAGTGAATAGTCCCAGTCAATAGTCACAGTCAATAGTCTCAGTCAATAGTCCCAGTCAATAGTCCCAGTCAATAGTCACAGTCAATAGTCCCAGTCAATAGTCACAGTCAATAATCCCAGTCAATAGTCGAACGTTTACGCATTACGCTAACCCGTCCCACTGTTAATGTGATACATACTGCCAACAATGTAAACACGTTTTTGTAATAAATGACTAGTCATAAAACATTTGCAGTCAGAACTCAGTAACGTTCTCGGTACGGAAAGAGTTAACGTAAAATGTTCTTCCTCTTCGAGTGCCCCATATCAACCACTTTTTAAACCACTATTTGTCATCTGTATGTTATATGGAAACAACATACTATATAGAACAATCAGATACTTTGGTCACATTAAGCGTCACGATGGCCTGGAAAGAACAATATTAGAGGGCAGGGTCCCAGGACACAGAGGCAGACCAAGAAGAAGATAGCTACAAGATATTAAAGAAACCATGAATATGACCATCGACGAAGTGGGTGAACTGGCTAGAGACAGAGTGAATTTCAGATGCGCTGCAACAGAGAAACGTCCTATAAAGGATAGCACCTTGATGATGATGTTATATGGGCGTAAGAGCGATTGTATGTTACGCCAGTTATGCGCCTACAAGGAAGCCAGCACATCCAATTTCTTCAACGCTTTTTATTTACTAGGGTAGCTTACCTATTCCCCCTACCTCAGTCGTCTCTTACGACATGCCTTGTAGGTCACAATGTTACTTTAATTTGCCCCCCTTGCGAGTCCCAACAAACACGGTCGAATGTCAAAGGTTAAAGTCACAACAACATGACCTCTGATCTACTAATTCCAGAGCCTACTCAGTTCAGAAATAATAATAATAATAATTCCTCTCGTACCGTTATACGTTACATAGGGCCTGCAAGTAATTTCTCCATGCCGCTCTATCCTGGGCAACTCGCTCAATCTCCTCTATGGAACTGAGACCGATATTTCCTGCCTCTCTCAGCATAGTTCGTTTCAGGGTCTCCTTAGGTCGACCTCTCTTTCTTGAACCCTGTGCATCCCACTTCAATGCCTGTTTTGATATTCCTTGATCATTCGTAGTTCAGAAATAGGTACCAGAAGAACTCTTTTAAGTTAAAGACATATTCAGAATCATTGCTAATATCTTCGGTTGACTACTTCGTCAAGCTGAAAGAAACTAAGAACCTACTGTGCAGCATGAGTTCATAGATGTTGCAATCAGCAAGTTTGTCTGTTTTGTTTTACACGCATTTTTTTAAAACTTGACTTCAAAAGATCTCTGTGGCGTAGTGATTAGATGCTAGACTCTCGTTCCAAACGTCCTCGGCTCACTCACTCGTTGAACCGTCTGGATATTTTTCCAGAGATTCCTGATCTCAGTATAAGCGAGATAGAGCTCCTAGTCCTATCGGAGACGGACGATAAAACTTAGGTCCTGTGTTCAAGTTGAGCACGTAAAAGAACTCTTAGCAGTTCAAAATCGAGAAGATCAGGCTGGAAAGCCGCAGCGCTGGTAAAATTCATTAGAAATATTAAAAAATAAAAACTCATTCAAAATATTCTCACTATCTTCTAAATTCCATCGGGAACCCTTGACCGTGCTACGGAGTTCGTGCAATACCTCTGAGATCTTCCTGTGTGAGAAAGAGATCGGAGCATACATGGTTACACATCGAAGTGAAATGATGTTGTTCATATCAATCAATCAAATTCGCAACTTTCATGCAAGAAAGATAACCCTTTAAATTCTCCACCAGCTTAAAGCTGTGAAGAGTTATGGTTACTTGTTTGGGGAATGTTTTACTATGGCATATCTCATACAGAGATAATCTGCAGAAGACTGGAAGATAAACACAGGATATGATTATGGAAAAGACTTCCTAAGAAATCTCAGAAGAAATCGTCCATCTCCGATAGGAATAGGAACTCGATCTCACCTACACTGAGATCTGGAGTCCCTGGAAAAATATCTAGATGGCTCCAAGAGAGAACGAACCAAGTATCTCTGGAACGAAGGCCGAGCGTCTAACATCTATGCCACAGAGACTCTCAAATACCACAGATAGCCACACTGAAAAAGTATAATGAGTACAGAACAGGAGGAAGACCACACAAAAAACAGTGCAGCGACGGCATCAAGAACATCATCATCATCAAATAGCTTGTCCTGAGCAGAACTTTGCCACCCCAACAGTCCTCCGGAATTTCTCTCTCACACAGGCCAGATGCACTACCGCTGCAGCCACCACGTTTAAACTATCAGTTACATCCCGATTCCATGTTCCACGTGGTCCTCCCCTTCCTCCCCCAGCCCTGCCAGTATGCCTCCTTCCACGATGGTCCTCTCCAGCCCTTCATGTCCCTCCATTTGTCCAACATATCTCAATCCTCTCTTTCTCACTTGTAGCATCAGTCATCCCTCCTTGATCTTGAGTTCTCTCTGGATAGATCCATTTGTTCTCTTCTCCTTCCAAGATACACATAAGACTCCCCTGTAACACCCACACTCAAAAGCACACATAAGCTCGTCCACTGCTCCACCAAATGTCCATGCCCCACACACATACGCCGCCACTGGGAACATGCATGCTCCTAGTACTCCGATCTTTGTTTTCCAATCAGTTCCGTTCCATACCGTCCTGAGCTGTCCAATCTTCTGTAAAGCCATGTATGTTTTTATAACAACCTTAGCCCGTCTGCCCAGCGTGTTCGTAGCGCGTTGGACTACGGGTGACTATCCTCTGTGTGTGCGGGTTCAATTCCGCGGGATGGCAGAAAAGCCACAGATTCCCCAGATTTACGGTGTTCGTGGCACCGAATCGAAGGGTTACGATGTCCATGGCACGAGCCGAAGAGCTGAAAAGCTCAAGTGCTTCTGGATAGGAAAAAACTTAAAAAAATAACCGCCTTAAGAAAATGAAAACAGCTTTAAACAGTACATTAGAACAAAGTAAAAAGTAAAGGAACCTTTCATCCTCGCGGTATATAGGTCAATACAGTGTTAGGCCTGTATTTTCATTGACCGTCGGCACACGATGGGTGATGTGGTCAGCATCACGCCGGCCGCCTTCACTTTCCCAGAGCATGTCTGGTACCCAGTTGAGGCTGGGTCGACCTGAGAGCCGTCGTGGTCGGGAAAATTCCACGCACATTGCGGAGCTGAACCCAGACCACCAGCCTTGCGAAGCGAGTTCACTAACAACTACGCTACAGCGGCTCTCACATTAGAACAAGCACACACAAATCAGTACCACCCTCCCCAATCACTTCTATAAAAGGGAAATGATGGAAGAGAAGTGGAAGTATGGATAGTAAACGTAAACAATAAATAAACAGGTGGAGATAAATGTCGAAACTTCTCAAATTTGAATCTATTAATTAGTAAACTAGAACTTCACAAACAAGAACTTCACAAACTAGAACTTCACAAACTAGAACTTCACAAACTAGAACTTCACAAACAAGAACTTCACAAACTAGAACTTCACAAACTAGAACTTCACAAACTAGAACTTCACAAACTAGAACTTCACAAACTAGAACTTCACAAACTAGAACTTCACAAACAAGAACTTCACAAACTAGAACTTCACAAACTAGAACTTCACAAACTAGAACTTCACAAACTAGAACTTCACAAACTAGAACTTCACAAACAAGAACTTCACAAACTAGAACTTCACAAACAAGAACTTCACAAACTAGAACTTCACAAACTAGAACTTCACAAACAAGAACTTCACAAACTAGAACTTCACAAACTAGAACGTCACAAACAAGAACTTCACAAACTAGAACTTCACAAACTAGAACTTCACAAACTAGAACTTCACAAACTAGAACTTCACAAACTAGAACTTCACAAACTAGAACTTCACAAACTAGAACTTCACAAACAAGAACTTCACAAACTAGAACTTCACAAACTAGAACTTCACAAACTAGAACTTCACAAACTAGAACTTCACAAACTAGAACTTCACAAACAAGAACTTCACAAACTAGAACTTCACAAACTAGAACTTCACAAACTAGAACTTCACAAACTAGAACTTCACAAACTAGAACTTCACAAACAAGAACTTCACAAACTAGAACTTCACAAACAAGAACTTCACAAACTAGAACTTCACAAACTAGAACTTCACAAACAAGAACTTCACAAACTAGAACTTCACAAACTAGAACTTCACAAACAAGAACTTCACAAACTACAACTTCACAAACTAGAACTTCACAAACTAGAACTTCACAAACTAGAACTTCACAAACTAGAACTTCACAAACAAGAACTTCACAAACTAGAACTTCACAAACTAGAACTTCACAAACTAGAACTTCACAAACTAGAACTTCACAAACTAGAACTTCACAAACTAGAACTTCACAAACTAGAACTTCACAAACAAGAACTTCACAAACTAGAACTTCACAAACAAGAACTTCACAAACTAGAACTTCACAAACTAGAACTTCACAAACTAGAACTTCACAAACAAGAACTTCACAAACTAGAACTTCACAAACTAGAACTTCACAAACTAGAACTTCACAAACTAGAACTTCACAAACTAGAACTTCACAAACTAGAACTTCACAAACTAGAACTTCACAAACAAGAACTTCACAAACTAGAACTTCACAAACTAGAACTTCACAAACTAGAACTTCACAAACTAGAACTTCACAAACTAGAACTTCACAAACAAGAACTTCACAAACTAGAACTTCACAAACTAGAACTTCACAAACTAGAACTTCACAAACTAGAACTTCACAAACTAGAACTTCACAAACAAGAACTTCACAAACTAGAACTTCACAAACAAGAACTTCACAAACTAGAACTTCACAAACTAGAACTTCACAAACAAGAACTTCACAAACTAGAACTTCACAAACTAGAACTTCACAAACAAGAACTTCACAAACTAGAACTTCACAAACTAGAACTTCACAAACTAGAACTTCACAAACTAGAACTTCACAAACTAGAACTTCACAAACAAGAACTTCACAAACTAGAACTTCACAAACTAGAACTTCACAAACTAGAACTTCACAAACTAGAACTTCACAAACTAGAACTTCACAAACTAGAACTTCACAAACTAGAACTTCACAAACAAGAACTTCACAAACTAGAACTTCACAAACAAGAACTTCACAAACTAGAACTTCACAAACTAGAACTTCACAAACTAGAACTTCACAAACAAGAACTTCACAAACTAGAACTTCACAAACTAGAACTTCACAAACTAGAACTTCACAAACTAGAACTTCACAAACTAGAACTTCACAAACTAGAACTTCACAAACTAGAACTTCACAAACAAGAACTTCACAAACTAGAACTTCACAAACTAGAACTTCACAAACTAGAACTTCACAAACTAGAACTTCACAAACTAGAACTTCACAAACTAGAACTTCACAAACTAGAACTTCACAAACTAGAACTTCACAAACTAGAACTTCACAAACTAGAACTTCACAAACTAGAACTTCACAAACAAGAACTTCACAAACTAGAACTTCACAAACAAGAACTTCACAAACTAGAACTTCACAAACTAGAACTTCACAAACAAGAACTTCACAAACTAGAACTTCACAAACTAGAACTTCACAAACAAGAACTTCACAAACTAGAACTTCACAAACTAGAACTTCACAAACTAGAACTTCACAAACTAGAACTTCACAAACTAGAACTTCACAAACAAGAACTTCACAAACAAGAACTTCACAAACTAGAACTTCACAAACTAGAACTTCACAAACTAGAACTTCACAAACTAGAACTTCACAAACTAGAACTTCACAAACTAGAACTTCACAAACAAGAACTTCACAAACTAGAACTTCACAAACAAGAACTTCACAAACTAGAACTTCACAAACTAGAACTTCACAAACTAGAACTTCACAAACAAGAACTTCACAAACTAGAACTTCACAAACTAGAACTTCACAAACTAGAACTTCACAAACTAGAACTTCACAAACTAGAACTTCACAAACTAGAACTTCACAAACTAGAACTTCACAAACAAGAACTTCACAAACTAGAACTTCACAAACTAGAACTTCACAAACTAGAACTTCACAAACTAGAACTTCACAAACTAGAACTTCACCAACAAGAACTTCACAAACTAGAACTTCACAAACTAGAACTTCACAAACTAGAACTTCACAATCTAGAACTTCACAAACTAGAACTTCACAAACAAGAACTTCACAAACTAGAACTTCACAAACAAGAACTTCACAAACTAGAACTTCACAAACTAGAACTTCACAAACAAGAACTTCACAAACTAGAACTTCACAAACTAGAACTTCACAAACAAGAACTTCACAAACTAGAACTTCACAAACTAGAACTTCACAAACTAGAACTTCACAAACTAGAACTTCACAAACAAGAACTTCACAAACTAGAACTTCACAAACTAGAACTTCACAAACTAGAACTTCACAAACTAGAACTTCACAAACTAGAACTTCACAAACTAGAACTTCACAAACTAGAACTTCACAAACAAGAACTTCACAAACTAGAACTTCACAAACAAGAACTTCACAAACTAGAACTTCACAAACTAGAACTTCACAAACTAGAACTTCACAAACAAGAACTTCACAAACTAGAACTTCACAAACTAGAACTTCACAAACTAGAACTTCACAAACTAGAACTTCACAAACTAGAACTTCACAAACTAGAACTTCACAAACTAGAACTTCACAAACAAGAACTTCACAAACTAGAACTTCACAAACTAGAACTTCACAAACTAGAACTTCACAAACTAGAACTTCACAAACTAGAACTTCACAAACTAGAACTTCACAAACTAGAACTTCACAAACTAGAACTTCACAAACTAGAACTTCACAAACAAGAACTTCACAAACTAGAACTTCACAAACTAGAACTTCACAAACTAGAACTTCACAAACTAGAACTTCACAAACTAGAACTTCACAAACTATAACTTCACAAACAAGAACTTCACAAACTAGAACTTCACAAACTAGAACTTCACAAACTAGAACTTCACAAACTAGAACTTCACAAACTAGAACTTCACAAACTAGAACTTCACAAACTAGAACTTCACAAACTAGAACTTCACAAACTAGAACTTCAAACAAGAACTTACAAACTAGAACTTCACAAACTAGAACTTCACAAACTAGAACTTCACAAACTAGAACTTCACAAACTAGAACTTCACAAACTAGAACTTCACAAACTAGAACTTCACAAACAAGAACTTCACAAACTAGAACTTCACAAACTAGAACTTCACAAACTAGAACTTCACAAACTAGAACTTCAAAAACTAGAACTTCACAAACTAGAACTTCACAAACTAGAACTTCACAAACTAGAACTTCACAAACTAGAACTTCACAAACTAGAACTTCACAAACTAGAACTTCACAAACTAGAACTTCACAAACAAGAACTTCACAAACTAGAACTTCACAAACAAGAACTTCACAAACTAGAACTTCACAAACAAGAACTTCACAAACAAGAACTTCACAAACTAGAACTTCACAAACTAGAACTTCACAAACTAGAACTTCACAAACTAGAACTTCACAAACTAGAACTTCACAAACTAGAACTTCACAAACTAGAACTT
This sequence comes from Arion vulgaris, assembly GCA_020796225.1. Lineage (NCBI taxonomy): Eukaryota > Metazoa > Mollusca > Gastropoda > Stylommatophora > Arionidae > Arion > Arion vulgaris. The sequence goes on from CM036767.1 coordinate 10,371,735, forward strand.
CACAAACTAGAACTTCACAAACTAGAACTTCACAAACTAGAACTTCACAAACTAGAACTTCACAAACTAGAACTTCACAAACTAGAACTTCACAAACAAGAACTTCACAAACTAGAACTTCACAAACTAGAACTTCACAAACTAGAACTTCACAAACTAGAACTTCACAAACTAGAAAACGCCCATGTTTCCGGGGCTCACAAGGGGAGCAAAGAATAGTAACACTGCGACTTACAAGGCATGTCGTGAGAGGCGACTAAGGTAAGGGCCTAGAGAAGCTACCCTAGTAAATAACAAAGCCTCGCAAAAATCGGATGTGATGGCTTACTTGTAGGGGCATAATTGACACAATATACACTCGCTCTTAGGTTTGGATTACATACAAATCACAAAGAGTGGTTAATAAGTGGTCGATATGAAGCATTTGAAGACGAACAACTATAAGTGAAAGGAAAACTGCACAAGAAGATTGACATTAGACAAATGTGATATTGTGGTCACGTTAAGTGACACGATTTGTTATACCCTCTAATTCTGTTTTGTCTCACAGCGTCAGTATAAGAAAAGGCTTATAGAACGCGCTTTTGTATGCGCCTCTCTAATCCTCTGTTTGCCTCACAGCGTCAGTATAAGAAAAGGTTTCTGGTACGGATTTTTACGTGCGCTTCATAAATAGGATTGTTCACCGCCTCTGTTATTTCTGAGGTGCACCTGATCGATGTACCTACTGTTATTAACTAGATTAAAAGACTGATGTACGTACTGAGACATGACACTATCTTGGAAGGAAAGATAGAAGCAAGGAGAGCAAGAGGAAGAATGAGATACAATTAGAAAAGAAACATCAGGAGATTAGTAGGCAATGTTCTAACAGAATGTACCATCAAGGGAAGGAGGGAGTAAAACTTATTGAAGAGCCATTACAGCCAACCTTCGATGTGGAGACGGCCCATAGTTGATTGGTTAATATAGTCTATTGTCTATAGTCTATTGTCTATAGTCTATTGTCTATTGTCTATTGTCTATACCCAGATGGAAGATGGAATTGCGTATTCACTCTTGCCGTTAAGCGTAGGGGTGGGAGCTTTAATTTGCGATCTAGAGCCAGATGAGTTGCCCGCGTTGTGTCCGTGTTTATGTAGTGTGGTCTTGATATTGTCTATCCATCTTTTCTTGGTCTTCCTTTAGCTCTAGTACCGATCTCTTTTTATTGTATGCTGTTATTGGTGGTTGGTTGTATTTCACTCTCATTAAATGTCCAAGCCACTGCATTTGTTGTCTTTCAATGTATTCGGTATTGACATGAAGTCATGCCCACTCTGCTTCTGATGTCCTCATTTCGTAGTCTATCTTTCCTGTTCACTCCCACTGTCTTCCTTAAGCATTTTATTTCACACGTGGTGAGCTTTCTGTAATGTGTTGCTGTAAGAGACCAAGTTTGGCACTGGTAACAAAGTGTTGGTAGGAAAATATTTTTGATCATCTGTCTTTTCACTTCCATCTTGATCTTTGGGTGGTGTAGTAATGGTGCCAGCTGGTAGGTCACTGCATTTGATATAGGATAATATAGTATTAGAACAATAGCTTCCTCTGCAAGGGCACTAGAATTTGAAATGAACCTCGTGGTATATCCTTTACAGGACTTGCCAGTAAACGAGATCTAAAACCTTTATGGTAAACGAGTCGTCGATTTTCTAAGCACCACTTATACGTTCAGTAGTTTGCCATTGATTTCTGAACAGTGAGGTCTATTTTTATCGTACGTAAACTCGTGGAGAACTAATTTGTTTCCAAACTTGCCCGCCGGTGTTTGAACCAGGTACGCTTGGGTTGTGATCGAGCTGACTATCGCTTTAGCTACAGACTCACTAGAATTTGGAAGTTACAATTCTTGATTACTCCTTGTAATTTGTATGTCTTTAGCTCCAGAGAGCGTGACAACCAATTGTTCGTGCCGTCGGACGAATATTTAAATCAGCTGCCCCCAACAGCAAATTGGGATCCACCACATTGTTGCACTGCAGCTAACGATGCAGCTTATATACTTTTCAGAGCATACACAAAAAAGTAACATTTCAACACATAATCTCACTATAAAAAGCAAAAACACTTATAAAACGGAACTAAAAATGTGCACGGAATCAAAGATCATATAGCAGCTACCAACAAGACACCATCAATTTTAGAAAGAAACCAATATACCATCATCTTTAAGCAGCTTTCCCCTCGATCCCTACTCGCTTTGTCATAATGCAGCTCGAATTTCCCAAAATAAAACAGGTAAATACAAACATAAGTATAATAAACAATCTTACTTCAGGGAAAAATCAAGAAAAATGCACTCAAATAATTTATAGATAAATAAGTTTTTATTATGTCAAAAGCAAAATAAAAATTTGAGAAAAGCACGGAAGGTAATACATTGTGGCGCTTTGTGGTCGAGTTAGATTTGTCCAGTAGGCATTGTACAAGATACTGATGGCAGATGATGATGATGATAACGATAATGATGATAATGATGATGATGAAGAAGATGATAATGATGATGAAGATGATGATGATGAAGATGAAGATGAAGATGATGATAATGATGATGATGATGATGATGAATGATGATGATGATGATGATGATGATGATGATGATGATGATGATGATAATGATGCTGATGATGATGATGATGATGATGATGATGATGATGATGATGATGATGATGATGATGATGATGATGATGATGATAATGGTGACAATCGTGCTGATGTTAATGATGAGGCCCATAAGAATACTGAGAAATATGATAACAGTAGGGATGATGAATATGATAGAGATGATGAGGACCATGATGGAAAAGAAGATGATAAAGACTGAATGTTGCTGATAATGATGCTGACGATGAGAATGACGATATTTCTGATTAGGATCATACTGATTCTGCTGAGGAGAATCATTGTAATATTGATGATGAAGACCCTGATACTGATGAGAATTATAATACTACTGTTGTGAGGTTCGTGATAATGGTTGAGATGATGATGATGATGATGATGATGATGATGATGATGATGATGATGATGGTGATGATGATGGCTATGACGAATGACTATCCTGAAATGAAATATAATATAAACCACATCTACTATAAAGATTATATCTATAACAAAAGAACAAACATGGCGTTACCAAAAATTAAACAACTAAAAACAGTATGGAACAGAACTGATAAGAAAACAAAGATCAGAATACTAAGAGCATGCATATTCCCAGTGGCAACGTATGGGTGTGAAGCATGGACATTTAATAAAACAGTAGAAAAACATATAAGTGCTTTTGAATATAAGTGTTATAGAAGAGTCCTTCGTATATCTTGGACAGAGAAGAGAACAAATAGATCTATCCAGAAAGAACTCAAAATCAAAGAAAACTGGCTGATGCTACAAATACGAAAGAGAAAATTGAGATATTTTGGACGTATAAAAAGACATGAAGGGCTGGAGAAGACCATCATGGAAGGAGGAATACCGGCAAAGATAAGAAGACCACGGAGAAGATGGATTCAGGATGTAACTAATGGTTTGAACATGACGGCTGCAGAGGCAGGACATCTGGCCTATAAGAGAGAGAAATTCCGGAGGACTGTTGGGGTGGCAAAGTTCTGCTCAGAACAAGCTATTTGATGATGATAAAACAACAATATTATATTACTGGGAGAACACAAACAAGTTATATTTGGTACATAATATATCACAAAACAATATTCAGACAAATTAAGTACGAGTTTGGGCACATAAAAAGACACGACACCACGATAAAATCTTTACTAGAGGGGAAAGTTATGGGGCGAAGAGCAAGAGGAAGATCGAGAGATAAGTGGGAAGGAAACTTTAAGAAATGGACAGGTTACAGTCTGGCAGAGTGCAATACCAACGCAAAAGACAGAGGATGCTGAAGATTGATTGCAGCCAAACGTAAATACAAAGTACTGTGCTGTTACAAAGTACAAAATCAAAGTACTGTAGTGTTACAAAGTACAAAATCAAAGTACTGTAGTGTTACAAAGTACAAAAACAAAGTACTGTAGCATTACAAAGTAGAAAATCAAAGTACTGTAGTGTTACAAAGTCCCAAAAACAAAGTACTGTAGTGTTACAAAGTACAAAATCAAAGTACTGTAGTGTTACAAGAAATTCAAAACAAAGTATTGTAGTGTTACAAAGTAGAAAATCAAAGTACTGTAGTGTTACAAAGTCCCAAAAACAAAGTACTGTAGTATTACAAAGTACAAAAACAAAGTACTGTAGTATTACAAAAGTCAAAACAAAGTACTGTAGTGTTACAAAGTACAAAATCAAAGTACTGTAGTGTTACAAAGTAGAAAATCAAAGTACTGTAGTATTACAAAGTACAAAAACAAAGTACTGTAGTGTTTCGCTATGAATTCAGACGTTTGTCAGTGCTTCTTGTATTACGTTTATTACTCATTTTTGTTTGAAGATATGCTTTCTTTCTTGTCAGTGTCCACCGCCATACAGATGTTTTCCAACTTCCGATGGGATCTCATTGGCAAAGTGGTTAAGTCATTTGCCGGTGACACAGAATATTGTGGGTTCGATCCGGACGGAGACAAGTGTGCAATTTTTTCGTGATATCCCTAGGATTGTTGCCGGAGCTACGGAGTTCATGTTTTGTGCAATGCTCTTGGCAGATGACACGTCATCTTTGCTGACTGAGACGAAGACATGTGGGAAACCCGGTGCAATTAAATAAATAATTCACCTTTTGACCCATTTATTTAGAGGTATACATCTTACATCAGAGCTGCAAACGCAGACCTGTGGATAAGAACCAGCCAGGAACTCAGGATGACCCAGGTCAAGAGGAGAAAATGGCGATGGGTCGGGCATACCGTAAGTAAGACATTGTCGAGTGTCACTAGCCAAGTACTTGAGTGGAACCCGCAAGGAAAACGAAAAGAAGACGCCCTCTTTATATATATATATATATATATATATATATACAAACAATATACAATTTTGTAAAAGTACAGTACTTTGTTTTTACGTGTTTCGTCATTGCTACATAGTTTTACTGCAGTCTTCCTTGTATCGTTACTATCTCAGAGGCAACGGGTTAGTGTTCTCGATTGGCGACATGATTTCAAGAAGGTGGTGCATGAACACTGGAGGGTGACATATAACTTGCTGTCACTTTTGGGCCATCCAAATATTGAGAAATCTGCTAAACAACACCAGGTCTGTGTAATAATGTTAGAAGGTCATCTTCTTGTTCTTCTTTGCGTTCGTTCTTTACGACCAATTTTAATCACTCTTTGTGATATGTTTGATCTTTGCCAAGAACGTGTATACGTTGCACATTGGTTTGGTAGGTCCCTAAACGCATAGACTTCTACACGCTTAGAACACATGAATCCGATTTCAACCAAATCTCCTTAGTCGTCTCTTACGACATGCGTGGTAGATAACAGTGGTTCTATTCTTTAAACCCCAAATTTGGGCCCCGGTAACCGCTCTGGCGTCAGAAGGTCATAAAGTTCAAGAGAAGACACAGAAATTATCGTTTCCAATATGTCACAGTCATGATGAAGGATCTATATAAATATGTCTTGATTAAGTCGTGATGTTGTCTTATCTCATACAGTAACGACTTATTGCTATTATTTTCAGCTGTCAATTAGTATTTTACGCTCTCAACATCAGCATGACACTTCATATTATCGCACTTCTTTCATAGCACTAGGCTGCCCGTCTGCCCAGCGTGTTCGAACGCGTTGGACTACGGGTGACTATCCCTCTGTGTGTGCGGGTTCAATTCCGCGGGATGGCAGAAAAAGCCACAGATTCCCCAGATTTACGGTGTTCGTGGCACCGAACCGAAGGGTTACGATGTCCATGACACCGAGCCGAAGAGCTTTCAGCTCAAGAGCTTCTGGATCGGAAGAAAAAAAAGATAGCACTAGGCTAGAGTTACCATATATTTTAATCTTCCGAAATGAGGACACTTCTCCAAACATTAAATTACATTTAAATTGTGTTCCATGTACACTTTTAAGATGATCTGATTTTTGTTTTAAATGTCCTTCTTATGCATCAAATATCCATAAAATTGTCTGCATGTGAAATGATTAAAATTCAATTTTACAAGTGAAATTTTTAAAAGAGAAAAGCACACGAATTTGCGTTAATATTTTGCTTGTTCTCATGAATCTTAGTAGTTTTCAAAGATTGTAGATTATGTTTCCCGTGCTAAGTTAGAAAACAAAATGTTACTCATTTACCCTGTGGTTATCACATGATGTTACTGACAGAATGTTAATTTTGTCTTGGCTAGTAAAGTTGTGGACAAATCTACGAATTTCCAAAATTGTTTGCGGACGCTCAGATTTACTCATAACCTGCTGCCTTGTGGGTTTTGGCTGGGGACAGCAAAGAGCTAACGGAGAGTGAACCCAGTAAACGCTGGTTGAAACCGAACACACCACCGAAAGATAAGCACCTGAACTCCAATAGGTACTGAAGGCTGTGCACGTACATCCCGTTCTTGATGTTTGGCTGTTTATATATCACAATAGAATGATATAAAAAAACGGCTTAAGAACGATCGCGCAGAAGAGATTTACTCACGAAATAAGGACGTGTCCACAAAATGAGGACGTCTGGCAACCCTAGACTAGGTACTAGATCTCACATATATATATATAAAATGAAGACGTCTGGCAACCCTAGACTAGGCACTCGATCTCACATATATATAAAATGAGACGGAGACGTCTGGCAACCCTAGACTAGGCATTCGATATCACATGTATATAAAATGAGACGGAGACGTCTGGCAACCCTAGACTAGGCACTCGATCTCACATATATATATATAAAATGAGGACGTCTGGCAACCATAGACTATGCACTAGATCTCACATATATTGATAACAGCAGTCACTGAAAAAAAATCTTCTAATAGCACAATATAAAATATGATACGAAAACTGTTGCAACGTGAGCAACGTACCACAAAGCCGCCACATAGAACTGTGCTCATAGAGCATCGGGCTTTGTTCTGAATATAACCGTGCCAGTATGCAAGACATCCTTGTACTCAAGCATCTGACGATCATCAGCGAATACCTCCTCCAAACCGTTATCAGAAATCATCACCATCTCATAGTCATTGTGACTTCTGTCAATATTGCAGCCTTCCAACAAACATCGTTTGACATCTCTAACAGTTAAAGGTTGTCTATTTACATCTTTAAACTTCACAAGCAGATGTTCCTTTCTTGAACTTCCTGGAAGCACTGCTTCTACTTCAACGGAATCAACGCAACACTCATGGCTGGTCATCTGTAAAACACACACAAAGAAATCTACAGTAAATTTATGTAAAACATCGCTACACATCGTATCTTCTTCTTCTTCTTCAAACGCTTCATATCGACCACTTGTTAAACCACTCTTTAAGATTTGTATGTGGTTATTGGTTATTGGTTATTGGTTATTGGTTACTAAACTGACGTCATTGCACCCGGGCAGACCCAAATGTCCTCAGTCTCTCCCAACAGATATCGAAGAGTAAGCATACTGATGGTTCCTGTGGTTAGCTGATTAAACACACCTCTCATTCTGCCTCTCAGGCATCCAGTTCAACTTGAACAACGGGTAATTCCAAACTGCCTAAATCGCTTGATCGATTCAACATCGATTTTAGTGTCCTCATCCAACAGACAGTTGCAAAGAGACCGAAGAATATCCCCTTATCCATCTTCAACTCCCCAACAATCGATGCTGTTGATGCAAGCCTGTCCGCCTCTCATTACCGTAAACACCCGCATGCCCAAGACAGTATATCCACGTAAGCCGCTGGAGGATTTGTATGTGATCTGAACCTAAGAGCGATTGTACGTTGTGCCAGTTATGCGCCTTCAAGTAGGTCAGCACATCCGATTTATGCGACGCTTTTTATTTACTAGGGTAGCTTTCCTAGGCCATTACATCAGTCGTCTCTTACCGCATGCCTTGTAGGTCGCAGTGGTACTATTCTTTGCTTCCTTGCGGGCCCCGGTACCATGTGGGCGAAATAACAAATATACGAAATATTTATTAATACTTAATAATATATTTTTAAAACTCATTCCATACCGTAGACCACTTCAGTAGCGTAGAAATCTCGTCTAATTATGCCACTAGCCAATATAGTGGTTTTTCAATAGAACCTGTACTTTCATTGTGTACTAACCCTTCCACGCTTATAGCGTAACTAAACAATGTCATATATACAGCACCGTGCAGTATATTTTCTCAGTATGATGCAAGTCTTCGAAATGCCGCCCTTACATGTTTTTTTCTCTGAAAACAACATTCAATTGTGAGTTTGATTTCGCTGTTTATGCCGCCTCCATGTCGGTGCCGCCTGATGCGGCCGCTTTCTGTATCCCATCACGGCACGGTCCTGCATATATAATATACAAGTCTAGTGTATTCAGTGTTATACATTAATGATGTGCCACCTATAGCAAAGTTGATAACACGCTGCACTAGTGGGCAATTGCCGTGAAAATTCTGTAGTTCGAGGTTAGCTTGTGCCAAATATTTTTGGTGTACACACAGTACGGGATTGAACTACATAAAACACTGATGCCCTACTTGGGGATATCTCTTTCACTCCCAGACCGATGTACCAGACCTCCCCATAAATTCTATTCATGTGGAAATCTGATTCATTCAGCCTTGGCATTGGTGTGTTTTACGTGACTTCTTCAGCACCATTTAGAGCTCTGGTGCTTATCCTTCGGCGATGTGTCCAGTTTCAGACAGCGTTTACTCGGTTCGCTCACCGTTCTGTAGCCATCTAGTGTTTTTACAACGTGGGGTAGCTAGCCCCACACCCAACCTCCTTACTCGCTTCTTAGTGAAACACGTACAAACAAAGTACTATAGTTTTACAAAATACAGAAACAGTGACGATAAACAGCAACGGTTCGACCAACAAGGCCTTTATCAAGCAAACGAACAAACAGGAGTGACAAATTAAAATGAAACACAAATGGACGACCAAATACCAACGTATCTAAGGAAAATCTGGAATAAAAACGAATAACGAAATAAATGTAACACAAAAACACACATAAAAACTAGAAATAGAACGGAAAAGAAACAATGAAACATCTAGTAAATATATAACTTGAATACATGCAACATATACCCATATAGATTGCAAAGCATGGGAAGAGAAAGTACTAAGAAGCATAAGAATGTAATACATGCAACATATACCCATATAGATTACAAAGCATGGGAAGAGAAAGTACTAAGAAGCATAAGAATGTAATACGTTGAGCCCGAGTGGTCGCAAGGTACCATACAAAGAAATCAACCGATTCTCCAGAGCAAATCGTCTACGATCATCAGAGGAACATGATCGGATGGCTGTGACCTGGACATCGCAAGCTCCTGAATGGCCAGTATCATTGAAATGGGTAGCTACAGGGGTCACAGAGCATTGGCGTATATCGCGCAAGTGTTGGGCGAATCGGTCACTGAGTCTCCTGCCGGTTTCCCCAATATAGTCCTTGTTGCACCGCTTGCAGATAATGGCATAGATAATATTACGGGACTCGCACGTGAAACTGTCTTCAACAACGAATGTGGCTTTTGGAAAAGACACCGTGCGGGTCTGTATTACATAAGCACAAGTGTTGCAGCGCCGACGGCCACACTGGATGGTGCCAAAATGACTCTGGATATGAGGCTTGAGGCGACTGTGAACCAACATATCCTTAAGGCTTCTGTCCCGTCTGTACGCCACCAAAGGATAGTGTTGGAAGATTGAACGTGTCTCAGGATCAGACTGAAGAATGGAGAGATGACGGAATAAGACTTTCTTCACAAGGGAACTATGAGGGTGGAAAGTTAAGACAAGTTTCACCCTGTCAGAATTGGAAGTTCTATGCTGGTTAGAGAGAGCCTCCTGGCGAGAAATTTGCTGAACGCGCCGCATAGCAGAAGCAAGCACCTTATCCGGGTATAAGCGTTTACGACATGCGTGGCCGGTAACAGTGGTTCTATTCTTTACACCCCAAATTTGGGCCCCGTAAACACTCGGGCGAGCTTGGAATCTAAATTACAAGTACCTTAGAGTCGGAGTAAGACTTCCTGAATGCGAGGAACATTTGGTGATAAATGAAAGCAAGTTTTCACGCAAAAATTATTAGACCACACACAGTTTCACTGATATCCGGTAATCACCATGCAACATACGATAAGCAAGTTGCTGGAGAAAATGAGTATGCTTTAGCGATCATGACTCTCAGTCATATACAGATAGAAAGACTTGAAAATATACCGAATGAGGGTCTGCGCATCACACTCGAGTGCCTAAAGATACGTAATGCAAGGCGGTGCAATATTGTCTTGATTAACCGACTATGGAAGATAGAACACGGATGTGCCGTGCACAGGCATATCTTTGAGTCAATGTTGACACACAACATCCGTTGCATATGGAAATATCAAGAGAAAAAATGAACTATGTTTAAAAGAGAAAAATCTTAGATGAGTCAGGCCAGAGCGAACTATAAACTTATGGGCCGTAGGACTCGGGTAAGAATTATGGGACATCAGGCCACAACTACACCACGTGACCTCGCATTCCAGTATTGGTGTATATAGACGAATCCATTTTAAAATCAACATAAAATGCTAAATCGAAGTTATATTATGCAACCAGTTAAGTTTAACAAAAAGGAATATCAATACAGTGTATTATGAATATTTGTCTCCAATAAATAACCATAGACTCACAGAATAGAGTAAATTGCAAAAACGTGCAGTGTTCTATCAAACGTGTAATTTCCAGCCCCTTTTTCTGATCTAGGTCAGGGAGTCACCGGTCAGTTGTCTGGCCTAGTTAACTAGAGTTGGCTGTGGTCAGGCCGAAGACTGTATTCGACCGGTGTGTTCACTTGAAGACACAGAACCGGTGAAGACCAATGCCAGCAGGAATCAATACATCGTTTTCAGTTTGTATCAGGCTTTGTAAATGATGCAGACAAGAAAGTATAGTGATTTTGAAGGCAGAAGTTCAGGCGTTAATTTCAGAGAAATCGGCTGAGAACGATGTAATCATTTATACAGATGGGTCAGTACATCAACACGTGCAGAGCTTGTGGGCTTTCATTGCTCAAGTCGGACGGGATGATGTAAGGAAGACAATGATGGTTTGACTACAAGCAGTTATACTGTGGAAATCATGACATTAACTAAAGCGACGGTCTGGCTGGAATCACAGACTTTTATCCATGCATGTTTTTTCAGTGACTCAATGAGTATGCTCAGAAAGATTGAAACAGGCTAGGCTCGGAGACAATGATTGGAGTTGCTAAGGAGATCTATACAGACAAAGATCAGTTTTATTTTTGTGTCAGGGCATGCAGATGTAATGGAAAATTAACGCGCTGATAGGCTTGCAGGTATAATAATTCCTCTCGTACCGTTATACGTTACATAGGGCCTGCAAGTAATTTCTCCACACGGCTCTATCCTGGGAAACTCGCTCAATCTCCTCCATGGAACTGAGACCGATATTTCCTGCCTATCTCTGCAAAGTTGCTTTCAGGGTCTCCTTAGGTCGACCTCTTTCTTGAACTCCTTTGCATCCCACTTCAATGCCTGCTTGATATTCGTTGATCATTTCTCCTCAAGGTGTGCCCAACATATTTCCATCTTCTCTTTCTTATAACAGTTGCCACTAGTGGTTAACCAGACATGTCTCTGATTTCATCACTTCTCCTGAATTCGTTCCATTTTATATTCATTATTTTTCGCAGACATCTATTTTCAAATGCATTCAACTTGCTTTCTATATCTTTAGTCATTTTCCAACTCTCGCTGGCATATGTTAGGATTGATACAACATTTGAATTGAAAATTCGTAATTTAGTTTTAATACTATATAACTTGCAGTTCCATATTTTATTTAGATTTTTAAAAGCTGATGTTGCTTTGCCAATTCGTATCATAATTTTTTTTTAACATTTCCTGTGCAATCAAAATTGCCACCTAAATAGTTGAACTGCTGTTATTTTTATCATTTTAGATTCCAGTGTGATATCTGCATTACTTGCCATAGGTGTCTTCATTATATTTGTTTTTTCATAGCTTATCTGCAGTCCAACTTTTGATGCTATAGATGACAAGCTGTCTGTTTTTCTTTGCATATCTTGGTTGTTTCTACTTAACAAGGCAATATCATCTGCAAAATCCAAATCTTCTAGTTGTCTATTTTCTACCCAATCGATGCCAGTTTCGCCCCTGCAACATTTTCGCATCACCCAGTCAATGGCCACTCCAAACAATAGCGGAGATAGAAACAGCCTTGCTTTACTCCGGTTTCAACCATAAACCAGTCATTGTGTCCACCGTCATTGCGAACTGCACACTGTGAACCATCATAGAGGCTCTTAATAATGTTTATTATTTTGTCTGGTATTCCATAGCATCCCAGAATATTCCACAGGAGATTCTGTATAATCTTGCAGGTATGACAGCTGTTAAAAGCGGTAGAGCAATGAACCAGACTGATATTATAAATGTCCTAAGAGAGAGAGGACATGTACATGATTCAAGTAATAGTGGTGAATCCACAATACTAACCAGACTGCATGAATTCCAAGTCAAATATGGTGTAGCTGGACAAGATCACTATGCTGGTATTGGTTATTGGTTATTGGTTACTAAACTGACGTCATTGCACTCCGGGCAGACCCATAGGTGCTCAGTCTCCCCAACAGATATCGAAGAGTATGCATACTGATGGTTCCTGTGGCTCGCTGATTAAACACACCTCTCACTCTGCCTCTCAGGCATCCAGTTCGACTTGAACAACGGGTAACTCCAAACCGCTTAAATCGCTTGATCGATTCAACATCGATTTTAGTGTCCTCATCCAACAGAGAGTTGCAAATAGACCGAAGAATATCCCCCTTATCCATCTTTAACTCCCCAACAATCGATGCTGTTGATGCAAGCCTGTCCGCCTCTCATTACCGTAAACACCCGCATGCCCAGGACAGTATATCCACGTAAGCCTCTGGAGGTTAGGAAACTTCAATAGACGACATCCACTCATACCGAAACCTGCCCTTCTGGATCTTGTGAAGCATCGACTGAGAGTCAGAGACAACAACTGCCCCAGTAAATGAAGTCACAGAAGCTACTATGCTGGTAGCCAAAGACGAATAGTAAACCAACAAAGAACCGGTGTCGTTAGTCACCACACGCTGAGAGACATACTGGGGAGATCAGAGCACTTATGAACTAATTGGTTCAATATGCAGAGATGATGATCCGACGACTAAACTAAACTAAACTGAGAGACATACTGCGGAGGAGATGGAAGAACTTATCGATTTATTGGCTCGACGTGCAGTGATGATAATTCGACGACTAAACTAGACTAAAACTGCCCTCAATTTATGGCATACGAACTAAACAAAATTAAATAAATATATTTATATATATAAATGTGATACCTCCAGCAAACAATATTTTTCCGAAAACTTTATGAGTTCAAAATTATATTGCCATAAAAGAATTGCAGTCAAAACTTGGCAAAATTAACGGATGGAAGAGATTAAAATAAGTTATTTTTGATCTTTCAATATAAAAAATACATAACATTAAGTTATAATTCTTACCTTCAAGACTATAATTCTACCACACAGTCAGAATCCAGGAAAGAAATGATATTGTTTTAACTATTTCTTTGCAATTTACTGCATAACGTTTTCCAAAATGTATTCTTTCATAGAATAAGAATTACCTTCTGGAAAAACCCAATGTGATAAAAATAGGAAAGTACCTTACATAGTTCGTGTCTATTGTTCTCATAAATAGCTTTTCTAGAAATATGTAACTCCAAATTATAATCATTTGTTTTTCCTCAATTTGTTCTTTCCGGGAATGGCTTTTCACTACTGGAAAAACCCAGTGATAAAAATAGCAGCGACGCTAGGTAAGGGAGATAATAATTTTTGAACCGTGAAAAAACAATCAAATTACTTCTCGCCATATATGATGTTTGAACTTAATTTCAAGAAATAAGAAATAAATTATACTTAATTTACAAATTAATTTTGGAAATAAACTTGTCAAACAATGTTTGATGTATTTGTTTCAATTAGGTAATCAATTCACGCACACCATCGTGTGCAGTTGAGGATCGTTTTTCCCGTGGGGAGGTAATTCTTTTTTTTTTTCACGTTTGTTGGCCTACATTTGGATAAGATTAAATTTTGCAAAAGTGCTAGTGCTAACTTGGTCGCTGCTAATGGGTGGGAGCCTTCATTAGCAACTAATAGGCAACTAAACCAAATTTAAACATTCTGAGCAGCTCTGGTTAGAAATAGTGGCGACGCTTGGAATTTTACACGTCTAAAACATGACCAGGTACCACCCTCTGCGACACTAGAGGGTCTTCTTCTTCTCTTCCACCATTTACTTCTTTATAGAATTGTGTGGGGAGGAAGGAGGATCTTGTGTGTACTGTTTTAAAGCACTTTGTAAGCTGATATTCACTTTTGTAAGGTTTCTGATGCTGTGGCTCCATCTTTTGCGTTGTCTTCCTCTTACTTTGTACTCTTTATAATTTTTCTGTGTGGCTCTGTGTGGTGTAAGGACCAACAAACATATTTGAAAAAAGGCTTGTCTTTAGGTTGTTCCGTCGCCTTTATGTGAACTAAAACATAAATCTACACATATATTTCGCTAAATCTCGCAGCGTATTGAGGAGGAGATCAGAGCACTTATGGACGAGATCAGAGCACTTATACAACGAAAGCAATAACTATTATAAGTAATTAGGAAAATCCCGAGAACTCTGAGGCGAATGATTGTATAATTTAATACGCTTTGTCTGAACCAAAATGGGATCAATTGAACATCAGTCGACCTAACAACCAAGCCTTGGGGAAACCTGATAGACCTGAAGCTGACTGTCCGTTTTGTGGTCCACAATAAATTAAGCGCATGACCAGAGATATCTGAAGAAGAAGAAGAAGAAGAAGAAGAAGGACATCGCTTCTCGACCTTTGGTTTGTAAGATTAAAATATAGTTTTTACAAAAGGTAAAATAGACTCACCGTTCAGAAAGCAATGTCAAACTACTGAACGTATAAGTGGTGCCTAGAAAAACGACTCGTTTACTGTGGTTGATGGCTACGTCATGTAAGGATATGCCCTGATTTTCCTTGATTTCATAGCGTAGTGTCCACTTGGTCATCATCAAAATGTGGGAGCCTTCATAGCGTAGTGTCCACTTGGTCATCATCAAAATGTGGGAGCCTTCATAGCGTAGTGCCCACTTGGTCATCATCAAAATGTGGGAGCCTTCATAGCGTAGTGTCCACTTGGTCATCATCAAAATGTGGGAGCCTTCATAGCGTAGTTTCCACTTGGTCATCATCAAAATGTGAGAGCCTTCATAGCGTAGTGTCCACTTGGTCATCATCAAAATGTGGGAGCCTTCATAGCGTAGTTTCCACTTGGTCATCATCAAAATGTGAGAGCCTTCATAGCGTAGTGTCCACTTGGTCATCATCAAAATGTGGGAGCCTTCATAGCGTAGTGTCCACTTGGTCATCATCAAAATGTGGGAGCCTTCATAGCGTAGTGTCCACTTGGTCATCATCAAAATGTGAGAGCCTTCATAGCGTAGTGTCCACTTGGTCATCATCAAAATGTGAGAGCCTTCATAGCGTAGTGTCCACTTGGTCATCATCAAAATGTAGGAGCTTCATAGCGTAGTGTCCACTTGCATCATCAAAATGTGAGAGCCTTCATAGCGTAGTGTCCACTTGGTCATCATCAAATGTGGAGCCTTCATAGCGTAGTTCCACTTGGTCATCATCAAAATGTGAGAGCTTCATAGCGTAGTGTCCACTTGTCATCATCAAAATGTGAGAGCCTTCATAGCGTAGTGTCCACTTGGTCATCATCAAAATGTGAGAGCCTTCATAGCGTAGTGTCCACTTGGTCATCATCAAAATGTGGGAGCCTTCATAGCGTAGTGTCCACTTGGTCATCATCAAAATGTGGGAGCCTTCATAGCGTAGTGTCCACTTGGTCATCATCAAAATGTGAGAGCCTTCATAGCGTAGTGTCCACTTGGTCATCATCAAAATGTGAGAGCCTTCATAGCGTAGTGTCCACTTGGTCATCATCAAAATGTGGGAGCCTTCATAGCGTAGTGTCCACTTGGTCATCATCAAAATGTGGGAGCCTTCATAGCGTAGTGTCCACTTGGTCATCATCAAAATGTGGGAGCCTTCATAGCGTAGTGTCCACTTGGTCATCATCAAAATGTGGGAGCCTTCATAGCGTAGTGTCCACTTGGTCATCATCAAAATGTGGGAGCCTTCATAGCGTAGTGTCCACTTGGTCATCATCAAATGTGGAGCCTTCATAGCGTAGTGTCCACTTGGTCATCATCAAAATGTGGGAGCCTTCATAGCGTAGTGTCCACTTGGTCATCATCAAAATGTGGAGCCTTCAAGCGTAGTGTCCACTTGGTCATCATCAATGTGGAGCCTTCATGCGTAGTGTCCACTTGGTCATCATCAAAATGTGAGAGCCTTCATGGTAGTGTCCACTTGGTCATCATCAAAATGTGGAGCCTTCATAGCGTAGTGTCCACTTGGTCATCATCAAAATGTGGAGCTTCATAGCGTAGTGTCCACTTGGTCATCATCAAAATGTGAGAGCCTTCATAGCGTAGTGTCCACTTGGTCATCATCAAAATGTGGGAGCCTTCATAGCGTAGTGTCCACTTGGTCATCATCAAAATGTGAGAGCCTTCATAGCGTAGTGTCCACTTGGTCATCATCAAAATGTGGGAGCCTTCATAGCGTAGTGTCCACTTGGTCATCATCAAAATGTGGGAGCCTTCATAAATTCAATAGGAAACTAAATGTAAATATATTTTTAAATTTGAGCAGTTCTCATCCGAAAGAAAGACGATACTGGGTTTTACAAGTTTCAAGGCCCGTCTGCCCAGCGTGTTCGTTGGACTACAGGTGACAAGTCCTCTGTGAGTGCGGGTTCCACTCCGCGGACTGGCAGAAAAGCTACAGGTTCCCCAGATTTACGGTGTTCGTGGCACCGAGCCGAAGGGTTGCGATGTACATGACACCGAGCCGAAGAGCTTTCAGCTCAAGTGCTTCTGTCTAAAAAAAAAAAAAAACATGTTTCAAGCGTAACTGGTTCCACTCGCTGAGGCACTAATGGGCAAGGCCAACACACATTTTTTAAATGTTTAAAAAGTATGCCTCGTTTGAAGAGGGTTTAATCCTTACATAACAAACAAGGAATTAAGGATTATAATGATTATATAAGGATCAATTTAACTTTGATTCTTCACAAGGAGTTAAATCTTCTAGGCTTTTTCGCTAAGATCAAAGTGTAGTATCCATCGCTTGGTCACGGTCAGAAGGCAGGAGTCTTCATAAACGCCAATAGGCACACGGTTATACACACAAACTGACCACCTGCCCAGCGTCTCTGATCTAGAGCGCTCGGGGTTTTTTTTTTTTTTTTTAATGAAGGTTCCCACAATTTGGCCTCGATCAAGTGGCCTCGATCAAGTGGCCTCGATCAAGTGGCTTGGATCAAGTGGCCTCGATCAAGTGGCCTCGATCAAGTGGTCTCGATCAAGTGACCTCCATCAAGTGACCTCCATCAAGTGTCCTCTATCAAGTGGTCTCGATCAAGTGACCTCCATCAAGTGGTCTCCATCAAGTGTCCTCTATCAAGTGGTCTCGATCAAGTGACCTCCATCAAGTGACCTCCATCAAGTGTCCTCTATCAAGTGGTCTCGATCAAGTGACCTCCATCAAGTGACCTCCATCAAGTGTCCTCGATCAAGTGACTCCATCAAGGTCCTCCATCAAGTGGTCTCGATCAGTGACTCCATCAAGTGTCCTCCATCAAGTGGTCTCGATCAAGTGACCTCCATCAAGTGTCCTCGATCAAGTGACCTCCATCAAGTGGTCTCCATCAAGTGGCCTCCATCAAGTGGTCTCCATCAAGTGACCTCCATCAAGTGGTCTCCATCAAATGGTCTCGATCAAGTGGTCTCCATCAAGTGGTCTCCATCAAGTGACCTCCATCAAGTGGTCTCCATCAAGTGTCCTCTATCAAGTGGTCTCGATCAAGTGACCTCCATCAAGTGTCCTCCATCAAGTGGTCTCCATCAAGTGGTCTCCATCAAGTGGTCTCCATCAAGTGGTCTCCATCAAGTGACCTCCATCAAGTGGTCTCCATCAAGTGGTCTCCATCAAGTGGTCTCCATCAAGTGACCTCCATCAAGTGGTCTCCATCAAGTGGTCTCCATCAAGTGACCTCCATCAAGTGGTCTCCATCAAGTGGTCTCCATCAAGTGGTCTCCATCAAGTGGTCTCCATCAAGTGGTCTCCATCAAGGGTCTCGATCAAGTGGTCTCCATCAAGTAGTCTCCATCAAGTAGTCTCTATCAAGTAGTCTCCATCAAGTAGTCTCCATCAAGTAGGTCTCCATCAGTAGTCTCCATCAAGTGGTCTCCATCAAGTAGTCTCCATCAAGTAGTCTCTATCAAGTAGTCTCCATCAAGAGTCTCCATCAGAGTCTCCATCAAGTAGTCTCCATCAAGTGGTCTCCATCAAGAAGTCTCCATCAAGTAGTCTCCATCAAGTAGTCTCCATCAAGTAGTCTCCATCAAGTAGTCTCCATCAAGTAGTCTCCATCAAGTGTCTCTATCAAGTAGTTCCATCAAGTAGTCTCCATCAAGTAGTCTCCATCAAGTAGTCTCCATCAAGTGGTCTCCATCAAGAAGTCTCCATCAAGTAGTCTCCATCAAGTAGTCTCCATCAAGTAGTCTCCATCAAGTAGTCTCCATCAAGTAGGTAGTACACTTTATTCTTAACCAATAGGACGTGAAGCAAATACTGTTAACTCAGTCTATATATTTCTTTTTCTTGTTCTTCGGACGCTCCAATTTGACCCCTTGTTAAACCACTCTTTGTGATTTGTATGTGATCTGAGCCTACGATGGAATATACATTGTGCCCGTTATGCCCCTACAAGTAGGTCAGCACATACGATTTCTGCGACGCTCTTTATTTACTAGGTAGCTTCCTAGGCGCTACCTCAGTCGCCTCTTACGATGTGCTTTGTATAAATATTTTTTGTGCTAAGACAACGTCATTGTTTGTTTATTTGTCTCTGTTTACACCTGATAAAGTCTGAGTATTATACACTTTGCAATGATACACCAACAAACACTTAAAATACTGTTTTTATTAATGATTAGTATTTATCACGTTTAGTAAAGGGAAACAATTCGAAAGCCAATTTGATGTTAATTAAAATCTTTGGTTGCCTCCTCTAGAACAAAACGCAATGTTTTTATTCTTCTTCTTCTTCTTTTGTCGTCACACTGCTACCAGGTTGTTGCTCAGTGTCGTGGTTTCTGTTTTTGTCTTGCGCTGTTCTGGTGGCTTGTGTGATTGTTATCTTTGCTCTTTCACAGGATTCTGCTACGCCATCTAACCATCTTTTCCGTGGTCTTCCTCTTGCCTTCTTTCCGATGTTCTGTTGTAGAAGACTCTGTATACTGTGGAGTTTGATGCATTCTTATTAAGTGGCCAAACCACTTCATTCTTTGTTTCTCTATGTAATTCAAGCACGGTTTTGTGCCAACTTTCTTTCTTATGCTGATGTTAGTGATTCTGTCTTTTCTTGTGTTATTGGTAACTTTTCGCAGGCAACGCATTTCACATGTAGTTTTTGTGACTGCGCTTTGCTCAATGTCCATGTTTGGCTCTGGTAACACAAAGTAGGTATAAAAATGCTGTTGATCATCTGTTGCTTTCATTCTCTCTCTCTCTCTCTCTCTTTGCCTTTTACCCTGGTTAGGCATAGGCCCTCAACCAACTCATGCCAATCTTCCCATCTCTAGCTATCTCCTGCAGCTCCCTCCAGCTCTTCTTTATATTGTTGATCTCCGCCTCCAAATTCCGTCTCCATGTATTTCTCAGCCTCCCCTTCTTTCGCTGTCCCTGCGGTTTCCAGGCAAGGACCCTTCTTGTTATATTCCCCTCCGGTTTTGCAAAGTGTGTTCTATCCAGCGCCAGCGTCTTTTTAACCTGTTCGTTCACTGGAATCTGTCTTGTTCTCCATAAGTTCCTCATTTGTGACCCTATCATACCATCTTATTCCCTCTATTCTGCGCAGACACCAGTTGATGAATGTTTGCAATTTATGCGCTATTGTTTTAGTTGTTCTCCATGTTTCTGACCCATACAGTAGAACTGCTTTAACATTAGAGTTAAATATCCAATTTTTGTTCTAGATTTGATTTCTTTGGACTTCAAATGTTTCCCAGTGCAATGAAAGCTCCTCTTGCCTTCTGTATTCTTATTTTAACATCTCTATCTGTTCCACCCTCTTTGTCTACAGTGCTGCCCAAATATGTGTATGATTCTACCTCTTGAAGTGGGATTTTCCCAGGAAGACTGAATTGTCGTTTGTTTGGTTAATTCTCAATATCTTTGTCTTTCCCTTATGAATATTCAGCCCTAGTTGCTGGGACCTTTGATTCAATGTGTTTAGCTTATCCTGCATCTGATTTCGTGTATGTGACAGAAGGGCTATATCATCAGCGAAGTCCAGATCATCTAGTTGCCTGTCGAGTCCATTGATTCCATTCTGGTGTTAGTTACTGTGGTCTTCATAATCCAGTCTATTGTCAGTAAGAACAACAAAGGTGATGAAGACATCCCTGACGACTCCTGTTTCTATTCCGAAAGTATCTGTTAGTTTACCTTCATGAAGAACTCTACATTTCATATCTGTATATGTTGCTTTTATTAGTTAATAATTTTTGTGGATTCCATAATGCCTCATTAATTTCCAAAGGGTTTCCCCTATCAATACTGTCAAAAGCCTTCTCATAATCAACAAATCCGATATAAAGTGGGGATTTCAATTCAATACTTTGCTCTATTATTATACGTAATGTGGCTATCTGGTCAGCACAGGATCTATTTGGTCGGAAGCCTGCCTGTTCATCTCTTAGCTTTATATCGATGGCATCTCTCAGTCTCTCCAGGATGACTCTGCTTAGTATTTTCCCAGGTACTGACAACAGCATTATTCCCTATAGTTTTCACACTTCTGAAGGTCCCCTTTCTTTGGTAGCTTCACCAGGTATCCTTCTCTCAAGTTTGCTGGTATTTCTTCGGTCTCCCAGATTCTGTTAAATAATTTATACAGTATTTCTGTGGATGTGTTTATGTTGGCTTTAACCGCCTCCGCTGGAATACCATCTGAACCGGCCGCTTTTCCATCTTTTAAAAGTTTAATGGCTTTACTAATCTCCTCCTTGGATGGTTTCTAACAGTTGATGTCCAAGTCAATTTCTGCCGGTTGGATATCTGGGGGTTTTGTAGGTGCTGGTCTGTTCAGGAGTTCCTTGAAGTATTCCATCCATCTTTCCATTTGGTCTCTAACATTAGTGATAGTTTCCCACTACTATTTTTGATCAACCCATTTGATGGTCTGTATTTTTCTGCTAGCTTTCTAGTGATATTGTAAAGATCCCTAAGGTTTCCTTTTCCTGCAGCTACCTCTGCTTCTCTTGCTAGATCTTCTATGTATTGTCTTTTATCTAACTTTATTTGTTTCTTCACTTTCTTGCTACTTCTGTGTACTTTTCCTGGCTATGGCTTTGGCAGTTCTAGTTTTGCTATTATTTAAATCTGCTTTCCTCTTTTCCTTTCTTCTATTTCCTTGAGAGTTTCTGGAGTTATCCATGCCTTATGATTCCGCTCCTTCTTTCCTAATACCTCTGTGCATGTTTCATTCCAAATATTTTTGGCTTGCTGCCAGTATTCTTCCGCACTCACCTCATCTTCTAATTGCCGCAACACCTCATACTTATTAGAGACTGTGACCGTGAACTGTTCCTTTGTTCTTGACTTCTGAGGTATCCTACATTATATTGGTGTCTATGTTCATGGGATGTTATGTATCGCTTAAGCTTCAGTTTAATTTACTTATCAGCAAATGGTGATCCGAATCTACATCTGCCCCCTTAGGACCCTTACATCTTGTAGAGATGACCTGAATTTCTTGTTTATGCATATGTGGTCAATTTGATTTTCTGTTCTGTGATCTGGTGATACCCAGGTTGCTTTATGTATTCTTTTGTGTGGAAAGACACTTCCACCTATGACATATTGATTCGCTGCACAAAAATTAGTGAATAGTTCTCCATTTTCGTTCATTATTCCTAGTCCGTGTTTCCCATGATCTCCTCGTAGCCTATGTTGTCCGAACCCATTTTGGCATTGAGGTCACCCATCAGAATTTTGATGTTCCCATTTCTCTGATTACCTATAGTATTTTGAAGTTTTATGTAAAATTCCTCTTTACTTTTTCCTCTTTATCATTGGTAGTGCATAACACTGGGTCACATTCAAGAATACTTTCTTTTGGTGGTTCTGAATGTTGCTGTGATTATCCTAGGACTCACTGCTTCCCATTTTATTAGTGCCTTCTCCTTCTTTAGATAGATTAAAGCCACTCCTTCACTATGGGGGCATTTTCTTCCATATGGCCTGAGAACAGCATTGTTTCTCCTGTGTTTAGACGTTGTTTGCCTGCACCATTCCACCTAGTTTCACATAATCCCAAGATGCCAATCCCGTGAAATTTCATCTCATTTACAACCTGTGCTGTCTTTCCCATTTGATACATACTTCTAACATTCCAGGTGCCAATTCTGGAGCTTTTCCTAGGTGAAAGGAAGATAATCTGCGGTGTAGACTCCTTGCGGCTTCTCTGCATCGCTTCATACCTCTTCTAGAAGAGCTTCCTTTCCTCTTGGTTGGCACAGTTTTATTTTATTTTTATGTGACTTGTTCATGGTTGGTTGGATTTTGGAGCTAAAATTTTCTACTGGATAGGTAGCCAGCCCTACGCCAAACCCCACCTTAGTCGCCTCTTACATGCCTTGTAGGTCGCAGTGCTGCTACTCTTTGCTCCTCAGGGCCCGGCAGCACACGGGCGGTTGCTTTATTAACAAATTGTAATTATTTAATGATTTCATTATAATTTTCTGAATTCACAAAATAGAGCATAGGTAATAGCACAAATAGTAGAACAAGAAGTAGGCAAAGAAGAAGAAGAAGAAATAGAAGAAGTAGACGAAGAAGTGATAGTAGAACAAGATGAAAAAGTAGAAGTCAAAGAGTAATATGAAAATGAGAAAGAAGTTGGAGTCGAATAAGAACAAAAAGATGAGAAAGAAGTAGTAGGAGCAGAATAGACCGAAGTAGAAGACGAAGATGATATAGGCGAGGTAAAACAAGAGAAAGAAGAAGAAGAGAATTCGTAGATGACGAAAAAGAATAAGAATAAGAAGGAGAAGAAGGGAAAAAGTAGATGAAGAAAAAGAATAAGAATGGAAGAAGTAGATGAAGAAAAAGAAGAAGAAGGGACGAAGTAGATGAAGAAACAGAAGAAGAAGAAGAAGAAGAAGAGGAAGAAGAAATATAAATAGAAAAAGCAGTTGAAAAAAGGAGCATAAGAAGAAGAAAAAGAAGAAGAAGAAGTAGAGGTTAAAAAACAGAACCTGGCCTGATCTGATAAACTTTGAGAAGTTATCGAACTTTGTTAAGTTTAAGTTTCCCTAACTTAAATGTGGTTGAATGTCTATCATTAAGACGTCTTCTGCTCGTTTAGTCAACGATCACTAACAATTGAATTCCTTCCTGGTTATTTCATTTTTCTCTCTATTGTCCAGGTAGAGTACAATTGTCCAGGTAGAGTACAACTGTCCAGGTAGAGTACAACTGTCCAGGTAGAGTACAACTGTCCAGGTAGAGTACAACTGTCCAGGTAGATTACAACTGTCCAGGTAGAGTACAGCTGTCCAGGTAGAGTACAGCTGTCCAGGTAGATTACAACTGTCCAGGTAGATTACAACTGTCCAGGTAGAGTACAGCTGTCCAGGTAGAGTACAACTGTCCAGGTAGAGTATAACTGTCCAGGTAGAGTACAACTGTCCAGGTAAAGTATAGCTGTCCAGGTAGAGTACAACTGTCCTGGTAGAGTACAACTGTCCTGGTAGAGTACAACTGTCCAGGTAGAGTACAACTGTCCAGGTGAGTACACTGTCCTGGTAGAGTACAACTGTCCAGGTAGAGTACAACTGTCAGGTAGAGTAAACTGTCCTGGTAGAGTACAACTGTCAGGTAGAGTACAACTGTCAGGTAGAGTACAACTGTCAGGTAGAGTACAACTGTCCAGGTAGAGTACAACTGTCCAGGTGAGTACAACCTATCCAGGTAAGTACAACTATCTAAATAGAACATAGATTTGCTTTGTTCAAAACCAGGTGACGGACTAATTACCTAATTTGTATCAATTATTATCTTTAGAATATTCCAGGTCCAGTTCACTGCCATGTTATAGATTAATTAAATGATAAAGCTATCATCGTTGCACTTCAGTAAATGACCATGTTACCTACGATATTTTTCTTACACATCAAGATCTTGTTGAAAGATTGAACTTCGTTGCACCGGCTAGAAGACTAGGAAAAAGTGCTTGAATTGTGATAATATTTGAGAAATTCGCTCTTCAATTATATGAACTATTTTCGGTTACTACTGGGACTGTCAAACTACTCTTGTGTAGTTATCAGTTATCTGTTATCTGTTGTTATCAGAGGACTATCGTCATAGCACTCTGGATATGCCAATATGTGCTCCGATTTGAGCCTCAAAACATCCAGCAGCATCCAGTGGCCCAACTACAGCCAACTCTATATAACTAGGCCAGACAACTGACCGGGGATTCCCTGACCTAGTTCAGAAAAGGGGGCTGGAAGTTACAGATGTTTGATAGAACACTGCAAGCTTGTTTTGCAATTTTACTCAATTCTGTGAGTCTAAGGTTATTTATTGGTGAAAAAAATTCATAATATTGATATTCCTTATTGTTAAACTTTAATTGCTGCATAATATAACTTCGATTTAGCATTTTGTGTTGATTTTAAAATGAATTCGTCTATATACACCAATACTGGACTGCGATGTCACGTGGTGTAATTGTGGTCTGATTTCCCACAATTCTTACTCGAGTCCGAAGGCCCATAAGTTTATAGTTGGTTCTGCCAACACACCAGTTCGGTGTGGCTTAATCAATGTCTTTACATATTTGGTATGTCGTTATTTTTGGCTGTACTAATTTGATACCCATCTCTCTCAATCTGGTAACGAGTGGAACTCACAACCCTGATTCTTTTCTATTCAAAAGACTCTCTTGTGAATCGTTCATTCAGCAATGATTCACTGACGTATTGTGTGTGTGTGTGTATGCATTATTTGTAGCGTCTGTGGCTTAGGGGATAGTGACTCGGTCTATTAACCCCGACGTTCTGAGTTCGATCCGCTGTGGACAATTTGGGTGCAAATTGTTTCGAGGTGGATTTTTACAAAAGGACAAAGGCACGACCTGTTCAGAAAGCAATGGCAAACTACTGAACGTAATAATGCCTAGAAAAATCACAAAAAGTGTTAAAAAACTGGGGTCGATTCGCAAAGTCCTGTAAAGGATATGCAATTGACTTTTGTAATGCGTTGTCTGGATAAAGACATATGATCGAAACGTAGATTGTTGTTACTTTCATATTTGATTATTAATTTGTTCCTTGCTTCTGTAAAAACTGTCTTATACCTGACCCCGTCCATACGGCCTATTTGTTCATTTTTACTGCAGTATCGCCATGATTTTGTCCAGGTCTGATCTGATCCAGTATGAGTACCTCCGATATGTAGGTCGAGACATGCGTGGCAGGTAACAGTGGTTCTATTCTTCCCCCTAATTTGAGCCCCAGCAACTACTCGGATGCGAATCAGTTCACGAGTTCATTTTTCCAGAGACCCTGGGATTGCTGTCGGAGCTACGAAGTTCGTGCTTGTGCAGTACTCTAGGCAAATGGTATGTCATTTCTGCGGTGAGGGACCGAGCCAAATGAGGTAACTCCTGGTGCAATGAAGTCAATCGTTCGGGTTAGACCCTTTGGATCCCCGTGTGAAGTGATCATGATATCTTTCCAGAGATCCTTGATCTCACTGTAGGTGATATCGAGTTCCTAGTCCTATAGGAAACGGATGATAAAACATAGAATCCGTGTTCAAATTAAACACGCCAAAGAACATTTGCCAGTTGAAAAATTCTTCTTCTTCTTCTTTGCGTTCGTTCTTTACGACCAATTTTAATCTCTCTTTGTGATATGTTTGATCTTTACCAAGAACGTGTATACGTTGCACATTGGTTTGGTAGGCTCCTAAACGAATAGACTTCTACACGTTTAGGACGCATGCATCCGATTTCAGCCAAACCTCCTTAGTTGCCTCTTACGACATGCGTGGCAGGTAATAGTGGTTCTATTCTTTACACCTCAAATTTGGGCCCGGTAACCACTCGGGCGGAAAAATTATTAACCCTTTTACGTTGTAATTTCTTTTTCTACCTCCGTACGCATTCATATTGTAAGGCACAGTAAAATAAGCAAATATACTGAGTTTGTTTTATCTTAACAAATACTTTGAACTAGTATACTGGTCCAGATGGATGAATGAGTTAAAGTAGGCTTGCTGTGCCACATTTCAACTCATTAAAAAAAATTTAAAGCAAAATTTCTACACTAATTTTTAACCATCTTTAAAACTATATCGGTAACACTGCAGGTGCTACGAGTTCGTGAACTACCGCTTAGATATACCTGTGTAGGAAAGCGATAGTAGCACACAGTGTTATTCACCTGAGTGCAATGATGGTGTTTCTATCAATCAATCAAAGAACTCCTCGCTGTAAAATCAATCAACGATCTCCTCGCTGTAAAATCAATCAAAACATCAAATACTGGATCCTTATGTCAAAATGTTTGAATCGCCAACCTTGTGACGGCTATCAACATGAAAGTCTGAAGTCTGAAGTCTGAAGCCTGAAGTCTGAAGTCTGAAGATCATCAAAGAAGGAAGAAGAGAGTGGAAAAGATTGTGTATCAGAGACGACTGAGGTAGGGGCCTAGGGAAGTTTTAAAAAAAAAAAAAAATCGGATGAGCTGGTCTACTTTTTGACGCATAACTTGCATGACGTACAATCGCTCTTAGACTCAGATCACATACTGTCTGTGTATTGCTGGGGTCCCCAAGTGGAGCAAAGAATAGTAACACTTTGACCTTTAAGACATGTCGTAAGAGGCGACTTAAGTAGGGGACTATGGATGCTACCCTAGTAAGTAAAAAGCGTTGCAGAAATCGGATGTGCTGGCCTACTTGTAGGCGCCAAACTATCACAACGTGCAATCGCTCTTCGGCTAAGATTGCATACAAACCACAAAACGTGGTTTAACAAGTGGTCGATATGAAGCGTTTGAGGCGCCCGAGTCCTTACCGGGGCCCAAATTTGGGGTGTCAAGAATAGAACCACTGTTACCTGCCATGCATGTCGTAAGAGGCGACTAAGGAGGTTTGGCTCAAATAGGATGCACGTGTCCTAAACGTGTAGAAGTATATGCGTTTAGGGGCCTACCAAACCAATGTGCAATGTATACCCGTTCTTGACAAAGATCAAACATATCACAAAGAGTGATTAAAATTGGTCAAAGAACGAACGCAAAGAAGAAGAAGAAGCGTTCGAGGAAAAAGAAGATAACACTAGCCATAACTATAAAATCAGCGAACATAGACAATGGTTCACATGTCTTGTCTACCTGTTCACATGTCTTGTCTACTTGTTCACACGTCTTGTCTACCTGTTCACATGTCTTGTCTACTTGTTCACATGTCTTGTCTACATGTTCACATGTCTTGTCTACTTGTTCACACGGCTTGTCTACTTGTTCACATGTCTTGTCTACTTGTTCACATGTCTTGTCTACTTGTTCACACGTATTGTCAACTTGTTCACATGTCTTGTCTACTTGTTCACATGTCTTGTCTACTTGTTCACATGTCTTGTCTACTTGTTCACACGTATTGTCAACTTGTTCACATGTCTTGTCTACATGTTCACATGTCTTGTCTACTTGTTCACATGTCTTGTCTACTTGTTCACACGTATTGTCAACTTGTTCACATGTCTTGTCTACATGTTCACATATTATCTCTACTTGTTCACATGTCTTGTCTACTTGTTCACACGTCATGTCTACTTGTTCACACGTCTTGTCTACTTGTTCCCATGTCTTGTCTACTTGTTCACATGTCTTGTCTACTTGTTCACATATTATCTCTACTTGTTCACATGTCTTGTCTACTTGTTCACACGTCATGTCTACTTGTTCACACGTCTTGTCTACTTGTTCCCATGTCTTGTCTACTTGTTCACACGTCTTGTCTACTTGTTCACACGTCTTGTCTACTTGTTCCCATGTCTTGTCTACTTGTTCACACGTCTTGTCTACTTGTTCACACGTCTTGTCTACTTGTTCACATGTCTTGTCTACATGTTCACATGTCTTGTCTACATGTTCACATGTCGTGTCTACTTGTTCACATGTCTTGTCTACTTGTTCACACGTCTTGTCTACTTGTTCACACGTCTTGTCTACTTGTTCACATGTCTTGTCTACTTGTTCACATGTCTTGTCTACTTGTTCACATGTCTTGTCTACATGTTCACACGTCTTGTCTACTTGTTCACATGTCTTGTCTACATGTTCACATGTCTTGTCTACATGTTCCCATGTCTTGTCTACATGTTCACATGTCTTGTCTACATGTTCACATGTCGTGTCTACTTGTTCACACGTCTTGTCTACTTGTTCACACGTCTTGTCTACATGTTCACATGTCTTGTCTACTTGTTCACAGTCTTGTCTACTTGTTCACACGTCTTGTCTACTTGTTCACATGTCTTGTCTACTTGTTCACATGTCTTGTCTACTTGTTCCCATGTCTTGTCTACATGTTCACATGTCTTGTCTACTTGTTCACATGTCTTGTCTACATGTTCACATGTCTTGTCTACTTGTTCACACGTCTTGTCTACTTGTTCACATGTCTTGTCTGCTTGTTCACATGTCTTGTCTACTTGTTCACATGTCTTGTCTACTTGTTCACATGTCTTGTCTACTTGTTCACATGTCTTGTCTACTTGTTCACATGTCTTGTCTACATGTTCACATGTCTTGTCTACTTGTTCACACCTCTTGTTGAGGGTTCTCTGTATCGTAGAGGTTAGATACTGGTCTCTCATGTCAATGTACCAGGTTTGCTCCCTCGTGGAGCCATCTGAGTATTTTTCCAGAGATCCCTGATATCAGTGTAGGAGAGATCGAGTTCATAGTCCTATCGGAGACTGACGATATAACGTAGATCCCGTGTTCAGATCGAGCACGTAAAAGAACCATAGGCAGCTCAAAATCGAGAAGATCAGCCTGGAAAGCCGCTGCCCAGTCCAAAATGCTTTACAAAAGATTTAAGAGAAAATTCCTACAAAAATATCTTCACCATCTTCAAAGTTACATCGGGGACCCTTGGCGGTGTTACGGAGTTCTGCACTGCAGCTGAGATCTTACTGTGTAAGAAAGAGATCGGAGCACACATGGTTACTCATCGAAGTGCAATGATGATATTCCTATCAATCAATCACTTCTTGTCCACCTGTTGACAGTCTCCTCTACCTAGGGGATATACTGTCACAGTATGGTCAGGTATAAACTAGTTTTGATTGACGTTTTTCTTAGCCCATGTGATAGATTACCAGGTGGAAAGGTGTATATTGTGTATATACAAGTCTCTCACCATTATAGCGTTTTACGCCAGCTCATTGGTCGAAACTGAGACTGTACAACGTCAATCAAATTGACATGTCACTGTTTTTTTTTTCCCTCGGTACTAAACTTTTTTTTTTGTGGTTTAAACTGTCCCGTCAACCAATCATTGAAAATAATATCATTTTTCTTGATGTTTCATTGGCTGTTCTTAAGAGACTTCAAACATGTCACCATCTTTTATCTCGCCACCCCTCAAACCCTTTGAACATGTATCTTCTCTGCATGATGTCGTGTTGTTGAGCCTGCTGGTGTTATTCCTGCCCGTCTGCAGATCGACGAGAGAGGGCGCAGTTGTTTGATTGACAGACACCACGCGATATTGTTCTCGCGTACACACGGCGCAGTCATCGCTTCGCACAGTTCGTGATAGCTAACACAGGAACTCCAAGCTTTTACCCAGACGATTGTAACTCTTGAGCTTAGCAGCCACATTTATTTCTGTTCCGTTCGTAAACCAGGACCGTGTTTACGAATTATTCTCATTGTGACTGTTCACTTCAGGATTATCAACTTACAAAACAGCCTCTACTTTTAAAAAAAAAAAACATATTGAAGTTGAATTTTAGAAGTGAACAATTATTATAAAAACTTCATCCTAAACGTGAATAATTTCAATATAATTTATTCACAATTTCAATGGGAAAATAATATTTTTGATTATTAACTGTTTAAAGTGGATTGGATTCGAATAGTGTATCTAAAATATTTCAACGTTTTGAGTGAATGTCGTCAACTGCTCTGACAATGCTGACTGCAGGAGTTAGTCAGTATCTGCACCCGGACTACCTTCAACCGTTACCAACAACCGTAAGTCTTCTTTGTCTATATGATACAAGATTTTAGTGTTATGTTGTGCGCTCGTCATTAACAGAGCCGGCCCCAATACTAACGTCATATATTTAATAAATAGTATAACTAACAAAATCAGATTTCCCGAATTGTCTGGCAAAACAAGATCAGAGCGACTGTTATGTTTATTAATTTCAATGTAAATTTAAATTTCATCCAGAGCATATAAAATATATTACGATGCAGTGGCGGCTTCGTGCTCATTTTTGTTGGTGGGACCAGATACAAATTTTCGGAAAAATCATGGTTTTAGGTTAGGTTATATTTTAATTAATAAAATAATAAATACACGTTACACATTATTTTTAGTGGGGCCCAGTCCCAATGTCCATTAATGACGAGCCGCCACTGTTACGATGTATACTGACTTAGCTATTATACTGGCTCTGCGTCATTTTAAAAATTACTGCAGCCCTGTATATCGGATCTGATGGATGAAGGGGTTAATACTAATAATATGTAACTGTTAGGTATCAGAACAGAAAGTAAATACCAAAACATTATTAGTTGAAACAAGATGGTAACATTTGTTTAATCTACGGTTTTATTTGGGTTTATAATTATATCATATTTCATTAATATATACAATATACGTGTATAGTTGGAGCGTCTATAGCTCAAGTGGTAGTGAGCTAGATCACAAACCCAAGCGTACCTGGTTCAAACTCCAAGTTTCGAAGCAAATTCCGTGGAGCTAGATCACAAAAAGCGTATTAAATAGACCTCACCGTTCAGAAAGCAATGCAAACTACTAAACGTATAAGTAGTGCCTAGAAAATCAACGACTCCTTGACTGTGGTTGATGGCTACGTTCTGTAAAGGATATGCCACGATCTTCATTTCATAGTTAGTTTATTTCTTTCGTATCAAAGACAGCACATAGGGCAGAGGTTTTAGATCTCCATGTGATGCGGTTCGTGTTGTAACTTTTCATTTCTTTACACACCTCAGCGGTTTTTCCCGCTTGAAACATATTCCTTACATTCCAATAGCGCCCGAGTGGTTACCGGGGTTCAAATTTGGGGTGTAAAGAATAGAACCACTGTTACCTGCCACGCATGTCGTAAGAGGCGACTAGGGAGTTTGAATGAAATCGGATGCATGTGTCTGCTAGAGAATGCTAACCCGAAACAAATGCTTGCAGAAAACGGATGCACCAGGCCGTAAGGCGCATAACAGGTGCAACGACCCCTCACAATGAGGAATGGGATAACGGATTCTACGGTCGCTAATCTGCCTCGGAGATTTATCCACGCAGTAAGAATGTCAGACCTATCATCAAGAGGGTGGCCAAAACTTACTGCGGAAGAGGTCGGCACAAACGGGGAAGCAGAAATCATAGGAATTATATCCTACAGAACTGCCCCAGTATGCAGACTTGAGAAGAAAGAGGTGGTCCACTTACACTAGTGTCCAAGACAAACTGAATGGCGTGGCTGATAATCTGAGACAGACGGCTGCCTTTATTAGAGAATCCAAAATCCCAATCTAGTGAGAACGCAGAAGACAAACTGTATGCGGGCTGATAATCTAGAGCAGACGGCTGCCTTTATTAGAGAATCCAAAATCCCAATCTAGTGAGAACGCAGAAGACAAACTGAATGGTGATAATCTAAGACGACGGCTGCCTTTCGAAATTCGAAATCCCAATCTAGTGAATAACCAGAAGAAGATTCAATGCTGAATTTCGAACTTTGTTTACTATTTAATAACCTAGAACAACTGTATGCTCTGCTGTTTCAATATTTTAAAAAATACAGCCACCTGTTCCGCTGTTTAATTAAACTATCCCTTAATTAAATATTTAAAAAATAGCTGGTTCTGTTGTTTAAATATACCCAACAAAATAAGCTGTGAGTTCTGCTGCTCAAATTTTTAAAATATAGATGTCTGTTTTGCTGTTTAAATAAAAAAATATATTTCTATCTTCTTTGAACGCTTCCCTGCCGACCACTTGTTAACCACTCTATGTGATTTGTATGTAATCTGAGCCTTTAAAGAGGATTGTACATTGTGCTAGTTATGCGACTACAAGTAGACCAGTACATCCGATTTACTAGGGTAGTTTCTCCCTAAGGCCTACATCATTCACCTCTTACGACATGCCTTGTAGGTCGATGTGGTACTTTTATTTGCTTTTCTTGCTGGCCCCGGCAACACACGGGAGAAAAATATTAAAAGAAGGAACCAGTTGTCATACCATGAGGTATACTGGGGAATACCGGAGTTAAGACCGGGTTTTTTGTTCGACAGTCGGCACACAATGTTGTCAACATGATGCTCATGCTGGTAAACTGAATTTCGCAGTGTTTTTCTAGTACATAACGTGAGAGTAGGGCGACAAATTTTTTTTTTTTTTCGATCCAGAAACACTTGAACTTTCGGCTCGGTGTCATGGACATCGTAACCCTTCGGTTCGGTGCCACGAACACCGTAAATCTGGAGAACCTATGGCTTTTCTGCCAGCCCGCGAAATTGAACCGCACTCACAGGGGCTTATAGGGCGACATAAAAACCATTGCATGAATCGGATCATTTTGAGTTAATTTGAAATAAATGTGAAAGTTGATTTCGCAAATTAATTTTTGTGTTTTTTTTAAGTAAAGAAACTGTTAGTATCTTGAGACACTTCTGAAGTCGGCGAATGGTGGTGCACATTGGTGATAGGGAAAGCAAGACTTCACGTAAAAATCGGTAATATGTGCCATAACTACGCCTGAATTCATAGAGGGTGAGGGAGGAGTACCATGAGATATATTGAGATATGCAGTTTTAGGCTTTCATCGCCCAAGTGGTTACCTGGGCCCAAATTTGGGGTGTAAAGAATAGAACCACTGTTACCTGCCATGCATGTCGTAAGAAGCGACTAAGGAGGTTTGGCTGAAATCGGATGCATGTGTTCTAAACGTGTAGAAGTCTATGCGTTTAGGGGCCTACCAAACCAATGTGCAATGTATACACGTTCTTGACAAAGATCAAACATATCACAAAAGTGATTAAAATTGGTGGTAAAGAACGAACGCAAAGAAGAAGAAGAAGACATACTGATTGTTCCTATAGCTCACTGGTTAAAGACACTCTCATCTCTGTGCCTCAAGCATCCAGTTCTACTTGTAAAACGTATAAGTCTGGATAGCAACATTTATCAAAAGTAATATAAGACAGACCAAGACTTTGAACGAAATAGTAAATGAAGAACAACTGAAACAAGTGTCAAGTTTTGTATATCTTGAATTTCTTCTTCAAACGCTCCATATCAACCACTTTTAACCCAAATCTGTGTGATTTGTATGTAATCTGAGCCTAAGAGCGATTGCACGCTGTGCCAGTTATGCTTCTACAAGTAGGCCAGCACATCCGATTTCTGCGCTGCTTTTTATTTACTAGGGTAACATTCCTAGTGCCTACATTACTCGACTCTTACGACATACATTGTAGGTCGCAGTGGTACTATTCTTTGCTTCTCTTGCGGGCCCCGGCACCCATGGGTACATATTCTTGAATATAGAATAAGGAAAGTAACAAATGGAAAAGGAAGTTCAAAATAGAATAGGAATGATCAGGAACATGAACAGATTATCAACATTTCAATCAATAAATGAAGGAAGATAAGGACATACTTGCCATGTTCTACATGCACTTTTCAGTGTTGTCTAAAGTGGACATTGGACACACAGATTTCGCCCGAGTGGTTACCGGGGCCCAAATTTGGGGTGAAAGAATAGAACCACTGTTTCTTTTCACGTATGACGTAAGGGGCGACTCAAGAGGTTTGGCTGAAATCGGATGCATGTGTCCTAACCGTGTAGAAGGCTATGCGTTTAGGGGCCTACCAAACCAATGTGCAACGTATACACGTTCTTGGCAAAGATCAAACATATCACAAAGAGAGATTAAATTGGTCGTAAAGAACGAACGCAAAGCAGAAGAAAGAAAAGAAACAGATGTAGACTGAACATGGACATTAAACAAACAGATGTAGAAATGAACAATGGACATTAAACAAACAGATGTAGACTGAACATGAACATTAAACAAACAGAGACTACATGGACATTAAAACAAAACAGATAAAAAAGGAAAGAATTGAAGCTTATGAAATGTTGATATACAAAATAACACAGCACATGTCGTGTGAAGAGAAAAAACACTAATAAATTTAACAGCTAGAAGGGAATAGAGAACTGCATCCAAAGTATCGACTATAAGTCTTCTTCAGGGAACATACAAACACACAGAATGAATCCGAAATGAACGAAAAAATCCCATCCCAGTAGAGAAACTAGTGCACAAACTACTGTGTTACACACAGCGCAAGAACAAATTCTTTCTCAACGATACACTTGAATAGCGTGTTGCCCCTTAATTTACTCAGCAGTAATTCATCGACAGGCCAAATTAATCTTTATTTTTCGTTGACTTAACTATACACACAAGGATTTCTTTTTGATAGAGTTTAGCTATGTACTATCTTGTTCTACAATATTGACTTCTTTGATTCCAGAATATTATTTTCTTTTTTTTTTTTTTCGTCCGCTTTCAACTCAGACGAAGTTTCATCTCTGAAACTGATTTTGCGTGAAAATCCGTTTTTCCAATTTCTTACAATGGCAGCAGCGTGCACATTGTAAATTACTTTACACTGGCAGCCGTGTGCTCAATGTACTCGTAATTAGTATTCCTCGCCATACAGGCAGATTTTCTCCGACTTCAGAGGTAATCACGTTATCGTCCTGAGTAAGACCAGGGACTCGAACAAATGCCGGACAGTAGGTTCGAACCCGAGCTATGAGGCGTCTCACAGCCAGCAGGCCGAGCTACTATCAACTACTCTAGGCAGTCCCCGCCCAGAACATTCTATTTCGAATATGACTTTATTTGAATACTTTTCTAGCACTTGATAGCTACTTTTCTTTTCACTTTTATTTAAGGTCGTCAAAGTTAATCTCAATTTATTACTTGCTTTCTCTCTCTCTCTCTCTCTCTCTCTCTTTCTCTCTTTGCCTTTTTACCCCGGATAGGGCATAGGCCTCAACCAACTCATGCCAAGTCTTCCTATCTCTTGCTATCTCCTGCAGCCCTCTTGGTTGACGCAGTTATTATTTCATTTTTATGTGACTTGTTCATGTGGCTAAATTTTTCTACTGGATAGGGTATTGCTTGCTTTGAGGACTATAAATGATGCTTCTTTTTCGAATGCTTCATATCGACTACTTATTAACAACTCTATGTGGTTTATCTGTGATCTGAGCCTAAGAGTGATTTTACGTTCTGCTAGTTATGCGCCTACAAGTAGGCCAGCACATCCGATTTCTGCAACACTTTTTATTTACTAGGGCAGCTTTCCTAGGACCCTACACCAGTCGCCTCTTACCTATGTAGGTCACAATGTTACTATTCTTTTCTTCCCTTGTGGAGCCTGGCACCACATGGGTGACTGTTTTCCTGTTATCTGTGTCGGCCCACAATACAGGCGTGTTTCAACCAGAGGTAGTACGAGACACTGTGAACTAGTTTTTGTATAGTTTTCTTAATATTATGAAGTTATTGTAATCTTCACAAAACTAGAAAACAGTCGAGAATCAGCAACTGTGTACATCACTTATATCAATCGAAAAGAGCAGGCTGGAAAGCCGCTTCCTGGTCAAAATTCATTAGAAAAGATTAAAAATCAAATTCCTACAAAAATATCTTCACCATCTTCAAAATTACATCTGGGACCCTTGCCGGTGCTACGGAGTTCGTGCACTGTCGCTGAGATCTTCCTGTGTAAGAAAGTGATCGGAGCACACATGGTTACTCACCAAAGTGCAATGATGATTGTTAAATCAATCAATCATCTCTATATATGCTCAAGTACATTCAAGATGATTGAATCAAACATGTCACCTGAGTGGTTACCCGGGCCCAAATTGGGATGTAAAGAATAGAACCACTGTTACCTGCCACCCATGTCGTAAGAGGTGGCTAAGGAGTTGGGCGTGGTGCTAGCTACCCCACACCGTAAAAACACTAGATGGCTACAGAACGGAGAGCGAACTAAGTAAACGCTGGCTGAAACTGGACATATCGCCGAAGGATAAGCACCAGAGTTCCAAATGGTGCTGAAGATGTGACGTAAAACACACCATTACTAAGGCTGCATGAATCAGATTTCCACGTGAATAGAATTTATGGGGAAATTTGGTACATCAGTCTGGGCGATGATCGGGAGAGAGAGAGAGAGAGAGAGAATCAAACATAGTGGTATAGTGATATATAAATGCTAGAGTTATTCCTTTGTTCATCTCAACGTTATATTTGTCCACCTGATCGATGTCTCTGGCAGGGAATATGATATTAATCATTTATTGACAGTAAAAGTGCTAGAATAATGCTGGATTTTTGACAGACTGGTGGACACGTGTACATATTCTGTCTGACAATGTAGTAAAACGGTTGAAATTATTGTTATTGGCGCATGACACTCTATCAGGCCATGAGGTTGAACTGCTTGTCAAGCGTAATATCAATGTCACAATACCAAAATAAATTGATGTATGTCAGTTTGAGTGAATAAATAGAATTACTGTCTGTGCTTTCAGTGTTCTGACGTGGCTCTGGTTGCTAAATCAGAGGCGTATCTTCACTTCAACTTACTAGTTTTTAAGACATAGTTCAGTCTTCTTCTTCTTTCTTCTTCTTTGCGTTCGTTCTTTACGACCAATTTTAATCACTCTTTGTGATATGTTTGATCTTTGCCAAGAACGTGTATACGTTGCACATTGGTTTGGTAGGACCCTAAACGAATAGACTTTTACACGTTTAGAACATGTGCATCCGATTTCAGCCCAACCTCCTTAGTCGCCTCTTACGACATGTGTGGCAGGTAACAGTGGTTCTATTCTTTACACCCCAAATTTGGGCCCCGGTAACCACTCGGGCGAGTTCAGTCTAAAAGATGTGTTCTGTTATCTGGCTCTGCATCAAGCCTGGTTGGAGTCGGTTAGTCTCTCTAAGGCAAGAAAAACAAATCGAGGTTTCCAAACGGTGGACTTCGGCAAACCATGATCTTCTATGTTTCTTCTTCTTCAAACTCTCCATATTGATCACTTGTTAAACCACTTTTTGTGATTCCGATCTGAGCCTACAAGCCCATCTGATTTCTGCGATGCTTTTTATTAACTAGGTAGCTTCCTAGGCCCCTACCTCAGTCGCCTCTTACTACATGCCTTGTTGGTCGCGGTGGTACTATTCTTTGCTCCCCTTGTGAGCCCCGGCAACATACGGACGACACGACTTATGGTTCTCTCTCTCTCTCTCGCTCTCTCTCGCTCTCTCTCTCTCGCTCTCTCTCTCTCTCGCTCTCTTTCTCTCTCTCGCTCTCTCTCTCTCCTCTCTCTCTGCTCTCTCTCTCTCGTCTCTCTCTCCTCTCCTCTGCTCTCTCTGCCTCTTGCCTCTCCTCCCTCTCTCTCTCTCTGCCTCGCCTCTCTCTCGCTCTTCTCTCTCTCGCCTCTCTCTCGCTCTCTCTCTCTCGCTCTCTTTGTCTCTCTCTCTCTTAGGGCTGAAAGAAAATAGCACCGTGCTGCCTTGTGGGTTTTGGCTGGGGATAGTAAAAGGCTAACAGAGAGCGAACCCAGTAAACGCGGGTTGAAATCGAACACACCGCCGAAGGATAAGCACTTGAGCTCCAATAGGTACTGAAGGCTGCGCACGTTACTCCGTTCTTGATGTTTGGCTGTTTATATATCACAATAGAATGATAAAAGCGGCCTAAGAACGATCGCGAGGAGAGAGAGAAAAGCCGAAGGATTGACTTAATTGCACCGGGTTTTACCCCATACGGCCCGGTCCATCTCCGCAGAAATAGCAAGCCACCTGCCGAGAGTATTCCACAAAGCACAAACTCCGTAGCTCCAGCAACAATCCTAGGATCTCTGGAAAAACTGCACTCGTGAACAGAATGGCGCGGTCCGGACTCGAACCACGGCCTTCGACTCACAAGGCAAAGGACTTAGCCACAGAGACCCCAGAGAGAGAGAGAGAGATCCAGAAGCATTAGCTTATAAATAACATCATGCCCCTGAAGATAAAATATTTTGGCCACGTTAAACTTCAAAGTGGTCTGGAGAAACGTAATGGAAAGCATGATTCCTGGATTACGAGGCAGGGAACGAAGATGGCAGAAAACCATCAATGAAACCTTCATCCTGATGCTGGAGGAGGCGGGAGAACATGCTTGAGACAGAGGTTTTCAGGCGGGTTGTGATGAAAATCGACGTTCCGAAATAGACATGCTACTAATTGACTGCGAGCTATATAAATACAAACGTTCATGGAATTAAAATTACGGTATAAAACAATTGTGTTCAGCTCTCAAAAACGTTCATGTAGCGTAAAGAGTTAATTAGATCGGTACTTGCATTTTGGATAACCAGACACTCGCCATTTGCTATAATGTCTATTTTTGGGAACTAGATATATAGACTAGACGCCAATATCAACACTTATGTCAAACTAGGTCAACACTTATGTCAAACTAGGTCAACATTTATGTCAAACTGGGTAAACAGCATGACTACAAAATAGGTCAACACTTGTAATACAAATTAGGTCAATACATATGCTATAAAATAGGTCAACACTTATGATACAAAATAGGTCAACAGTTGTAAAATAAATTAGGTCAACACTTATGATACAAAATAGGTCAACAGTTGTAATACAAAATAGGTCAACAATCCCTATTTATAACATGTGATATATTGGGAAAATGGTGCCAGGTCTTTTGTTTATCAAGACACACACTTTCTTAAGTGGTCAACATCAAGCTGACCTTCTGACCTTCTTACTTCCCAGTGTTTCTATGGGACACAATTATCCCTCTGTGTGTGCGGGTTCACTTCGCAGGGGTGGCAGAAAAAGCCACAGATTCCCCAGATTTACGGTGTTCGTGGCACCGAACCGAAGGGTTACGATGTCCATGGCACCGAGCCGAAGAGCTGAAAAGCTCAAGTGCTTCTGGATTAGAAAAAAAAAATGGGACACAATAAAGCCTGGATGGTCCGGATATCGGCAGACAAATGTTACACCAACTGAGATTCGAACCTGGCCTAACACATGTACCTATCAAGAGCACTAACAGTTATGTTAGCACGACTCACTGTATATTTATAATAGAAATAATAATTCTCTCGTGCGGTTATACACTACGTAGGGTATGCAAGCAATTTCTCCATACTGCTCTATCCTGGGAAACTCGTTCAATCTCCTCCATGGATCTCGTACCGTTATACGTTACGTAGGATCTGCAAACAATTTCTTCATACTTCTCTATCCTGGGCAACTCGCTCAATCTCATCCATGGAACTGAGACCGATATTTCTTGCATCTCTCGGCAAAGTTCGTTTGCGGTGTACAGAATAGAACCACTGTTACCTGCCATGCATGTCGTAATAGGCGACTAAGGAGGTTTGGCTGAAATCGGATGCACATGTCCTAAACATGTAGAAATCTATGCGTTTAGGGGCTTACCAAACCAATGTGCAACGTATACAGTTCTTGGCAAAGATCAAACATATCACAAAGAGTGATTAAAATTGGTGGTAAAGAACGAACGCAAAGAAGAAGAAGAAGTATCTCTCTAGGTCGACCTCTATATTTATAATACCACGCAATTAAACACGAGATTTGTTACAGTTTTAATGTTACTACTTCTGAACATATTTTTCAAGTTTTGAACAAACTGGCGTAGGCGATCATACACCTTCACAACAATTTGTTCCTAGTTTACTGTATCACTTGCCATGCGTTAATGTTATTGTGGATCAGAAACTGGGCAGTCAGCTTCAGGTCTGTCAGGTTTTCCCAAAGCTTAGTTTTTATTTAATTCGACTGGGTGTAGCCAAATGTTGCTTCTCAGCTCACCCAGGAGAGGACAGTCTTACGTGACATGCTTTGGTGTCTGTTCCACCTGCTGACACTGGCAGAGAGCTGTTTGACTTATTCCTAGTCGATGTAGGTATCTAACCCAAGCGTACCTGGTTCAAACCCCATGGTGGGCAAGTTTGGAAGCAAATTCGTTTCGTGGGATTTTTCA
The DNA here is from genome assembly GCA_020796225.1 of Arion vulgaris. Taxonomy (NCBI): domain Eukaryota; kingdom Metazoa; phylum Mollusca; class Gastropoda; order Stylommatophora; family Arionidae; genus Arion; species Arion vulgaris. Next base: position 10,412,555 of record CM036767.1, read on the forward strand.
AGAGGTAAAAATAGACCTCCCGTTCAGAAAGCAATGGTAAACTACTGAGCGTATAAGTGGTGCCTAGAAAATCAGCGACTCGTTTACTGTGGTTGATGGCTACATCCTGTAAAGGATATGCCACGTTAAAAAAACCATGTAGGTATCTGTGGGGTCTTCAGTGTCCAGTAAGTAGGTATCTGTGGGGTCTTCAGTGTCCAGTAAGTAGGTATCTGTGGGGTCTTCAGTGTCCAGTAAGTAGGTATCTGTGGGTTCTTCAGTGTCCAGTAAGTAGGTATATGTGGGGTCTTCAGTGTCCAGTAAGTAGGTATCTGTGGGGTCTTCAGTGTCCAGTAAGTAGGCAAAATATAAGGACATTGTCTGTTCTACTTAGATCTTTGATGAAATCATTTCCATAATCATATTCTTCTTCTTCGAATGCTCCATATTAATCACTTGTTAACCACTCTGTTTGATTTGTATGCGATCTGAGCCTAAGAGCAGTTGTGCCAAAAAGCACCAACAGATAGGCCACCATATCCGATTTCTGCAATGCTTTTTATTCACTAGGGCAGCTTTCCTAGGTCCTACATGAGTCACCTCTTACGACATGCCTTGCAGGTCGCAGTGGTACTATTCTTTGCTTCCTTGTGTGCTCTGGCACCATACTGGTGTAATCATATTCAGTGTTTGTCTTCCTGTCGGCTGCAGATTTTATCCTGTATGGGGGCTTCGGCCTCTTGAAAAAACAATTTGTTGGTAAGATTACTCTTTGGCACTGCCTTCCTTAGCTGAGACATCGGCACTCTCATTGCCTGCAATGACAAGGAAAGCAAAGAATAGTACCACTGCAACCTACAATGCTTGTTGTAAGGGGTGACTGATGTAGGCCCTAGGGATGCTTCCCTAGTAAATAAAAAGCAGCGCAGAAATCAGATGTGCTGGCCTACTTGTGGGCGTATAACTGTCACAACGTACAATCGCTCTTAGGCACAGATCACATATAAATCACACAGAGTCGCCCGAGTGGTTACCGGGGCCCAAATTTGGGGTGTAAAGAATAGAACCACTGTTACCTGCCACGCATGTCGTAAGAGGCGACTAAGGAGATTTGGCTGAAATCGGATGCACATGTCCTAAACGTGTAGAAGTCTATGCGTTTAGGGGCCTACCAAACCAATGTGCAACGTATACGTTCTTGGCAAAGATCAAACATATCACACAGAGTGATTAAAATTGGTCGTAAAGAACGAACGTAAAGAAGATGAAGATGTTATATATCTTAAACAGTTGATGTCTTGTTTTTGTTTCTCTTAATAATCACTAATATTTGTTATTTTTCTATTCAATAGCTGGACGCAAAGAAAAGCCCACTAGCTCTTCTTGCTCAGACGTGCAGTGCTATAGGAAAAGACACCTCAATCTCCAAGCCTATTATTCCATCAATTGAGAAGAAAGAAATGGACAAATCTGACAGATCCTCAGATCTTGAACCTAGTTCCAAGCGACCAAATTCTCATGGTAACAAAGACTGTGGCAGAGATTCCAAACCAGGTTTTCGAACAATTCCACCAAAAGAAATGCCGCTGTTAGTTCCTATTTCAAGTTCTCTCAGTGATAAAGGGATGCGGGTACCCAGTGTTGATAGGAAACCGTCTATGTCTCCAAGTGGTCTTCTATGTGGTAATGTTCCAAGTTCAATGTCATCAGCTAGACCAGTGTCTGCAGGAGGTCATGCAACAACTCAACGATCCAGTTCTAGAAGTAGTAATGGTAAATGTGAAAGTGATCGATATGACAATTTGCAACACACCACGAGTCATCATCACTCTCATCACCGACAGCGTGATTCTCCAGCCTCATCGGGGTCATCCTCATCACGCTACAGTACATCATCGCCACTTTACTCAACGTCCGCTAGTTCACACTCCTCGTCTGTGATACATTCATCTGCTTCAGTAGCTCCTGCAGTGAAATCAGCAGTTCCTCATCCATCCATTCTTAGCGGTCTCCCAACAGCCGCTCACTTGTCAGGGTACCACAACTCCTTAGCATTCATGGGTCATGGACTGGACGCGAGCAATTACCACACTGCTCTGGCTACTCATTCAAGTCTTGGAAGCTATGCAGCAGTAGCTGCCGCCGCTCAATCTTCAGCCTTGAAAGCTGCAGCAGCTAATGCTTCTGCAGCCTTTTCCCCCTTTGTGACATACGCACGCGTTAGAACACCTTCAGGAGCAACAACACTAGTACCAGTGTGCAGAGATTCGTACTGCACGAATTGTCAGTTAACCGTACAGAATTCACACTTATCATCAGCGTGTAACTCCCCAGGATGTGCACAATGTGCCCACGAGAAATCTTTAACCAATTTGTCAGCTCTTGGTCTACCAAGTACATCCCCAATGCTTCTACCATCATATTCCACGGCTGGTTCATTATCGAGCTCAATGCCTGCTCTTTCATCTTTACATTCTCTCTATTCACACAGTGCTATAGCCGCCGCTCACCAAGGACTTCCTTACGTGTGTAGTTGGGTCTCTAGTAATGAATTTTGTGGAAAACGCTACTCATCCCCTGAAGAGCTTCTCCAACATCTAAGAACTCACACTTCTTCCATGGACGTCTCTACATTAGCAGCATCATATGCTGGTCTAGGACTCCCATCTTCTCTGGCAGCATATCCCCACTTATCAGCACCCATGAGCCCAAACTCTCTGAGAAGAACTTACCCAACAAGCGTGAGCCCAGTCAACAGCCTTTTAGCAACCAGCAGGTACCACCCGTACAAATCTCCTTTATCAGGAGTAGGAGCCTCACCTTCAACCCAGCAGTCATTCCCTCAATTAGGACCCTATTACTCTCCTTATACTTTGTACGGACAAAGACTTGGGGCAGCTGTTGTACCATAACAGACGTGTCTCTATCACCAAATTGTGACTGAAAAACCATCAAATTGTGATTGATATAATACTGCGTGTTCTATTGATTTCTCAGAAGCTAATTAGCATTATTTGTCATATTTCTTTCAAGTGTTGCCATCTGTTTGCTTACTTGATCCAGCCTGTGACCAAACGATCAAGAAGATAACAAAACAAGTGTCAAAAAAATCACCCTGTCTGATCGATTTTGGGGAAAAATGCAAGCATATTCGTATAAGTTTATAAAGACTGTTTGTAAATGTATTTATTGCCTGTGTATATTATATTTGAATAAGCTGCAATACATTGATATAAAATGCGTTTCTTTAAGATGAGCTTACCTTTCGTGCTGTGTTCAATAATGCGTGTTGCTATATTGATGTCTGCTGTACATACAATTTAAAGAATAAATCCATGAAACGATGATGATATAAGAGATTTGATATATCATTTGAAAGTGTGTTCTAGAACATTTGAAAATATATTTGTTGTGCATTTTATGTCTTTTCTTCTTGTTGACGTGTTTGAAATAAATATTAGGATTAATAGGCAAACAATAAAGACAAAATCGATTTCCCGATATAATGATCAGTGCCTAAGAGGAGAGTAGACATTCACACAATTGAAGGGAAATGTGGAATAGAACCTTACTTGAATTACATTGGGACAATCAAAGGCTAGCGGAGCAAACCGTGCACAAAACTGGACGGCAGCCAAACCAAGTAGTCCAAAAACAAAATACTGGTAATCTGGGCAGATGACGCTTAACAATCCGAGAGGGAAGGTTGTCTAAGGGTAGCTACCCTAAAGAAAATAGCAACCTGCTGCCTTGCAGGTCGACTGGGAGAGCCAAGGATGACGAAGAGCGAACCCAGTAAACGCTCGATAAAACCGGACACATCGCCGAAGGATAAGCACCAGAGCTCTAAACGGCGCTGAAGATGTGACGAAGCACACCCATGCTAAGGTTGCATGTATCAGTTTTCCAAATGAATATTTAATTTATGGGGAAATCTGGTACATCAGTCTAAGCTGGGATCATGAAGAGAAATTACATTGAGAAACAAAGAAAAAGTAGTTCGGCCACTTAACAAGAATGTAACAAAACCCCACTGTATACAGAGTCTTCTACAACATAACACCAGGAAATAAGGTGAGAGGAAGACCACAAAAAAGAAGGTTATATAGCATAGCAGAATACTAGCAAAAAGTAAAAATTACTATCAACCAAGACACTAGAGCAACGTAAGACAAAACCAGAAGACCACGACACTGGGCAACAAACCGATAACAGTGTGACGAAATGCATGCACAATCAACATCATGAACACTAATACTTATATAAGGATATTCAACTTCAATATAAAAGTAGTACTGGATCACCGATAACGTAGCTGATAATACAGTGCGCTATTGACTACGCACGGGAGTCCATACGTTAGGGGGACAGGGGAATCGTACGTCCAACCCCTCTTCCAGAAAAGGACTTTTTGATAAACAATTTAAGGGAACCTGGTTTTATTTACTTTTGCATAGCTTCTTCTTCCTCGAACGCTCCATATCGACCACTCTGTGTGATTAGTATGTGATCTGAGCCCAAGAGCGATTGTACGTTGTGTCAGTTATGCACCTACAAGTAGCCAGCACATTCGATTTATGCAATGCTTTTTATTTACTAAGGTAGCTTCCTTAGGACCTACATCAGTCGCCTCTTACGACATTCCTTGTAGATAGCAGTGGTACTATTCATTGCTTCTGTTGCGGGCCGCACAGGGGCGGATTTCGCATAGCAAATTGCCAACTAATTTTTTTTTTACATTTTGTGCTCCACCTCCTCTTTACCCCCAAGGCCCCTCCCTCAACTCTCCCCAAACTTTCCCTGGAAAAATATATGTGAACGCCCAGAAGCCCGTAGAAATTCCGAGGTGGTTCCAAGTCAGCTTATCCCAAAATTCTCGGTGTACACATTTGGACTATAGTGGACCATGATCCTTTGCTTTGGGGATCGAAATTACAAGTACTTCTGGCGTCGGAGTAAGCTCGCCATAATGACGAGGGACACTAGTGATAAGGAAAGCAAACCTTCATGCAAGATCACTCAGAGGGGCAATGTCTGTGCCAAATTTAAAAGCAGCTGCATGAAAAAACCCTGAATATTTATCTATGCCTCACATGCGTTGAACTCACAACTATAAACAACGCAATATTTATGTATGCATCACATGCATATGCATTGAACTACGAAGCAACTATATATAACACAATACTAGTATTTCTCTACGTCCCGCCACAATACTAGTATCTCTCTTGCGTTCCGGCCACAATACTAGTATCTCTCTTGCGTTCCCGGCCACAATACTAGTATTTATGAATAGTTGCCATGAACGAACTTGCGAATACATTTGACAAAGATGCTTGCTAACAAAGAGAACAACCAGACAAAGAATTAATAATGAAAAAACCGGCAGATGATGTCGATGAAAAAGACACACAGTAAGGTCAAAACTCAATAACATTGAAAGACGTATCTATTTTATATCTTCTTCATGTCCCGATGGACACATAAGACTTCCACAAGACTTCCACTGTTGCCGTTCTGCTGTCTTTCTACCAACCGTCTCCGCGTCAGACCACACTCTTTCAAATATCCTACCACAGTTCTTCTCTATGTTTCCTTTGAACGTCCTTCTTTTTTCATCTGCTGTCCAACTGAGAGCTGTCCTAGCCAATGCCCCTACTGGCCTAAGATACACATGACCAATCCACCTTTATTTGTGTCTTTTATAAAGACATTGAACTGGAATCGACAGGGTGCACGGAAGAGACAAATCAAGGAACACCTGTGGAAGATGACTTGACAAAGACATCAAACAAATGGGTTTCAGAGTTGGGGTGGTATGGAGATGATGTCCAGAACAGGAATAGTAGGAGAACAAAGATCTGGGTCAAGGGAATAAAATATATACTTTTGCATAAATCCCACAATTCATAGAAACGCCCTCTTAAGCCAAAGCCAACTATAAACTTATAGGCCTGCGGACTATTATACCTCTTGTCCTTTTCTGGCCACTTCAATCTTCAATCCCAGCTTTTGCAATCTAGCAGTTGATGTGGAGTGATTTAAATTAAAGTCCACTTTGCGGCAACAGCTCGTTAATGACGTTCAGAATGGCAGCTTCTCTCTCACTCTCTATCTCTCTCTCGATCCCAGCTTAGACTGATATACCAGATTTTCTCATGAATTCTGCTGTTGTTTTCAGGAAACGTCCTCCGTACAGCTTCTCATTAAACTCGGTATTTTCAGGCCAGGTTTCGTTTCTCATGCCTGCTAGCAGTTGGCAGTCTTGCAGTATGTGCTCTGCCGTCATGTCCGCCTTGTCACAGTGGGCATAGGCTGATCTTCTGACATGGTGGCAGAGCCAGCTCTCTCATCGACACCCATGAGCCCCGGAATGACGAGGAATGCAAATTTGCGATTTGTTGACGATTGCAGTGATTCGGTCTCTTCTCTGCGCCTCCTTGCATCCATCATTCATAGGTAGCTTCAAGTATAGTTATAACAAGTTAATAAAGAAACCAAGATCAAATATACAGATGAATAAACATGGTAAATAAGTAGACATTGAAGGTTATTAACATCATATTGTTCAAACAGAAATGATACTACGATGGACCCAGCAAGCCGGTAGGGAATTTGTTTGTACAGGCCCCACTGCTCAAGTTCTGTAGAGAAACTAGGCTTCATATCCACTCTATACTACCAGTGTCAAACATGGACAATGAATAAGACACATGCACAGAAAATAGCAACATGCGAAATGAGATGTTTCAACAAAATCACTAACAACACAAGAATCGACAGAGTAACGAATACCAGCATCAGAGAAAAGGTTGGAACAAGACCGTGCTTGAATTATATAGCGACACAGAGAATGAAGTGGTTTGGCCACTTAGTAGGAATGCGAATAGACCAAACTACCTATGAAGCTTTTCACAACAGAATGTCAGGAAGGAAGGCGAGAGGACGACCGAGGTAAAGGTGGATAGATAACGTAGTTGACTTCTGCCAGAGGACTAAGAAAACCATCACACAAGTCACCAGAGAAGCACAAGACAAATACATAAAACGACGACACTGGATTAACAACCCGGTAACAGTGTGCTGACAAAAGCAGAGAAGCGCAAGACAAATACATAAAACCACGACACTGGGTTAACAACCCGGTAACAGTGTGCTGAGAAAAGCAGAGAAGCGCAAGACATACATAAAACCACGACACTGGGTTAACAACCCGGTAACAGTGTGCTCACAAAAGTTGAATTCTGCCAGGGGACTAAGAAAACCATCACACAAGTCACCAAGAAGCACTAGACAAATACATAAAACACGACACTGGGTTAACAACCCGGTAACAGTGTGCTGACAAAAGCAGAGAAGCGCAAGACAAATACATAAAACCACGACACTGGGTTAACAACCCGGTAACAGTGTGCTGACAAAAGCAGAGAAGCGCAAGACAAATACATAAAACCACGACATTGGGTTAACAACCCGGTAACAGTGTGCTGACAAAAGCAGAGAAGCGCAAGACAAATACATAAAACCACGACACTGGGTTAACAACCCGGTAACAGTGTGCTGACAAAAGCAAAGAAGCGCAAGACAAATACATAAAACCACGACACTGGGTTAACAACCTGGTAACAGTGTGCTCACAAAAGTTGAATTCTGCCAGGGACTAAGAAAACCATCACACAAGTCACCAGAGAAGCACAAGACAAATACATAAAACACGACACTGGGCTAACAACCCGGTAACAGTGTGCTGACAAAAGCAGAGAAGCGCAAGACAAATACATAAAACCACGACACTGGGTTAACAACTCGGTAACAGTGTGCTGACAAAAGCAGAGAAGCGCAAGACATACATAAAACCACGACACTGGGTTAACAACCCGGTAACAGTGTGCTCGCAAAAGTTGAATTCTGCCAGGGGACTAAGAAAACCATCACACAAGTCACCAGAGAAGCACAAGACAAATACATAAAACACGACACTGGGTTAACAACCCGGTAACAGTGTGCTGACAAAAGCAGAGAAGCGTAAGACAAATACATAAAACCACGACACTGGGTTAACAACCCGGTAACAGTGTGCTGACAAAAGCAGAGAAGCGCAAGACAAATACATAAACCACGACACTGGGTTAACAACCCGGTAACAGTGTGCTCACAAAAGTTGAATTCTGCCAGAGGACTAAGAAAACCATCACACAAGTCACCAGAGAAGCACAAGACAAATACATAAAACACGACACTGTGTTAACAACCCGGTAACAGTGTGCTGACAAAAGCAGAGAAGCGCAAGACAAATACATAAACCACGACACTGGGTTAACAACCCGGTAACAGTGTGCTGACAAAAGCAGAGAAGCGCAAGACAAATACATAAAACACGACACTGGGTTAACAACCCGGTAACAGTGTGCTGACAAAGAAGAGAAGCGCAAGACAAATACATAAAACCACGACACTGGGTTAACAACCCGGTAACAGTGTGCTGACAAAAGCAGAGAAGCGCAAGACAAATACATAAAACACGACACTGGGTTAACAACCCGGTAACAGTGTGCTGACAAAAGCAGAGAAGCACAAGACAAATACATAAAACCACGACACTGGGTTAACAACCCGGTAACAGTGTGCTGACAAAAGAAAAGAAAAAGAAGTATTTGAGGATTTCGGAAAAAAAAAACAATTGCCAAACATAGAATCACTATCTTTAGATTCACAGACAATACAGCTGTGTCTGGGAATTACTGCGACAATCTCACAAAGCTCACTGCCAGATCTAGTTCCGTAAAAGTAGATATGTCCGATGATGCTAGGAATGATGTTCTGAACGACTACAATGATGATCTACATGCTGAGAAACCAGATAACTACTCAGTATCTGAGATTCTTCAATAACCATACATAGAAACTATTTCAGTATTCATCATCATCTCTCACCACCTGTACATTGTGTCCACATTTTTTTTTACTCTTAGTATTATCATCAAATAGCTTGTCCTGAGCAGAACTTTGCCAACCTAACAATTCTTCGGAATTTCTCTCTCTCACATGCCAGATGTCCCGCCTCTACAGCCGTCATGTCCAAACCATCAGTTACATCCTGAATCCATCTTCTCCGTGGTCTTCCTCTTTTTTCTCTTTGCCGGTATGCCTCCTTCCATGATGGTCTTCTCCAGCCCTTCATGTCTTTTTATATGTCCAAAATATCTCAATTTCTCTTTCTTATTTGTAGCATCAGCCAGTTTTCTTTGATTTTGAGTTCTTTCTGGATATATCTATTTGTTCTCTTCTCTGTCCATAATATAAGGACGACTCTTCTGTAACATTTATATTAAAAAGCACATATATGTTTTTCCATTGCCTAGTTAAATGTCCATGTTTCACACCCATACGTTGCCAATGGGAAAATACATGCTCTTAGTATTCTGATCTTTGTTTTCTTATCAGTTCCGTTCCATGCTGTTTTGAGTTGTTTAATTTTTTGTAAAGCCATGTTTGTTCTTCTTTTAATTTCCTTCATCCCATTTCCATCTGTTGCTAGTAGTGAACCGGGATATTCACAATTCATATTTCAGTAGTATCATTCACAATTCACGACATTGCACATTGCTAGAGAGTTATTTTGTCTTCATGTGTGATCGACCTCCATCAACCATTTGTTAAACCACTCTACATGGTCGGTATGTCATTTACTCATTAGAGCGTAAGTTTGTTGTGCCAGTTATGCTCCTACAGATCCGTAGCCTAGCACAACCAGTTTATGCATGATTTTTTAAGCGGGCTGCCTCCCTAAGAGCTATTGTACGTTGTGCCAGTTATGCTTCTACAAGTAGGCCAGAACATCCGATTTCTGCGACGATTTTATTTACTAGAGTGCCCGCGTGCCCAGCGTGTTCGTAGCGCGTTGGACTACGGGTGACTAGTCCTCTGTAAGTGCGGGTTCAACCCCGCGGACTGGCAGAAAAGCTACAGGTTCGCCAGATTTACGGTGTTCGTGGCACCGAGCCGAAGGGTTACGATGTCCATGACACCGAGCCGAACAGCTTTCAGCTCAAGTGCTTCTGGATCGGAAAAAAAAAAAAAAAATTTACTAGGGTAGCTTCCCTAGGTCCCTACCTCAGTCGCCTCTTACGGCATGCCTTGTAGGTTGCAGTGTTACTATTCTTTGCTCCTTTGAGAGCCCCAACAACACACGGGCGAAATAATAAAACAACAAACCACAAACACATTTTCGTATTTATATTTTTAATGCATTCTTGATGACGCTACATTACATTCTATCTTTATATCTTTATTTCTGAAACTTTTTGAACATTTATAAATATTAATTTCTAAATGTGTGTATCTTCTTCTTCTTCTTTGCGTTCGTTCTTTACCACCAATTTTAATCACTCTTTGTGATATGTTTGATCTTTGTCAAGAACGTGTATACGTTGCACATTGGTTTGGTAGGCCCTAAACACATAGACTTCTACACGTTTAGGACATGTGCATCCGATTTCAGCCAAACGTCCTTAGTCGCCTATTACGACATACGTGGCAGGTAACAGTGGTTATTAATGCAGTTGTGGTGGATTTTAATAAAGTGTACAGAATGCTGTGGTACCCGATGATTGGCTTCATAGTTATTTACGACCGCTCCACAAACATGGGAAGGATCCTAAACTGCTCAGCAGCTACCGCATACTCACCTTGCAAAATGTATATGGCAAATTACTAGAGAAGATAGTGGCCAGAAAGGTAATGTGTCACTTGGAGAATGACCACATTCTCCTTGACACTTTGGGTAGCTACCGGCCAATGAAAGGGACATGGAACAATGCTGGCACGTTTGCATATGATGTTTATGAAGGCTTCCAATCCAAGCAAGAGACTGTTGCTGTGGCCATCGACTTGGAGATGCTTATAACAAGGTGAATTATTCAATAATGGTGCGCTCTTTGATTAAATGTAAAGTTAATCCTTGGCTGGTAAACTGGATAGCTGCTTCTTTAATGGAGAGAACCGTTGCACTCCGTTTAGGAACATGGACATCGGATCCTGCACGTATATACCCGGGATTACCCCAGGGTTCTCCTCTATCACCCGTGTTGTTTAATATTTACACAGCAAATGTAGCTAAAATTCAGCCAATCGGATTGGGTCGGACATTGACATTTGCAGATGATATCTTAATATATAGGACTGGGTCAGATAGACGAGAGATGGTTGACGACATTCAGAAAACATTGCATACCATCTCGGGTTGGTGTAGAGAGTCTCGCTCTCAGGTCAATCCTGAAAAAGCGTGTATGTTGTGGTGCTCGTTGAATAATCACATCGTCAAGGCTGACCTACCCTGTTCTTTGATGAACATACCATCGAGCGCAGAGACAGATTTCGCTATCTTGGAATAACCTTTGATTGTAGTCTATCTTTCAAACACCATATTGAACAGACGATACAACGGTGCAAGCGTGGTCTTGCGGCTCTCAAAGTTATGGTGGCCGAACACCTTGAGCAGAGACTACTTGCCCTTTTGTTCGATCGACTGGTAATGTCAGTGGTAGATTACGGACTCGGAATTCTTACGATATCAAGATCACAATGTGAACGACTCGAACGGGTTCAGAATGAAGGTATGCGTATAGTTCTGGGCTGCACTAGAGATACCCCCATTGTGAAGATGAGATATATGCTTGGCCTTCCGTCACTACGCTCCCGTCATGCAATCGCCCAAACCAAGGCATATATGCGGGTTACTTAGGATAAGAGACATCCACTTCACAAGAACACTAATGATGTTAAGGGCACGAGAATCAAGCGTGGCATGTCGTGGATGGCCCAGGCTGAGAGAACGATTGGCCAGGTGACTACGGTTGCGACTCTACCAAAAGGGAAGAATGGATCCCAACAGATGGAAGCATGATGAACTATCTCAACGTTATCATTACTTTTGGGAAAGAGAGAATGTAGAGATTGGGGCAACATGGAGGCTGATCTCGCAGTTAAGCAGCTGATAGAAGATCATGCGAGGGATGATGATGTTGTTGTATATACCGATGGGTCGGTTCAACGTGGTGAGAATCCGGCTGGGGTTTCTTGGCTAATGAGCATGGTAGGGTTGTTGCAGAGCGAAGTGGGGCATACAGGACAACTACTTCTAGTATGAGGATGGAGGTTGAGGCGTTACTGCTGCCCTCCATTGGATTTCTGGGACTTCATTTACTGGGGCAGTTGTTGTATCTGACTCTCAGTCGATGCTTCACAAGATCCAGAAAGGCAGGTTTCGGTATGAGTGGATGTCGTCTATAGAAGTTTCTAACCTCCAGCGGCTTACGTGGATATACTGTCCTGGGCATGCGGTGTTTACGGTAATGAGAGAGCGGACAGGCTTGCATCAACAGCATCGATTGTTGGGGAGTTGAAGATGGATAAGGAGATATTCTTCGGTCTCTTCGAGACTCTCTGTTGGATGAGGACACTAAAATCGATGTTGAATCGATCAAGCGATTTAAGCAGTTTGGAATTACCCTTTGTTCAAGTCGAATTGGATGCCTGAGAGGCAGAGTGAGAGTGTGTTTAATCAGCGAGCCACAGGAACCATCAGTATGCATACTCTTCGATATCTGTTGGGGAGACTGAGCACCTATGGGTTTGCCCGGAGTGCAATGACGTCAGTTTAGTAACCAATAACCAATAACAATAACAGTTGCTCTATTCTTTACACCCCAAATTTGGGCCCCGGTAACCACTTGGGCGAATTTGTGTATGATTGTGGTTGATGATGCACAGTTATTCAATACCATAATTTTCCACACACACACACATATGTTGCGTGATGTTGAACTCATTGCGCACCTATGGACAATGAAAAATAAGTATGGAACACAATATTCCATCTGCGATGGTATGACAGGACCACAAGCAAGGAACTGTGGGAAAGAGTGGAACAACGGCAGGTGGTACAAGAGAAAAGGAGTAGAAGGTGGCGATGGATAGGACACACGCTGTGGAAACTCCCTGACAGCATCACGAGACAGGCTCTCCGATGGAACCACGAGAGCAATAGAGTAGTGGGTAAACTCAGGTGCACCTGGAGATGGGAGTCGGAGACGGAATGCAAGAAAATGGGAAAAGAGTGGAGAGATCTGAAAAAGATGGCCTTGGATAGGCGGGATTGGAAGGCCTTGGCTGCACACCTACGCTCCCCTAGGGGCGAAGGGTGAAGAAGAAGAATGAGAGTGTGATTACCTTTTTTTTCAACTTATTTTTTTCAATTTTTTTATACTTGGATAAAATAAGCCAAAAAAACCGAAACAGGATACACTGTGTATGATGTAAGGGTTTGCATACATTATGTATGATGTAAGGGTTTGCATACATTATGTATGATGTAAGGGTTTGCATACAGTATGTATGATGTAAGGGTTTGCATACATTATGTATGATGTAAGGGTTTGCATACTGTATGTATGATGTAAGGGTTTGCATACATTATGTATGATGTAAGGGTTTGCATACAGTATGTATGATGTAAGGGTTTGCATACTGTATGTATGATGTAAGGGTGGGGAATACATTACAATAAATATTACGTTAATCATTCCATTATAACAATCGTGTTGGTTTGCCAGTAATAAATATGTGTTGTTACAGTTTACGTACCTCTCAGAACGTCTACATTGATAAATAAGAACGTATTTTAAATGTTACTTTAGGAGGTGTGCGTGATGAGTTAATTTTTTTTCGGTTTTGAGACGATCATGTCATAGGCTCGCACAAATGTTACTTTTCTTCGAATGGTTGCGTAAGTTTTCTGAGCAGATCTCAGACTCTATTATTTTCTTAGCAGATTCAAGCTTCTATTATTTTCTTAGCAGATTCAAGCTTCTATTATTTTCTTAGCAGATTCAAGATTCTATTATTTTCTGAGGAGATCCCAACCTCTATTATTTTCTGAGCAGATCTTATGATCTATTATGAGCAAGGACATTTGGTGCTACATGAAATTCTAAATAATTATGTTTGGGAATAATATCTCCTTTATCTTGAAACGAGGTCACTACCTTGAAACGAGGTCACTATCTTGAAACGAGGTCACTACCTTGAAACGAGGTCACTACCAAGAAACGTGGTAGTTACCTCAAAACGAGGTCATTTTCTTGAAACGAGGTCACTTCGTTGAAACGAAGTCACCACCTTGAAACGAGGTCACTACCTTGAAACGAGGTCACTACCTTGAAACGAGGTCACTACCTTGAAACGAGGTCACTACCTTGAAGATGCGTAAGAGAGCTCTTTAGAGAAACTACTTTCGAAAGGCTCACTTAACGTTCATTGACACGGCGATTGATTGATTGATTGATTGATTGATTGATTGATTGATTAATTGGTAAGAGACGACTAAGGTATGTAGCCTAAGGAAGCTACCCTAGCAAATAAAAAGCGACGCAGAAATCGGATATGGTAGCCTACCTGTAGGTGCATAACTTGCACAACGTACAATCGCTCTTAGGCTCAGATCACATACAAAGTGTTCGAAGAAGAAAACTTCACTCTAGCAAACGCTGGAGCAACTTACTGCTACACTTTATCAAAAATATTTTTGCCAGCTTCTATTAGGGCTTTAATCTCTTGTTTCTTTTTGGCAAGTGGCGTCTCTTTAATCCAGTCGTCAAACTTCTGAAGTTCTTCTGCGCTCACTGGGTTATACTGAGAGAGTCTGATACCAAATTCTGAAGTATTCAGAGGTTTAGCATTCTGCCGTTGAATGCGTCGGCTGCTTAGCACTTCCTTGACAGACTGGATGATGTCACTTGGGCTAAACCTATTGGATATCTGCAAAATGGTTACATGTATTTGATAAAATTTGAAAAGTACTAGCTTATGTTTGAGCTGCTCTCTTCATGTCAGGAATAAATATATATCTCTCTCGATCGTTCTTTTTTGCCATTTTTATCATTCTTATTGTGATATGTGGTGGCGTCTTTGGCTTAGGGGTTAGTGACGCGGTCTATTAACCCCGACGTTCTGAGTTCGAATCATGCTGCGGACAGTTTGGCTGCAAATTGTTTCGTGTGGATTTTTACAAAAGGACGATGGCACCACCCGTTCAGAAAGCAATGACAAGCTACTGAACATAATAATGCCTAGAAAAATCACAAACAGCGTTAAAAAAAGCTGGTATTGATTCGCAAAGTGCTGTAAAGAAAATGCAATTAGCTTTATTTTTATTGTGATATATAAACAGCCGTTGCCAAGAACGGGTTTTACGTCACATTGTTCAGTACTATTTGGAGCTCTAGTGCTTATCCTTCGGTGAAGTGTCCGATTGCAACCAGCGTTTACTGGGTTCGCTCTCCGTCAGTCTTTGACTGTCCCAAGCCAACCTGCAAGGCAGCAGGTCATGAATGGATAAAAATATGTTCTAGAACAAGCTTGGAACGTGTTGCAGTATGTTATTGATCAAACTATAATGCCATAGTACAACCATTGTATTGCATACCTCTCGTGTCGCTATACGTTACATAGAGCCTGTTTGCAATTTCTCAATGCCGCTCTATCATGGCAATGAAATCGTCCGAGTGGTTACCGGGGCCCAAATTTGGGGTGTAAAGAATAGAACCACTGTTACCTGCCACACATGTTGTAAGAGACGACTAAGGAGGTTTGGCTGAAATCGGATGCACGTGTCATAAACGTGTAGAAATCTATGTGTTTAGGGGCCTACCAAACCAATGTGCAACGTATACACGTTCTTGGCAAAATCAAACATATCACAAAGAGTGATTAAATTGGTCGTAAAGAACGAACGCAAAGAAGAAGAAGAAAGATGGCAATGAAATTAGTGAGAGAATTTTTGTTGCTCACCAGCTATGAATTTATCGCACCTAATATCACACTTTCTGACTGGGTTTTGCGTGAAGGCTTCCTTTTCTTATCTCCAGTGTTTCTCGCCATTCAGGCGAGCATTACTCAAACTTCAGTTGTACGTGTAATTTAGATTCCAGGTACAGGATAAGGACCTCATCTAGTCCTACCACGTATAATGTGCACACCAATAATTTTGGGGACTAAACTGGTCTGAACCCTTGAATTTGAACGGCCCTTATTGTTGCGCAGTGTGGTGAAATGAAATGAAAATCGTGGCATATCCTTTACAGGACGTAGCTATCAACCACAGTAAACGAGACGTTGATTTTCTAGGCACCACTTATATGTTCAGTAGTTTACCATTTCTTTCTGAACCTTGAGGTCTATTTTTACCTTTTGTAAAAATCCCACGGAAACGAATTTGCTTACAAACTTGCCCACCGTGGGGTCTGAACCAGGTACGTTTGGGTTCGTGATCGAGCTCACTACCGCTTGAGCTACAGATGTGTGGTACCAACTATGAAATCTGTGACTCCTATGAACACGCCTATGTATCTGATAGTCTGCGTCCAACGCGAAAGCTTGTTTTACGGTTTCACACAACGCCATTTCTTTATTGGCCCATTTGTCCCCCACTCCCTTTCCTTCAATGCCTGCTTTTAAAAGATATAATGTATTCTCTGAGTTTTCTGAACATATATCTATCTTCAATAACAGCCATACAATATGCTTAACTCATTCGCACTTCTTAGCCGATTTACTGGCTTGACGTAGTGTTTTATAACGACGCAAAGCCAGTACACTGTCTGTTTCAGTATGTAAATGACCTCCAACCCGGAATGGGCACCACCATTTATGCAAATTTTAGATGTGCTGCAAAGAGAGCAACGTCCTATAAAGGATGTGCACCTTGATGATGATGAAATGCCCCCAGACGTAACTACAATCACGGAGGGAAAGAGTTTAGTACATACCTGAGCCAAAGTTCCGATTAGCAAGTATTTTGTAATTATCCCTCCCATTGCTTTGATTGAGGTTTCCCATAAATTGAATCTACTAGGATAAGCTGGAGGGTACACACACACGATACGCTCGTACATCTTCAGTAGAGGAGCTCTGGCTGCATTGAAGGGCTTAGAACTTGAACCTAGAGAGAAGGAGAGAGTGATAGTAGTTGAAGCTCTGGCTGCATTAAAGGGTTTACAACTTGAACCTAGAGAGAAGGAGAGAGTGATAGTAGTTGAAGCTCTGGCTGCATTAAAGGGTTTACAACTTGAACCTAGAGAGAAGGAGAGAGTGATAGTAGTTGAAGCTCTGGCTGCATTAAAGGGCTTACAACTTGAACCTAGAGAGAGAGAGAGTGATAGTAGTTGGAGCTCTGGCTGCATTGAAGCGTTTACAACTTGAACCTAGTAGAGAGAGTGAGTGATAGCAGGTTTAATAATTGATCAAATATATAAGTGTCGTGGTTCAAGCGTGTACAAAAGTACATAACAATTCGCAGGTGAGAGTTGAGACAGTGAGTAATCACAACAAAATAATAAAATGCAATAGAAATGAAAGGATTTAAAGCTGACAAAGTGTCTTCATTGCACCGGGTTTTACCCCATATGACTCTGTCCTTCTCCGCAGAAATGGCACAACACCAGCAACGAGTACTGCACACAGCACAAACTCCGTAGCTCTCACAACAATCCTAAGGTCTCTGGAAAAAAATGCACCTGGGAACAGAACGGCTTGGAACCCACGACTTTTGGAACGTAAGGCAAAGGCTTAACCGCTCATCCCCAGAGACCAGACATGTACAATAGAAAATACACCAAACATATCCACACAGAGAGACCAGACATGTACACTAAAAAATACACCGAACATATACACACAGAGAGACCAGACATGTACAATAGAAAATACACCGAACGTATCCACACAGAGAGACCAGACATGTACAATAGAAAATACACCGAACGTATCCACACAGAGAGACCAGACATGTACAATAGAAAATACACCGAACATATACACACAGAGAGACCAGACATGTACAATAGAAAATACACCGAACATACGGTGTGTGTACGTTTGTGTGAAACTCTAGGTCTAGGTCTAGGTCTAGGTCTAGGTCTGGGTCTAGGTCTGGTCTAGGGTCTAGGTCTAGGTCTAGGTCTAGGTGTCTTTAAAATTCTGAGAGGAGGAGAGAGCCATATGGTATTCCGTTTTTTTTAAATCTAGAAGCACTTGAGCTTTCAGCTCTTCGGCTCAGTGCCATGGACATCGTAACCCTTCGGCTCGGTGCCATAGACATCGTAACCCTTCGGTTCGGTGTCACGAACACCGTAAATCCCTGTGGCTTTTCTGCCAGCCAGCAGAATTGAACCGCACTCGCAGGGGGCTCGACACCCGTCGTCAAACGCGCTACGAACACGCTGGGAAAAACCCGGTGCAAGAGTAGGTTATTCGTCTTTAGAATCTTGTAGGTATCGAGCAGCTGGCGAGAGCTGAAGAAGCGAATTAAAAAAAAAAAAAAAAACTATTATTACTGCCTGTAGAATCGCTTGTTAGGGCAGTGTAGGACATGAAGGACGTGGGCCTGAGGAATTTAATGGCTGCATGGCTAGTGCCAGTTCTACTGTATGGGTCAGAAACATGGAGAACTACTAAAACAATAACATAAATTGCAAACATTCATCAACTGGTGTCTGCGCATAATAGACGGACTAAGATGGTATGATAGGGTCACAAATGAGGAACTTATGGAAGAACAAGACAGATTCCAGTGAACGAACAGGTTAAAAAAACGCTGGCGCTGGATAGGACACACTTTGCGAAAACCAGAGGGAATATAACAAGAAGGGTCCTTGCCTGGAACCCGCAGGGACAGTGAAAGAAGGGGAGACCGAGAAATACATGGAGACGAGATTTGGAGACGGAGATCAACAATATAACGAAGAGCTGGAGGGAGCTGCAGGAGATAGCTAGAGATAGGAAGACTTGGCATGAGTTGGTTGATTCCTTATGCCCCAATCCGGGTTAAAAAGGCAAAGAGATAGAGAGAGAGATGGTTAGTGCTGTCGCCGCGAAGTTGTTCAGGTTAGGTTTTGTATTTTATGCCCACAACAGATAAAAATCCTTGGCCTTATCGTGGATTAAACACGGGTCATCCGCGTGGGAGCCACGCTCTAATCCATTCGCTCAGACGCTCCTTATTGCGAGTGATCACAGAAAAAAACTTATAATCTGCCATATAGTAAATAACGAACCGATGTTAACAGCTGACGCAGACAGTGATCAAACATCTTGGTAATACGGCAGTAAACAGATGAAAATGAAGATCGTGGCATATCCTTTACAGGACGTATCCATCAACCGCAGTAAACGAGGCGTTGATTTTCTAGGCACCACTTATACGTTCAGTAGTTTGCCATTGCTTTCTGGACGATGAGGTCTATTTTACCTTTGTAAAATCCCACGGAAACAAGCTGCTTCCAAACTTGCCCACCGTAGGTGTTTAACCAGGTACGCTTGGGTTTGAGATCGAGCTCACTACCGCTTGAGCTACAGACGCTCAATAAACAGAAACAGTATAAATTTACTAACAAATAACAACTGACTTTTTAAGTAAAAAACTTCTTATGTCTTGGATATATAATCATTTTCTCTTGCAGGGGATTCCATCTCACTGTTAAAGTGCAGGCTATGAGAGTGCCGATGTCTTGGCTATCGAGTTCAGTGGATTTCATCTCAATGTTGCATTGCAGGCAATGAGAGTGCCGATGTCTTGGCTACGGAGTTCAGTGGATTTCATCTCACTGTTGCATTGCAGGCAATGAGATTGTCGATGTCTTGGCTACGGAAGGCAGAGCCAAGGAGCAAATGTATCAAACAACTTTCCTACGTGAAGCAACTGGTATATTTTTCCAGAGATCCCTGATTTCAATGTAAGCTAAATCGAGTTCCTAGTCCTATCGGAGATGGATGACAAAACCGAAGTCTCGTGTTCAGTTTGAGTACGTAATAAAACCATTGACCGTTGAAATTCCATAAGACTAGGCTGCAAAGCCGCTGTCCGGGCAAGTTCATAAAAAAGATGATTATAAAATTCCTACAAAATGTCCACCATCTTTAAAAACTACATCGTGGACCCTATAGTGCTACCAAGTTCGAACTCTGTCGTTGAGATCTTCCTGTGTAAGAAAGAGATCGTAGCACACATGATTATTCCCAGTGGCGGCGCATGATCATTTTTGTTGGTGGGGCCAGACAAAAATTTTCACAAAAACCATGGTCTAAATATACATTTTTTACTGTACCTAAAAAATAGTGCGCTGGAAATGCGTGAAGTATACTAATTAGGGAGAAAAGACTGTGAATTTCAGACTGTATATGATATTTTAGCGTTATATGTTCCTCTTCTTCTGCGATCAACTTTTTCTGAGCGACTACTCCGGTATGTGTCCTAAACAGGGCGGTGCGCTTGAGGTCTTCACCGGTTCCCCATAGTTTGTCTTGTAGTGTTGTTTCTGTTGGCCAGATCTCAATCTCTCACTACTCAGACTAGGGCAGTCTTGCAGGATGTGCTCTGGGGACTGCTTTGGTGCTCCACAGGTGCAGGCTGCCGAGTCCCTGAGACCTTTTCTGTGGAAGTGTGCTCTGAGACTGCAGTGTCCCGTTCTAAGTCTGAAGACTGGTCTGTGCTTTTCTGTTTAGTGTTTTTATACTGTCGTGCTCTGGATTGTATCCTCCATTTGTTTTTCTCCAGATCATTTTCCTGGATTGTTTCAGGAGAGTCTTTGCTTCTGTAAAACTTTGTGTTGGGTGGTGCTGTGTTAGGCTCCCACCAGCCTGTTATATGTTCAACTTTCAAAGCTGATCACGTTAAAAGTAATAATTATGAACAAATAATTTCTTAAATAATAAATACACGTTATACATTATTTTTGGTGGAACCCAGTCCCACTGGCCCTTAATGACGAGCCGTCACTGGTTATTCCCCAAAAGCGCAATGATGATGGTTCTAACATCAATTAATTTTTTTTTTTAAACATGCTAAAATAATGTGAAACTAGGAAAGTACGAAGCTTACCAATCAACATAATACGATCTTCAGGACCAATAGTCTTCATAGCCTTGATGAGGTTGCCTTTCATTCTTGCCGGGTTATAGTTTATTTCAGGTGGTAGCTTCTTGGTAAACATTAAGTCGCAGTCACCAATGAATATAATTGACGGTTCCAGAAGTTTCCCAACCTGAAAGAAATTATCTGAAAGTGAGTATTCAAATATTGTTTACTTTCATCAGTATGTGTGAGGCGCTGATAGCACGCTTCACTATAGTCTGTCCATTAATTCGTGAGCACGTTTGAAATTGATTTTCTCGAAAACTACCTGTTGGATCTCAGTGATTTTTGCATGCAGCCTTATAATATCCATGACGCTAGAGAAATATTTTTTTCCAAGAAAATTTGATGTAGTTTGAAATATTTCTTCTTCAGGTTATATTAAAATCAACCTCACCGGATTGTACACAATAGTAACAGATCTACGGTACATAGACGCGTTGTTCTAAAAATACATTATGGTAACATAGAAATATCGTGAGTATATAACAATTTCACGAAATCCCGTGCACATAACCCAGTCGACTTTGAAAGCGGAAAGCATATGACGTTATAATTGGGATACCGTTGTATAGTTATAGGCGTATCTCGCTATTTGTATGAAGCTATTGTATCATATTTGTTGGCTTATCAAAACTGACATTGATATCACATTCATAATGAGTCTGAAGTGCACATTTATAACAATGCAGAAGGTTACAGTTTTACTATACCAACACTTCCGTAGGGAATCTAAGAGAGGTCATCTATATTGCGATATTCATAACCCCGAGAAACGAGCGCAACTGGCGCTTGGTCTGAATAGAGAATCCTTTTCCCGATGGATTAAACAGGACACAAAGTGCACTAATGTCAAGCAAGGACGGAAAAGAACAATTGACGACTTTGACATAGATGTCATAAGACGGGAGCTCTTGAAAATGTTTGCGACAAATCAACTTGTTACTTCTCAGGAAACTGAAATTAAAACTGCAATCAGATTGCAGCATAGACATTTCTAAAAGTACTCTATGAAAAATTGTAAGAGCCGCCGGCTTCACCTTCAGAAAAACTATAGGCGGCAGGAATATTATTTGTGAAAAGCCACATTTAATTGCTGCCCGAAGTAAATACCTGAGGCAGATCCGTGAGCGGCGGAGGCAAGGCTATGATATTGTATATTTGGACGAATCCTGGGTCAATGCTCACCACACCAATGCTAAAGAATGGCAATCAGTAGACGGTGAACAGAAAGAAAAATACCAAGCAGCAAAGGCCAGCGTATTATACTAACACATGCAGGAAGCAGTGAAGAAGGTCTTGTCCATGACGCTGGACTTATTTTCCAATCAAAAGTACCGACGGTAGGGACTACCACACAGAAATGAATGGACATATTTTCAGACACTAGATGGAGAAAGATCTACTTCCAATTCTAAACAGACCATCCTGCTTGGTAATGGATAATGCATCCTATCACAACGCAGTATCAGCTGAAGACAAAGTACCAACTGCATCAAATACAAAAGATCAAATTAGGACTTGGCTTGCTAAGGAAAATGTCAGCTTCGATGATACATATTTGAAACCCGAGTTGTTGCACCTGGTGAGGATGACAAATAAGACAAAGGTGTTTCATATTGACAAAATCATTGCGGAATACGGCCACAGGTCTTTGCGACTACCTCCATATCATGCTCAATCCGATAGAGCTTGTCTGGGCTAAAGTAAAAGGGCAAGTTGCCGAACAGAACAGGACGTTTAAAATGTGTGATGTTGAAGTTCTGACACGTGAGTCCTTCGCAATGATAGACATGCAGTTCTGGAAGAAGTGTGTTGAACATGTGCTCCGAGAGGAAGACGAGTACTGGCACCGAGATGGATTACAATTTGTCCAGCCAGTAACAATTATCAACCTCATGGAATCATCAGATTCGGGATGATACAAATCATATTTTGATTACAGACTGAGAAATAGCAACGTATACATTTCCATATCCAAATGCGTCTACCATCATACAATTTGTGGTGAAGTTAAGACACCCTGGGGTCTAATGGTGACCGAAGGGAGGACTAACTGTTGCATATTGTATCCAAGTTCACGATTGCACATAAAGGGCAACACACTTAATTACTTTACCTATCAAGTTAATATGGAGATACACCTATGAATAGAATTGACATGGACAAATTCTAGGGATACTGTAAAATCTAAAATTTGAGCCCCCGTATTTGCAATTGTCATAAAAGATCAAAGGAATTCGCCGATGTGCAAAATCCGTAGCATCTATGGACTACTGGTTAGCTTTATTTTAGCGTCATGGATATTATAAGGCTGCATGCAAAAAATCACTGAGATCCAACAGGTAGTTTTCGAGAAAATCAATTTCAAACGTGCTCACGAATTAATGGACAGACTATAGTAAGCACTTCCGTGCTAAGTCCGGAGTTCGAGATCAAATTGGGCTAAAAGAATTTTGACCCAACACACCGTCCGCGGTTGGACTGCATATTTCCTAATCCTTTACTTGGGGATCACTCTCTATCTCTCTCTCTCTCTCTCTCTCTCTCTTTCTCTCGTGATCACCTAAAAGATCGATGTACCAGACGTCCCCATAAATTCATTCATGTGGAAATCTGATTCATCCAGCCTTAGCATGAGTGGTTTTCGTCACATCTTCGGCGCCATTTGGAGCTCTGGTGCTTATCCTTCGGGCGATGTGTCCGGATTCAGCCAGCTTTTACTGGATTCGCTCTCCGTCAACCTTTGGCTGTCCCCAATCGACCTGCAAGGCAGCAGGTTGACTTCTGCACATTTAGGACACGTGCATCCGATTTCAGCCAAACATCCTTAGTCGCCTCTTACAACATGCGTGGCAGGTAACAGTGCTTCTATTCTTTACACCCCAAATTTATGCCCCGGTAACCACTCGAGCGAGCTTAGGGATCTAATTACAAAGACCCCAGAAGTCGGAGTAAGTATCATCTGTATGTCGAGGACGCCTGATGATATGGAAAGCTAGTCTTCACGCAAAATTCAATAAGAGGTGCCATATAAACGCCCTGATTACGTCTAAATTCATAGCGATCAAACGGAAGGAAAAAATCGGGTGTGTCTTACTTACAATTAAAAAAAACTTCCCGATGAGACAAATAAGACCAAGAAGTTTCTTAAAGAGCCACAGAAGAAGCACTGAAGTCAATGAATACCGTACATAAATAGACTATTAACAAGTAAGGTTCTCCGGAATAAATAATTTTATTTACAAATAAACAAAAAAATTTAACATACACAGGACACGAACCTCAAACTTATTTCTTACGGCACCTTACAGCGCCTATTGTCTAGTCCTGCAAGCGAGTTGTTTTCAGAATTAGCTGGCAGAGCAAGCTGGCTGTGCTCAAAAAAACGCTCGTCTGCAGAGCTCTTCAATGGGTGCTGTAAGAAGTAAGGTCGTGGTTCGAATCCTGTGTTTGGTCCTTAACACTTGCTTCCTGTCTATTTATTTACTAAATAATAATGACAAAAATAATAATGGTAAAGATATTGGGAGAAGGAAAGCTGTAATAGCCTGCTGATGACCCTTGAACACACACACGCCAACCCACAGCCAACTCTAGATAACTAGGCCAGACAACTGACTGGGAATTCCCTGACCTAGATCAGAAAAGGGGGCTGGAGAAGATAGATGTTTGATAGAACACTGCAAGCTTTTTGCAATTTTACTCAATTCTGTGAGTCTATGGTTATTTATTGGTGAAAAATATTCATAATATTGATATTCCTTATTGTTAAACTTAACTTGTTGCATAATATAACTTCAATTTAGCATTTTGTGTTGATTTTAAAGTGAATTTGAATATATGCAGCAAAACTGGAATGCGAGGTCACGTGGTGTAGTTGTGGTCTGATTTCCCATAATTCTTACCTGAGTCTGAATGGCCATAAAATAATAGTTGGTTCTGCGAGAACCCCACCGCCCAGTGGTGCAGACCGGGAAACTTTGACCAGCAGGAGATCAGAGACTAACAAGACAATGACTCACCTAGGGGGATGGACTACTCTAGTTTAGTTTCCTTTTTTTCTTTTTTTTTTTTTGAAACTAATTTATTATTTTATAATTTAATAAAAATATTTTTCGTGTGTCTGCCCAGAGCCAACTATAAACTTATGGGCCTTCGGACTCGGGTAAGAATTATAAGAAATCAGACACCAACTACACCACGTGACCTCGCATTCCAGTTTTGGTGTATATAGACGAATTCATTTTAAAATCAACACAAAATGCTAAATCAAAGTTATATTATGCAACAAGTTGTTTAACAATAAGGAATATCAATATTATGAATATTTTTCAACAATAAATAACCATAGACTCACAGAATTGAGTAAAATTGTAAAAAGCTTGCAGTGTTCTATCAAACATCTATATTCTCCAACCACCTTTCTGATCTAGGTCAGGAACCACCAGTCAGTTGTCTGGCCTAGTTATCTAGAGTTGGCGGTGGTTGCTCTACGCTGTGCGGCGAGCCCGAAGTATACAGAAGCCGGATGTGCTGGTCTACAGGTCTGTAGGCACCTTACTAGCACAACGATCTCACGCTCTAAGGCTCTAATCTCATAGAAACCACAAAGAGGGGTTTAACAAGTGGTTGGTGTAGAGCGAAGAAGAAGGAATATATATATCAATGTTTAACTCTTTGTGTACCAGGAGCCACACTAAGTGCCGTTTTTACTCTATAATGGCTTTTGTCCTGGTTGACTAAGAGTTAATCAGCTGTCAAGTCTTCGTCTTCTTCTTTGAATGCTCGATATCGACAACTTGTTAAACCACTCTGTGATTTGTATGTGATCTGAGCCTAAGAGCGATTGTATGTTGTGCCAGTTATGCGTCTGCAAGTAGGCCAACACATTCAAATTCTGCGACGCTTTTTTTATTTACTAAGGCAGCTAGTCCCTAGGCCCCTACCTTAGTCGCCTCTTACGACATGCTTTGAAGTCGCAGGGCTACTATTATTTGCTCCCCGACAACACACAGGCGGTGTTGTCAAGTAAAACATTGACTGCTGAATGCAACTGACGCTACTGACAACACAATTACTCACCTTCATGACTAGATGCATCAGCATCACTTGATCTTCAACATCAACATAGCGCCCTCGGATATTGGCTGCTGTCAGATCGAAAAAGTTGGCTCCAAGCTCATTGCAGACAGCGTGAACTAACATTGACTTGCCACTTCCACGAGGACCAACTAACAAGATGGATTTAATCAATGGAGCGTTGTCATGGACTCCTTTGCTGCTCATTGGAAGCACAACAAGGTCGAAAAGCTGTTGAAATTTTGTTGTCATAGATAATATGATAAGTCAGTTAAAGAAACAAAAACAGAGAACATCAAGATATCAACATAAAAATAAATGACCAAACGCTAAAGCAGGTAAGAGAATTCAAATACCTTGGAAGTATCTTCATATCTGATAGTAGACTGGATAGAGAGATCGAAACTAGAATCCAGCAAGCCAACAACATTACATACCAGCTTACCCCAATTTTGAAACACCCAGCTATTCTAGTAGTGACTAAAAGACAGATTATAAATTCAATCTTTATACCAACACTGTGCTACCAGAGCCAAACATAGGCAATGACAAAAGAACAAGAAAGGAAAATTACCACATGCGAAATGAGATGCCTGAGGAAAGCAGTAAATAAAACAAGAAGAGACCATATAAGAAATGAGGAAATTAGAAGAACAGTCGGAACAACACCTGCTATTAGATTTATTGAAAAACAGAGACTCAAATGGTTTGGCCACTTGGTCAGAATGAACCGAATACACCAGTTGCAAGAGCGTACAACCTGAAAATGGAATCATCAGAGGAAAGGGCAGACCAAGAAAAGATGGGTTGATGGAGTTACAGACATCTTAAAACTCCACAATACCACAACATATCAAGCGACCGAGCGTGCATTATCTCGAAAACCGATCATCAGTTAAACCTGCTACGACAACAGTTGATCAACGACATCTTCATACCCACTCTATGTTACCAAAGCCAAACATGGACAATGAATATGATACATACACAGAAAATAGCAACATGCGAAATGAGATGTCTCCATAAAGTCATCAATAATACAAGAATCGACAGAGTAACGAATACCAGCATCAGAGAAAAGGTTGGAACAAGACCGTGCTTGAATTTTATAGCGAAACAGAATGAAGTGGTTTGGCCACTTAGTAAGAATGCGAACAGCCCAGAATATTCAGGAAGGAAGGCGAGAGGAAGACCGAGAAAAAGGTGGATAGATAACGTAGCTGACTTCTGCCAGAGGACTAAGAAAACCATAACACAAGTCACTAGAGAAGCGCAAGACAAATACATAAAACCACGACACTGGGTTAACAACCCGGTAACAGTGTGCTGACAAAAGAGAAGAAAGAAACAAACTGGACAACACTGGGAACACTGGACAACACTGGGAACACTGGACAACACTGGGTAACACTGGGCAACACTGGACAACACTGGACAACACTGGACAACACTGGGCAACACTGGGCAACACTGGGAAACACTGGACAACACTGGGCAACACAGTGCAACACACTGGGCAACACTGAGGCAACACCCGGGCAACACTGGACAACACTGAACAACACTGGGCAACACTGGGAAACACTGGGCAACACTGGACAACACTGGACGACACTGGGCAACACTGGACAACACTAGACAACAACCCGGTAGCAGTGTGACGACAAAAGAAGAAGAAGAAGAAAGAAACAAAACAAAGAAATTGATGACTTTATTTTCATACCATGTGACAGGGTCTTAGATCTGCTTGTTATGGGTTTCTTGTTGTACAGCACACAATGAATAGTGTGATATATCTAGGACCGTATCGTGCTATGATGCAGAGAGGCGGCCGCATCAGGCGGTACCGTAAGAGGGGGCGGTATAAAAGCCGCAAAATCAAAATTGCAGTTGAAGGTTATTTTAAGAAAAAAACATATAAGGGGCGGCATTTCGAAAACGTGCATCATACTGAGAAAAAATACCGCAAGGCCCTGAATATGTCTCTCTTTCTGTCTTTCTCTCCCTCTCTCTCTCTCTCTCTGTAGTGCTTTCTCTTTATCTTCTTTGTGACTTTATCTCTGTCTATCTGTCTATCTCAGTCTATATCCTTCCCTCAATCTAGGGGGCTCTGTGGTGTAGTGGTTTGGAGCTCTTTCGGGTGCCAAAAGTACAAAGGTTCGCTCCCTCCTGGAGCCATCTGGATATTGTCATAGAGTCTGGATACTATCCCTGATCTCAGTGTAGGTGAGATCGAGTTTCAAGTCCTATCAAAGACGGACGATAAAACGTAGGTCTCGTGTTCATTTTGAGCAGGTAAAAGAACCCTTGGCAGTTCAAATTCGAGAAGACGTGCCGGGCAAAATTTATTATAAAAGTTTATAAATAGAATTTCTACAAAAATATCTCCAACCATCTTCAAAATTACACCGCTGACCTTCGACGGTGCTACGGAGCTCGTTAACTGCAGCTGAGATCTTCCTGTGTAATAAAGAGATCGGAGTACCCATTGTTACTCACCGAAGTGCAATGATGATGTTCCTATCAATCAATCTTCCCTCAGTCTATATCCTACTATCTGTCTCTATTCTTCCCTCTGTCTCTATTCTTCTCTCTGTCTCTATTCTTCCCTCTGTCTCTAATCTTCCCTCTGTCTCTAATCTTCCCTCTGTCTCTATTCTTCTCTGTTCTATTCTTCCTCTGTCTCTAATCTTCCTCTGTCTCTAATCTTCCTCTGTCTCTAATCTTCCCTCTGTCTCTTCTTCCCTCTGTCTCTAATCTTCCCTCTGTCTCTAATCTTCCCTCTGTCTCTTTTCTTCCCTCTGTCTCTATTCTTCCCTCTGTAAAAATCCTCTCTCTGCCTGTCCTTCCATCATCCTCCTTTTCTTACCTCTGTCTCTATCCTTCTCTACCTCCCTCATTTTCTACTTCCTCTACGCCTTTGTCCCTCCTCCCCATCATTATCTCTCTACTCACAAAAATCCTACATTTTAAGCACTAGTTTCATGACCGCCATACATAAAACATACCATTTTGCGAACATCACCCAGATCAGGCTTACAGTCTCTACCAGCTCTTTCCTGATCTGCCACCAGGTTCATTTCTCCACGAAAATCTTGCAGTGAAATGGGTGCTACTTTTTTGACAATATCGTTTCTAACCAGCTCAGCGTAAAGATCATCTAGATCCGCATTAGGCGTCAGATCTTTTATCTTTTTTTTCTTATCTTTCGCCTTTTTGACTGGTTTTGGTTTCTTGACTTTCGCCTTAGCCATTCTCATCTTGTCCACAGCCAGAGTCATCAGTTCCAACTCTCTGCGCATTTGCTCATCAATCTAGACAAGAAGAAAGTGTCACATAAAACATGTTGTTATTTGGGTAGATAATAATAGTAATAGTAATAGCCGTCCATCGCAAGTGATCATGACAACAGCCTCAGGCGTGTGCTGCTGCACCTCTCTGGTTTAAAGCCGAAGGGTTGACTTCATTGCACCGGGTTTTACCCCATATGGCTCGGTCCATCTCCGCAGAAAAGGCACGCCACCTGTCGAGAGTATTGCACAAAGCACGAACTCAGCAGCTCAGGCAGCAATTCTAGGGTCTCTAGAAAAACTCTACCTCTCTGGTATTTGCGGAGGTGACTGTAGAGTCCAATCATAGAATACAATCCCCTACCACAGGTGGGGCATACATGATCAAGCTTAGACGTGTGCGTGTTGTGTATTCTGTCTTTTCGCGCAACTCGTTTTCTCTGTGCCTCAACGGCACGATGATTCTCAGCTATGCGGGCTTCTCTTGTGTTGTTACAGCGCCACATTTGGCGAACTTGCGCCATGGATTCCCAGCACGTGGCGTCTATATCGAAGCATTTCAGAGACACTTTAAGAGTGTCTTTAAAGCGTTTTTTCTGTCCACCAGCAGAACGTCTGTCCCTTTCAAGCTCGCCATACATCAATTGTTTTAGGATGCATTTGTCAGGCATCCGAGCAACGTGACCGGCCCATCTTACTTGAGCCTTCTAACGATAGAGTGTTGCCCATTGGGATATTTGCTCTTGTGAGGACTTTGGTATCTGGAACTTTGTGTAGATAACAATTGAATAAAGTCAACGAATGCAAGCAACCAGCGTTATAAGATATATATGTATATTGTAGTGTAGTGTAAAAAAAACAAGAAGGAAAATTCAGTCCTTCGAAACTAAATGCTACAGAAAGATCCTACGAATACCATGGACAGAAAAAGAAAGAACACTGATGTCCTGAAAGAACTAACTGTTAAAGAGAATTGGCTGATAAAAAACATACTATACAGAAAAATTAGATACTTTGGTCACATCAAGCGTCACGGTGGCCTGGAAAGAACAATATTAGAGGGCAGGTTCCCAGGACGCAGAGGCAGACCAAGAAGAAGATGGCTACAAGATATTAAAGAAACTATGAATAAGTGGGTGAACTGGCAAGAGACAGAGTGAATTTCAGATGTGCTGCAAAGAGAGCAACGTCCTATAAAGGATACGCATCTTGATGATGATGAATGTAGTGTAAGGTACTAAGGGATAATTTTGCAGCAAACGGAAGAATAACTAACGAAATCCAACATAGATGCAATCCAAAAACTAAAACAAATACTACCAATTTAAAAATGCAAACATGTCACCATGAACACAAAAAGAGCATTGTTCAAGACATTCTTTCTCCTAACATTATGATATCAGTGCCAAACATGGATGCTGGCATCAAACGATAGAAGAAAACTAATCACGGCAGAGAGGACGTGTCTACGCAGAATGCTGGGAGTATCAAGAAGAGACGGTTTTTTAGAAATAAAGACATCAGTTGGAAAAGGTGGATACTCTCTCTCTCTCTCTCTCTCTCTTGCGATCGTTCTTTTTGGCCATTTTGATCATTCTTATTGTGATATACAAACATCCTTTACCAAGAATGTATTTTTACGTCACATCTTCAACACCATTTGGAAGTCTAGTGCTTATATTTCGGCAATGTGTCCAGTTTCAACCAGCGTTTACCCGATACGCTATTCGAATAGCCATCTAGTGGTTTTTTTTACGATGTGGGGTAGCTAGCCCCACTCCCAACCTCATTATTCGCCTCTTACGACATGCGTGGCGGATAACAGTGGTTCTATTCTTTACACCCCAATTTGGGCCCCGGTAACCACTCGGGCGAAAATATTGGGTACAACATTAATACTGACTTTTCAAGAAACAACAAATAAATGTTTCGGCCACATAAGTAGATTACCAACAGACAGTGCGTCTCAAAGAGCGATGTTACTCTGATACAGTAATAGCCGTCCATCGCAAGCGATGATGACAACAATCTCAGATGTGTGCTGTTGCACCTCTCTGGTGTGTGCGGAGGTGACTGTAGAGTCCAATCCTAGAACAGAATCCCCGACCACAGGTGGGGCATACATGATCAAGGTTAGACATGTGCGTGTTGTGTGCTCTGTTTTTTCACGCTGCTCGTTTTCTCTGTGACTCAACAATACGGTGATTCTCAGCTATTCGAGTTCCTCTTTTGTTGTTACAGCGCCACATTTGGCGATCATGCGCAAGGGATTCCCAGCACGTATTGTCTATGTCGAAGCATTTCAGAGACAATTTAAGAGTGTCTTTAAAGCGTTTTTTCTGTCCACCAACTAAACGTCTGCCCCCTTCAAGCTCGCCATACATCAACTGTCTAATACAGTAGATACAAAGCGAAAGGCCGTACACACAAAACTGGACCTCAGAGATAACAGAAGCAACGAAAAACACTATTTATGAAGCGCACACAAAAGCACGTTCTATAAATCTCTTCTTATCCTGAAACTGAGAGGCAAAACAGGATTAGAGAATAACAGAAAAAAAAGAAAAGAAAAGAAGGAAATGAAAAAGACAAGAAGAAGACAAATATACCAACCTGTTGGCGCAGCACAGATTCCAAACTTTCTTGCACTTTCTCTTCGACAAGATTCTGACAAACCTCTTGCTTAAAGTTGTTACGTTCATCACGGCTCTTCCAGTAGGTTTCATATTCCTTGGTCACCCCCACAAGCGTCTCATCTAAGAAGTTTGAAGGCTTCATAATAAAACCTGCTGGCTGCTCCCCTTTCTTGGATTTTTTCTTGTCTTTTTCCTTTTGTTTAGGTTTTGGTTTTGCTTTAACTTTCTCGTCTGCATTCAACAGTTCTTCTTGAAGCTAAAGAAAGTGTGTAAAGGACATGTTGAGATGAAAATGGTTTAGTTTCACTTGTCTGTCAAACGTTGAATAACTTTTTTCTCTTCACCATTTACTTTTATAGAAGTGTTGGGGATGAAACGTAGTGATCTTGTGTGTGTGCTTGTTCTTCTTCCGCCATTTACTTTTTATAGAAGTGTTGGGATGAAACGTAGTGATCTTGTGTGTGCTTGTTCTTCTTCTCTTCCGCCATTTACTTTATGAAGGGTTGGGGATGAAACGTAGTGACTTGTGTGTGCTTGTTCTTCTCTTCCGCCATTTACTTTTTTATAGAAGGTTGGATGAAACGTAGTGATCTTGTGTGCTTGTTCTTCTTCCGCCATTTACTTTATAGAAGGGTTGGGGATGAAACGTAGTGATCTTGTGTGTGCTTGTTCTTCTTCGCCATTTACTTTATAGAAGGTTGATGAAACGTAGTGATCTTGTGTGTGCTTGTTCTTCTTCCACCATTTACTTCTTTATAGAAGGGTTGGGGATGAAACGTAGTGATCTTGTGTCTGTTCTTCCTTCCGCATTTACTTTTTATAGAAGTGTCGGGTAAAAGTGTGATCTTGTGTGTGCTTGTTTTAAGGCACTTGAAGCTGATATTCATGTTCGTAAGGCTGTTCTGATGCGTCGCTCCATCGTTTGCGTGGTCTTCCTCTTGCTTTGTACTCATTATACTTGTTTCTGTGTGGCTCTCTGTGGTAGGCGATACCAGGGCATTCTTGTCAGGTGTCCAAACCATTTAATCTGTTGTTCTTTTATGAATTGCATGACTGGTTTTATAACTAATAATTTATATCATATATTGCTATTATTATTTTCTCAATCCGTCTGTGTGTTACCGGGGCCCTCAAGGAGAGCAAAGAATAGTAACACTATGACCAACAAGGCAGGTTGTAAGAGACGATTGGGGTAGGGACTAGGAAGCTATCATAGTAAATAATAAAGTAAAGTAAAAGGAACCCTTTATACCTAGTGGTATATAGGTCAGTACAGTGTTAGGCCTGTATTTTTCATTGACCGTCGGCACACGATGGGTGATGTGGTCAGAATCACGCCGGCCGCCTTTACATTCCCAGAGCATGTCTGGTACCCAGTTGAGGTTGGGTCGACCTGAGAGCCATCGCGGTCGGGAAAATTTCACGTACACTGCGGGAGCTGAACCCAGACCACCAGCCTTGTGAAGCGAGTTCACTAAAAACCCTACGCTACCGCGGCTCTCAGTAAATAATAAGCGTAGCAGAAATCGAATTTGCTGGCCTACTTGTAGTGCCAAATTACTCTTAGGCTCAGATCACATGCAATTAACAAAGAGTGGTTTAACAAGTGGTCGATATGGAACGTTTGAAGTAGAAGAAGATCTTACAGGATATCATTATTATTTTGTCAAGAGAAGTACAAGACAAACACAGAAGACCACGACACGGGGCTACAACCCGGTATTAGTGTGACGAGTCAAGAAAGAGGATTTGTGTTACTCATACTATCAAAGCAAGAGGAAGACCTCGCAAAAGATGGAGCGACGGGCATCAAGAACAGCCTTACGAACATGAATATCAGCTTACAAAGTGCCTTAAAACAAGCACACACAAGATCTTAACCCTTTCGCTGCTACATACTTTCTGAAGGCTGAGCTAAAAATAGCTACTCTTTGTTTCTAAGTCACAAACGTTAATGTACGCCTATAGCAGTGACAGTAGCGACGTATAACGTGTTAACACGTCTTGATCACAGAGAAGAGAGATAATAACTGACGTGTTGATACGTCTTTAGAAGTGAATGGGAAAACGTATATATACGTCCTTAGCAGCTAAAGGGTTAAGATCACTACGTTTCACGCCCAATACTTCTATAAAGAAGTCAATGGTGGAAGAGAAGAAGAAGAAGATACTATCCCTGATCTCTTGTCCGGTCCACATTTGCCGTTTAACCTGTCCTACATGCCATATGAGTTTAACAGGGGGCGCAACGTACTCACGTTCTCGACGCAAACCCCACAGATCACAAAGAGTAGTTCATATTGTTGATAGAACAAACGATAACGACAAATATTTTGACTAGAAAGAACTTAGATATGAAGTTGCAGAAGAAAATAAGTTGCATTTCACTGGCGAACATCATCAGAGGAAGAACGTGACGATTGCTTTGACATGGGGCTGACTGTCATCTGACGCATTGACAAAACCACTGCCCGTATGTTGCCGTTGCTCTCAAGGGGAGCAAAGAAAAGTTACACTGAGACCTATAATGCATGTCGTAAGAGACCACTGAAGTAGGGGTCTAGGAAAGCTACCCAAGTAAATAAAAAGCGTCGCAGAAATCGGATGTGCTCGCTTACTTGTAGGCGCATAGCTGGCACAACGTACAATCGCTCTTAGGCTCAAACGAGTGGTCGATATGTAGCGTTAGAAGACAAAGAAAACAAAACAACGTATAGCATATGAAAGTAAGAGACAATAGTCGCATACAACAACAAGTGTTGTCTTTGAATTTTCGGAAGGCAAGAGGGAACAAGGCAGACCACTTCTCAGGACGTCTACAAGGCCTCAAAGAAGAACTTATCTATCGGTCCCAAGAAATGGATACAAAAAAATTAGCTGATGACCGAGTAAAAAACTTCTTCGAATTCTCCATATCGACCTCTTGTTAACCGCTCTTTGTGATGTGTATGTGATCTGAGCCTAAGGGCAATTATACGTTGTGCCATTACGCGTCTATTAGTATGCCAGCATATCCAATTTCATGCGATGCTGTTTATTTACTAGGTAGCTTCCTAGGTCCTACATCATTCGCTTCTACGACATGCCTGGTAGGTCGCTGTGGTGCTATTCGTTGCTTTAATTGCGGGCCCCGGCCTGGGAAAAAAACATTACGCAAAGGTGCAGAATCTTTTTAAAAGAGGTTTAAATGATGAGCTGAAAGGCAAGAGAGAAACACAGACTCCGAAGGTGTCACAGAGTAAGACACTTGTTAGTCCATCGTCTGTAAAAAAATGTCATACATATATGCCGACACAAGCACTCACAAACTAGAGAATTTATTCTTGGTAATTACAAGTTCTCAAATGAGATCAAAACAAATACGAAGCTGATAATTTTTCAATCAAATATGAAGTATGTGCTGTTCTATGGCTTGGAAACATCAGGACAGCAATAGAAACCATTAGAAAACTGCAGACCTTCATATATGGATGTTTACGTAGAATAGAGAGACTGAGATGGTATGATAAGATTACAAACGAGAAACTCAGAGAAAGAATTAAGCAGATACCAGTGGAGAGAGAGCTCAGGAAGAGACGCTGAGGAGGAATAGGACATACATTGAGAAAACCGACCGAAAGCATTACAAGGCATGCACTGTTTAGGAACCAGCAGGGAAAGAGGAGTAGGGGAAGACCTAGACCTACCTTAAGAAGAGAGTTGGAGACTGATATTAAAAGGATAAGTAAAACATGGAAAGAGTTGGAAGGGATGTCAAGAGAGAGAGGAAGAACTGGAAGAAGTTTGTTGAAGACCTGTGCTCCGTTGGGAGTTGAAAGGTGAAGAAGAAGAAGAGTTACCTGTTCTGGAGTCTTCATTGCAAATATGGCCGCCGAGCCACCCATTTCATTGTCAGGGTAGTCTGGGAAGGTCCCTGTGGCATCATGACACTCAAGAATCCACTGACGAATATTTCCTCTTATATCTTCCTCCATACTGATTGCAGCTGTACTATCCTAGGAGACGGGCAATGTGGTAGTAGAGATTAGAGAGAAATCTTGTTGATCTGTATATCTGGGTATCTTAGTTTATGTGTATCTGTGTATCTTAGTTTATGTATATCTGTATATCTTAGTCTATGTATATATGTGTATCTTAGTATATGTGTATCTGTGTATCTTAGTCTATGTATATATGTGTATCTTAGTATATGTGTATCTGTGTATCTTAGTATATGTGTATCTGTGTATCTTAGTTTATGTATATCTGTATATCTTAGTCTATGTATATCCGTATATTTTAGTATATGTATATCCGTGTATCTTAGTCTATGTATATATGTGTATATTAGTATATGTGTATCTTAGTCTATATACATCTTAGTATATGTGTATCTGTGTATCTATGTATCTTAGTATATGTGTATCTGTGTATCTATGTATCTTAGTATATGTGTATCTGTGTATCTTAGTATATGTGTATCTGTGTATCTTATTTTATGTGTATCTGTGTATCTTAGTCTATGTATATCCGTATATTTTAGTCTATGTATATATGTATATCCTAGTCTATGTATATATGTGTATCTTAGTATATGTGTACCTTAGTCTATATACATCTTAGTATATGTGTATCTGTGTATCTCAGTATATGTGTATCTGTGTATTTTAGTATTTGTGTATCTTAGTATATGTGTATCTGTGTATCTATGTATCTTAGTATATGTGTATCTGTGTATCTATGTATCCTTAGTATATGTGTATCTGTGTATCTATGTATCTTAGTATATGTGTATCTGTGTATCTGTGTATCTTAGTATATGTGTATCTGTGTATCTATGTATCTTAGTATATGTGTATCTGTGTATCTTAGTACATGTGTATCTGTGTATCTATGTATCTTAGTATATGTGTATCTGTGTATCTATGTATCTTAGTATATGTGTATCTGTGTATCTATGTATCTTAGTATATGTGTATCTGTGTATCTTAGTATATGTGTATCTGTGTATCTATGTATCTTAGTATATGTGTATCTGTGTATCTGTGTATCTTAGTACATGTGTATCTGTGTATCTATGTATCTTAGTATATGTGTATATGTGTATCTGTGTATCTTAGTATATGTGTATCTGTGTATCTGTGTATCTTAGTATATGTGTATCTGTGTATCTTAGTATATGTTTAGTTTAGTCGTCGGATCACCATCACTGCACGTCGAACAAATTAGTCCATAAGTGCTCCGATCTCTCCTCAGTATGTCCATCAGCGTGTGGCGACTAACGACACCGGTTCTTGTTGGTTTACAATTCTTCTTTGTCTGCCAGCATAGCGTTCTTGTCGAGCTACACCACACTTAACTTTGAGTTCTTGCAGTCTGGTTAGTGTTGTGATGTACCGCTATTACGTGAATCATGTACACGTCCTCTCTCTCTTAAGGAATTTATAATATCAGCCTGGTCCATTGCTCGTCCGCTTTGGACAGCAGCCATACCTGCAAGCCTATCCGCACGTTCATTCCCCCTTACACCTGCATGCCCTGGTACAAAAATAAACTGATCTTTGTCAGCTTAGACCTCCCCAGCGATTCTATCCAATGTCTCCTAGCCCATCCTGTTTCAATCTTCCTGAGCATACTCATTGAGTCACTGAGAAAACATGCATGGATAAAAGTCTGTGATTCTAGCCAAATCATCGCTTTGGTAACCGCCATGATTTCCATAGTGAGACTGCTTGTAGTCACGGCAAAACCACCACTGTCTTCCTTCACAACATCACCTCCGACCTGAGCAGTGAAAGCCCACGAGCTCCGGACATGTCGAATCACCGAACCATCCGTATAAATGATTACATCATGCTCAGATGCGTTCTCAGAAATTAATGCCTGAACCTCTGCCTCCACAACAAGTGGGTTGTGTTGCCTGCATTCTTTATCAAGTTCGATGCATACAGAAAAGGATGTAGCGAATGCTCTTGGCACTGGTATCCATTCTTCACCGGGATCAATGTCTTCAAGTGTACACACCTGTTCAATACAGTCCTCGGCCTGACCCATCCAAGATTTTCCTCTTTTAACCTATTTCCTTTTGTCTCTTTATTTCCAAGTGCAGAGGATGTTGTGTGTCAGCATTGACTCGAAGGTATGCTCGTGCACGGCTCATCAGTATTCTATACTCCATAGTAGGATAGTCAAGGAGATAGCGCATCGCCCTGCACGACGTGTCTTTAGTGCAACCAAGTATAATGCGCATCGCCTCGTTCTGTATTCTGTATCTTAGTATATGTGTATCTGTGTATCTTAGTATATGTGTATCTGTGTATCTGTGTATCTCAGTATATGTGTATCTGTGTATTTTAGTATCTGTGTATCTTAGTATATGTGTATCTGTGTATCTGTGTATCTTAGTATATGTGTATCTGTGTATCTGTGTATCTTAGTATATGTGTATCTGTGTATCTTAGTATATGTGTATCTGTGTATCTTAGTATATGTGTATCTTAGTATATGTGTATCTGTATATCTGTGTATCTCAGTATATGTGTATCTGTGTATTTTAGTATATGTGTATCTGTGTATCTTAGTATATGTGTATATGTGTATCTATGTATCTTAGTATATATGTATATGTGTATCTGTGTATCTATGTATTTTAGTATATGTGTATCTGTGTATCTGTGTATCTTAGTATATGTGTATATGTGTATCTTAGTATATGTGTATCTGTGTATCTTAGTATATGTGTATCTGTGTATCTTAGTATATGTGTATATGTGTATCTCAGTATATGTGTATCTGTGTATTTTAGTATATGTGTATCTATGTATCTTAGTTTATGTGTATCTGTGTATCTTAGTATATGTGTATATGTGTATCTCAGTATATGTGTATCTGTGTATTTTAGTATATGTGTATCTATGTATCTTAGTATATGTGTATCTAGTCGCCTCTTACGTCACGCCTCGTAGATTGCAGTGGTACTATTCTTTGCTTCCTTGGGGACCCGTCACCACGCAGGCGACATGGAAATCTAAAGTACAAGTGCCTCTGAAGTCGGTGTAAGGCTCGCCTGATTAGCTAAGGATATTAGTGATAATGAAATCAAGCCTTCCCTTATAAATCAGGCATACGCGGCATATCAGGCAGGAATAGATAGTGGGAGATCATAGGAAAATAAAACACATCAATAAATACAGACACATCTGCGTCAGAATGTCATTTCGGTACATTGCAGCTCCCTCTGATATTGTAGCCATGCCATCCAATCTATCAGCTTGTTCATTAGCCCTGACTCCTGACTCGTTCATTAGCCCTGACTCCTGACTCGTTCATTACCCCTGACTCCTGACTCGTTCATTACCCCTGACTCCTGACTCGTTCATTACCCCTGACTCCTGACTCGTTCATTACCCCTGACTCCTGACTCGTTCATTACCCCTGACTCCTGACTCGTTCATTAGCCCTGACTCCTGACTCGTTCATTACCCCTGACTCCTGACTCGTTCATTACCCCTGACTCCTGACTCGTTCATTACCGCTGACTCCTGACTCGTTCATTACCCCTGACTCCTGACTCGTTCATTACCCCTGACTCCTGACTCGTTCATTACCCCTGACTCCTGACTCGTTCATTACCCCTGACTCCTGAGTCGTTCATTACCCCTGACTCCTGACTCGTTCATTACCCCTGACTCCTGACTCGTTCATTACCCCTGACTCCTGGGTCGTTCATTACCCCTGACTCCTGAGTCGCCCAGGTACAAAAATAAAGGCGATGACCGCATTCTTAACGCACCGAGAGAGCCTTTTCGAACAGAATAGTTTCAGGGTTGTGAGTACCTCTCCTCCTTCTTCTTCTTCGCGTTCGTTCTTTACCACCAATTTTAATCACTCTTTGTGATATGTTTGATCTTTGCCAAGAACATGTATACGTTGCACATTGGTTTGGTAGGCCCTAAACGCATAGACTTCTACACGTTTAGGACATGTGCATCCGATTTCAGCCAAACCTCCTTAGTCGCCTCTTACGACATGCATGGCAGGTAGCAATGGTTCTTCTTCTTTACACCCCAAATTTGGGCCCCGGTAACCACTCGGGTGAAAGTTGTGAGTATCAATCGCTGACCAGACTGAGAGAAATTGGTCTCAATATTGGTACAGCCCGAAAAGAACGAAATACCAAATATGCAAAGAGATTGAGTAATCAACTTCCAACTGGCGTGTTGGGCCGCTGAACTGTGCTAAATTTGTTGAAGCGGAGATCGGAGCACCTATGTACATGTCCGGAGTGCTATGATGATAGTCCTCTGATAACAGATAACTGATAACATCTGCGTAAAGACATACAAACAAGTCAGGGCATCCGTAGACGCCAACACAGATACAAACGCCGCAGAATACAAACATGGACATAACATCACATAGGAAACAAAACAGTTCAATACATAAATAGATAACACTGTACACAAAAACGTCAATACATGCAAACAAATCTTCAATAAATAACACAATACATGCAAAAAACGTCAATACATGCAAAACACTTCAACACATGCAAAAAACATCAATACATGCTCACAAAAACGTCAATACATGCAAACAACAACAATACATGCCAAAAAACGTTAATACGTGCCAAAAAAAATCAATACGTGCAAATATAACACGACAATACATAAAAAAACGCCAACACACGCAACAAAAAGCAATACACGCAATAAACGGTAATACATGCAAAAAAAAACGTCAAAACTTGTAAATAATCTAAAGCCTAAAACACTAGGTAAAAACAGACATGGCGTCATTATATACAGAAACGTCATTGCTTACATAAACGTGACTACATCCACAGACGTCAAAGTCCGTCATCATCATCATCAAGGTGCGTATCATTTATAGGACGTTGCTCTCTTTACAGCACATCTGAAATTCACTCTGTCTCTAGCCAGTTCACCCACTTCGTCGATGGTCATATTCATGGTTTCTTTAATATCTTGTAGCCATCTTCTTCTTGGTCTGCCTCTGCGTCCTGGGACCCTGCCTTCTAGTATTGCTCTTTCCAGGCCATCGTTCGTAAACAAGCAAAAACAGACAAACAATATAAAGACGCGCATACATACCAATAGATAGACATACCAATAGATAGACATACCAATAGATAGACATACCAATAGATAGACATACCAATAGATAGACATACCAATAGATAGACATACCAATAGATAGACATACCAATAGATAGACATACCAATAGATAGACATACCAATACATACACCTACCAATACATACACATACCAATACATACACATACCAATACACACGCATACCACATAGTATCATTCACCTTCAACGACTCAGTTGCCATAATCGTTCGTTGTATGTAAATGTCATCATTATCCCGAGCCGTCTGGATTCTTTTGGACACCACCGTCTTCTCATTCTCCTCTAGATCTTCTACCGACTCCGGCTCGTACTGTAAATTCAAAAACTTCTCTGTTGCGTTCCTTGTGATATCCACATATAGCCTGCATTGAAATATCTTGAACTGACACTGTACAATTTTCCAGTTTACTGTCTTTTGTTTCTGTTGAAAAGTGTGAAAATACAATGTGAAAATACAATGTGAAAATATAATGTGAAAATACAATGTGAAAAGTCAATGTGAAAATATATTGTGAAAAGAATGTGAAAAAGTAATGTGAAAATACAATGTGAAAAGACAATGTGAAAATCTTTTCTTCTCAGAGATATCTGGTCATGCGCTTAATTTACCGTGGACCACAAAACTGGGCAGTCAGCTTCAGGTCTGTCAGGTTTCCCCAAAGCATAGTTTTCAGGTCGACTGGTGTGGCCACATGTTGCTTCTCAGCTCACCCAGGAGAGGACAGTCTTGCAGGATATGCTCCGGTGTCTGTTCCGCCTGCTGACACTGGCAGAGAGCTGTTTGACTTATTACTAGTCTATATTAGTGTTTGTTGAGTCTGCAGTGTCCTGTGCGTAGTCGAAATATAATGACCTGGTCTGTTCCGTTTAGTTCTTTGAGGGAGTCTTTTCCATAATCATATCCAGTGTTTGTCTTTCAGTCTACTGCAAAATTTCTCTATGCGAAAATATAATTATGACTTACTTGACTTACTCCTCTCCGCCCCTCGTGGAGGAGCATAGGACCTCACCAGTTGTTCGCCACTCTTCTCGGACTCTGGCTGTTCTCTTTATGATCTCCCAGGACAATTGAGCTCTCTTCAGTTCCTCAAGAAGACTTCGTCTCCATGTCTGTTTAGGGCGTCCTATTTGTCGTTTTCCTTGCGGGTTCCACTCAAGTGCTTGTTTGGTGACACTCGACTATGTCTTCCGTAGGGTATGCCCGACCCATCGCCATTTTCTCCTCTTGACTTGGATCATCATGGGTTTCTGTCCAGTTCTTACCCACAGATCTGTGTTTGCAACTCTATCATATCATCTTAGTCTGAGAATCCACCGAAGACATCCGTTGACAAAGGTCTGAATCTTATTTGTATTTAACTGTGACTCGACACGCTTCCGAGACAGCCATACGGGAATACAGACTTCACAGTTGGGCTGAATATCTGTGTTTTCTTGGAGATGGCAGTGGACTTCCACAATGTGTGCAGGATAGCAAAGACTTGTCGGGCGTTCCTAAACCAGGCATTAATGTCCTCATCTGTGCCTCCTGATTTGCTGATCTTGCTTCCAAAGTAGACACATTCACCAACATCTTATATATCCCTTCCCTCAATCAATATTGTGTCTTGCTGTATGTTGTTGCTTCGCACTATTTTTGTCTTCTCTTGACTGATTTTAAGACCGATCCGCTGTGCCGTTTGCGTCAGAGCATCCCCTTTATCCTGCATGACTTGAAGTCTGTGCGCGAGCAAGGCAAGATCATCCGCAAAGTCCAGATCTTCTAATTTTGACATAAGTGTCCACTGAATGCCTTTCCAGACCTGGCATATGCTGTGCGTGTAACCCAATCAAGTAGCACCAAGAAGAGGAGGAGAATACCATGCATCTCTGCCTAATGCCAGTAGTGACCTGGAACTCCTCTGACAGCCTTCCATCGTGGATAACCTGACAGGCAAACCCTCATACAGTTGCCGGATGAAGTCAACAGTCTTCTCTGATACCCCATAGTTTTCCAAGGATATTCGATATTGGTTTGATTTCCTATATATGCTATCATCCAGTGGACTGCTAAAATGACTAATGTTGATGTGTTGAATGAGATCAAGACACCGAGAAAGCTTATCATCAATATAAGAAAGAGGCAATCATCATTTTCGGGCATGTGATGAGAGGGGGAGGTTTAGAACCCATTGTTGACAACAGGTAAAATCTAGGGAGACGAAACAGAGGAAGACAGAGAAAGAGAACATTTTAGATAGCCTG
Organism: Arion vulgaris; assembly: GCA_020796225.1. Classification (NCBI taxonomy): domain Eukaryota; kingdom Metazoa; phylum Mollusca; class Gastropoda; order Stylommatophora; family Arionidae; genus Arion; species Arion vulgaris. The sequence continues at coordinate 10,455,893 of CM036767.1, forward strand.
ACTTCATGGCACGGTAGAGCGTCAACATCTTAGTTGATAGTAAACACCAACGACAGAGATTTGTGGAGATCCATGATCGCCTACGCTAGCCGGACGACACCTGATGATGATATATGCTATTTGTACTGTAATACATATATAAAATCTATTTAAAATATATATATAAATATATTTAAAAATATATCAAAAATATATTTAAAATATGAAAAGAATTCTTTCGAAAAAAAAATTGTAATAGAAAGTTGTATACAACCGAAAGAAGCATTATTATTATTACTATTAGTATTAGCAATATACCTCTTCTTCTTCGACCGTACCATATCGATCACTTATTAACCCCCCTTTTGTGATTTGTATGTGATCCGAAAGCCTAAGAGCGACTGTGCATTGTGCCAGTTATGCGTCTACAAGTAGGCCATGCACATCATATTTCTGCGAAGCTTTTTATTTAATAAGGTAGCTTCCCTAGGCCCCTACCTCAGTCGCCTCTTACGACATGCCTTGTATTTCGCAGTACTACCATTATTTGCTCCCCTTGCGATCTCACAAACAACTAGGCTACTGCGACTCTCAGAACTGATATAAGAATAATTGTTATTATTACTACCAGGGGCGGCTCGTCATTAAGGGTCAGTGGGGCCCGTCCTCATAAAAAAATCTAACGGGTGGGGGAAATAACTTCAGGAATAGACAAATAATAGTAAATACTCCAACAACAACGATGTTTTCGAAAATTTGTGTCTGGCCCCACCAAGAAAAATGACCGCGAGCCGCCACTGATTACTTCTGTTACCAGGACAGTGCGGTACATTTTCACAAGTATGATGCAAGTCTTCGAAAAGCCGCCCCTTAAATGTTTCAAATTGTATATTGATTTCGCTGGTTATTCCGCCACCCCTATGGGACCGCATCAGGCGGTTCCATATGCCGCCTCCCTATTGATCCGCCTGATGCGGTCGCCTCTCTGTATCATAGCAAAGTACGGCGCTGACTATTACTATCAATATTATTAATGTTATTCGTCCGAGTGGTTACCGGAGCCCAAATTTGGGGTGTAAAGAATAGAACCACTGTTACCTGCCACGCATGTCGTGAGGAGGCGACTAAAGAGGTTCGGCTGAAATGGGATGCATATGTCCTAAACGTGTAAAAGTCTATGCGCTTAGGAGGGGCCTACCAAACCAATGTGCAACGTATACACGTTCTTGGCAAAGATCAAACATATCACAAAGATTGATTAAAATTGGTCGTAAAGAACGAACGCAAAGAAGAAGAAGATTGATTTTTTTTTCGATCCAGAAGCACTTGAGCTTTCAGCTCTTCGGCTCGGCGTCATGGACATCGTAACCCTTCGGTTCGGTGCCACGAACACCGTAAATCTGGGGAATCTGTGGCTTTTTCTGCCATCCCGCGGAATTGAACCCGCACACACAGAGGATAGTCACCCGTAGTCCAACGCGCTACGAACACGCTGGGCAGCAGCAAGAAGAAGAAGATAAAGATTAATGTTCTTACCGAATGTATGTAATCATTATACGAGTCTGAATCCATTCCTAAAGAATTTCCATAAAATGTGGTTTCTCGGGATTTAGTGTTGATAGATATAGAGGGCAGTTTCATTAGTTGTAGTTCGGTGTCTTCTCGTTTCTTCTCATTGACATTGATGTACTCGAGCAGATGTAGTCTATGCTTGATCCTCTGGAAATAAAAGAAAAATTATGTGAAACAACATACATCCTGAGGTGGTATAACAGAGTTGTTGGTCCAACTTGCAGAGTTTGATCCAGCATACACATGGCACAACGTACAATCACTCTTAGGATTAGATCACATCATCATCGGTGCCTGCCGCTCGGCTGGCGTAGGCGATCATGGACTCTCCACAGATCTCTGTCGTTGGTGTTTGCTAGCAACTCAGATGTTGACGCTCTACCGCGCCATGAAGTCAGGCCATCCACAATTTTCTCTCTCTGTCTTTCTCTGTCTCGTCTACCCTCGATTTTACAGGATGTCACAATGTGTTCTAAACCTACCTTCCTCATCACATACCCGAAAAATGATGTTTGCCTCTTTCTTATATTGATTACAGTGGCGGCTCATGATAATTTGTGTTGGTAGGGCCAGACATTTTGTTCCGGATAAATCATGATTATTATTATGATTGAAATCGGATAAATATTTAGATTGCTATATTTTAATTTAATAAATAATAAACACACGATATACATTATTTTTGGTGGGGCCAGGCCTCACTGGCCCTTATAGAAGAAAAGCCACTGATTGATTATAAGCCTTCTTTATGTCTTGATATCATTCAGTACCTCACCATTATTTATTTTAATATACATCTTAGATCACTCCAGCGTGTTCGTAGCGCGTTGGACTACGGGTGACTATCCTCTGTGTGTGCGGGTTCAATTCCGCGGGATGGCAGAAAAAGCCACAGATTCCCCAGATTTACGGTGTTCGTGGCACCGAACCGAAGGGTTACGATGTCCATGGCACCGAGCCGAAGAGCTGAAAAGCTCAAGTGCTTCTGGATCGGGGAAAAAAAAAATCACATACAGATCATAAAAGTGGTTTACACGTGGTCGATATAGAGCGTTGGAAGAAGAGAAGATGAAGATGAAACAAACATCAACAACAAAATGTCAAAGACGTAAATTATTCTGTGCATGAAAAGTTTACCTGCATTTTTTCGTACTGGTAAGTGTTAGACAATTCCATTTCAAAATCTGAGGGCAATATTTTAAATGCGGCACAGAAAGGGCCAAATTTGATGTATTCGCTAACAGAGATACGAACAGTTCTGACGCAGTTCACTATACGCCTATAACACCTTCGATACACCTGGCTGATACAGATAAATATATTATAACACCTTCGATACCTGTGATCAAGATAAATATATTTCCACTTTCTGATACACCTGGCTGATACAAAGTATAAATATATTATAACACTTTCGATACACCTGGCTGATCATCATCATCATCAAATAGATTGTCCTGAGCAGAACTTTGCTACCCCAACAGTCCTCCGAATTTCTCTCTCATAAGCCAGATGTCTGCCTCTGCAGCCGTCATGTTCAAACCATCAGTTACATCCTGAATCCATCTTCTCCGTGGTCTTCCTTTTTTTCTCTTTGCCGGTATGCCTCCTTCCATGATGGTCTTCTCAGCCCTTCATGTCTTTTATATGTCCAAAATATCTCAATTTTCTCTTTCTTATTTGTAGCATCAGCCAGTTTTCAAATTTGCTAGTACATGTACTAGTCCACTCTTGGACTCTTCCCCAGTGTGTTTATAAGATTCTCCTAGCCTGGGGGGGGAGAGCCTCACTCAGGATCTTGTTTCTATTATGTTGTATTCCTATTATTTTGGAGTTTTCTAGGCATTGTCTTGGAAGGTAGTCTACAATTGCTTTCCATCCTGGCAGTGACCATACTGGTCCATGACCTTACTCATTGTCTCTATTGTCATCTCTACCTTCTGAGTACCTCTGTCCAACCATTGTCTCTACAGTCTTCTCTACTTCCTGGAGTGACCATACTGGTCCATACTACATTGTCTCTATTCGAGATCATCTGTTACCTCTGGCGTGACCATGGTCCATGACTAACATTGTCTCTATTACAGAGATCATCTGTCTACCTTCTGGCAGTGATCATACTGGTCCATGACGTAACCATTGTCTCTACAGAGATCATCTGTCTACCTTCCTGGCAGTGACCATACTGGTCCATGACCGTAACCATTGTCTCTATTACAGAGATCATCTGTCTACCTTCCTGGCAGTGACCATACTGTTCCATGACCGTAACCATTGTCTCTATTACAGAGATCATCTGTCTACCTTCCTGGCAGTGACCATACTGGTCCATGACCGTAACCATTGCTTATTACAGAGATCATCTGTCTACCTTCCTGGCAGTGACCATACTGGTCCATGACCGTAACCATTGTCTCTATTACAGAGATCTCTGCTACCTTCCTGGCAGTGACCATACTGGTCCATGACCGTAACCATTGTCTCTATTACAGAGATCACCTGTCTACCTTCCTGGCAGTGACCATACTGGTCCATGACCGTAACCATTGTCTCTATTACAGAGATCTCTGCTACCTTCCTGGCAGTGACCATACTGGTCCATGACCGTAACCATTGTCTCTATTACAGAGATCTTCTGTCTACCTTCCTGGCAGTGACCATACTGCTCCATGACCGTAACCATTGTCTCTATTACAGAGATCTTCTGTCTACCTTCCTGGCAGTGACCATACTGGTCCATGACCGTAACCATTGTCTCTATTACAGAGATCATCTGTCTACCTTCCTGGCAGTGACCATACTGGTCCATGACCGTAACCATTGTCTCTATTACAGAGATCTTCTGTCTACCTTCCTGGCAGTGACCATACTGGTCCATGACCGTAACCATTGTCTCTATTACAGAGATCTTCTGTCTACTTTCTCTGGCAGTGACCATACTGGTCCATGAGCCGTAACCATTGTCTCTATTACAGAGATCATCTGTCTACCTTCCTGGCAGTGACCATACTGTTCCATGACCGTAACCATTGTCTCTATTACAGAGATCCTCTGCTACCTTCCTAGCAGTGACCATACTGATCCATGATCGTAACCATTGTCTCTATTACAGAGATCCTCTGTCTACCTTCCTGGCAGTGACCATACTGGTCCATGACCGTAACCATTGTCTCTATTACAGAGATCATCTGTCTACCTTCCTGGCAGTGACCATACTGGTCCATGACGGTAACCATTGTCTCTATTACAGAGATCTTCTTCTACCGTCGCGAGTTTTGGGACCATAACCATTGACACTCTGTCGGCTGCTCCCTCAGTCATCCACCACCTGCTCCCATGGCTTCCACGTGACTCTGCCGGGGCGGGGATAAACAGGTACTCCACCTTGCCCAAGGGAGTCCGTAGACTGCGGAGGAAGGAGGCGCCTTACATCTCTTTGATAGAGGTTTATTACTACACCTTCGTTACCCTGGCTGATACAAGTATAAATATATCATAACACCTTCGTTACACCTGGCTGATACAAAGTATAAATATATCACAACACCTTCGTTACTAGCTGATCAGTATAAATATTACAACACCTTCGTTACACCTGGTGATACAAGTATAAATATATCACAACACCTTCGTTACACCTGGCATAAGTATAAATATATTATAACACTTCGTACACTGGCTGATACAAAGTATAAATATATACAACACCTTCGATTACACCTGGCTGATACAAAGTATAAATATATTATCAAACCTTCGTTACACCTGGCTGATACAAAGTATAAATATATCACAACACCTTCGTTACACCTGGCTGATACAAGTATAAATATATCACAACAATTTCGTTACACCTGGCTGATACAAAGTATAAATATATTATAACACCTTCTTACCTGGCTGATACAAAGTATAAATATATCAACACCTTCGTTACACCTGGTGATACAATATAAATATATATAACCTTCTCACCTGGCTGATGGCAACGATAATTTAGTAACACCTTACTGGCTGATACAAGAAATAACGACCTGTGTAAAAATATTTCCCTTGTTCCGGGACATATAAACAGTATATAGTATTATATCACTGTTGATGGTTCTTTGACCTGGGTAATATCCCGACCTGGTAAGGTGAAGACGTGTAAACGCCAGTTCGCTTCGCGGGATGAAGCGACTGACATCAATAAATACTGATTTGAATGTAAGGCGCATCATGGTATGATTATGGAGCATGGGGAGTTCGTGTTTGTGCAATATCTCTCAAACAGATGGTATGCCGTTTATGGGAGATGGACTCGAGTCTTCACGGCAGGGTTGAAAGACCCTGAATGCAATAAAGTCAATCCTTGGCTTTAAACCCTTTTTTATTGATTATGGATTGAAGTTGCATGATTGTGTGGTTACTCTCAGTATAATCCAAGGAATACATGATTGCCTTATTTCTCTTCTTCATCCTCGATCGTTCTTTTCGGCCTTTTTATGTCTATGATATAAATGCACACCAGAACGGTGTGTTGCACACAACCTATCAAGGTACCAGATTGAGCCTTAGGTGCTTATCCTTCGGTGGTGATGTTCATTTTGCCAGTTGTTTTGATTTACTAGAGACAGACTAGGGTACGATCCATTCTGCCAATTGCATTATTTCTGGTGATTGTTTCAAGATATTTTGTTGAGACTATGTCCTGTCCTTGGATATGCCCGATTTTCATTTTCGATTTTCATTCAAGATAATGTCGTGTTGCCACTATCGTCTTGGTCGTCCCCTACCTCGTCTTCCAGAAACAGAAACCATTCCCTCTATTACTGTTACCTCCAAATCACTGAGCAGTTTAATGTAACCATAACCATAACATTTCTTCTTCTTCCTCTTTGTGATTGGTATACCATGCTTAGTCTATACGTGACCTTCGATAACGCAGGGCCGGCGGGCTAAGATAAAAATTCTAGAAAATAAGACCACAACCGTCGCGTGACTTCGCATTCCAGTATTGTTGTATAAAGTCTAATTCATTTTTAAAATAACACAACATGTTAAACCAAGGTTATATTATATTACAAGTTAAGTTTAACAATAAGGAATATCTTCTTCTTCTTCGAACGCTCCATATCGACCACTTGTCAACCACTCTGTGTGATTTATATGTGATCTGAGCCTAGGAGCGATTTACGTTGTGCCAGTCATGCGCCTACAAGTAGGCCATCACATCCGATTTCTGCAATGCTTTTTATTTACTAGGGTAGCTTCCTAGGTCCTACATCAGTTGCCTCTTACGACATGTCTTGTAGGTCGCAGTGGTACTATCCTTTGCTTCCCTTGCGGGCCCCGGCACCACACAGCCGCAACAAGGATTATCAGTATTATTAATATTTTACAGCACCTAATAAGCGTAGACTCATAAAATTGAGTAAAATTACAAAAAAGCTTACAGTGCTCTATCAAATATTTTTTTTTTAAATCCAGCCCCCATTAAACAAGAATGTTAGTTTTCCCGTCTGAGCTATTCGACCCTATGTTGCCGGGGACCACGGTCTCAACTACGAGATGGGTTGCCTCTATAAAGTTACACGTCAGAAAGAATTTCTCGAAAGTTCCCCATAGCTTTGCTCTGTATACTTCCTCCATGTAAACATTCTTTGTTTCACATACCTTGACAATCTATGTGCCTAAGTGGTTAAGGTTTTTCTTTCTTTGCGTCTCAAAGATCGTGGGTTCATATTCTGACTGCTCGGTTCTATTCGCAATTGTACGTATTTCTCCGGTAATCTCTATGTTTATTGCTGCAAAGTTCGTGTTTTCTACATTACCATCTGCAAGTGACGTATTACTTCTGCAGAAAAGGACTAAGCCATAAAAGGAAACCCAGTGTGAACCTTCATCTTTAGCCTTTGTGTTCACAGGTAGATTGTGCAACGTACCTCTTCTTTTAATGAAAATTTTGGTGGCATATCTCTACAGTAATTAAATTTCTTTACAGGTAGACTATAACTTCTCTACAGGTAGATTATAATTTCTTTACAGGTAGACTATAACTTCTCTACAGGTAGATTATAATTTCTTTACAGGTAGACTATAACTTCTACTACAGGTAAATTATAATTTCTTTACATAATTTTAGTAGACTATAACTTCTCTACAGGTAGATTATAATTTCTTTACAGGTAGACTATAACTTCTCTACAGGTAGATTATAATTTCTTTACAGGTAGGCTATAACTCTATCTCTCTTAGCCTGTTACGCCCTTGGCGTTTAGGGCACAACAAACGCACAACATTCTTCCTGTTCATGGCCTTCCTCTGTATTGTGTTCCAGCTATGATTCATTTCCTTCAATTCTTGCTCTATCGTTCTCCTCCAGGTCGTCTTGGGTCTTCCACGCTTTCGCCTTACCCTCTGGAGTCCATCTCAGTGCAGTTTTCGTGTCGGAGCCAGGCTCCATGCGCATCACATGTCCAATCCATCTCCAGCGTCGTCTTCGGATGATAGTGCCCATATTTTCTTGTTGGCATCGTGCAAGCAATTCTTGGTTCGAGATAGTAGTCGGCCAGTACACGCGTAGATTTTTCGCAGACAAGTTGTATGAAAGGTGGAGAGTCTGGACATATCCTGTTCTGTCATTCTCCAGCATTCCGATCCGTACAGCAATGTTGACAGCACACGGCTGTTATAGATACTAGTCTTGGTTCTGATGCTGTATTGGGCAGATTTCCAGGCGGTCTGAAGGGTCATGAACATATAATTTCTTTACAGGTAGGCTATAACTTCTATACAGGTGGACTATAACTTCTTTACAGGTAAACAGTATAACTACTTTACAGGTAGACCTTGTATAACATAACTACTTTACAGGTAGAACTTAGTGAATAACTTACCTATAACTTTTTACAGGAGACCTTATCATAACATTTAATGACTAACTTTAAGTAACAGTATAACTACTTTACAGTAGACCTTGTATAACATAACTATTTACAGGTGGCTATAACTTTACAGGTAAACATATAACTACTTACAGGTGACCTGTATAAATAACTACTTTACAGGTGACTTATAAATAACTACTTTACAGGTGGCTATAACCTATACAGGTGGACTATAACTTTACAGGTAAACAGTATAACTACTTACAGGTAGACCTTGTATAACATAACTACTTTACAGGTGGACTATAACTACTTTACAGGTAGACCTTGTATAACTACTTTACAGGTAGACCTTGTATAACATAACTACTTTACAGGTGGACTATAACTTCTTTACAGGTAAACAGTATAACTACTTTACAGGTAGACTCTTGTATAACATTAACTTTTACAGGTAGACTGTGTAAGATAACTTACCTATAAGCCTTCGTTTCTGTGGATGTACCATATAGTCGTAACATTTTGCTAGCCGTTTATAGATACCGATGTATTGTACATATCTGTAGATATATATGACAGAACCTTTCTTCAAATGTACATGTCATGCATACGCATCACTTTATCATCTTATGCTATCTCCAAATCTTATCTTCTCTTCGAACTTTCCATATGCTTTTTGTTTAGGTAGCTTCCCAAGGTCTTACATCAGTCGCCTCTTGCTACATACTTTACAGGTCGCAGTGGTACTATTCTTTGCTCCCCCTTGCTGGCTCCGGTACCACACGGGCGACCCTAGTAAATAAAAAAGTGTCGTAGAAATCGGTTGTGCTGGTCTACATATAGGTGCATAAATGGCACAACATACAATCGCTCTTCGGCTCGGATCAATACAAATTGCAAAGAGTTGTTACAAGTGGTCGATATGGAGCATTCGAAGAAGAAGAAGAATCATACTCAGTGGCGACTCGTGATTTAGGGTATGTGGTGCCGGGCCCCACCAACAATAATGAGGTACGTGTATTTATTATTTTATTAATTAAAATATAACATAATACGATACCTTGATTTTTCCGAATATGTATGACTGGCCCCACCAGCAAATGTGATGACGAGCCGCCACTGATCATACTATTGATTTAAATGACATCATAAAATTAAACTCTGTGACCCGTCAACATATCTGCGAGAGCTAGACACAGCACACGTGTTCTAGATAATTAAGTTAGTCAAGTGTTCTGCCATTTGGTACCTGTGTACACTCGACCTGAACAGCACGCGCTTCTTACCTACATAAGTATCTGCTTACCTTACATAACAACGGTTCGACAGGTAAGAACAAATCTGAGGTTGAGACTCCAGGTACAACATAAGCGCTAAACTAACAACATCTAAAATTATGTGCTTGTTATGTAGAGAATTGAAACCTCTTTAAGTTGAGGCGCAGCCAACTATAAACTCATACGGCCTGCGGACTCATGTCAAAATTCTCGAAAATAATACCACAACCGTCTCGTGACCTCACATTAAAATATTGTTGTATATAGACGAGTTCATTTTAAAATCAACACAAAATGCTAAACCAAGGTTCTATTAGGTAAAAAGTTAAGCTTAACAATAACGAATATCAATATTATGAATATTTTTCATCAATAAATAACCATAGACTCACAGAATTCAGTAAAATTGTACAAAAATTTGCATTGTTCTATCAAATTTTTATAAAATCCAACACCCCATCTTAAACTAGGTCAGGGTTTCCCTGGTCAGCTATGCAGCCCAATATTAGAGTTGGCTGTAGCTGAAGCCAGCTGTTTCTCTTTCTCATCGATGATTCAGCTGCACTTGAGCTCTTGCCCTTCTGTCCGTCTACAGATCTGTTTAGGAGGACCACTTTTTCATTTTCTTTACGAGTTCCACTCAAGTGCCTGTCTAGTGACATTCAACTATGTTTTCCGTAGGGTATGCTCGGTCCATCGCCATTTTGTTGCCTCCTGTTAACCTGGGTCAACATGAGTTCATATCCGGTTCTTATCTACAAGTCTGTGTTTGTAACTTTGTCATACCATCTCAGTCTGAGAATACACAAGTCTGTGTTTGTCATACCATCTCAGTCTGAGAATACACAAGTCTGTGTTTGTAACTTTGTCATACCATCTCAGTCTGAGAATACACAAGTCTGTGTTTGTAACTTTGTCATACCATCTCAGTCTGAGAATACACAAGTCTGTGTTTGTAACTTTGTCATACCATCTCAGTCTGAGAATACACAAGTCTGTGTTTGTAACTTTGTCATACCATCTCAGTCTGAGAATACACAAGTCTGTGTTTGTAACTTTGTCATACCATCTCAGTCTGAGAATACACTGAAGACATCCGTTGACAAAGTTCTAAATCTTCTTCTTCTGCGTTCTCACTAGATTGGGATTTCGGATTCTCTAATAAAGGCAGCCGTCTGCCGCAGATTATCAGCCACGCCATACAGTTTGTCTTCTGCGTTCTCACTAGATTTGGAATTTGGGATTCTCTAATAAAGGCAGCCGTCTGCCGCAGATTATCAACCACGCCATACAGTTTGTCTTCTGCGTTCTCACTAGATTGGGATTTCGGATTCTCTAATAAAGGCAGCCGTCTGCCTCAGATTATCAGCCACGCCACACAGTTTGTCTTGGACTCTAGTGTAAGTGGGCCACCTCTTTCTTCTCAAGTCTGCATACTGGGGGCAGTTCTGTAGGATATAATTCATATGATTTCTGCTTCCCCGTTTGTGCCTACCTCTTCCCGCAGTAAGTTTTAACCACCCTCGTGATGGTAGGTCTGACATTTTTACTTCGTGGCTAAATCTCCGAGGCAGATTGGCGACCGTAGAATCTGTTATCCCATTCCTCATTGTGAGGTCTACGTTTTATCGTCCGTCTCCGATAGGACTAACAACTCGATCTCACCTACACTGAGATCAGGAATTTCTGATAAAATATCCAGATGACTCCATGAGGGAGCAAACCTTGTACCTTTAGCACGAGATACGAGCATCTAACCTCAATGCAATAGAAACCCACTAACAGAGAAATAACAGACACATAACAGACATATCAAATATTGTACAGAGACAGCAGTAACCTAACATAGACAGAACTCTGGTGACAGTCGCCATCCTACCTTAAACAAACCCTTTCGAATGCCTCTTTCAGAGTCTTTGGCAGCGGTTCTGGTTTTACAGGCTTCTCTAACCCGATAACAGTGCTTAGATCCTCCTGTGCTGTATCCCATTTCTTGATGTAATATTGTTGTGACATTCTTGGAGTGATGGTCAAACGAAAAAATCGTTAATAGCTAAATTGATACAAACACTAGACCATAGATTCCCAGACTTTATCTGCACACACCGCCCACTTTGCACAACATAAACTTTGTAACGCCCCTCTCCACATTATAACAGTTTGCCAACGCCCTCCCACCCTTCCACATTTATACATGCTCTATTTTCTCTTTGACATAGAAAATTGATATATATTTCTGTCATACATGGTCAATTTTCAAATGATTATATGCATGAAATAGAAAATTGAGGAAACAATGGATCGTCTAAGACGGGCATAAGATGAATTAAAATGCAGAATTTAAATTTTAAATGATTATTTAATCGCAAAATCACCAAAATAATTTATTTTAAAATATTTATTATTAATTTCTTCTTTAGGAGCCACCGACCCCTAATCGCCTGAACACCTCCCAAATTCTTCTGAACCCACTATCGCCCCCTCCCAGCCTAGAACGCTTCAGCGCCCACTGAGGGGGCGAGTTCCACCAACTTTGGAAAACGCTGCACTAGATACTAAAGACTAGATACATAGGGAGGAAATGGTGGGGAGATTGTCTCTATGACGAAGGGTTCCCCGATCCAGAAGCACTTGAGCTTTTCAGCTCTTCGGCTCAGTGCCATGGACATCGTAACCCTTCGGTTCGGTGCCACGAACACCGTAAATCTGGAGAATCTGTGGTTTTTCTGCCAGCCAGCGGAATTGAACCCGCACACACAGAGGGTAGTCACCCGTAGTCCAACGCGCTACGAACACGCTGGGCAGACGGGCTGACGAAGGGGTTAAGATGTTTGCATGTCGACCTGAAAATTGTTGGTTCGAGCCCGGATCGAGTCACATGTGTAATTTGTTTCATGAGATCTCTATAGTTTCTGCTGGAGCTACAGAGTTTGTACTTCGTTGAAATTATGTACAATTTCCCAACACTTTTGGTACTCGGTAGATCTGGCCAGCAATGTCGGAATGCGGGAGGGCCATTCAGAATCAGAACTGTTTGATTCTAGACACGACTTTGCTAGCGCATTTCCGCCATGTTTAGTCTGGTATTTTCCAGTTTCGTTTGCCGAGCTACTGAGTTAGTGCTTGAACAACGTTGTGAACTATGAATTTTACATGGAATGTTTTTTGCTGTGTTAACCGTGCGTTTGTGGGTATTCAGAAAATGGCGGACAGCGGTTATGATGAACCAACTCAATCTGCTGTATGCAGTGTTTTGCTTGTGCAGAAAGTTGGATTTTGTCGTGATTGATGTTCCTTCGACATGAATTGCAATTCAAGTGATGAACAGTTTTGTGTTGACACTTTAGCGATGGCCATATGCATTTATGCGGTGCTGGTTGCTTTTTGTGGCGGTACGGCTGTTTCATTCTGGAATTAGCGAACGACACAGGAGACAGTTGTTAGCATTTCATGCGATTTTTGTTGGCACAGTAACGGAGCAATTATGGGATGACTCGATGCAGGGAAGTTGGAACCGTACATAGGAACTATGAACTATGAACTCTCGGTACTCGGTAAATGGTATACTGTTTCCCAACACTCTGGGTAGATGGTGTGCCATTTCTGCAGACAGAGATGGATCCATATGGGGAAACACGGAGCAATGAAACCATTCCTTCGCTTTTAGACGCCTATAAAGACTAGACAAGGGTAGATAGAGCATGCATAGAGAGAAGCAAGAGAACGATAGATCATACACACCGAGGTGAGTGATAGATAGACCATACATAGAGAGAGAGAGAGAGACGGATAGATCTATCGAAAGATAGATGGCGCATGCATAGAGAAGAGAGGGAATGATAGATAGATCATACAGATCAAGGTGAGATTGTGATAGATAGACGATATGCAGCGAGGTGATAGAGTGATAGATAGACCATACATAGAGAGAAGAAAGAGAATGATAGATAGATAATAAACAGCGAGGTGAGAGAGTGATATATATACCTTGCATGAGGAAGAGAGAGAGAGAGAGAGAGAAAGGAAAAGAATGTACTACACATAAAACATCTGTAACAACATCATTCAAAACATGAACTATTGAAGAACACGTTGACATAAATACCTTACATTTAGATTTGAAATGTTTCTCCAAGCAGGAATAGAACACTTGGCTATGTCACCTTCACGTACACTGTAAGATAGTAACTACAACAGTTATATTACATGGATATTATATAGATATTCATCATTGTATTTCGGTGAGTATCCATTTGTGCTCCGATCTCTTTCTTACACAGTAAGATCTCAGCGGCAGTGCACAAATTCCGTAGCACAGGTAATTTTGAAGAGGGTAAAATTATTTTGTATAAATATTATTTTTTATTTATTTCTATTGAATTTTGCCAGGGCAGCGACTTTCCAGTCTGCTCTTCTCGATTTTGAACTGCCAATGAGTCTTTTACGTGCTCAAATTGCACGGGATTTACGTTTTATTGTCCGTCTCCGACACGACTAGGAACTTAGGAGGAGATCGGATTAATTATGGACATGTCCTATGACATGAAGAAGTAAGCCAGGTAACCACTCGGGCGCTCCTTGTTCTCAGAATTTTAATGACGACTTTGACCTTCGAATGTTGCCACAAGATTTATTTATGCCCTGTTCGCCCGAGTGGTTACCGGGCCCAAATTTGGGTGTAAAGAATAGAACCACTGTTACCTGCTACGCATGTCGTAAGAGGCGACTAAGGAGGTTTGGCTGAAATCTGATGCACATGTACTAAATGTGTACAAGTCTATGCGTTTAGGGGCCTACCAAACCAATGTGCAACGTATACACGTTCTTGGCAAAAGATCAAACATATCACAAAGAGTGATTAAAATTGGTCGTAAAGAACGAACGCAAAGAAGAAGAAGAAGATCGGGAGAAAACCGAAGGAGGCTGCAGTGATACGTAATAAATTGACCTGTTTTTTTTCTCCGATCCAGAAGCACTTGAGCTTTCAGTTCTTCGGCTCGGTGCCATGGACATCGTAACCCTTCGGTTCGGTGCCACAAACACCGTAAATCTGGAGAATCTGTGGTTTTTTCTGTCATCCCGCGGAATTGAACCCGCACTCAGATAGGGCTTGTCACCCGCATTCCAACGCGCTCGATGCGAACACGCTGGGCAGGCGGGCAAATCGACGTTTGAGGACAAAGACACGTATGTATGGTATCACATAAGCAAGTAAACTTGAATAACAAACAGATGCAACTGCTATAAATAAACATAGCAAGGAGCAAACAAAAGAGAAAACCCAGATGACAAGATTAGTGAAATATTTCAGGACAGATGGAAATAAACCTCAGCCACAACCGACGTTAGAATTCCCTGCTCAAAGAGAAGTCAAGACATAAATAACTCAAGCAGGAGAAAAATATAAATTGAACAGGGCATTCTGATTGTTAAACCGACATCAACGGGGCATTTCCAGATGTCGTTTTATATACACACTACAGAGACAAAGACGGAGATGTGTTTTTCGTTACAGTCTCTCAAGCATAAAGGAGTCTATTATCTTATTCTTCTTCTTCTTCCAGAGGTGTGTTTAATCAGCGAGCCACGGGAACATCAGTATGCATACTCTTCGATATCTATTGGAGGAGATTGAGCACCTATGGGTCTGCTCGATGTGCAATGGCGTCAGTTTAGTAACCAATTCTTCTTCCAACGATCCATATCGACCACTTGTTAAATAAAAAGCATAGCATAAATCGGATGTGCTGGTCTACTTGTAGGCGCATAACTGTCACAGCGTACAATCGTTTTTAGGCTCAGATCACACACAAATTACACAGAGTGGTTGACAAGTGGTCGATATGGAGCGTTCGAAGAAGAAGATGCGGCGAAGCGCGAGGCTTACTGACGGATGCGCCCACTCAAATGTAACCTTACATTACAGCTGGAAATTGATTTTGGTGCATTTTAATTGTTATATAAAAGACAGTGTTAAATTTATTTTGGTGTGTTGGTAGGTTGCCTGAGTTCTCGCTAACTGCGAGTCTACTGTACATGTTTTATGTGTGTGAACAGTGATCGTTTTTGTTGGTGGGGCCAGACACAAATTTTCGGGAAAATCATCGCTTTGAGTTAGGTTATAATTTAATTTATTAAATAATAAATACACGTTACACATTTTTTGTTTGGGGCCCGACCCACTGGCCCTTAATGACGAGCCGCCACTGTGTGTGAATATTACAACTATGTTGTCATAATGTAACAATCCAATGGCGAAACACGTAAAAACAAAGTACTGTAGTTTAACAAAATACAAAAAATAATAACAATACACAGTATTTTTGTATTTTGTAAGAATACAGTACTTTTTACGTGTTTCGCCATTGTTACATAGTTTTACTGCAGTCTTCCTTTATATCGATAATTCAGTTTCAGTTTCAGTTTGGAATATCTTCATTGCACTCCGGACATGTCCATAGGTGCTCCGATCTCCTTCGCAATATCTCCAACAGCGTCCAGCGACTGACCGTACCAGTTCGATTTTGATTGATGAGCCTACTCATGTACCTGTTATGCTGTTCTTTTCTTGCTACTCCAATCTTCAAACCCATCTCCTGCAATCTAGTAGCTGACGTGGATTGGTTTAAATGAAAATCTTCTTTCTGGCCATAGTCAGTGAGAGCGTTCAAAATGACAGCTCTATCCACTGACTGACATCCTGATATGGTGGCAGAGCCAATCATTGCCAATATGAATTATTTACTATGAAATTAAGAGATCTCCCTTACCTTCCATCTTGATGTTGAAAACAAACGTCACTGTGATGACATCACTAAAACGTGTGCAGTATATACTTCCCATGATTCATTTCGAAATGTCTTCGTTTCTTTAATAATAATAATTCCTCTCGTACCGTTATACGTTATGTAGGGCATGCAAGTAATTTCTCCATACCGATCTATCCTGAGCAACTAGCTCAGTTTCCTCCATGGAACTGAGACCGATATTTCTTGCCTCTCTCAGAAAAGTTCGTTTCAGTGTCTCTTTAGGTTGGCCTCTCTTTCTTAAACCTCTGCATCCCACTTCAATGCATACGTTGATAGTCTTTGATCATTTCTTACCAATGTGTGTCCAACATATCTCCATCTTCTCTTTCTTATAACAGTTGTTACTAGTAGTTGACCAGATATTTCTCCGAGTTCATCATTTCTCCTTCTTCTTCTTCTTCTTCTTTGCGTTCGTTCTTAACGACCACTTTTAGTCACTCTTTGTGATATGTTTGATCTTTGCCAAGAACGTGTATACGTTGCACATTGGTTTGGTAGGCTCCTAAACGTATAGACTTCTACACGTTTAGGACACGTGCATCCGATTTCAGCCAAACCTCCTTAGTTGCCTCTTACGACATGAGTAGCAGGTAACAGTGGTTCTATTCTTTACACCCCGAATCGGTAACCACTCAGATGAACTTATATTCAACTTGTACAACCCTGGTATAACAGTTACACAGATCGTTTTGAGCAAATCACGTATCTTCCTTACATAACCTATGACTTGATCCGCTAGGAACCCTCTAAAACAGCGTTTCCCAAAGTGGGCAGTACCGCCCCCAGTGGGCGCTGAAGCCTTCTAAGGGGCGATAGTGGGTTCAAAAGCATTTGAGGAATTTTGTGTGTGTGTGATTTTGCGATTGAATAATCATTACAAATTTGAATTCTGCATTTTAATTCATCTTATGCCCGTCTTACACGATTCATTTTTTCATCAATTTTCTATTTCATGTATATAATCATTTGAAAATTGACCATGTATGACAGAAATATATATCAATTTTATATGTCAAAGTGTAAATAGAGCATGTCTATACGTGGCGGGGGGGCGTTGACAAACTTGTAATGGGGAGGGCGTTATAAAGTTTATGTCGTGCAAAGGGGCGGTGGGCCAAAAGTTTGGGAATCTATGTTCTATATCGACCACTTGTTAAACCATTCTTTATGATTTATATGTGATCTGAGTCTAAGAGCGATTGTGCCAGTTATGCGCCTACAAATAGGCCAGCACCTTCGATTTCTCAGAATCTTTTTATTTACAAGTGTAGCTTCTCTAGACCCTGCTTCAGTCGCTTCTTACGGCATGCCGTGTAGGTCGCAGTGTTACTACTTTGCTCCCCATGTGGATCCCGGCAACATATGGGCGGAGCCTACGCTTTATCGTCCGTCTCCGATAGAACTAGAAACTCTATTTCTTCTATATTGAGATCAGGGGTCTCTGAGAAAATATAATTGTCTCTTGCAAACAATGCCCCGACTCAAGCGGACAGAAGTAGGGACAGAGCCAATAATAGCCGTCCATCGCAAGCGATGATGACAACAATCTCAGACGTGTACTGTTGCACCTCTCTGGTGTGTGCGGAGGTGACTGTAGAGTCCAATCCTAGAACAGAATCCCCGACCACAGGTGGGGCATACATGATCAGGTTAGACATGTGCGTGTTGTTTGCTCTGTCTTTTCGCGCTGCTCGTTTTCTCTGTGACTCAACAATACGATGATTCTCAGCTATTCGGGTTCCTCTTTGTTGTTACAGCGCCACATTTGGCGATCTTGCGCAAGGATTCCCAGCACGTATTGTCTATATCGAGCATTTCAGAGACACTTTAAGAGTGTCTTTAAAGCGTTTTGCTGTCCACCAGCTGACCGTCTGCCCCTTCAAGCTCGCCATACATCAACTGTTTTGGGATGCGTTTATCAGGCATTCGAACAACGATATCATCAATGTGGTACGCTCTCAATTATGTGACATGGGCGGGTCTCAGACACTGGAACGAGTTCGAGAATTAAGCGTTACGTTTGGACATGCCAGACAGTGTCGTCTTCGTGGTAGAGAGAGAAGATATAGTAATCAACTTCTCATGGGTACTGTGAGCAAATGGACTTTGGGATGGCTGCTGCAACGGAGAACAGAGCACGAATGGGAATACCCAATGTGCCATGACGTCGATCGCATAACAAACATCACTCCCATTCGCTCCACAAGGGTAGAACGAGACCAGGATCTTCGGAGCATGTCTGCGAGAACCTTATCTCTAACCACAAAGATCCCTGCGAGCCTCGACAAGACACAGACAAATAGAATAAGAACGTAAAAAAAGTTAGAAAAATATCTTAAACATCCAGCAACTCAAGTAAAACAGATTTCAATATTATCAATAACAAGACGTCTTTGACAGTGTTATGACAACCGTATTTCTCTCCCTTATCTAGTTTCTCTGAACGAATGGTAAATCGATGCATAAGTATCGGTTGTCTGAAGTCGTCCCGTCCAAGTCTGTCAACATGCCACTCTGCCATTTTCTCTGAGGTTGTCAGTGAGAAATCTTATTTAATTCAACTTCACCTCTTTCATTTTATAATTATTATTATTATTATTTGTTTCACTGTGAGGATTTCTTTAAGTTGTTTTTATGTTTTTATGGCTTCTTGAAGATGTCCTATTTTGAACTAGTCACAATATATATATGAGACTACAGTAAAACTATTTGATTGGTAAAACACGTAATCACAAAGTACTGTAGTTTTACAAATTACAAAACAATGACAAAATACAGCAACGTTTCAATCAACAAGGCCTTTATCAAGCAAACGAACAACACGAGTGACAAATTTAGAAACGTTTGTATTTAGTTGTCCATTTGTTTTGTTTTTAATTTGTCACTCCTGTTGTTCGTTTGCTTGATAAAGGCCTTGTTGCTCGAAACGTTGCTGTATTTTGTCATTGTTTTTGTAATTTGTAAAACTACAGTACTTTGTGATTAAGTATTTTGAACTAGTCACGACACAGATGATGTGTCTACGTAGAATGCTGGGAGTATCAAGAAGAGATCGGTTTAGAAATGAAGACACCAGGAAAAGAAATGTGGACAACATCAACACTGAGCTACTCATCTGTGTTGTGCAGGGACCGGCAAGGGAAGCTAAGAATAGCACCACTGCGAGGCATGTCGTAAGAGGCGACTAATGTATGACCTAGGAAGCTACCTAGTAAATAAAAGAACAGCAGAAATCAGATGTGCTGGCCTACTTGTAGGCGCATAACTGGCACAATGTATAATCGCTCTTAGGCTCAGATCACATACAAATCACACAGAGTGGTTAACAAGTGATCGATATGGAGCGTTCGAAGAAAGATATTGAACTTCATCAAGAAACAACAAATTAAATTGCAACATAAGCAGATTACCAACAGTGTGCCTCAAAGAGTAGTGTTACTCCGATACAGAGTAAAAGGCGTCCACGCAAAAGATGGACCTCAGAGATGACAGAAGCGACGAACAACACTGTTTATGAAGCGCACACAAAAACTCGTTCTATAAATCTATTCTTATCTTGACGCTGTGAGCCAAACAGCATCAGACAATAGAAGAATGACATACAAAGAAAGATATAATGAACATCGCCAAAACATTACTACTTACGTAATGAAGGTTTTGGAGTTGATAACTGTGTCGTGCTCAGGGTCAAGGTTCGAGTTATCCGGCTCAAAATATGGCCCATTTATTTATTACTTGTCATGACCAAGTGATTGTTCAATTTTAGGACTATAGATGTGACGATATGTTTGACTGATTGATTGATTGACTGATTCATTGATTGATTGATTGATTGATTGATTGATTGATTGATTGATTGATGGACCATTATTACTATACCCACGACCTACTCTATAATGGCCTCAGCGCAGGCGGCAATATTGCCATAATACGTCATAGGCTGAGGCTGTGTATTCTCACAGACTACCTAAGATAAATATAGTTGGTCGTGCTGTACCTCAGCGAATAACCATGTGTTGTATTAGAGAATATGACTAGCGATATAGAAAGTAAGGGGACGAGGGTATTTGTGGCATAGTGGTTAAGCTCTTGCCTAGCGTCCCAAAGGTCGTGTGTTCGAATCCGAACCTCGTCGTTCTGGTCATGAGTGCATTTTTACCGAAAGACCTCTAGGACTTTTGCCGGAGCTACGGAGGTCATGCATTCCGCAATACTCTGAGGAGATGCAGTACCATTCTAGGGAGAAGGTACCGAGCCATATGGGGTCAATCCCGGTGCAATGAAGTTAATACTTCAGCTTAAGACCCTCTAAAGTAAAGGGCCTCTGATAGCAAAGTCGATAGCCTACTTCACTAATAACGACGTGTCGTGCTAATTCCAAAGTTCGAGATCAACTTCCAACCTCCTCAGTCACCTCTTACGACATGCGTGGAGGTAAAGTGGTTTATTCTTTACACCCCAATTTGGGCCCCGGCAACCACTCGAGCGAGACCTCACCGTTAAGAAATCAATTGCAAACTACTGAACGTATAAGTCATGCTTAGAAAATCGACCACTCGTTTATTGTGATTGATGGCTAAGTCATGTAAAGAATACGCCACGATTTTCATTTCATCTGTCGACATGGTCGCACACGCCTGCCGGAATTTTGAAAACGAAGAAAATAAAAACTGCTTGTCTAACTAATGTTTATCCTCTTCTATCCCAGGCAGTCTGGTACGCATTCTCATCTTAGATTACAGCAGTTTTATTCAAATGAGAACATCCTCAAGTCGTTTCCAGTTCACATTTTGTTTTACAGCCTCCAATAAAATCTCCAGAAATGGGGCTGGTCCCGGTATCAAGCTACACACAAGAGGCCATCAATCTATCACTGTGTAGTTCATTGCCAGCATTTCCTCATCAATTTCTGTTTGTTTATGCTTGTTAGGACAGGTCCTGATCGGGAATATTCATCTTCGTCCCTGGTGGTTTCTCCAATAAATATTGAAGGGCTGCCGTATACTACCGGTGATAAATCTTAGCTTGGGTCTGGATTTGACTGCCGCGCGATCCAGCAGGGATGCATACCTCCATTCACCCAGAGCTTGTATTTATTTCTTTAGTTTATTGTCTTTCTGCTAAGTACAGGCTTTCTCTTAGCGAAACACGTACAAACAAAGTACTATAGTTTTACAGAATACAGAAACAGTGACGATAAGCAGCAACGTTTCGACCAAAGGCCTTTATCAAGCAAACGATACAACAGGAGTGACGAATTTCAAAGAACACTTACAAATGGACGGTTACAGAAACATTCAAAAGTATCTAATGAAAATCTGGGAATAAAAACGAATAACGAAATGAGTGCAACACAAAACTAGAAGTGGAAAAGAAGAGAAACAATAAACAATCAATACACATATAGATTACAAGGCATGAGATGAGAAAGTACTAAGAAGCATAGGAATGTAATGCGTTGAGTCCGAGAGGTCGCAAGTTACCATATAGCGAAATAAAACGGTTCTCCTGGACTTTTTCTTCCACGTACCGATTTGTGGTCATGCTAGTAGACCTCGCTCAGCCTCGAAGGACTATAGATCTATGCCTCTACATAGATACTTGACAACCCCATTCTGCATCTTGTGTTGTCACACTGTTACCGGGTTGTTGTCTGGTCGCCCGTGGGTTGCTGAAGCTCGCAATGGGAGCAACGTATAATAACACTGCGACCTTCAAGCATAAGAGTCGACTGAGGTAGGGGACTAGGGAAGTTTTCTTCTTTCTTCTTTTGTCATCACAATGTTACCGGGCTGTTGCCCAGTGTCGTCACACTGCTACCGGGCTGTTGCCCAGTGTCGTCACACTGTTACCGGGCTGTTGCCCAGTGTCGTCACACTGTTACCGGGCTGTTGCCCAGTGTCATCACACTGTTACCGGGCTGTTGCCCAGTGTCATCACACTGTTACCGGGCTGTTGCCCAGTGTCGTCACACTGCTACCGTGTTTTTGCCCAGTGTCGTCACACTGTTACCGGGTTGTTGCCCAGTGTCGTCACCTGTTACCGGGCTGTTGCCCAGTGTCGTCACACTGCTACCAGGCTGTTGCCAGTGTCGTGAGTTTTCTGTTTTATCTTACGCTGTTATTTTGTCGTCACACTGTTACCGGGCTGTTGCCCAGTGTCGTCACACTGCTACCGTGTTGTTGCCCAGTGTCGTTGTCGTGCGCTGTTCTTGTGGCTTGAGTGATTGTTATTTTTGCTCTGTGACAGGATTCTGCTATGTCATCTAGCCATCTTTTTCGTGGTCTTCCTCTAGCCTTCTTTCCTGATGTTCTGTTGTAGAAGACTCTGTATACAGTGGTGTTCGGATGCATTCTTATTAAGTGGCCAAACCACTTCATTTTTGTTTCTCAATGTCAATTCAAACAAGGTTCTGTGTCCGATTTCTGTGACTCTTTATATTTACTAGGAAGTTACCTAGTCAATGAAAAGTATCGCTAAACTCGGATGTGATGGCCTACTTGTAGGCGCATAACTGGCACAGCGTACAATCGCTCTTAGGCTCAGATCCCATACAAATCACAAAGAGTGGTTAATTAGTCGACGATACGGAGCGTTCGAAGAAGAAGAAGAAGCGACAATGGCTAAGTTATAAGAAAGAAGAAATCGTGGAAGGAACAGTTCGAATATGTTGGTTAATCTAACATCGTGGTTTTCGATAAAAGATCGACATCAGAATTAATTATCTGCACCAAAGAACATGTTACAATGAGATACAATGAGCAATGTTACTCCAATACAGTGGATACAATGAGCAATGTTACTCCAATACAGTGGATACAATGAGCAATGTTTCTCCAATACAGTGGATACAATGAGCAATGTTACTCCAATACAGTGGATACAATGAGCAATGTTACTCAAATACAGTGGATACAATGAGCAATGTTACTCCAATACAGTGGATACAGTGGATACAATGAGCAATGTTACTCCAATACAGTGGATACAATGAGCAATGTTACTCCAATACAGTGGATACAATGAGCAATGTTACTCCAATACAGTGGATACAATGAGCAATGTTACTCCGATACAGTGGATACAATGAGCAATGTTACTCCAATACAGTGGATACAATGAGCAATGTTACTCCGATACAGTGGATACAATGAGCAATGTTACTCCAATACAGTGGATACAATGAGCAATGTTACGCCAATACAGTGGATACAGTGGATACAATGAGCAATGTTACTCCAATACAGTGGATACAATGAGCAATGTTACTCCGATACAGTGGATACAATGAGCAATGTTACTCCAATACAGTGGATACAATGAGCAATGTTACTCCAATACAGTGGATACAATGAGCAATGTTACTCCAATATAGTGGATACAATGAGCAATGTTACTCCGATACAGTGGATACAGTGGATACAATGAGCAATGTTACTCCAATACAGTGGATACAGTGGATACAATGAGCAATGTTACTCCGATACAGTGGATACAGTGGATACAATGAGCAATGTTACTCCAATACAGTGGATACAGTGGATACAATGAGCAATGTTACTCCAATACAGTGGATACAATGAGCAATGTTACTCAATACAGTGGATACAATGAGCAATAATACTCCAATACAGTGGATACAATGAGCAATGTTACTCCAATACAGTGGATACAGTGGATACAATGAGCAATGTTACTCCGATACAGTGGATACAGTGGATACAATGAGCAATGTTACTCAATACAGTGGATACAGTGGATACAATGAGCAATGTTACTCCAATACAGTGGATACAATGAGCAATGTTACTCCAATACAGTGGATACAATGAGCAATGTTACTCCAATACAGTGGATACAGTGGATACAATGAGCAATGTTACTCCAATACAGTGGATACAGTGGATACAATGAGCAATGTTACTCAATACAGTGGATACAGTGGATACAATGAGCAATGTTACTCCAATACAGTGGATACAGTGGATACAATGAGCAATGTTACTCCAATACAGTGGATACAGTGGATACAATGAGCAATGTTACTCCAATACAGTGGATACAGTGGATACAATGAGCAATGTTACTCCAATACAGTGGATACAGTGGATACAATGAGCAATGTTACTCCAATACAGTGGATACAGTGGATACAATGAGCAATGTTACTCCAATACAGTGGATACAATGAGCAATGTTACTCCGATACAGTGGATACAATGAGCAATGTTACTCCAATACAGTGGATACAATGAGCAATGTTACTCCAATACAGTGGATACAATGAGCAATGTTACTCCGATACAGTGGATACAGTGGATACAATGAGCAATGTTACTCCAATACAGTGGATACAGTGGATACAATGAGCAATGTTACTCAATACAGTGGATACAATGAGCAATGTTACTCCAATACAGTGGATACAATGAGCAATGTTACTCCAATATAGTGGATACAATGAGCAATGTTACTCCGATACAGTGGATACAGTGGATACAATGAGCAATGTTACTCCAATACAGTGGATACAGTGGATACAATGAGCAATGTTACTCCGATACAGTGGATACAGTGGATACAATGAGCAATGTTACTCCAATACAGTGGATACAGTGGATACAATGAGCAATGTTACTCCAATACAGTGGATACAATGAGCAATGTTACTCCAATACAGTGGATACAATGAGCAATGTTACTCCAATACAGTGGATACAATGAGCAATGTTACTCCAATACAGTGGATACAGTGGATACAATGAGCAATGTTACTCCGATACAGTGGATACAGTGGATACAATGAGCAATGTTACTCCAATACAGTGGATACAGTGGATACAATGAGCAATGTTACTCCAATACAGTGGATACAATGAGCAATGTTACTCCAATACAGTGGATACAATGAGCAATGTTACTCCAATACAGTGGATACAGTGGATACAATGAGCAATGTTACTCAATACAGTGGATACAGTGGATACAATGAGCAATGTTACTCAATACAGTGGATACAGTGGATACAATGAGCAATGTTACTCCAATACAGTGGATACAGTGGATACAATGAGCAATGTTACTCAATACAGTGGATACAGTGGATACAATGAGCAATGTTACTCAATACAGTGGATACAGTGGATACAATGAGCAATGTTACTCAATACAGTGGATACAATGAGCAATGTTACTCCGATACAGTGGATACAATGAGCAATGTTACTCCAATACAGTGGATACAATGAGCAATGTTACTCCAATACAGTGGATACAATGAGCAATGTTACTCCGATACAGTGGATACAGTGGATACAATGAGCAATGTTACTCCAATACAGTGGATACAGTGGATACAATGAGCAATGTTACTCAATACAGTGGATACAATGAGCTATGTTACTCCAATACAGTGGATACAATGAGCAATGTTACTCAAATACAGTGGATACAGTGGATACAATGAGCAATGTTACTCCAATACAGTGTATACAATGAGCAATGTTACTCCAATACAGTGGATACAATGAGCAATGTTACTCCAATACAGTGGATACAATGAGCAATGTTACTCAAATACAGTGGATACAGTGGATACAATGAGCAATGTTACTCCGATACAGTGGATACAGTGGATACAATGAGCAATGTTACTCCAATACAGTGGATACAGTGGATACAATGAGCAATGTTATTCTCAATACAGTGGATACAATGAGCAATGTTACTCCAATACAGTGGATACAATGAGCAATGTTACTCCAATACAGTGGATACAGTGGATACAATGAGCAATGTTACTCAATACAGTGGATACAGTGGATACAATGAGCAATGTTACTCAATACAGTGGATACAGTGGATACAATGAGCAATGTTACTCAATACAGTGGATACAGTGGATACAATGAGCAATGTTACTCAATACAGTGGATACAGTGGATACAATGAGCAATGTTGCTCCAATACAGTGGATACAGTGGATACAATGAGCAATGTTACTCAATACAGTGGATACAATGAGCAATGTTACTCCGATACAGTGGATACAATGAGCAATGTTACTACAATACAGTGGATACAATGAGCAATGTTACTCCAATACAGTGGATACAATGAGCAATGTTACTCCGATACAGTGGATACAGTGGATACAATGAGCAATGTTACTCCAATACAGTGGATACAGTGGATACAATGAGCAATGTTACTCAATACAGTGGATACAATGAGCAATGTTACTCCAATACAGTGGATACAATGAGCAATGTTACTCCAATACAGTGGATACAATGAGCAATGTTACTCCAATACAGTGGATACAATGAGCAATGTTACTCAAATACAGTGGATACAATGAGCAATGTTACTCCAATACAGTGGATACAATGAGCAATGTTACTCAAATACAGTGGATACAATGAGCAATGTTACTCCAATACAGTGGATACAATGAGCAATGTTACTCCAATACAGTGGATACAATGAGCAATGTTACTCAAATACAGTGGATACAATGAGCAATGTTACTCCAATACAGTGGATACAATGAGCAATGTTACTCCAATACAGTGGATACAATGAGCAATGTTACTCAAATACAGTGGATACAATGAGCAATGTTACTCCAATACAGTGGATACAATGAGCAATGTTACTCCAATACAGTGGATACAATGAGCAATGTTACTCCAATACAGTGGATACAATGAGCAATGTTACTCAAATACAGTGGATACAGTGGATACAATGAGCAATGTTACTCCAATACAGTGGATACAGTGGATACAATGAGCAATGTTACTCCAATACAGTGGATACAGTGGATACAATGAGCAATGTTACTCCAATACAGTGGATACAGTGGATACAATGAGCAATGTTACTCCAATACAGTGGATACAGTGGATACAATGAGCAATGTTACTCCAATACAGTGGATACAATGAGCAATGTTACTCCAATACAGTGGATACAATGAGCAATGTTACTCAAATACAGTGGATACAATGAGCAATGTTACTCCAATACAGTGGATACAATGAGCAATGTTACTCCAATACAGTGGATACAATGAGCAATGTTACTCAATATAGTGGATACAGTGGATACAATGAGCAATGTTACTCCAATACAGTGGATACAATGAGCAATGTTACTCAATATAGTGGATACAGTGGATACAATGAGCAATGTTACTCCAATACAGTGGATACAGTGGATACAATGAGCAATGTTGCTCAATACAGTGGATACAGTGGATACAATGAGCAATGTTACTCCAATACAGTGGATACAGTGGATACAATGAGCAATGTTACTCCAATACAGTGGATACAATGAGCAATGTTACTCCAATACAGTGGATACAATGAGCAATGTTACTCCAATACAGTGGATACAATGAGCAATGTTACTCCAATACAGTGGATACAATGAGCAATGTTACTCCAATATAGTGGATACAGTGGATACAATGAGCAATGTTACTCCAATACAGTGGATACAATGAGCAATGTTACTCCAATACAGTGGATACAATGAGCAATGTTACTCCGATACAGTGGATACAATGAGCAATGTTACTCCAATACAGTGGATACAATGAGCAATGTTACTCCAATACAGTGGATACAATGAGCAATGTTACTCCGATACAGTGGATACAATGAGCAATGTTACTCCAATACAGTGAGATACAATGAGCAATGTTACTCCGATACAGTGGATACAATCAGCAATGTTACTCCAATACAGTGGATACAATGAGCAATGTTACTCCGATATAGTGGATACAGTGGATACAATGAGCAATGTTACTCCAATACAGTGGATACAATGAGCAATGTTACTCCAATACAGTGGATACAATGAGCAATGTTACTCCGATACAGTGGATACAATGAGCAATGTTACTCCAATACAGTGGATACAATGAGCAATGTTACTCCAATACAGTGGATACAATGAGCAATGTTACTCCGATACAGTGGATACAATGAGCAATGTTACTCCAATACAGTGGATACAATGAGCAATGTTACTCCGATACAGTGGATACAATGAGCAATGTTACTCCAATACAGTGGATACAATGAGCAATGTTACTCCAATACAGTGGATACAATGAGCAATGTTACTCCAATACAGTGGATACAATGAGCAATGTTACTCCAATACAGTGGATACAATGAGCAATGTTACTCCGATACAGTGGATACAATGAGCAATGTTACTCCAATACAGTGGATACAATGAGCAATGTTACTCCAATACAGTGAGATACAATGAGCAATGTTACTCCAATACAGTGGATACAATGAGCAATGTTACTCCAATACAGTGGATACAATGAGCAATGTTACTCCAATACAGTGGATACAATGAGCAATGTTACTCCGATACAGTGGATACAATGAGCAATGTTACTCCAATACAGTGGATACAATGAGCAATGTTACTCCAATACAGTGGATACAATGAGCAATGTTACTCCGATACAGTGGATACAATGAGCAATGTTACTCCAATACAGTGGATACAATGAGCAATGTTACTCCAATACAGTGGATACAATGAGCAATGTTACTCCAATACAGTGGATACAATGAGCAATGTTACTCAATACAGTGGATACAATGAGCAATGTTCTCAATACAGTGGATACAATGAGCAATGTTACCCCAATACAGTGGATACAATGAGCAATGTTACTCCAATACAGTGGATACAATGAGCAATGTTACTCCAATACAGTGGATACAATGAGCAATGTTACTCCAATATAGTGGATACAATGAGCAATGTTACTCCAATACAGTGGATACAATGAGCAATGTTACTCCAATACAGTGGATACAATGAGCAATGTTACTCAAATACAGTGGATACAATGAGCAATGTTACTCCAATACAGTGGATACAATGAGCAATGTTACTCCAATATAGTGGATACAATGAGCAATGTTACTCCAATACAGTGGATACAATGAGCAATGTTACTCCAATACAGTGGATACAATGAGCAATGTTACTCCAATATAGTGGATACAATGAGCAATGTTACTCCAATACAGTGGATACAATGAGCAATGTTACTCCAATACAGTGGATACAATGAGCAATGTTACTCCAATACAGTGGATACAATGAGCAATGTTACTCCAATACAGTGGATACAATGAGCAATGTTACTCCAATACAGTGGATACAATGAGCAATGTTACTCCAATACAGTGGATACAATGAGCAATGTTACTCCAATACAGTGGATACAATGAGCAATGTTACTCAATACAGTGGATACAATGAGCAATGTTACTCAATACAGTGGATACAATGAGCAATGTTACTCCAATCAGTGGATACAATGAGCAATGTTACTCAATACAGTGGATACAATGAGCAATGTTACTCAATACAGTGGATACAATGAGCAATGTTACTCCAATACAGTGGATACAATGAGCAATGTTACTCCAATACAGTGGATACAATGAGCAATGTTACTCAAATACAGTGGATACAATGAGCAATGTTACTCCGATACAGTGGATACAATGAGCAATGTTACTCCAATACAGTGGATACAATGAGCAATGTTACTCCAATACAGTGGATACAATGAGCAATGTTACTCCAATACAGTGGATACAAAGAGCAATGTTACTCCAATACAGTGGATACAATGAGCAATGTTACTCCAATACAGTGGATACAATGAGCAATGTTACTCCAATACAGTGGATACAATGAGCAATGTTACTCCAATACAGTGGATACAATGAGCAATGTTACTCAATACAGTGGATACAATGAGCAATGTTACTCAATCAGTGGATACAATGAGCAATGTTACTCGATATAGTGGATACAATGAGCAATGATACTCCAATACAGTGGATACAATGAGCAATGTACTCAATACAGTGGATACAATGAGCAATGTTACTCAATACAGTGGATACATGAGCAATGTTACTCCAATATAGTGGATATAGTGGATACAGTGGATACAAAGCAAAAGTCCGACCACGCAAAAGGTGGACCTTAGAGAGAATGGCTCGCTGGTTATGTTCGTAAGGACGCTCGTATTGCTAGGCTAGGCGATGGTGCCGTAAGAAATAAGGATAAGTGGTTCGAATCCTGTGTTTGTCTATTTGTTTTTCGGAAGCTCTTAATACCTGTACACTGTTTATTTGTTGATCAAACTCTTTGCTTCTGTTGCTTCCTCTGGGGTTCCTGGAAAAAAAACTCCTTGTTCTGACCTTAGAGATAACAGAGGCGACGAAAGACACTGTTTATGAAGCGCACACAAAAGCCCGTTCTAGAAATCTCTTCTTAACCTGAAGCTGTTAGGCAAATCGGAACTGGAGAAAAGAAAGAAAGACAAGGAGCATAGAGAGGATCGCTCCATGTGTCTCCTTTTTCAACCTGACTCTGAAAGCCAAAACAACATTAGAGAATTGATAGATAACAAGGGTTGTGGAGAGATATGATTGCCGACGCCGGCAGGCATAACAATTGATTGAATAAATCTAAAAGTATGTACAACGAGAAGACCTTTGTGTTTTAAATTATTCCAAACTTAACATCCATTTATTTTCTACACCACCAGGCCTGACAAATTCATCACTATCAACGGATGTCTGTAGTACTCAGTCTGCTCACTGTCTCTTGAACTACCTCAACCCTATCAACCTAGTCAAACTTAACCCGGTCTGACAGATAAAGCGAAGAAACAAAACCCTCTCGTTGGACAAGTGGTCTTGACGTCGACGCTCAAGGCCGTAGCGACCCTGTGGAGATCCTAACACAACACACCCTGGCCCGAGTTAATATTGATCTAGATCTGTAACAGATTAAGCAGACGACTAGAACAGACAGACTTATTGGTTGGAGTCGGTTCTGGTTTGTTTCTTGTTTCGGTATCTCGTCACGACCGAGTTCAGACTATTTACATCCAAGATCTCTTTATAAAAGTGGATCTCAAATTATATTTATAAGACCCCGTACCCTGTTGGGATCGCAAGAGAAGCAACGAATAATACCACATCGACCTACAAGGCATGTCGTAAGAGGCAGCTGGTGTAAGAGCTAGGGAAACTACGCTAGTGAATAAAAAGCAGCGAAGAAATCAAATTTGCCGGATTACTTGTAGGCGCATAACTGACCCAACGTACAATCGCACTTAGACTCATATTATGTACAAATCACACAGAGTGGTTAACAGAGTGGTTAACAGAGTGGTTAACAGAGTGGTCGATATGGAGCTTTCGAAGAAGAAGAACCAAGTTAACCACTCTTTGTGGTCTGTATAGTCTGTATACTTATCAACCAAGTTAACCACTCTTTTTGTGATGTTCTGTTTGTTCTTATCAACCAAGTCAACCACTCTTTCGCTGAGTGGTTACCAGGCCCAAATTTGGGTGTAAAGAATAGAACAACTGTTACCTGCCATGTATGTCGCAAGAGGCGACTTAGGAGGTTTGACTGAAATCGGATGCACATGTCCTAAACATGTAGAAGTCTATGCGTTTACCAAACCAATGTGCAACTTATACACGTTCTTGACAAAGATCAAACATATCACAAGAGTGATTAATATTGGTCGTAAAGAACGAACGCAAAGAAGAAGAAGAAGAACCACTTATTGTGATCTGTGCGGTTTGTTCTTATCAACCAAGTTAACCACTCTTTGTGATCTGTGTTTGTTTGTACCAGTATTATTAACACTATTTATCAATAAATAACAACGGACTCGTAGAATTGCATACAAATTGCAATAAAACAAATAGTGCTCTGTCAAGCATATATAAAAGTCAATTCATATTACTAGGGAATTTCCGATTTTCCAGCTGAGATAATCGGCCTTATGTTACCGAGGATCACGCTTAATGTCCGAAAATTATGTCTACGTAAATATGATTGATTGATTGATTGATTGATTGATTGATTGACAATGTGTCAGTTTCACGTTGATTATATTTTTCCGTAGATCATAAAATCCTATGCCTTTTTTATGATGGTATCTTTCGCCATTTTTAGGCGTCTATAGCTTAAGGGGAAGAAAACTCGATCACAACCCAAGTGTACCTGGTTCAAACCCCGCGGTGAGCAGCTTGGAAGAAAATTTGTTCCCGCGTATTTTTACGGATGGTAAAAATAGACCTCACCGTTCTTCTTCTTCTTCTTCGTTCGTTCTTCGCGGCCAATTTTATCATTATTATTGTGAAATATAATTGATCTTTGACAAGAACTTTTTTTTACGTTGCGCATTTATGCGCCTATGGCGACTAGGCCCACACACCCGATTTCAGCCAGCTGTTTATTTACTAAGGTAACTTGCTCTAGAACGATCCGTTGTGCCGTATATTTAAGCTTGGATCTACGCCTTTACGATCATCTTTTTGCCGTATATTTGGGCTTTGTTATCTCACCACACTGAGTCTACACTGTGCGCCCTTTCTGACTGTGATGTCGTTCCGGATTAGAAATATTTCTCGGTCTTTCTGGGGCACGTAAGCTTGTCCTGGGACGGCGTATTACTCGTATACCACACCGGGAAAAGTGTCGTTCTTCGTCAATGTTTGTATTTGGACATCCTGTCAAATCTTTACATTTTCGGTCTTATTTTTCTGACCACTTAGAGTTTATTCCGGAGTAGGAACATTCTCAGCCTTTTCGAGGCGCGTGTCGGCACTAGACAATTTGCAGTTATTACTCTGTATTTTCCCTGGCCCCGGGAAAAACTGGACTGGTGCCACGCAGACATAATGTAAAGGGTCGTTTCATTAGACGCTATCAGCGCAACTTAGATTTTGCGCTCGTCAAACATCACCCGCTCTGGTTTTTCCGGGGATGTTAGTTGTGAGAACAGCAGTACCTTGCCCGGTTGTTTCAGGAAGACAGTTTCGTTAGACGCTAAAATGCAACTTTAGGATTTGCGCTCGGCCAACTTTACCCAATAGCTTTATCTGCGCTTGGCCTCTTGTACGGAGTTTATCGCAATCTTCCCATGTGTCGACACGATACGTTACAGTGTTTTCATCGACACTTGCCGAGACCTTTGATTTATTACACATCGTTTTTATTGATTCTTGCCCCACAGCTGACAATTTGTTTGCGGCCATTTAATCAGGGGGCATTGGGATTTGTTCACAGACAACTCGTACACTACTGTTTCTTACGTTTCCGCAACTATTTGGGCGACCTTTCATCAGACATCGGCTAGAAGATGCGTGCATTTTTGTTCATGAATTGTGGACCTTCATTGCTTTTCCGTGCTTGCACTGCAACCACTACCTGTAGCTCTCCCTCGATCCCTACCCGCTTAACCAGACAGGAACCGTTGTCTGTTACCAATGTCACCACGTGGTAGTCGGGTAGGATCTTGATTAGTGCCAGCTCACTAATCCGGGGCGGCGTTATCCTATGCGTCTTGGACCACGACCTCACCGTTCCAAAGGCAATGGTAAACTACTGAACGTATAAATGGTGCCAACAAAATCGACGGCTCATTCACTGTGTGGGATGGGGATGTCCTGTAAAGGATATGCCACGATTTTCACTTCCTCTTTCGTCAAACTTCCTCTTTCGTCAAACTTCCTCTTTCGTCAAACTTCCTCTTTCGTCAAACTTCCGTCAAACTTCCTCTTTCGTCAAACTTCCTTTCGTCAAACTCTTTCGTCAAACTTCTCTTTCGTCAAACTTCCTCTTCGTCAAACTTCCTCTTTCGTCAAACTTCCTCTTTCGTCAAACTTCCTCTTTCGTCAAACTTCCTCTTTCGTAAACTTCCTTCGTCAAACTTCCTCTTCGTCAAACTTCTCTTTCGTCAAACTTCTCTTTCGTCAAACTATTCTTTTTTATCAGTTCATGTTTTCTATCAATTCATTTTCCTCTTCAAACTCTCCATATCGACCACTTGTTAAAGCACTCTTTGTGATTTGTATGTGATCTAAGCCTAAGAGCGATTGTACGATGTGTCACTTATGCACCTACACATCCGATTTCTACGACGCTTTCATTTGTTATGGTAGCTTCCTAGGCCTTACCTAAACGCCTCTAACGACATGCCATGAAGGAGGCGGTCTTACTATTCTTTGCTTCCCGTGTGATCCCGACAAAACACTGGCACTTTCAGATATAAAGCTAACCTTTTTTTCCGTTAGCTACCATCCTTTTCCTATAGTTTCGTGTTTAACTTAACAGAGATATATCTTCTTATCTTCTTTCGATTGTTCGTTGACGGCTGTTTTTTATCATTCTAATTGTGATATCTTCTTCTTCTTTGCGTTCGTTCTTTACGATCAATTTTAATCACTTTGTGATATGTTTGATCTTTGCCAAGAACGTGTATACGTTTGCATGCATATGGATTTAAATAAGACCTAAAGCAGAGACTTTACACGATTTGGACATGTGACATAAACCTGTTACTTTCAGCGAAACCCATACACCACGATTTGCAATCTAGTCGCTCTTACATGCGTGGCAGTGTAACAGTGGTTCTATTCTTTACACCCCAAATTTGGGCGCTGGTAACCACTCGGGCGTAATTGTGATATATAAACAATCTAATTCCAAGACCAGTTGTAAGTTCACAATCTTCAGTACCATTTGGGGCTCTGGTGATTGTCCATCGGGGATTTGTTCGATTTCAACACGTTTACTGGGTTTGCTCTCCGCCAGCCCTTGTCTGTCTCCAACCAAAACCTGCTGCAAGGCAGACAGAGTGATATGTCTTTTTGTGTCTTCAATCTTGATTTGTCTGTGTTTGATCTACGTCATTTCTCTAGATACGTTATTTCAGTAAATAAAATCAGCATCTCCCTACGCCCGTCTGCTGCCAGGGATCGCAAGGGGAGCAAAGAATAGTAACACTGCTTCCAACCTACAAGGCATGTCGTTAAAGGCATCTGATGTAAGGACTTACGTAAACTACTCTAGGAAATAAAAAGGTTGCTGTATTTTGTCATTGTTTTTGTAATTTGTAAAACTACAGTACTTTGTGATTACGTGTTTTGCCAATCAAATAGTTTTACTGCTGTCTCATATATATTTTGTCTCTGTGGCTGAGTGGTTAAGCCCTTTGCCTTTGCGAGTCTAAGGTCGTGGGATCGAATCCGGACCGCGGCCTTCTGTTCACGAGTGCAGTTTTTCCAGAGACCCTTAGGATTGTTGCTGGAGCTACGGAGTTCGTGCTTTGTGCAATATCCTCGGCAGGTGGCGTGCCATTTCTGCGGAGAGGACCGAGCCATATGGGGTAACGCGGTGCAATGAAGTCAATCCTTCGGCTTTTAAACCCTTTAATATATTTTGTGAATAATAAATAAAAGGCATCGCAGAAATCGGATATGCAGGCCTATTTGTAGGCGCATAACTGTCACAATCGATTTTAGGGTCAGATCAGATACAGTTCATAAAGAGTGGTTTAACAAGGATCGATATAGAATGTTCGAAGAAGAAGAAGAAGAAGAAGAAGAATCCACAATTAAAGGATCAGAAACCTGTAGTAAACCCACGTACGTTAAACACACCGAAGAGTCTTCAGACCCAAGTTGGACTAAAACAGCGTTTCCGAAGTGGGAACCTGGGCCTGAAGCATTCCAGGGGCGATGGTGGGTTCAGAAGGATTTGGGGGAGTTTTTTCTTGATTTTTCTTTGAATAATCATAAAAATAGAATTCTTCATTTTAATTCATCTTATGCCCATCTTACACGATCCATTTTTTCATTAATTTTCTATTTCATGTATATAATCATTTAAAATTGACCATGTATGACAGAAATATATATATCAGTTTTCTATGTCAAAGTGAAAATAGAGCATGTATATATATATATATATATATATATATATATATATTATATATATATATATATATATGGGGGGTTGGCAAATTGTTATAATAGGAAGGGGCGTTACAAAGTTTATGTCTTGAAAAGTGGGCGGTGGACCGAAATAGTTTGGGAATCTATGGACTAGAACAACGGAATTAACCCGACACGTGTTTACTAGCCAAGTGTTTTGTTTTTGGGGTTTTTGTCCCTGATCCAGAAGCACTTGAACTTTCAGCACTTCTGCTCGGTGCCATAGACATCGTAACCCTTCGGTTCGGTGTCACGAACACCGTAAATCTTGGAGAACCTGTGGCTTTATCTGCCAGCCCGCGGAATTGAACCTCCTCACAGGGGTTTGCACCCGTCGTTTAAAGTGCTATGAACACGCTGGGCAGGCGGGCAAACATAATTGATGTAAAAACAAAGAACTTCTTCATTCGCTCGCTCGATATGAATTAAGGCGTTGTCAGTATGGCTGCTATTTGTTGCGGGAGGTTTGCTTTCCTAACTATCAAAGCACCTCCCCATCCCGACTTCAAAGGTAGACAAATCACCAACATGAACATAATTGACGTCAGTGGCGGTTCGCCATTAAGGGCTAATGGGGCCGAGCCCCACCAAAAATAATGTGTAACGTGTATAAATTAAAATATAACCTAATCCAATGCCATGATTTTCCATAAAAACATATGTCTGGCCCCACCAACATAACTTAGCACGAGCCACCACTGATTGACGTAAAGACAATGAATTTTTTTTATCACACACAACTTAAATCTACTGAGAACAGCAGTTCACACTTAAGACGGTTCCTAATAACTGAGAATTTCGCTGATTTCAAATCAATCGATCGATCTTTCGACAGTTGGACCTGTCAATCATTCTACACACAAAAAAACAGAAATTGACACCAACAGAGACAATTTCAAAGAGTCACAGAGCTGTCCCAGACGCGAAACTTAGCTCTCAATCGCCTCGTGGCACTTTCTCAGTTTCGATGTGTGTGTCCATGTTGATTTGATGTGACAGGAAGTCGGAAAGAACCCTCAGTTCCAGAAACACGCTTCACTGAACCTGGCTTGGGAAGTGGAACACAAAACAGACAGGGTGAACTGAGTCGGCCGTTTCCGATCGGCGGAAATTATAACGTCAGGACAGCTTATGCGCTCGGGTAGTGATTAAGCTTGTTTCAAAACATATTCCAAGATGTTTGTCGTAAACTTGCAAGGAAACCTAAATTATGATGGATATAGGTTATCATATCAATTAAATATCCCGTCAACAACCTTAATCATCATCATCAAATACTTGTCCTGAGCAGAACTTTGCCACCCCAACAGTCCTCCGAAATTTCTCTCTCCATAAGCCAAATGTCCTGCCTCTGCAGCCGTCATGTTCAAACCATCAGTTACATCCTGAATCCATCTTCTCCGTGGTCTTCCTCTTCTTCTCTTTGCTGGTATGCCTCCTTCCATGATGGTCTTCTCCAGTCCTTCATGTCTTTTATATGTCCAAAATATCTCAATTTTCTCTTTTTAAGACCTTAACAACCTTAACAAAAGTTAATTGCATATCCTTACAGGACTTTGCGAATCAACCCCAGCTTTTAACGCCTTGTGATTTTTCTAGGCATTATTACGTTCACTAGTTTGCCATTGCTTTCTGAACAGGTGGTACCATCGTTCTTTTTGTTAAAATCCACGCAAACAATTTGCAACCAAACTGTCCGCAGAGTGATTCGAACTCAGAACGTCGGGGTTAATAGACCGAGTCACTAACCCCTAAGCACAGACGCCACCAAGAACCTTAATAGGAGCCTTTTTCCATACCTCGACGTATTTTGGGAAATAAGGTGTTAGGTCCGAATTTTTCATTGACCGTCGGCACACGATGAGTGATGTGGTCAACATCATGTTGGTCACCTTTACTTCCCAGTGCTTTTCCTGGTACCTAATTGAAGCTGGGTTGACCTGCCAGTCGCTACGTTCTGAAAAAATGCCACGCCCACTGTGGATTTGAACCCGCACCGCTAGCGTAAAGATGCACCTCAAGGAAATATAAGAACAAAATTGTTAATGTCTCGCTATTTGCCCTTCTTCTTCTTGCCTTCCTCTGCTATGAATTCTGGCGTAGTCTTGGCGCCTGGTATGGCGCCTGGTATGGCGCTTCTTATTGATTTTTGCATGAATGGCCGTTTTCATTTTGCCAGTGTCCCGGCCATAATATCTTTCTTATTCTTCTTAAAATACCCTATTTGTTAAAGTACTCTTTGTGATGTGTATGTGATAAGAGCCTAAGAGCAATTTACGTTGTACCAGTTATGTGCCTACAAGCACATCCGATTTTCCGCGACGATTTTTTTTATTTACTAGAGCAGCTTCCATAGGTCCCTACCGTAGTCACATCTTACGACATGTCTTGTAGGTCACAGGGCCGTGCTGTTTTATGATGCAGATAATCGGTCGCATAAGGCGGAACCATAAGGGGTGGGGGCGGCATATGCAGCAAAATCAAAAGATTATTTTAAGGAAAAACATTTAAGGGCGGCATTTCGAAGACCTTTTTTAATTTTTATTTCGAAGACTTGCATCATACTGAGAAAATATACCGCACAGTCTTGTAGGTCGTAGTGGTACTATTCTTTGCTTCCCTTGTGGGTCCTGACTCCACATGGGCGAAATTAACATTTCATTCTTTGTATTACTGAAACAACATTGCTTAATTGTTTCAATAACAACAGCGGCCAAAAGTTGTAATGTTATTATTTACTGTCAGAAGTGACAGATGATATGATCTAGCCAACCATAACACGATACGTAATTTAATATTTATGTTGCCGGCTGTACTAGAAATGCCAGATTATTTTTTCTTCCTCTTGGTAAGTGAGAAATGCAATATTGATAATTTATGGTCTACTCTGGTGTTATGGTTTTATTTTTACTGTATCTGCGGTATTATCATATTTTAATTGTCCACCAAATTATTCAAAGAGTTCCCTGGGGATCACACGCCCCACTTTGAGAAACGCTGCTCATAAGCGAATACAGAAGAGGAGATCGATTTTGGTTGTTTCAGTTCTGGTCCGCTTGCCATGAAGCTGATTGATGTAATATCATTCACGGTCTCTGATGGCACATCCACACACTTAACTATCATCTATCATACATGTGTGTTGTGCTTTTTTTTATAGCACGCTCTTGTCGTAAGGTTAACTGCGTGTGCTTTGTGATTGTCATCAGTACTCGATAAAAACTTTTCGCTTGAAATGATGACGTTAAACTATTGATATTTTTAGTTGAACTGCAATGATATTTCTTCTTCGTTTGCCCTCTATGAACTCATGCGTAGTCTGGTATGGAGCTTCTGAATAATGTTTGCGTGAAAGATAGCTTTCCCTTTTATCAGTTTCCTCCGCTGCACAGGCGTGGCTTCTATGTTCTGGTAAGCAATGATTACTGTGTTGTATCTATTTCTTCTGGATATATTAAACCAGGCCACATGCGTGATGACAGAGTAGAGTCTTTGTCAGCTCTCATATTAGTCCAACGACAGGGAGGAAGAGTAAAGCCTTGTTCAGTTCTCATATTAGTTTCACTGTGACGTGGAGAGTGGTGGAGTAGAGTCTTCCTTAACTCTGATACAAGGCCCACAACCTGAAGATGAAGAAAGATCTTTGTGAGCTCTGATACAAGGCCCACAACCTGGAGATGAAGAAAGATCTTTGTGAGCTCTGATACAAGGCCCACAACCTGGAGATG
The DNA here is from genome assembly GCA_020796225.1 of Arion vulgaris. Classification (NCBI taxonomy): domain Eukaryota; kingdom Metazoa; phylum Mollusca; class Gastropoda; order Stylommatophora; family Arionidae; genus Arion; species Arion vulgaris. Next base: position 10,495,998 of record CM036767.1, read on the forward strand.
AAGAAAGATCTTTGTGAGCTCTGATACAAGGCCCACAACCTGGAGATGAAGAAAGATCTTTGTGAGCTCTGATACAAGGCCCACAACCTGGAGATGAAGAAAGATCTTTGTGAGCTCTGATACAAGGCCCACAACCTGGAGATGAAGAAAGACCTTTGTGAGCTCTGATACCAGATCCACAACCTGGAGACTAAAAAGACCTTTGTTAGCTCTGATACCAGATCCCTGACGTGGAGATGAAAAGACCTTTGTTTGCTCTGATACCAGACCCCGACGTGGAGATGGAGAAAGCCCATTTGTTTGCTCTGATACCAGATCCCGACATGGAGATGGAGAAAGACCTTTGTTTGCTCTGATACCAGAACCCCGACTTGGAGATGGAGAAAGACCTTTGTTTGCTCTGATACCAGAACCCCGACGTGGAGATGGAGAAAGACCTTTGTTTGCTCTGATACCAGATCCCCGACGTGGAGATGAAAAGACCTTTGTTTGCTCTGATACCAGATCCCCGACGTGGAGATGGAGAAAGACCTTTGTTTGCTCTGATACCAGACCCCCGACGTGGAGATGGAGAAAGACCTTTGTTTGCTCTGATACCAGATCCCCGACATGGAGATGGAGAAAGACTTTTTGCTTTGATTCCAGAACCCCGACTTAGAGATGGAGAACCTTTGATTGCTCTGATACCAGAACCCCGACGTAGATGGAAAAGCCCTTGTTGCTCGATACCAGATCTGACGTGGAGACGAAGAAAGACCTTGCTGCAAATACAACCGCCGACGTGGAGATGGAGAAGTATCTTCATTGTCTTGATTCCACTACCGATACGGTCTCAGATTCTCATGCGCAACGCCCTAACTAACACTAACACGGAAACCAGTCTTGAATAGATTCAAACCTTGCTCAGATAGAGCAGGTTGAAAACATATGCACCAAAAACAAGTCAATTATATGCAAGTATAGAATGTCTATTCTCCATCTACTTGTGCGTGTTATTTTTTTCCCTCATCATTTGTTAGAAAATAATGAGGAATAACGTGTTACATGCACATAAATTCCCCCACTAATGGGACAAACGTTACAAGTTTCCCTCATTGAATAGTTAGTTCATCGGTTGCTTTTGTGTCTAACTACTGCCATTACATCGCGGTTCAAAAATTGCTCAATTTGCTGTCTCGTTTATACCTAACCGCTCATAGACTAATACAGGATTCATGTTAGTATCAACTTACTGAGACATTATGTGGGTGTATGGTTTGTTTATGTGTGCATTTGTTCAGGAGGTGATGGTATCGGTGGTAGCGTAGGTTATACCAGAGCCAGATATAAAATTATGGGCCTTAGGACTCAGGTAAAAATTATGGGAAATCAGACCACAACTACACTACGTGACCTCGCATTCCAGTATTGGTGTATATAGACGAATTCATGTTTTTTGTGTGGTTTTTCCGATCCAGAAGCACTTGAGCTGAAAGCTCTTCGCTCGGTGTCATGGACATCGTAACCCTTCGGCTCGGTGCCACGAACACCGTAAATCTGGGAACCTGTAGCTTTTCTGCCAGTCCGCGGAGTTGAACCCGCACTTACAGAGGACTAGTCACCCGTAGTCCAACGCGCTACGAACACGCTGGGAACGCGGGCACGAATTCATGTTAAAATCAACATAAAATGCTAAATCGAAGTTATATTATACAACAAGTTAAGCTTAACAATAAGGAATTCATGAATATTTTTCACCAATAAATAACTATAGACTCACAGAATTGAGTAAAATTGCAAAAAAGCTTGCAGTGTTCTATCAAACATCTATATTTTCCGGCCCCTTTTTGATCTACGTCAGGAACCCCAGTTAGTTGTCTGGCCTAGTTATCTAGAGTTGGCTGTGGTTATACCCCCAACAACAGTTGTTTGTGAAGTTATGATAAAAACAGTTGACATTGAGATGTAACAATTATATGGTGGGGTTTTTTAGACTGTCATTACTGTCTGTTATACCGCCTTTTAGGGCGATCCGTACAAGGAAAGGGAGGTACACGTATAACGGTATAAGAGGAACATATATAGATGCGTGTGTACGTGTTTGTGTACGTGTTTGTGTGTGTGTGCGTGCGTGCGTGTGTGTGTGGTGGGTGCGTGTGTGTGCATGTGTGGGTGCGTGTGTGTCTAGGAGGATTATAGCCCCTGATAGAAGAAATAGAACGTGTTCGCGACACCTGGTATTGTAAGGTCGTGATATCTGTTACAGGGCTCCGCCCGCGCGTTGCCGGGGCTCGCAAAGGAGGCAAAGAACAGTACCACTGCGATCTACAAAGAGGTGTCGTAAGAGGCGACTGAGGTAGGGGTCTAGGGAAGCTACCCTAGTAAATCATTCGTTCGCTTGAAATATTGTCTATATATTCAATGTTGTCTCTTGTATCGCTCGTGTGGTACCAGGGACACTAAGTAATATTCAGTTGTCTCTGTATCGCTCGTGTGCGACCAGCAAAGTAATATTCAATGTTGTCTCTTGTATCGCTCGTGTGGTGCCGGGGCCAGCGAGGGAAGCAAAGAATAGTACCACTGCCACATACAATGCATGTCGTTAGAGGCGACTAATATAGACACTAGGGATGTTACGGTACGTAGTGCCAGTCTTCTTTGCGTTCGTTCTTTACGACCAATTTTAATCACGCTTTGTGATATGTTTGATCTTTGCCAAGAACGTGTATACGTTGCACATTGGTTTGTAGGCCCCTAAACGCAAAGACTTCTACACGTTTAGGACATGTGCATCCGATTTCATCCAAACCTCCCTTAGTCGCCTCTTACGACATGCGTGGCAGATAACAGTGGTTCTATTCTTTACACCCCAAATTTGGGCCTCGGTAACCACTCGGGCGGTAGTGCCAGTTAGGCGCCTACAAGTAGGCAAGCACATTCGATTTCTGCTGTGCTTTTATTTACTAGGTAGCTTCCTAGGTCCTATATCTGTCGCTTCTTACGATATGCCTTGTTGGTCGCAGTGTTACTATTCTTTGCTTCCCTTGCGGCCCCGGCACCACACGGGCGGGAGGTAAACTAAATACTAAGCTTTGGGGAAACCTGACAGACCTGAAGCTTACTGACCAGTTTGTGGTCCACAGTAAACTAAGCGCATGACCAGAGATCGCTGAAGAAGAAGAAGTTTTGCCTTGCAGCGTCAGGATATGGTTACAGGGCTTTCGCGTGCACTTCTTACGTGATTTTCACTGCTTCTTTTATTTCTGTTGTCCTTGCCTTGTATCCACTTTATCCAAGTAGCATTGCTATTTAAGGCACACTGTCTGTTGGTAATCTGCTTATTTAGCCGAACCATTTAATTTGTTGTTTCTTGATGAAGTCTAGTACTGATGTTGCACTCACTTTTTTTCCCTTCTTCTTCTTCTTTTGTCGTCACACTGCTACCGGTTGTTGCCCAGTGTCGTCACACTGCTACCGGTTGTTGCCCAGTGTCGTCACACTGCTACCAGGTTGTTGCCCAGTGTCGTCACACTGCTACCAGGTTGTTGCCCAGTGTCGTCACACTGCTACCGGGTTGTTGCCCAGTGTCGTCACACTGCTACCGGGTTGTTGCCCAGTGTCGTCACACTGTTACCGGGTTGTTGCCCAGTGTCGTCACACTGCTACCGGGTTGTTGCCCAGGTGTCGTGGTTTTTCTGTTTTTGTCTTGCGCTGTTCTGGTGGCTTGTGTGATTGTTTTTTTTTGCTCTTTCACAGCAAAGATAACAATTTGTTTTCCTGATGTCTTCATTTCTAAACCGGTCTCTTCTTGATACTCCCAGCATTCTACGTAGACACTTCATCTCTGTCGTGACTAGTTTCTCTTCTTGATGCTCCCAGCATTCTACGTAGACACTTCATCTCTGTCGTGACTAGTTTCCTTCTTGATACCCCAGCATCAGCGTCCAGATTTGGCACTGTCAGCATAATTTCGGCCAAAGATTGAGTTGCACAAAGCTATTTTTGTGTTCATGGTGACATGTTTGCATATTAAAATTGGTGCCGTTTGTCTTTTTATTGTGATTTTATTTGTTGTATTACATCTTTGTTGGTTGTCGTTAGTTTTTTTCTACTTATTTGTCTATCTACTTAACATTACCTGTACACAAAGGTTACCTGTACACAAAGGTTACCTGTACACAAAGGTTACCTGTACACAAAGATTACCTTACACAACAACTACATGTACACTAAATGTTACCTGTACACATAGATTACATGTACACAAAGATACATGTACACAAATATTACCTGTGCACAAAAATTACCTGTACACAAAGGTTAACTGTGCACAAATATTACCTGTATACAAAGGTTACCTGTACACATAGATTACCTGTACATAAAGATTACGTGTACACAAAGATTACCTTACATAACGACTACCGGTACAGTAAATGTTACATGTACACAAAGATTACCTGTACACAAGGATTACCTGTACACAAAAATTACCTGTACACAAAAATTATCTGTACACAAAAATTACCTGTACACAAGGATTACCTTCACTTAAGATTACCTTCACTTAAGATTACCATCACCTAACAAATTATCATTTCTGCAAAGGTCTGCTACTTCGTGAAAAACTTGAACCTGGTTCACCGAACGAAAGAACCAATTTAACCCGGTTCACCGAATAAGAGAACCAATCTTCTAGGGATGAGTAACTCTTGTTAATAAGTGCCAGCGGCAAACTATCACCTCTTCAGTTGATTTCTTCTGACTTTGCAAACATCAAGGAGCGTTTCTTCCACATCCCTATCATTATACTCCTGTAAGATCAATAGATGGGAGTTGCCCTACCCATACTCTATTTTTTATGAGTATATAAGTTATTACAAATAGTTTCTCTTACAATTACAATATATCATTGATTACTTCTTACATTCAGACTGCTGTTACATTCTTCTGACAGCACTCTTCCAGTCTATAATTGTCAAAATATATGCATGCTATTATTATTAAACGCCCTCGTTATACCTTCGTCTGTAATTTGCTCGTTGTTTGAGTTCAAAGAAGATATCGATATAAACTATGTAATACGAAAGACGATACTAGAGATCTTATTAACAGATATATGAACACTCTCATATTTCGCTTGCAATCTTGCCCGAGGGGGGGATTATTATATGTCTGATTCTCTCGCCACTGTTTCAATTAAAGTGAGCTTGTGGTGCCCTGCAGAGTTCCTGAGTATTGATTTTCGTGACTGGAAAGAAACAGGAAACATATACACGCCCCCTGATACAAAGTATTGTATTTTCTATACTTACATGCATCAGAGATCACTACTTCAGCGATTCTCAAATTTTAAGGGTATGGGTACCTAGAAAAAGTTTCTCGTTTTCTGATGTTGCAATGATCAGAAAGGTTGTTGTTTATTAAATCGAATATAAAAAAAATAATATGTGGCCATAGATTAGTTGCTCGTCTCTCGTTCTAAAAGTACTTGGTTCGCTCCCTCAAAGAGTCATCTGGATATTTTTTCAGAGATCCCAGATCTCAGTGTAGGTGAGATCGAGCTCCTAGTCCTATAGTAGACGAATGATAAAATGTAGGTCCCGTGTTCGTTGAGCACGGAAAAGAACACTTGGCGGATAAAAATCGAGACGAGCAGATTGGAAAGCCGCTGTCTGGGCAAAATTCATCAGAAAAGATTAAAAATAAAATTCCTACATAAATATCTTCACCATCTTCAAAATTACATCGGGACCCTCGTCGGTGCTACGGAGTTTGTGCACTGCAGCTAAGATCTTCCTGTGTAAGAAAGAGATGAGAGCACACATGGTTACTCACCGAAGTGCAATGATGATAATCCTATGAAACCAACCAATCAATTAACTTAAGAAACTCTTCTTCTTCTTCTTTGCGTTCGTTCTTTTACGATCTTTGTGAAATGTTTGATATTTGCCAAGAACATGTATACGTTGCACATTGGTTTGGTAGGACCCTAAACACATAGACTTCTACACGTTTAGGACATGTCCATTCGATCTCAGCCAAAACCTTCTTAGTCGCCTCTTACGACATGCGTGGCAGGTAACAGTGGTTCTATTCTTTACACCCTCAAATTTGGGCCCCGGTAACAACTCGGGCGACTTGAGAAACTAAAAGCTGCAGATATCATGGAAGTGATAGGAAAATAGGTGTCACAATACTAAGAGGATTCATCAACCGGTGTCTGCGCAGAATTGAGGGGCTAAGATGGTATGATAGGGTTACAAATGAGGAACTTATGGGGAGAACTAAAAGGGTAGAGGGACTAAGATGGTATGATAGGGTCACAAATGAGGAACTTATGGAGAGAACTAAAAAAATAGAGGGACTAAGATGGTATGATAGGGTCACAAATGAGGAACTTATGGAGAGAACTAAAAAAATAGAGGTACTAAGATGGTATGATAGGGTCACAAATGAGGAACTTATGGAGAGAACAAGACAGATTCTAGTGAATGAACAGGTTAAAAAAGACGCTGGCGTTGGATAGGACACACTTTGCGAAAACCGGAGGGGAATATAACAAGAAGGGTCATTTCCTAGAACCCGCAGGGACAGCGAAAGAAGGGGAGGCTGAGAAATACATGGAGACGAGATTTGGAGGCGGAGATCAACAATATAAAGAAGAGCTGGAGGGAGCTGCAGGAGTTAGCTAGAGATAGGAAGACTTGGCATGAGTTGGTTGAGGGCCTATGCCTCATTCCGGGTTCAAAAGGCAGAGAGAGAGAGAGAGAGAGAGAGAGAGAATACTAAGAGCATGCATATACCGAGTGATAACGCATGGGTCTGAAGCATATACATTTAACACGGCAGTGTAAAAACATATATGAATTTTGAATATAAGTGTTACATAAGAGTTATGCATATATCATGAACAGAAAATATAACAAATATATTTTTTAAAACTCAAAGAGAACCAGCTGATTCTACAAATAAGAAAGAGAAAATTGAAGCATTTTGCACATATAAAAAGACACGAAGGGTTGGGGAAGAACCCTATGGAAGGAGGCATCCCAGTAAAGAGGAAAAGAGGAAGACCACGGACAAGATGGATTCAGGATGTAACTGATGATTTGAGCATGACAGCTGCAGAGGAGGGCATCTGACCTTGAGAGAGAGAAATTCCTAAGGATTGCTAGAGTGGCAAAAGTTCTGCTCAGGACAAACTATTTGATGATGATATTTATTCCTATGTTCAACTTCATGTTCAACAGTGGTGCATAGAATAGAACCACTGTTACCTGCCACGCATGTCGTAAGAGGTGACTAAGGAGGTTTGACTGAAATCGGATGCACGTGTCCTAAACGTGTGGAAGTCTATGCATTTAGGGGCCTACTAAACCAATGTGCAACGTATACACGTTCTTGGCAAAGATCAAACATATCACAAAGAGTGATTAAAATTGGTCATAAAGAACAAACGCAAAGAAGAACAAGAAAATATTGATATATTTTTAAACTAGTGTGCACATAATTTATCACTGCTATTTACTTTGTCTATCAACTTTTACATTTCTTGTTTGCTCTTTGCAAACAGCAATGTGTTATCTGTGTTCCTTAGATCGTTTATTATTCTTCCCTGATGTTATGCTCTGGCATTTCTTCAACTTGTTGGGAAAAGTAATTATGTTTATATGTTAAACAGAACTGACGTGTTTCTTACTTCTTGTTGTGAAATGTTGCTACGAGTTGTTTAGTTTTGATGTTAGATTCTTCTTGTAAAACAGGCTCAATTAAAAAGAAGAAAATTTAAGTTTCGGTGAGGTATGCCTCTCGCTTCACACTCGCGGTGTGGAGTGGTCGTGGAAGACCCTAATAGGGATCTGTCCAGGTTCTTTTTTTTTTTTTTCCTTTTTCCCCGAAGGATTGACTTCATTGCACCGGGTTTTACCCCATACGGCTCGGTCCCTCTCCGCAGAAATGGCACACCACCTGCCGAGAGTATTGCACAAATCACGAACTCCGTAGCTGCAACAACAATCCTAGAGGTTTCTGGAAAAAAATTGCACTATTGAACAGAATGGCGTGATCAAGACTCGAACCTACGACCTTCCAGTCACAAGGCAAAGGGCTAAACCACAGAGATCCAGGTTCTTTATGTGAAGCAAGGACTGGGCCTGCCTTACAAAATGATAATAAATATTTTGTTTTAAATTTATTTTATTTAACATTAATTTATTGTGCCTCTATCCATAAACTTAATCAAGCAAAACTGTTCTTTGTTGAATAGTAATAGGATAATTAGTAAGCTTCGTAGCGGGCAATGCTATGATGTTGGACATTCTTGCAGTATGTGTCTCTATCATCTTGCTGGTGCCACATGTGCATATGTCAGTAGGGCTTATTTTAAATTTGTTAATCTCTAATATGTCGTGTAATACTAACTCCATCGTGTGAAGATTTTCATAAATAGAAACTTCTGGGGACGCGGCAGCTAAATGTATTATTTTTTCCCGATCCAGAAGCCCTTGAGCTTTCAGCTCTTCGGCTTGATGCCATGGATATCGTAGCCCTTCGGTTCGGTGCCACGAACACCGTAAATCTGGAGAACATGTGCTTTTCTGCCAGTTCGCGGAGTTGAACTGCACTCACAGGGGGGCTTATCACCCGTCGTCTAACACACTAGGAAAACGCTGGGCAGGCGGGCACAAAATGTATTTAATAGTGGGTACACGGTAATGCAAAGTTTGGGAACAGCTATTACACTATTGAAGGGTTGGCATGTTCACGGTCATCAGCATTAAATTTCACCAATATCAACAGCTGAACCTGGAAGAAATTGAACGAGTAAATGAAAGTTGAACATGGAGTGAGATGAAGGTTGAACATGTGAGTAGATGAACGGTTGAACATGTGAGTGAGATGAAAGTTGAACATGGAGTGAGATGAAAGGTTGAAAATGTGAGTGAGATGAACGGTTGAACATGTGAGTGAGATGAAAAGTTGAACATGTGAGTGAGATGAAAGGTTGAAAATGTGAGTGAGATGAAGGTTGAATAAAGTTTAATGAAAGATTCAAATGAAAGGTTGAACATGAAAGGTTGAACAGAAAGGTTAACATGAGCACCTGGTGCGGGGCCGGAAGCAGAATAGTACTACTGCAACCTACAATGATGTCCAGAGGCATATGTAGGCCTAGGATGCTACCTAGTGAATAAAGCAGCGCACAAGTGATGTGCTGGCCTACTGTGGCGCATAACTCGCACAACGTACAATCGTTCTTAGCTCAGATCATACAATCACAGGGACATGTGGTTGATATAGAGCGTTGAAGAAGAAGAAGATGAGTTGATGAAGATTCAATGAAACGTTGAACTGTAAGTTGAACAAGAAAGGTTGAACATGAAAGGTTGAATTGAGTTGAAAAGAAAGGTTGAACATGAAAGGTTGAAATGGGTTGAAAGAAAGGTTGAACATGTGGTTGAAATGAAAGGTTGAACACTAGAAAGGTTGCATGTAGGTGAGACAAGAAAGGTTGAAATGAAAGTTGAACTATGAAAGGTTGAACATGAGTTGACATGAAAGGTTGAAATGAAAGGTTGAACTGAGGTGAGCATGAAAGGTTGAACATGAGTGAAATGAAAGGTTGAACATGAAGGTTGAAATGAAAGTGAGTAAATGAAAGGTTGAACATGAGTTGAAGAGTGAAATGAGGTTGAACAGAAAAGTTGAAATGAAAGGTTGAACATGAAGGTGAAAGAAAGGTTGAACATGTGAGTGAATAGAAAGGTTGACATGTAGTGAAGAGTTAGAAAGGTTGAACATGAAGGTGAAAATGAAAGTTGAACATAGTGAAGAAGGTTGAAATGAAAGGTTGAACAGTAGTGACAGAAAGGTTGAACATGAAGTGAAATGAAAGGTTGAACAGAAAGTGAAATGAAAGGTTGAACATGTGAGGTTGAAAGAAAGGTTGAACATGAAAGGTTGAATGAAGGTTGAACAAGAAGGTGAATGAAAGGTTGAACATGAGTGAAAGAAGGTTGACATGAAGTTGAAATGAAAGTTGAACAGAAGTTGAAATGAAAGGTTGAACATGAGTGAAGAAGGTTGAAAAGAGTGAAGAAAGGTTGAACATGAGTGAATGAAAGGTTGAACAGAAGTGAAAGAAAGTTGAACAGAAAGGTTGAACAAGAAGGTGAATGAAAGTTAAACATGAAAGGTTGAGATGAAAAGTTGAACATGAAAGGTTGAACAGAAAGGTTGAACATGAGTGAACAAAAGTTGAACAGTGAGTAGGAAAGAAGGTTTAAAATGAAAGAATTCAAAATGAAAGGTTGAACATGTAAGGTTAAACATGTGAGTGAAGTAGAAGGTTTAACTGATTGAATGAGGTAGAAAACAGTTGAACATGTTGAAGTTAAACGATAGTTAAACATGTAAGATGAGTGACAGTTTGGTTGACACAATCTCCTGAAATCTGATGTTATTTAATGAGTGCGGGTAGAATGTAACACGATGAGGTTGTTGTTTTGTCTGGTTACTGACAAATTGCTTACGGCCACGTCAATCAACAGCCGGGAACGTGATCTACTTCGCTGCTTGCCAGTTTGTGGGTAGCCCTCTGACACGTTGAAACCGTTTTGTGTTTAAAGATAATTTATTTGAAACGCGCAGTAGCTGCAGATGTAAGACGCAAACGTCTACTTAGTTACTCAGATCTAGGGTTGAACATTAGCGTGTTCGTAGCGCGGTGAACGACGGTGTGACAAGCCCTCTGTGAGTGCGGGTTTAATTCCGCGGGCTGGCATAAAAGCCACATGTTCTCCAGATTTACGGTGTTCGTGGCACCGAACCGAAGGGTTACGATGCTCATGACACCGAGCCGAAGAGCTCAAAGCTCAAGTGCTTCTGAATCGAAAAAAAAAAATGTATAACATGGTAAGCTTCACGCAAAAATCAGTCAGAACACAAGGCGTCATGGATAACTCTGAATTCACAGCGGGCGATCGCAGAAGAAGAAGAAGAAGATTATGAAATCTACACCTTGTTGACCCGCAAGAAGCAAAAGAAAACTAAATTATGATTTGAAATTTAGGAATGTTTGACAGAGATGTCCTCATTTGTTCTGGGAACGAGCAGTCTTGACGTAGATATTCATCATTTACTGACAGACCCATGTCATCGTTGGTAAACAAACATGGCAGAGTAATGGCTCCACATCGTTTGTAACTGGTCTGATGTCACTTTTCTAGGCAGGTCAGATCAAAATGAAGGTCGTGAGAACGTTTTTTGTTTACACTGGATATAAGCGATTGTCCACAAGTATGTTTGTTACGTGTTCCTGGCGCCGTCTGATGACAGTGACCGTTCATGTCAGTTATAATATTAAAATCTGGTGTCAGTGAACTATTTGTTAGCCTCATTTCGTAACACAGGACGTTAGCATCCAGCAGAGGAATGTTAAGAATCTCACGAACAACTTAAACGATTAATTAGTATGTTTTATTCTTTTAGTTTGTTCACACTCAGAGACAAGATTTATTTTGATGACTCGGGCTTCTTCTCCTTCTTCTTTTTCCTCTTCTTCTTGCTTTCGCCAGGTTTGAATTCATGCTCATTTAGTGTGACTCTTCTAATATTTGCCTGAAGGGATGCTTTTCTTTTATCAGTGATTCAACCCCTTCCTTCCTCAATCCTCCGAGTCATTCAGATGAGCCTCACTTCGACTTCAGATGTAGCATCTCCCCCTCCCCCACCAATTATCTTCTTCTTCAGCTTTTTCTGGTCAGGCGCTTAATTTACTGTGGACAACAAACTGGGCTGTCAGCCACAGGTCTGTCAGGTTTCCTCAAAGTTTAGTTTTTAGGTCGACTGAGTGTGGCCACATGTTGCTTCTCAGCTCACCCAGGAGAGGAAAGTCTTGCAAGACATAGCCCAGTGTCTGTTCCGCCTGCTGATGCAGGCAGAGAGCTGTTTGACTTATTCCTAGTCTATATAAGTGTTTGTTGAGTCTGCAATGTCCGGTACGTCGGTGAAGTATAATGACCTGGTCTGTCGAACGCAAGAAGACGGTCTGTTCTCTTAGGTCTTTGAGGAAGTCCTTTACATAATCCTATCCAGTGTTTGTCTTCCAGTCTACTGCAGATTTTCTCTGTATGAGGATTTTGACCTCCTGAATAGACAGGAGTTGGTAAATTTGATCTTTGGCACTATCCTCATTAGATAAGACATGTCTCCATTATCAACTTCCAGTGGTCTTTTTTTGTGTCTATTGATTGTCCGCTGTTTCTCTTTCACATAGGGCGTCCCTTTGTTGTGAGGTTAAGGGTCACTCTCGCTGCACCTCCCCCACCACCTTATGTGGAGCGATCGGCAATGTTTTCCACTTAATTCCTCATCTCAATGTAGTTGCGATCCGTGCTTAGTCCTATCGGGCACGAACGATAAAACGTATGTCATATCTTCAAATTGAGCTCGCTAAAAAAAAACACTTGAAGGTTTAAAATCAAATGAGTTGCATAAAAAAGCCGCTGTTCTGACAATATATATTACACTCGCCCGCGTGTCCAGCGTGTTCGTAGCGCGTTGGACTACGGGTGACTAGTAATCTGTAAGTGCGGGTTCAACTCCGCGGACTGACAGAAAAGCTACAAGTTCCCCAGATTTACGGTATTCGTGGCACCGAGCCGAAGGGTTACGATGTCCATGACACCGAGCCGAAGAGATTTCAGCTCAAGTGCTTCTGGATCGGAAAGAAAAAAAAAAAAAAATATTACACTTTTTTCAAACTTGCATTTAGGACCCAGGCTGACATTACAGAGTTCATGCTCTGCCTTTGAGATCTACATGTGTAGAAAAGATCGTAACACAAATCGTTATTCATATTATATGACCACACCTGTGTTGCCGGGACCCGCTTTGAAGCAAATAACAGTACCACTGTGGCCTACAAGGCATGTCGTAAACGACTTTTTAGGAGCCTAGGAAGCTACCTACTAAATAAAAAGTGTCGCAAAAATCGGATGTGCTGGTCTACTTGTAGGCGCATAACTGGCACTGCATACAATCGCTCTTAGGCTCTGATCACATACAAATCATACTGAGGGGTTAACAAGTGATCGATATGAAGCGTTGATAGAAGAAAAGGAAGAAGAAGAAAAATTGAATTGCTCGCAAAAATCGGTCACGTCGTTTGAGAAACATTTCGGTTAAGTTCAAATGCAAGTTCAAATGCAAGTTCAAATGCACCGAAAGTAATGGTTTACTATTACTAATCTGTTTGATTAATGTTTGTTGTTTCTGTGAGCGAATCTTAAACAGTACATTGTGGAGACCATTTAAAGGTGTCAGGATGACCCACTAAGTACGGAGTAGAGGCAGTGTACGTATATCGTGAGAACCGTTCAAGTATATGGTTAGAATCTTCTAGTTATGTCCTGAAGATCTTCGAAATGTGACGTGAGAACATTTTCACGTGACGTGACAGAAGTCTAGATGTGACGTGACAGAAGTCTAGATGTGACGTGACGTGACAGAAGTCTAGATGTGACGTGACGTGACAGAAGTCTAGATGTGACGTGACGTGACAGAAGTCTAGATGTGACGTGACAGAAGTCTAGATGTGGCGTGACAAAGTCTAGATGTAACGTGACAGAAGTCTAGATGTGACATGACGTGACAGAAGACTAGATGTAACGTGACAGAAGTCTAGATGTGACGTGACAAAAGTCTAGATGTGACGTGACAAAAGTCTAGATGTGACGTGACATAAGTCTAGATGTGACGTGACGTGACAGAAGACTAGATGTAACGTGACAGAAGGCTAGATGTAACGTGACAGAAGTCTAGATGTAACGTGACAGAATTATAGATGTAACGTGACAAAAGTCTAGATGTGACGTGACAAAAGTCTAGATGTGAGGTGACAGAAGTCTTGACGTGACGTGACAGAAGTCTAGAAGTGACGTGATGAAGTAATGGTCCTCGAGTTATTCGTATGGGTAGATTTCTTACAACCAATAATGGCAGACACAAGTAGGTTGACAATGGAGGTTTCTGCGGCTACAGGCGGTAAATAGTTGACATCGTAACTCTATTGTAACGAAAAATAACTAAAGGAGTACGGGTAACGAAAAGAACTATATTTCGAAATAATGCCGTCGCGGTAACGAAAAATATTCAATGGCGGTTCAGGTAACGAAAAATATTTCAATGGCGGTCTGCAGTAACGAAAAATATTTCAATGGCGGTCTGCAGTAACGAAAAATATTTCAATGGCGGTCTGCGGTAACGAAAAATATTTCAATGGCGGTCTGCAGTAACGAAAAATATTTCAATGGCGGTCTGCGGTAACGAAAAATATTTCAATGGCGGTCTGCGGTAACGAAAAATATTTCAATGGCGGTCTGCGGTAACGAAAAATATTTCAATGGCGGTCTGCGGTAACGAAAATATTTCAATGGGTCTGCGTAACAAATATTTCAATAGTGGTCTGCGTAACGAAAAAATTTCTGTTGCGTAGTATTTCAATCTGCAGTAACGAAAATATTTCAATGTGGTCTGCAGTAACGAAAAATATTTCAATGTGGTCTGCAGTAACGAAAAATATTTCAATAGTGGTCTGCGACGTGTAATCCGAAAAAATATTTCAATGGCGGTCTGCGGTGATCAAAAATATTTCAATAGTCGGTCTAGCGGTGATCACAAAATATTTCAATGGCGGTCTGCGGTAAGGTCTGCGGTAACGCAAAATGTTTAGAATCGCTGCTATACTGACATATGTGTGTTCTCATTACGTAATATTGAGTGACAGTCTGTCAGAGCTGGTCATTAGAAGAAAACAGTTGTATCAATAGATCGTCAAGAGAACTGTCAACAAATCATAGTCACTAATTTTAGTCACTCTTCTGTTGCTCAGTACTGTTTACACATCACAAGTTTAAGCTTGGGAATCCATGAAGAAAACTTTTCACATGGGAACTATGTACCTGTCCTAAAGTTTCTGATGTAGCACATCAAAGTTGACAAATTCACTCAATGAGCATGTCCGCGTTGGCTAATAATAAAAGTGTGATTCATTTCTTTTCCAGGCATTCCAAAAATATTTGAAAGGTTAGTCATTGAAGTGGTAGAAAGTCAGCATGGTGTCTTCATCTTCTTCTTCATTTTTTTTTTTTCTGTTCTGTATGCTTTCAACTCAGACGAAGTTCCATCTCTGAAACTGATTTTTGCGTGAAAATCCGTTTTCCAATTTCTTACAATGGCAGCAGCGTGCACATTGTAAATTACTTTACACTGGCAGCCGTGTGCTCAATGTACTCGTAATTAGTATTCCCTCGCCATACAGGCAGATTTTCTCCGACTTCAGAGGTACTCACGTTATCGTCCTGAGTAAGACCAGGGACTCGAACAAATGCCGGACAGTAGGTTCGAACCCGAGCTATGAGGCGTCTCACAGCTAGCAGGCCGAGCTACTATCAACTACTCTAGACATTCCCCCTCTTCTTCTTCAAACGCTACATATCGATCACTTGTTAACCCCACTCTGTGTGATTTGTAAAGGGATCTAAGCGAAAGAGCGCGATTGTACGTTGTGCCAGTTATGCGCCTACAAGTAGGCCAGCACACCGATTTCTGTGATGATTTTTATTTACTAGGTAGCTTCCTAGGTCCGACATTAGACGTCTTATTAAGACATGCCTTGTAGCTCGCAGTGGTGCTATTCTTTACTTTACTTGCGGACCCCGACACCACACAGATAGGCTCGTATGTTGCTGGTGCCACATCAAGAATCGTGTTCCGACGGTCATAGAAAAATACAGGTCTAGCATCTATTTACCCTTTATACTCGTGGTATCCCTGTGTGTTGCGGGCTCTAAGGGAACAAATAATAGTACCACTGCTACCTACAAGGCATGTTGTAAGAGGCGACTGTCACCCGCGTGCCCAGCGTGTTCGTAGCGCGTTGGACTACGTGTGACTAGTCCTCTGTAAGTTCGGGTTCAACTCCGTGGACTGGCAGAAAAGCTACAGGTTCCCCAGAATTTACGGTGTTCGTGGCACCGAACCGAAGGCTTCAGTCATGTGCTACTGGACGAAGAAAGATGTAAAAGCGAAGAGCGATGTCAGGACTTAGCGAAGCTTCTCTAGTCAATAAAACCGTGCGAAAGTTCCGATGTCATGGCACTGGCCAGAGTGCGATCGTCTGGCACAGGAAACATGTCAATCACCGAGTGGTAAAGTGGATTATATGCACGTTGAAGAGAAGAGTTGAAGATATCCTGCACTAGCTGAAAATGTGAATGTCTCTTCGACTACCTGAGCCGAAGAATTAGGATGTAGACCCTGACATTGAGCCTGACCGAGCGCTGTCTTAGCGAATTTTGCGTGAAGACCTCGATACTTCTACCATTTCGCACGTGGTTGCCGGTGCCCGGCTGCTCGATCAAGGACAAAAAAAGCCGCTACCAAAGATGTGTAAAGGCGACTGAGGACTTTCGAAGCGCATATGGCTCGTTATATCCTCTGTTGTGGTCAATTCGGGAGAGAAAATACAGGCCAGAATTTACGGGTTCGGTAGCACCGAGCCGAAGCTTTCAGCTCATGCTTCGGATCGGAAAAAAAAAGAGCGACTGAAGTAGGGACTTAGTAAGCTACTCTAGTAAATAAAGCGTGGCGAAATCCCTCTTGTAGGTGCATAACTGCACACGTACAATCGTCTTAGTCTCAGACAATACAAATCACACAGAGTGGTTAACAAGTGATTAATATGGAACGTTTGAAGAAGAAGAAGTAGAAGATACCTCGTACTATGAAAAATGAAATTTGTCTTCTTCTTCTTCTGCTTCGCTTGAATTCAGGCATTAGCCATGACTGCCTGGTATGGCCTTCTACTATTTTTGGTGAAGACCTGCCTCTACATTTGACTGGTGTGCCCGGCATGCAGACGGATCTTCGCTGACTTCAAGTGTTTGTTTGTTAAACTCGGTATGCTGTTGAACCTTCTTTTCTTCTTCTTCTTCTTTTCTTCTTTTTTCTTCTTTTTCTTCTTCTTCTTCTTCTTCTTCTTCTTTTCTTCTTCTTCTTCTTCTTCTTCTTCTTCTTCTTCTCTTCTTCTACTTCTTCTTCTTCTTCTTCTTCTTCTTTCTTCTTCTTCTTCTTCTTCTTCTTCTTTTTTCTTCTTCTTCTTCTTCTTCTTCTTTTTCTTCTTCTTCTTCTTCTTCTTCTTTTCTTCTTCTTCTTCTTCTTTTCTTCTTCTTCTTTTCTTCTTCTTTTCTTCTTCTTCTTCTTTTCTTCTTCTTCTTCTTCTTCTTCTTCTCTTCTTCTTCTTCTTCTTCTTCTTCTTCTTTCTTCTTCTTCTTCTTCTTCTTCTTCTTCTTCTTCTTTTCTTCTTCTTTCTTCTTCTTCTTTTTCTTCTTTCTTCTTCTTCTTCTTCTTCTTCTTCTTCTTCTTCTTCTTCTTTCCTTTCACCTTCTGGTTTCTTTCTTCTTCTTCTTCCTATCGTTCTTTGCATGAACGTCCGACTCAGTCGCGATTCAGCTGTATGACCCTGGCGCTTCTAACTGATTTTGCGTGAAAGACTTCTTTCCTTATTATCAGTGTCCCTCGCATACAGGCACGGCTACGCCTTCTCCGACTTCAGAGGTGTTGGAAACCCTGATTCTTGACATAGATTTTGCTTTTTTAAAATTTAAGATGTACTTTTTTCTTATTAGGTCTTTGTAAATTGCTGTGTTTTTTGTTGTTTATTTGTACAGTCCATCCGCTCTGTGATAAACAACACTAATGATCAACTTTCCATACCGTGTTTGACGACATCAGAACAAACAGCCGCGTAAACAAATTATCCGTTTGTAAATTATTTTCCATGCAAGCAAAACTATTTCTTGATAAATAACATTAAATTGTGTTTCTCAAATTAGCAAAAAAGATTCTCAAACAAATGGAGGTATAATTTCTTGCGTAACAGACTAATATTACGTTACAAAATACTGTAACATAGTTAGTATGGCTTTTGCGTTCAGATCAAAGAAAATGATAATAGGTGGAGTCTGAGCGTAGGCAACTATGAAGTAAGTATAGGGTGATCGTTGCCAGCAACATAAAGGTATTAGAAATAATTGAATACAACGCTGCAGGAAATTTGCGTTCATTTCTACGTTCTGCGATTATAGCAGAGTATGATATACTGCGTTTTAGTGGGTTTTTAAAGGTGGTTATCTTCTTCTTCTGCGTTCTTCTTCATCCTTCGCCTCTAGGGAAGCATAGGTCCGCAACCAAGGTCTTCCAAGCTCGTCCATCCAAGGCCATCCTTTCCAGATCTCTCTACTCTCTTCCCATTTTCTTCTATTCCGTCTCCAACTCCAGTCTCCATGTGTTCCTGGGTCTTCCCCTACTTCTATTGCCTGGGGGTTCCATCGGAAAGCCTGTCCAGAGTCAACTATAAACGTATCGGCCTTCGAACTCAGGTAAGAATATGGAAATCAGACCACAACTACACCACGTGACCTCGCTTTTCAGTATTGGTGTATATAGACGAATTCATTTTAAAATCAACACAAAATGCTAAATGGAAGTTATATTATGCAACAAGTTAAGTTTAACAATAAGGAATATCAATATTATTAATATTTTTCACATTAATCTGAAGAACTATTGCCAGAGTAAGTTTATCAAATATCTGACCAGCCTTCTGAGTCTGGTCAGAGAATCCGCATGCTGGCCTAGTTTCAGAGCTACTGTCCTGATTTGTTCTGGAGTCCCAGTGGTCCTACCTCAGCACTACTTTCTCTGAAGTCGGAGAAAATCTGCCTGTATGGCGAGGGAATACTAATTACGAGTACATTGAGCACACGGCTGCCAGTGTAAAGTAATTTACAATGTGCACGCTGCTGCCATTGTAAGAAATTGGAAAAACGGATTTTCACGCAAAAATCAGTTTCAGAGATGAAACTTCGTCTGAGTTGAAAGCGGACGAAAGAAAAAAAAGAAAAAAAAAAGAAAAAAAATATTTTCACCAATAAATAATCATAGACTCACAGAACTGAGTAAAATTGCAAAAGAGCGCGCAGTGTTCTATCAAATATCTGTAATTTCCAGCCCCCTTTTCTGATCTAGGTCAGGAATCCGGGTCAGTTGTCTGGCCTAGTTATCTAGAGTTGGCTGTGGCCTGTCTTGTGATGCTGCTAGGGAGTTTCCTCAGTGTGTATCCTATCCATCGCCACCTTCTTCTGCGTTCGCCCGCTATGAGTCCAGACGTAGCCATGGCGTCTGGTGTGGCGCTTCAGTCTGATTTTTTGCGTGAAAGCCAGCTTACCGTTTTATTGGTTTCTCAGTGCTTGTCCGGGATGAAGTTTTGAAATGTGTTAGAATCTGTTATTTTGTAACACCTGCGCACATGAGTCTCTATACCAGCTAGTCTTCTTCTTTGAACGTTCCATATCGACCACTTGTTCAACCACTCTTTGTGGTTTGTATATAATCTGAGTCTAACAGCGATTGTACATTGAGCCAGGTATATAACCAGCATATCATATTTCGGTAACGCTTTTTATTTACTTACTAGTGTAGCTTTTCTAGGCATCTACCTCAGTCGCCTCTTACGACATGCCTTTAGGTCACAGTGTTAATATTCTTAGCTCCCTTGTGAGCCCGTCAACACACGGGCGGGTATGGGATTAAAAGCTTCTTTAAGCCGAGACGCGCCCTTTCAACCTAAGACGAACCTTGTTTTGGTTATATTAGATCGTATAGGCCAACAAACATGAAAAAAAGGATTGACTCTTTTCGGAGAATTCAAATAGGCCAGCACATCCTATTTCTGTGAAGCTTTTTATTTACTAGGGTAGCTTCTCAAGTCACCTACCTCAGTCGTTTCTGACGAAAGCCTGTAGGTCGTAGTGTTACTATTCTTTGCTCACCTTGCGTACCCTGGCAACACATGGGCGATAGGGCAGTCTAACACTATCTACACACCGTGTTACAAACAGAACAAAGATTGACTTCTGTAGTAATCCCCATACACACGTTTACAACCACAGTGTGCTCTCACTTTCATAAAGCTGGTTTGTAGTACTTCGTTATTAGCAATTGCTAATATTCCTGATAAAAAGCAATTACACTTTCGACCTTCGAACCGCGACCATCAATCTCGCAATCGACAGCTGATCTCCAGCAAAGTTTCAACTCAGATCAAAGAGCTGTCACTCAGCACAGCTAACAGCACGTCATACGTAAGCCCTCATTTGATGTTCAAGTTTGTATTCGTATGTAGAGAGACTGTATTCGATTATGTATGAATAGATTCGATATTGTTCTGTGTTTTTTCTCGGTCAATATATTTATACCTAATCGGGGATTCCCAAATTTTTTTCGGTTGAGACTTCTTAAAATGCGCAAAAATAAATTGTGTTCTTGAATTTCTATATCAAAGGCGGACACGTCAAAACAAAGCAATGTAGTTTTAATCATCATCAGGTGCCGTCTCCACATCGAAGGTGGCTGCAATGAATCTCCAGCATCCTCTGTCTTTCGCCTTGGTGTTGTACACTGCCAGACTGTAACCTGTCCATTTCTTAAAGTTTCCCTCCCACTTATCTCTCCGTCTTCCTCTTGCTCTTCCCCCTCAACTTTTCCCTCTAGTAAATATTTTATCATGGTGTCATGTCTTTTTATGTTCCCAAAATACTTTACTTGTCTGAATTTTATTTCTCTTAATAACTGTTTCTTCATGCCTAGTTTTTCTAAAACTTGTTTATTTGTCTGTTTTTCTGTCCATGAAACTCTGCCTATTCTTCTATATATCCACATCTCAAATGCATCAACTCTGTCTTCTAACTGCTTGTTCATTGTCCATGTTTCCGAGCCATACATTAATATAGGATATATATATGGCACTTGATCATTCTAATTTTTAGCCTGTTTGTAATTTTACAAAATATAAAAACAATGACAATACATAGCAACCTTTCGACCAAAGAACCTTTATCAAGCAAAGGATACAACAGAAGTGAAGAATTTCACTTCTTTCACAGCACAGAAAATATAGAATACACAATGAAACCTAACGGTCTAAAATGATAATCGACGACAAAAATGGGCATTTCAAAGTGGAAACGTAAAACCTGAAAAAACGCCGCATCCATGAGGGCATGAGAGAGCTAAGGAGGAGGGACACCTATATTGCAGGTAGATTTAACATCTAAATACAGCTGGATGTCCCTTTGATCTAGTATGTAATTTATATACTCATCCCTTTGATAATTTAGACTGAATTCACATTACATTTTTAAAATGCAGTTTTCTCCCATTTGTAAATTTCATAAATGTGGGTAATGTACGTTTTCCACCGTGAAAGAAATCTTCAAGATATCAATATGAGATTAGACGCAGACATGCATCTATTAATATTGAAGGGACTTAGACAACAGAAAATGCACCTTTCTTAAGCGAATAAATTTATATGAATTTTTTAATGAACCAGTGGGTCCTATTTTGGGCTGTGAATTGGGTAGGTCTTATTCGTTGCACCCCCAGAGATCAGTTACATGTTACAGAACAATTTAAAGTTGTCAGGTACCTAGAATATTGGTATGTTTAGGCTGTGCAGTCAAAAAAAATTGCAATTGTTATTTATTTCACTCTTTTTGGAGACCGTACGACTTTGTTTACAATCCAACATGGCTGCCGTTTCCATGACAACCCGATAATTTATTATTGCGAAAGATATATAAATTGTTATTTTAGACCACTCTAGTAGTAACTGCTATGTATCACATAATTTTATTGAGAGATAAGAAAGTTGAAAAATCCTCTACCATAACCCTTAACATATACACATATAGAATATGGAGCATGAGAAGAGAAAGTACTAAGAAGCATGGGAATGTAGTGCGTTGTGTCCATGTACACGCCTGTGTGGCGCCGGAACCCGCTAGGAAGCAAAAATAGTACCACTTCGACTTACAATACATGTCGTAATAGGCGACTAATGTAGGACTCAGGGAAGCTACCCTAGTAAATAAAAAGCATCGCAGAAATCGGATGTGCTGGCCTACTTGTAGGCGCATAACTGGCACAACGTAGAATCACTCTTAGGCTCAGATCGCATACTCTTTCTCTCTCTCGCCATCACCGCTTAGATTGATGTACCAGTCTACATTCATAACCCCATAAATCTCATTCTTGGGAAAATCTGATTCATGTGAAAATCTGATTCATGTGGAAAATCTGATTCATGTGAAAATCTGATTCATGTGAAATTCTGATTCATGTGAAAATCTGATTCATGTGATAATCTGATTCATGCAGCTTTAGCATTTGTGTGTTTTACCTCACATCATTCAGCGCCATTTAGAGCTCTGGTGCTTATCATTCGGCTATGTGCCCGGTTTTAGCCAGCGTTTACTGGGTTCGCTCTCCGTCAGCCTTTGGCTGTCCCAGCGGACCTGCAAAGGCAGAGGTTAGATCATATAGAAATCACACACAGTGGTTAACAAGTGATCGATATGGAGCGTTCAAAAGAAAGAAGTCCATGTACATTAAAGACAGGCTGAGATCAATCTCACAACTTAATATCTCTTCCTCAGTCTGTCAAGCAAGTCTTTGTCTAACTCTTAATGTTTCCTTTCCAGTTGTGCTGATCTTCTTCTTCTTCTTTGCGTTCGTTCTTTACGACCAATTTTAATCACTCTTTGTGATATGTTTGATCTTTGCCAAGAACTGTATACGTTGCACATTGGTTTGGTAGGCCCCTAAACGCATAGACTTCTACACGTTTAAGACACGTGCATCCGATTTCAGCCTAACCTCCATAGTCCCCTCTTATGACATGCGTGGTAAGTAACAGTGGTTCTGTTCTTTACACCCCAAATTTGGGCCCCAGTGACCATTTGGGTGAGTTTTGCCGATGTGTTCCGCTTTCCTGCTTACCCACAAGTCTCTCCACTATAGTATTCAAATCAGTATTCATCTCTCCTGCATAGCGGTAAACGCTCACAGGGTGGTCAGAAAAATCGATTTAAAGACACACTCAAGAACTCGATGAAATCCGCTGGCATAAATGTCAACAACTTGAAGAATGCTGCTCAAGACAGATCAGCCTGGCGCACACGTCTTCGAACGGTTCCTCGACCTGCGAGGCAGGTAAAACAGCACGGATGGAACAAAAACGTCAAAACAGAAAGGCGGTAAAACTTCCAACAAGTGCAAGTATACCTTGCCCACACTGTACACGAACATTTCAAGCCCTTATCGGGCTCACTAGTCATCTACACACACACAGACAAACATAACGCAACTACATTCCCTTGGATGAAAATTTGTGTGGTCATCATCACCCGTGATGGACGAGCATCATCTGTCCTGCTTACCCACATGCCCCTCCACCTTGGTATTCAGAACAGTAGTATTATGTTCTATTTATGGTAAAGAATTAACGCACAATTTTCAACATCTTCAACAATTATGATTGCTTGATTTGATTGATTGATTGATGACCATCATCATTGCACTTCCGTGAGTAAACATGCGTGCTCTGATCTCTTTCTTACACAGAAAGATCTCAACTGCAGTGCACGAACTCCGTAGCACCGTCTAGGGTCCCCGATGTAAGTTTCAAGATTTTGAAGATATTTTGTTGAAATATTATTTTTAATCTTTTTCTAATGAATTTTTCTTTCCAGTCTGTTCTTCTGGATTTTAAACTGACAAAGGTTTTACGTGCTCAAATTGAGCACGTGATCTTCGTTTTAATCGTCCGTCTCCGATAGGACTTAGAACTCGATCTAAAACAAGTATCGGTTGGCAGTACAAAGAAAAGTTGTCGAAAGACCACCCACAACAGAACAACAGAGATGGGTACTATGGTCTATCCGTAGCGAACAATTGTTATATTCCTCCTCCGTACCAGGCTTGGGCCCACAAATTTAAAATTGGCAAACTAGCCTGTGCCACTGTGAAAAGGTGGGCATGACGGCAGAGCACATACTGCAAGACTGCCAGTTGTTAGCAGGCTAAAACGAACCTGGCCCGATAACACAGAGCTTCGCAGAAGCTGTACAGAGGACGGGGTCCCTAAAAACAACAGTGCAATTCATGATAAAATTTGGTTCATCAGTCTAGGTGGGGATCGAGAGAGAGATAGAGAGAGACTCGATCTCACCTACACTGAGATCAGGAATCTCTGGACAAATATCATGATGGCTCCACGAGGGAGCGAACCGGTTACCTTTACCACTAGAGGTGAGTACATAACCGATACACTACTAGAGTTAGTATACATTAACTGTTAAATGTTAGTCTCAGATATCGAGTCTCAATTTCCACTAGAGTTTTAACCCAGTTGAACGATACTAAATCTTCACAACAGATGGTGTAACAATATATCAAGTATCGACATTGACTAGAGTTGGTATAATACAGCTAAACGATACCACATCTTGACAACAGATGGCGTAACAAGAACTAATAAACATGCATGAGTTATCGAACGTGTTGAATGTATAAATAAGGAGACATAAATCATGCAGATGGCTGGTTAATGGATTCGTCAGATACTACTTCAACTCGAGCCTGGTTTAGATAGCAGTTTAGCTGCACCCAACCAGAAACTAGTAACATCAGGAGTTTGTTAATGTAAGTTAGGAATTGTATACTTTTTTGTCAAGGTTTTATAGCTATCCAAAATAGTTTCTCTCTCTCGCGATCCCCGCCTAGACTGATGAACCAAATTGTATCATGAATGTTACTGTTGTTTTTAGTGACTCCGTCCCTCCGTACAGCTTCTCGAGAAGCTCTGAGTTATCGGGCCAAGTTTCTTTTCTCAGGGTTCAAAATAGTTTAAAATGCAAGCATGTCGTCATAAACACTAAAAGAGCATTGTTCAACACAATATTTCTCCCAACATTATGCTACCAGTGCCAAACCTGGATGCTGACATTAAATGATAGAAGAAAACTAGTCAGACAAAGATGAAATATCTACGCAGAATGCTGGGGGTAACAAGAAGAGATCGGTTTAGAAATGAAGACATCAGGAATAAAGTGGGTACAACATCAGTACTAACTTCATCAAGAAACAACAAATTAAATGGTTCGGCCACATAAGCAGATTACCAACAGACAAAGGCCTAAAATAGCAATGTTACTCCGATACAATGGATACAAAGCAAAAGGTCAACGACGCAAAAGGTGGACCTCGGAGGTAACAGATACAACGAAAGACACTGTTTATAAAGCGCACACAAAGACCAGTTCTAGAAATCTCTTCTTACCCTGAAGCTGTGAGGCAAATCAGGACTGGAAAAGAGAAAGAAAGACAAGGTGCATAGAGAGGCTCGTTCTAGGTGTGTCCTTTTTCGACCTGACTCTGAAAGGCAAAACAGGATTTGAGAATAGATAGATTTTTTTTTTTCCGATCCAGAAGCACTTGAGCTGAAAGCTCTTCGGCTCGTGATCAGGACTGACGAACTCTTCGGCTCGGTGCCACGAACACCGTAAATCTGGGAACCTGTAGCTTTTCTACCAGTCCGCGAAGTTGAACCCACACTTACAGAGGACTAGTCACCCGTAGTCCAACGCGCTACGAACACGCTGGGCACGCGGGCAAAGAATAGATAGATAGAAACAGTTGATGTACGTCGAGCTGATTGGGCAGACGTTCAGCTGGTGGATAGAAAAAACGCTTTAAAGACACTCTTAAAGTATCTCTGAAATGCTTTGATATAGACACCATATGCTGGGAATCCCTGACACAAGATCGCCAAATGTGGCGTTGTAACAACAACAAGAGGAACCCGCATAGCTGAGAATCGTCGTGTGTTGAGGCACAGAGAAAACGCGCTTTGCAAAAAGACAAACACACACGTCTAACCTTGATCAGTATGCCTAACTGGGATTGTTTTCTAGGATTAGATTCTACAGTCACCTCCGCACATACCAGAAAGGTGCAGGAACACACATCTGAGCCTGCTGTCATCGTCGCCTGAGATGGAAACTTATTATATAACTATCTGGAATTGGTTCTTTTCATCAGAGTTCCACATCTATCTGAAATGTGCTCTTTGTCTTAAAGTTAAACCTTTAGTCATTTGTTGTTACACTGTTACCGGGTTCTTGCCCAGCTGTTACCGGGTTCTTGCCCAGCTGTTACCGGGTTCTTGGCCAGCTGTTACCGGGTTCTTGCCCAGCTGTTACCGGGTTCTTGCCCAGCTGTGAGCCATCTGCCGCTGTACATATCTAAATCAATTTAATCTACACTTTTACATGTTTTCATTTACGTTTAAAATTACATCGGGTTCTTGCAGTGTTACCGGATGAGTGTGAGATCTTCCTTCTAGAAATTTATAAATTCAGGAACATTACATAGGTTTTTCGTTGAAAGTAAGTGTGATGATGGTGATCCTATTAATCAATCAATGTTCATGGACATCTGCTTCTTCTTCTTTGAACACTTCATAACGAACACTTGTTAACCACTCTGTGTGATGTTTATATCTGAGCCTAAGAGTGATTGTACGTTGCGTCAATTATGCGCCAAAAAGTAGGCCAGCACATCATATTTCTGCGATGCTTTTTATTTACTAGGGTAGCTTCCTTAGGTCCTACATTAGTCACCTCTTACGACATGCCTTGTAGGTTGCGGTGGTACTATTCTTTGCTTCTCTTGCGGGTCCCGGCACCACATGGGTGGACATCTAACTTTTGGAGGTCCGAGACATCAAAATATATTTTAAAATATGGGTCTGCGATAATGCAAAGTTTGGGAACCGCTGTACTAAACTGAAACAAGTGAAGAAGAAGAAGAATCAAGTGGAAAATGCAGTTTAAAACAAGAGTTAGTGGTCCCAGTGCTACTGTAACATGTTCTATAACTCTTGTCCTGTCTGACTGTAATCTCCTACCATGACGTTGTGAATAACATCACAGTAGGCCAGGCCTATAGCTATAACAGAAATAAATAACATTGTCAACTGATGGATGGCTCGATCAGCCAGCATTATAAACAGCCAGATCCTGGCATATCAAAGAAAGCCAAACCATACCAGGCCCGTGTAAACGAGGTTCTGTGTACACTTTCTTTAAATGAAATCTCCCGTTACATAATAAATCTATCAACCGCTACGACAAGATGGCTGACCTGCCGAGAATCTGTATTTCTGTCCATATAGAGAACGTGAAACGGTACACAAAGATAATGAGAATTAACCAA
This sequence comes from Arion vulgaris, assembly GCA_020796225.1. Lineage (NCBI taxonomy): Eukaryota > Metazoa > Mollusca > Gastropoda > Stylommatophora > Arionidae > Arion > Arion vulgaris. The sequence goes on from CM036767.1 coordinate 10,523,163, forward strand.
GCAAATAACAATTTGATTTCCCTCGGTGAAATACCACTTCAAGAGGTAGAATCATACACATATTTAGGCAGCAATGTAGACAAAGAAGGTGGAACAGATAGAGATGTTAAAATAAGAATACAGAAGGCAATAGGAGCTTTCATTGCACTGGGAAACATTTGGAAGTCTAAAGAAATCAAATCTAGAACAAAAATTCGGATATTCAACTCTAATGTTAAAGCAGTTCTACTGTATGGGTCAGAAACATGGAGAACAACTAAAACAATAGCGCATAAATTGCAAACATTCATCAACTGGTGTCTGCACAGAATAGAGGGAATAAGATGGTATGATAGGGTCACAAATGAGGAACTTATGGAGAGAACAAGACAGATTCCAGTGAACGAACATGTTATTAAAAAAAAAGATGCTGGCGCTGGATATGACACACTTTGCGAAAACCTATGGGGAATATAACAAGAAGGGTGCTAGCCAGGAACCAGCAGGGACAGCGAAAGAAGGGGAGGTCGAGAAATACATGGAGACCAGATTTGGAGGCGCAGATCAATAATATAAAGAAGAGCTGGAGGGAACTGCAGGAGATAGCTAGAGATATGAAGACTTGGCATGAGATGGTTGAGGGCCTATGCCCCAATCTGGGCTAAAAGGCAAAGAAGAGAGAGAGAGAAACGGAACAACACACACACACACAATTTAATATTCATATTCTTCTCGAACGCTCCATACCGGCCATTTGTCAACCACTCTCTGTGATTTGTATGTGATCTGAGCCTAAGAGCGATTGTACACAGTGCTAGTTATGTGCCTGCAAGTAGGCCAGCACATCCGATTTCTGCGCTGCTTTATAGTTACTAGGGTAGCATCCCTAGGGCCTACATCAGTCGCCTCTTACGACATGCCTTGTAGGTTGCAGTGGTATATTCTTTACTCCCTTGTAGGCTCCGGCACCACAGGCGAATATTCATATAAATTTGCTTCAATCTTGTAATTACAATATCTATTGACATCTTGCTATAGTGACAACGGGTAATAGGAATGTGGTTCAATTGGAATTTCTACGATTACATTAGATGCTATTCCTTGGGTGGCGTCTGTGGCCTAGGGGTTAGTGACTCGGTCTATTAACCTCGACGTTCTGAGTTCGAATCACTCTGCGGACAGTTTGGTTGCAAATTGTTCGCGTGGATTTTAACAAAAGGACGATGGCACCACTCGTTCAGAAAGCAATGGCAAACTACTGAACGTAATAATGCCTAGAAAAATCACAAACAGAGTTAAAAAGCTGGGGTTGATTCGCAAAGTCCTGTACAGGATATGCAACTAACTATTCCTTGACCACTGTTGCTGATCTGTAGTACACACAGGTCAACTTAGTCATTGTTCTATTCCTTGACCACTGTTGCTGATCTGTAGTACACAAGGGTCAACTTAGTCATTGTGACATGTCATATTCCTTGACCACTGTTGCTGATTTGTAGTACACACAGGTCAACTTAGTCATTGTGACATGTCATATTCCTTGACCACTGTTGCTGATCTGTAGTACACACAAGTCAACGTAGCCCCATTGTGACATGTCATATTCCCTTTACCACTGTTGCTGATCTGTAGTACACAGGTCAACTTAGTCATTGTTCTATTCCTTGACCACTGTTGCTGATCTGTAGTAACAAGGGTCACTTAGTCATTGTGACATGTTCTATTCCTTGACCACTGTTGATGCAAGTCTGTCCCCTCTCTCTTAGATAGACATATATGTTCCTTCTTCTTCAAAAGCTACATATCAACTACATGGCCACTTGGCTACATGGCTACATGGCTACATATCAACCACTTGTTGGCCACTCTGTGTGATTTGTATGTGATCTGAACATAAAAGCAATTGTACGCTGTGTCAGTTATGCGCCTACAAGTAGCCCAGCAAATCCAATTTCTGCGACGCTTTTTATTAACTATAATAGCTTCCTAGGCCCTACCTCATTCGCCTCTTTTTCGATCCAGAAGCACTTGAGCTTTCAGCTCTTCGGCTCGGTGCCATGGACATCGTAACCCTTCGGTTCAGTGCCACGAACACCGTGAATCTGGGGAAACTGTGGCTTTTCTGCCAGCCCGTGGAATTGGACCCGCACACACAGAGGGCTAGTCACCCGTAGTCCAACGCGCTACGAACACGATGGGCACTTTATGTTATAAAACCAAGTGCAATTAATTCAATTTTCGACGTTAGACCCTTTTAAATACTGATCCGCCCAATGTGGTACCAGGGCCCGCAAGAGAAGCACAGAATAGTACCACTGCGACTTACAAGGCATGTCGTAAGAGGCGACTGATGTAGGACCTAGGAAACTACCCTAGTAAATAAAAAGCATCGCATAAATCGGATGTGCTGGCCTACTTGTAGGAGCATAACTATCACAACGTACAATCGCTTTTAGGCTCAGATCACATACAAATCAGACAAAGTTGTAAACAAGTGGTCGATATGGAGCGTTCGAAGAAGAAAATACGTTTCTGTTGCTACAGAGTTCGTGCTTTGTACAATACTCTCAGCAAGTAGTGTGTTATTTCTGCAGAGAAAGACAGAGCCTTACGAGGTAAAACCCAGTGCAATGAATTCAATTCTTCGGATTTAAACCCCTTTAGATACACACTAGCCTCATCCATCCTTACTAACTCCACTCAACCTTACTAGTTCCTTCTCAAATTCTAGTTGAAGTGGATGGTATTAGTCAAGATAGATTCAGATTCGTTTCTTACTAGATCAATTTTTTCTCGAGATTAATATCAGGACAAATCGATTCTCTGTGTAAGATCAATCACGTCGTACAGACCAGGTCTATCAGCTATGAATTATCGGTGCAATCTCATTCACAATAAATGTAGTAGTTTAGAGACTAACTTTATTTGTATGGTGTCTCTTGTTGATGCCTACTCTTTTCTTTCTCTTCTGTCCTTCTTTATATTTCAATTCTATACTTCTAGATATTTGCTTGAGAGAGAAGACAATATTACTAATATCTCCATCGATAAACGTCCATTAAAATAAACAAGTCGAAGACTTTACAAACCTAGAGAGATTTTTTTTTTCAGGAAAACGGAAAAATATTCTAATGAAATCCAACTGAGATTCTCTATCTCTATCTTTCTCTCTCTCTTTTCTCTCTCTTTTCTCTCTCTTTCTCTCTCTCTCTCTCTCTCTCTCTCTTCTCTCTCTCTCTTCTCTCTCTCTCTCTTCTCTCTCTCTCTTCTCTCTTCTCTCTCTCTCTCTCTCTCTCTCTCTCTTCTCTCTCTCTTTCTCTCTCTCTCTCTCTCTCTTTCTCTCTCTCTCTCTTTCTCTCTTCTCTCTCTCTCTCTCTCTCTCTCTCTCTCTCTTCTCTCTTTTTCTCTCTTTGTCTCTCTCTCTTTCTCTCTTTCTCTTTCTCTCTCTCTCTTTTCTCTCTCTCTCGGATCACCGCTTAGACTAAGGTACCAGATTTCCACATAAACCTCATTCTTGTGGGAATCTGATTCATGCAGCCTTAGCACGAGTGGGTTTCGTCACATCTTCAGCGCCATTTGGAGCTCTGGTACGTATCCTTCGGCGATGTGTCCGGCTTTAGCCAACGTCAACAGAGATACAACAAAGTAAATCAAATAATATGACAAATGGTGCCAATTTTGAAATGCACACATGTCCCCATGAAATGCACACATGTCACCATGAACACAAAAAGTGTACTGTTTAATACACGCTCGAGTAGTGCCGGGGCCCCGCAAGGGAAGCAATTTAATAGTACCATTACAACCTACAAGGCATGTCGTAAGAGGCGACTGATGTAGGACCTTGGGAAGCTACACTAGTAAATAAAAAGCATAGCAGAAATCGGATGTGCTGGCCTACTTGTAGGCGCATAACTGGCACAAAGTACAATCGCTCTTAGACTCAGATCACATACAAATCACACAGAGTGGTTGACAAGTGGTCGATATGGAGCGTGCAAAGAAGAAGTTTAACACAATCTTTCTCCCCACATTATGCTATCCGTACCAAACCTGGACGCTGACATCAAATTAAGATTACTTTTACGCTTGTACTGTCGTTGAAATATACAAACATACACACACGCGTGTATACAAACTGACATATAACCGACCGAGTGGTTACCGGGGCCCAAATTTGGGTGTAAAGAATAGAACCACTGTTACCTGCAACGCATGTCGTAAGAGGCGACTAAGGAGATTTGGCTGAAATCGGATGCATGTGTCCTAAACGTGTAGAAGTCTATACGTTTAGGGGCCTACAAACCAATGTGCAACGTATACACGTTCTTGACAAAGATCAAACATATCACAAAGAATGATTAAAATTGCTCGTAAAGAACGAACGCAAAGAAGAAGAAGAAGACTGACATATAACCAAAATAGTATAAATACAAAAAATTGGCTTCCTTGCATTAGATATCCCATATTGCTCCTCCATGTCGGCAGAAGTAGCACGCCATCTACAAAGACTGTCGCACAAAACACGAACTCCGTATCTCCACCAACAATCCTAGGCATTACATAAAAAGTGAGCAGGTGTCTCGGTCCGAATTCGAACCACACCCTCAGAACAACAGACAAACGCGTTGAACAGTTCGCCATTGAAACCCTCTATAAATAGTTCATAGTTCATAAGTACGTTTTCAACTTCACTGCAACGGGTCACCCCATAATTGCTCCGTTCCTGTGCCAATGAAAATCACACGAAATGCTAACAACTGTGAAATGTTTCCTGTGAACTAATTCCTCTATAAATATAACCAACAAGCATATACACACGTCAGCAAACATAAACACATATACCACGTGCATTAGCCCAAATACATCACACTCCCACACATACATTCCCATCATGACATTTTTCTTAAACACACACCAGCAAGTCCGCACCCACACACCAATTTTACTAATACACCCATACTCAATCACGCAAACTGGAATCACGTGACAAACCCATCATTCTCTGCTAACTCTATCCGCCATTTCGTATCTTCAACCCCCAGTCATCCATAAACTAAAGCAGATGAGATGGGGAGACAAGAATTTGACCCTCAAGGCTTCAGAGGTCCCAAATCATTTGGCGATTTATCCCTTCCGTTTGAGGAAACACCCCCGTGTTAATTAGTAAAAACCGGGGCTCCGCTGTCCACGAAAATGGATAGTTCCCCATTTTGGTTGTCAGGTCTGTCACAAGATCAAGTACCAGCTTCAAGCAGTAAGCACTCTGGCTTCAAGCGGCAAGCACTCTCGCTTGACCGACGCCATTTTTCTCTAGTTTGTTCAACAGACAATATGTCGCGTTATTCCATCAATGTCAGGAAGAGTAATCTTTGCTTGGGGAAAAGTTCCATCTCGTGTTCAAGTTTAGTTTGTGAAGAACTAATGTTCAAGTTTAGTTTGTGAAGAACTGATGTTCAAGTTTAGTTTGTGAAGAACTAATGTTCAAGTTTAGTTTGTGAAGAACTGATGTTCAAGTTTAGTTTGTGAAGAACTGATGTTCTAGTTTAGTTTGTGAAGAACTGATGTTCTAGTTTAGTTTGTGAAGAACTAATGTTCAAGTTTAGTTTGTGAAGAACTGATGTTCTAGTTTGTGAAGAACTGATGTTCTAGTTTAGTTTGTGAAGAGCTGATGTTCTGTTTGGAAGAACTGATGTTCTAGTTTAGTTGTAAGAACTATGTTCTAGTTTAGTTTTGAAGAACTGATGTTCTAGTTTATGAAGAACTGATGTTCTAGTTTGAAACTGATGTTCTAGTTTAGTTGTGAAGAACTGATGTTCTAGTTTATGAAGAACTGATGTTCTAGTTTATGAAGAACTGATGTTCTAGTTTATGAAGAACTGATGTTCTAGTTTATGAAGAACTGATGTTCTAGTTTATGAAGAACTGATGTTCTAGTTTGTGAAGAACTGATGTTCTAGTTTGTGAAGAACTGATGTTTTAGTTTAGTTTGTGAAGAACTTATGTTCTAGTTTGTGAAGAACTGATGTTCTAGTTTGTGAAGAACTGATGATCTGGATTAGTTTGTGAAGAACTGATGTTTTAGTTTAGTTTCTGAAGAACCGATGTTCTAATTTGTGAAGAACTAATGTTCTAGTTTGTGAAGAACTAATGTTCTAGTTTGTGAAGAACTGATGTTCCAGTTTGTGAAGAACTGATGTTCTAGTTTGTGAAGAACGGATGTTCTAGTTTGTGAAGAACTAATGTTCTAGTTTGTGAAGAACTGATGTTCCAGTTTGTGAAGAACTGATGTTCTAGTTTGTGAAGAACTGATGTTCTAGTTTGTGAAGAACTGATGTTCTAGTTTGTGAAGAACTGATTTTCTAGTTTGTGAAGAACTGATGTACTAGTTTGTGAAGAACTGATGTTCTAGTCTAGTTTGTGAAGAACTGATGTTCTAGTATGTGAAGAACTGATGTTCTAGTCTGGTTTGTGAAGAACTAATGTTCTAGTTTGTGAAGAACTGATGTTCTAGTTTGTGAAGAACTGATGTTCTAGTTTGTGAAGAACTGATGTTCTAGTTTGGGAAGAACTGATGTTCTAGTTTGTGAAGAACTGATGTTCTAGTATGTGAAGAACTGATGTTCTAGTCTAGTTTGTGAAGAACTAATGTTCTAGTTTGTGAAGAACTGATGTTCTAGTATGTGAAGAACTGATGTTCTAGTATATGAAGAACTGATGTTCTAATTTAGTTTGTGAAGAACTGATGTTCTAGTTTGTGAAGAACTGATGTTCTAGTTTGTGAAGAACTAATGTTCTAGTTTGTGAAGAACTGATGTTCCAGTTTGTGAAGAACTGATGTTCTAGTTTGTGAAGAACTGATGTTCTAGTTTGTGAAGAACTGATGTTCTAGTTTATGAAGAACTGATGTTCTAGTTTGTGAAGAACTGATGTTCTAGTTTGTGAAGAACTGATTTTCTAGTTTGTGAAGAACTGATGTACTAGTTTGTGAAGAACTGATGTTCTAGTTTGTGAAGAACTGATGTTCTAGTATGTGAAGAACTGATGTTCTAGTTTGTGAAGAACTAATGTTCTAGTTTGTGAAGAACTGATGTTCTAGTTTGTGAAGAACTGATGTTCTAGTTTGTGAAGAACTGATGTTCTAGTTTGTGAAGAACTGATGTTCTAGTTTGTGAAGAACTGATGTTCTAGTATGTGAAGAACTGATGTTCTAGTCTAGTTTGTGAAGAACTAATGTTCTAGTTTGTGAAGAATTGATGTTCTAGTATGTGAAGAACTGATGTTCTAGTATATGAAGAACTGATGTTCTAATTTAGTTTGTGAAGAACTGATGTTCTAGTTTGTGAAGAACTGATGTTCTAGTTTGTGAAGAACTAATGTTCTAGTTTGTGAAGAACTGATGTTCCAGTTTGTGAAGAACTGATGTTCTAGTTTGTGAAGAACTGATGTTCTAGTTTGTGAAGAACTGATGTTCTAGTTTGTGAAGAACTGATGTTCTAGTTTGTGAAGAACTGGTGTACTAGTTTGTGAAGAACTGATGTTCTAGTCTAGTTTGTAAAGAACTGATGTTCTAGTTTGTGAAGAACTGATGTTCTAGTCTGTTTGTAAGAACTAATGTTCTAGTTTGTGAAGAACTGATGTTCTAGTTTGTGAAGAACTGATGTTCTAGTTTGTGAAGAACTGATGTTCTAGTTTGTGAAGAACTGATGTTCTAGTATGTGAAGAACTGATGTTCTAGTCTAGTTTGTAAAGAACTAATTTTCTAGTTTGTGAAGAACTAATGTTCTAGTTTGTGAAGAACTGATGTTCTAGTCTAGTTTGTAAAGAACTGATGTTCTAGTTTGTGAAGAACTGATGTTCTAGTATGTGAAGAACTGATGTTCTAGTATATGAAGAACTGATGTTCTAATTTAGTTTGTGAAGAACTGATGTTCTAGTTTGTGAAGATCTGCTGTTCTAGTTTGTGAAGAACTGATGTTCTAGGTTAGTTTGTGAAGAACTTAAGAAACAATGTCAAGCTGGGTAGGAAATATTCTCATGAAAACTATTATTAAAAAAAGCTAGACATGTCTTTGACTAGAATTACGTGGTACTAAAACGTCTAAAGAAGAAGAAGTGGAATAATTGCACGGGTTTTACACCATATCCCCCCAACTTGTAAAATGGAAAGCCACCTTTGAAAGTATTCCACCGTGTGGTGCCGGGCTCGCAAGGGAAGCAAAAATAGTAACGCTGCGACCTATTAGGCATGTCGAAAGAGGCGACTGATGTAGGACATAGGGAAGCTACCCTAGTAAATAAAATGCGTTCCAGAAATCGGAGGTGCTGGCCTACTTGTAGGTGCATAACCAGGACCGTGCGGTACATTTTCTCAGTATGATGCAAGTCTTCGAAATGCCGCCCTTAAATCTTGCTTTTAAAAAATAACTTCCATTGTAATTTTGATTTTACTGCTTATGCCCCGCCCATTACGGTGCCGCTTGATGCGATCACCTATCTGTATCATAGGATGGCACGGTCCTGTGCATAACTAGCACAACGTATAATCGCTTTTAGGCTCAGATCACATAGAAATCGCACAGAGCGGTTAATAAGTGTTCAACATGGAGCGTTGGAAGAAGAAGAAGAAGAAGAAGAAAGTATAACCAACTGATTATCGTCTTGTTCCCAGATTTAGAAGTTAACAGTTGTCCTACATCAGTCGTCTTACGACATGCCTTGTAGGTTGCAGTGGTACTATTCTTTGCTTCCTTGCAGGCCCCGGCACTACACGGTCGGTTTTATTGTTACCTGCATCACAATGTAAAACCGCCACGACGATGTGTTTCAGAGATCGCAAGGGGAGCAAAGACTAGTAACACTGTGACCTACAAGGCATGTCGTAAGAGGCGATTTAGGTAGGAACCTAAGGAAGCTACCCTAGTAAATAAAGAGCTTCGCAGAAATCGGATGTGCTGGCCTACTTGTTGGCGCTTAACTGGCACAACGGACATTCACTCTTAGGCTCATATTACATATAGATCTCAAAGAATGGTTAACAAATGGTCGGTATGGAGCGTTCGGAGAAGAAGAAAAACCGCATTTTCCGGTGCCAATAGAGAAGAAGAAGAAGAATTGCCATGTCCGGTGCCAATGAGAAAAAAGAACTGCCCTTCCGATGCCAACAGAGAAGAAAAGAACTGCCCTTCCGATGCCAATGAGAGAAGAAAAAAAGAATTGCCTGTCCGGTGCCAATTGAGAAGAAAAGAACTGCCCTTACCGATGCCAAAGAGAAGAAAAAGAACTGCCCTTACCGATGCCACAGAGAAGAAAAAGAATTGCCCTGTCCGGTGCCAATTGAGAAGAAGAAGAACAAAACCGCCTTTACCGGATGCCAACGGAGAAGAAGAAGAATAGACCCTACCAGAATATTCATAATATTATGTGTCTTGTAACACTGAGAGAAATAAAACCTCCGCGTGCTTGGCTCCCATCAACATTTCCATCAGTACCAGGATTAGAGGCCGGTCCCCCATACATCAAGGTGAGGTAATTAATCCCTTGAGCCGTAGCTAATCGAAGAGTGATGGCAACTAATCAATACAGAGTGTCTTCAGTGATCGATATGATTGTGAGCAGGCGCTCGTTTGTGGTCTTAACGTCCTTAGAGCTCACTAAATGATTGAAATATTTCGCTGGAGAACAGGGCAAAAAATTTCTTGCATAATAAATAGTTATCAATTATTTTTTTTTAGATATAGTCTATTTTTTACATTTTACCTTTGAAGTTAGAGAAAGCACTCCTGTATGGCGGGGACACTGATGATAAGGAAAGCATACCTTCACGCAAAAATATGTCAGAGGCGCTATACCAGACGCCCTGGTTACGACTGAATTCATAGCAGGCGATCGAAGAAGAAGAAGAATGTTTGTATTTATTACTTAAAGGGGAAAGTTGGATGGACAGTTTTGTTTGAAATGGTGTGTTCTACATTTAGCAGAGTTGGGGGTCAGCTAATTTTTCTAAGGAAGAGCGAAATGTGAAAATTAAGTCTGCTGTTGACCCGCAGATCACTTAAGCCAGAGCCAACTATAAACTTATGGGCCTGCGGAAAAATTATGGAAAATCAAACCACAACCGGTCACGTGACCTCGCATTCCAGTATTGTTGTATATAGACGATTCATTTTAAAATCCACACAAAATGCTAAATCGAAGTTATATTATGCAACAAGTTCAGTTTAACAATAAGGAATATCAATTTTATGAACATTTTTCACCAATAAATCTCACAGAATGGAGTAAAATTGCAGTCAACTCTAGATAACTAGGCCAGACAACTGACCGGAGAATCCATGACCTAGATCAGAGAAGGGGGCTGAAATATATATATGTTTGATAGAACACTGCACGCTTTTTGCAATTTTACTCAATTCTGTGAGTCTATGGTTATTTATTGGTGAAAAATATTCATAATATTGATATTCTTATTGTTAAACTTAACTTGTTGGATAATATGACTTCGAGTTAGCATTTTGTGTTGATTTTAAAATGAATTCTCTATATACACCAATACTGGAATGTGAGGTCACGTGGTGTAGTTGTGGTCTGATTACCCATAATTCTTACCTGAGTCCGAAGGCCCATAAGTGTGTAGTTGGCTTGGCCAACCCACCTCACTCACAGTGCTGCAGAAACAAGGTCAAAGGTCACAGGGTCCCGGCTCGCCTATAGACATGGACTATCAATGTTTAGGGTGTTTTAGTCAACTTGGTTAAGCGATCCAGAATTCAAAAGCATGCAGAAGTCGTATACACTGCTCTAGGCTTATTTACTTATTTCTCTACGCTCCTCGCGGAGCATAGGCCTCAACAATTGTTTGCCATCCTTCCTGGTCTCCAGCTGCCGTCCTCATGGCATCCAGGAAGTCTAGTACCCCATAGCCTCCCCTCCCCAAGAAGACCCCGTCTCCATGTCTATTTAGGACGTCCCTTTCCGTTTTCCTTACGGGGTTTACTTCCGAGTACTCGCATTCTAACACAACCCCCTTCCCCACATGAACACAAAGTGTGGTTTACTTGGTTGACAAAAAGGAACGAAAAAATTACAACTACAAGTCTGGGGCGCCGGTAGTGAAGGCGATAACATGCTGGACTAGTAACCATGGGCCGTGCTAAGTCCGGGGCTCGAGACTAACTTGAGCAAATAAATAAAATGTCGACATTCACACAGTACGCGGTTAGACTACAGGTTTCCTGATCCTTTACGTGGGAATCTAAATTACAAGAACCTCAGAAGTTGGAGAAAGATTCGCCGAAATGGCAAAGGACATTGGTGATAAGGAAAGCAATCTTTCACACAAAAATCACAGGTGAAATATTCGGTACTTTGACACATCTGAAATCCCAGTATGGTGAGAGACACTGATAAAAAAAAGGAAGGCAGGCGTTCACGCAAAAAGTCAGCTAGAAGCGCCATAAAAAAACGATATAGCTATACATGATTTTATACTGGCTGAACGCAAGTAGAAGAAGAAATGAAAAGAAGGTGACCTGACTATGTTTGAAATTATTGTGGGCGAACAGTAAAACTCAGGGCCGCGTCGTGCTATGATACTGAGAGGCGACCGTATCAGGCGGTCCCCGTAAGGTGGGCGGTAAAAGCAGCGAAAGAAAACTCACAATTGAAGGTTATCTTAAAGAAAATAATTTAAGGGGCGGCATTTCGAAGACTTGCAACATACTGAGAAAATATACCGCACGGTCCTTGTAAAACTTAACTGCAAGTCTTTGAGGCTAAAGGCCAGTTCAATCTTATCTTATCTTATCTTAACCACATTTGCGGAAGCGCGTGGGAGAGTTAGTTTTCTATCTTGAGCCAGGTGTGTTGCGCTTGACGTTGTCAGTCCATGCTTTCGCAGGGACTCTGCAGAGATGTTATCTATCCATCGTGTTCTTGGCTTGCCTCGTGCTCCGCGCCTGAGCGTCCATTATTGTAGGCACGTGATGGTAGTAAATGTGGTTCCATTCTCATTAGATGGCCGAACCACTTGATCTTTGCTTCTCGATGTACTGTATGCATGGTATAGTACCAACGATGCTTCTGATATTCTCGTTTCTCACTCTATCTCTCCTTGTAACGTTGACAGCTTTTCGTAGACATCTCATTTCACATGTTGTAATCTTTCTTTCTTGTGTCTTAGTCAGGGCCATGTTTGGCACTGATAGCAGAGAGTTGGAATAAATATGCAGTTTATCAGTTGTTTGACTGCCATGTTAATGCTTGGGTGTTTTAATAGTGGTGACAGTTGGTATGTCACTGCGTGTGCCTTCTGGCACAAGATATTACTCAATATATTACACAAGAGATATTACTGCCAGTTCAATACTGATCGATTAAGTGCATCCAGTGTATCAATCATCGGCTATTAAAATGTTATTGGGAATGATAGAATCGATTGATTAAATTGATGATACTTGAATCATGTTTTATGTTAATGAAAAATGGGCAGATCAAACATAAATAAATGTAATCTGATACAGGATCATCTGTTATACCGATGATATTGTTAGCTGGACAAGATTGGCGGTGACGGGAAGTGGGGGGAAATATTGGATGTTGTGAGTGATCGCCTGACAGTTTGGTGTACCAAGTATTATTAATTAGCCATTAATACGATCGTTCATCTTTGGGAGTGTTTGTTGATTTTCTTGGTGTCTTAGAAGGAGAAGTGTTAAGTGTATAAGATCTTTCGTTTCTTTCTTCTTCTTCTTCTTTGCGTTCGTTCTTTACGACCAATTTTAATCATCTTTGTGATATGTTTGATCTTTGCCAAGAACGTGTATACGTTGCACATTGATTTGGTAGGCCCCTAAACGCATAGAATTCTACATGTTTAGGACACGTGCATCCGATTTCATCCTAACCTCCTTAGTTGCCTCTTACGACATGCGTGGCAGTAACAGTGGTTCTATTCTTTACACCCCAAATTTGGGCCCCGGTAACCACTCGGGCGGAACAGTGTCTTTCGTCGCCTCTGTTTTCTCTGAGGTCCACTTTGTGCGTGGCCGGCCTTTTACTTTGTATCCATTGTATCAAAGCAACATTGCTTTTTCAGGCGCACTGTCTGTTGGTAGTCTGCTTATGTGGCCGAACCATTTAATTTGTTGTTTCTTGATGAAGTCTAGTACTGATGTTGTACTCACTTTTTCCTGATGTCTTCATTTCTCAACCGGTCTCTTCTTGTTACACCCAGCATTCTGCGTAGACACTTCATCTCTGTTGTGACTAGTTTTCTTCTATCATTTGTTGTCAGTGTCCAGGTTTGGCACTGGTAGCATAATGGGGGGAGAAAGATTGTGTTGAACACTGCTCTTTGTTGTGTTCATGGTGACGTGTTTGTATTGTTAAATTGCGCATCTTTGTCCTATCATTTGATTTGCTTTGTTGCATCTGTGTTGAATTTTGTTAGTTATTCTTCTGTTAGTGCTGAAGAAATACTCCCTGTTCTGTTCTGTTAGTGCTGAAATTTAACACGGACCTAGTTTTCGCCTTCGTTCTGTATCTGGATAGGATGCTGAAAAATCAATCTCCCGTACACTGGTCTTTGGAAGAGAGACGAAATATTCCGCTCCTGATTCTGTATCTGCAAAAAACTTACTCTCACTGTTCTGTATCTATCTAGAATAGCTGGGGATACTCCTGTTCTGTCTCTGTTCTAAGATTGCTCAAGAAATCCACTCACTGTTTGTTCTGTTAGTGCTGAAGAAATATTCCTGTTCTGTTCTGTTAGTGCTGAAGAAATACTCCTGTTCTGTTCTGTTAGTGCTGAAGAAATACTCCTGTTCTGTTAGTGCTGAAGAAATACCCTGTTCTGTTCTGTTAGTGCTGAAATTTAACACGGACCTACGTTTTATCGTCCGTCTCCGATAGGAATAGGAACTCGATCTCACCTACACTGAGATCAGGATCGCTGAAACATATCCAGATGGCTCCACGAGATGACGAACCTAGTACCTTTGGTACGGGAGACGAACACCTAACCGCTACACCACATTATCCGATACCACCAGCAACTAAAACTGTTATATTCTTTCTACAATGCGCGTGACAGATTCTCGTAAATCTCATCTCATGTGAATATAATTTCCGTCCTGGTGGCCGATGTCCTTATGCCTTCTGTAGCATGTTGTGTACCCTCTCTTCAAGATTTCAGACTCCAACCTCAACGATGAAATGCCACCGACAGTTTTTATTCGCACGAAATCGATCGGTTTACAAAGACAAGACGGAAAACACGAGTGCGCTTGTCATTTGTGGGGTTAAGCTCGCGCAGTAAAGTACCGAGGGGGTTGTGAGGGCAGACGTAAAGTCGCTAGGCATTGTGGACTCGTCCCGCGGTTTTATTGTTCAGGTGACACTTCATTCAGTTGTGGAACATCCGTTCAGACATTTTGTTTACAAATGTAATCGATTCTGTCCGCGTATGGGAATACACAGGGTACATACCAGACTTCTGATAATACAGAGGGCTGTTCCGACGCCACCATTTATTGCTCACTGCCAAGATTACGTGACAAAACGAACATAAATTTACATAACTCGATTCATCAAAAAGATCCTATTGGCGGTAACATGTAAGTGTATACCAAACCTGTCATTTAAATTAGGCTACCCATTTGACATACGCAGAAAGGCATTGTTCCAGTTACACCAGGCAGATTGTCAGAAGCTTAGATTCAATGGTTTATCAAGTTTCTCAAGCGACAGCTCTTGCATAAAATATGACCATTTAATCACTGTGTGCGTAGGTTGTTATAATGTTTGCGGCACAGCTGTTGTGGTTGTCATTTGTACAACTGCCTGGCGCAGATAAAGGGTTGCTTAATGACTTAGAACACAATTATGCATGCCAGGGGAAAGAAATCGGTTTTTTGTACTTGGTCTGTGTAGTGTGAGTCTCAAGTCGTAGTGTGAGTGGGTATCCTGTCCAAATTCTGTAGTGTAGAGGTAGGTGATCGTCTCTCCAAGTCCTAAGGAGAGCTCAAGTCCTGATGTGAGGTAGGTGACGTCCTCCAAGCTCTGGAGTGGTATTCTCGCCAAGTCTCAGTGGGATGTCTTGCAAGTCCTGTAGTGGTGGTGATTCTTCGTCCAAGCTGTAGGTAGAGGAGGGTGATGTTCGCAGTTCTGTAGTGGTGGTGAGTCTCGTCAAGGTAGTTCCTTGTGTAGCACGATTTCCCGTGGTGATCGACCGTCATATCAGACGGACGAAACGTAGGTCCGTGTCTAATTTGAGCACCTAATTGGCAGTTCAAAATCGAGAAGTAATGCTGCCTTGTAGTTTGATTGGGGACAATCAAAGGCTAGCGGAGCAAACCGTACACAAACTGGACGGGTGGCAAACCAAGTTGTCCACAAAAAGACCGGTTAGCTGGGCAGATGACGCTCATCAACACGGGAAGGCAGGTCATCTAAGAATCGCTGTTCTAAAAGAAAATAGCAACCTGCTGCCTTGCAGATTTGGCTGGGAACAGCAAAAAGCTAACGGAGAGCGAATCCAGTTGAAACCGAAGGATAAGCAACAGAGCTCCAAATGGTACTGAAGGTCGCCCCGAGTAGTTACCGGGGCCCAGGTTTGGGGTGTAAAGAATAGAACCAGTTACCTGCCATGCATGTCGTAAGAGGCGACTAAGGAGGTTTGGCTGAAATCGGATGCATATGTCCTAAACGTGTAGAAGTCTATGCGCTTAAGGGGCCTACCAAACCAATGTGCAACGTATACACGTTCTTAACAAAGATCAAACATGTCACAAAGAGTGATTAAAATTGGTTGTAAAGAACGAACGCAAAGAAGAAGAAGAAAAGGTACTGAAGGTTGTGAGCATACACCCGTTCTTGGTGTTTGGCTGTTTATATATTACATTAGAACGATAAAAATGGCGGTAAGAATGATCGCGAGTGAGAGAGAAAAAATCGAGAAGAGCCCGCTGGAAAGAACCTGCCCAGGCAAAGTTCATTAGAAAATATACAAAATAAAATTCCTACACAAATGTCTTCACCATCTTCAAAATTACATTGGGGACCCTAGCAGGTGGTGCGACGTTCGTGCACTGCAGCTGAGATCTTCCTGTGTAAGAAAGAGATCGGAGCATACATGGTTTCTCACCGAGGTGCAATAATGATGGTTATTACATCACTCTATCAAAAAGCTAGAGTGATATTCACCGACGCACTGTGGCCTTCACGGCACTATACAGCTCAGCCAGAACGGAGCTAAACGATCTTAAAAAGATCCTCGGAGTATTAACAAACTCATTCAAACGCACAGTCATATAGTGGATCCCACCACACTGCAATATAAGCGGAAACGAAGAGGAAGACAGGCTAGCAAAGACAGGATGGCAACTGCCGTAGACCGATTACGAGATCAGCTGCGAGGAAGCTAAAACAGCCATCGGATCGCGATATAAAGAAAAGTGGTCTAAAGACAACAATCAACACAGTGCCAAAAGATGGGTACTATGGTCTATCCCGTAGCGAACAAGCTGTTATATTCCGCCTCCGTAACGGCCATAACAGACTCCTAGACCATATATACAACAAATTTAAAATTGGCATAACTAGCCTGTGCCACTGCGAGAAGGCGGACATGACGGCATAGCACCTACTGCAAGACTGTCAACTGCTGGCAGGCCTGAGAAAAGAGACCTGACCAAATAACACCGAGATTAATGTAAAGCTATACGGAGGTACGGAGTCCAAACAACAACAGTAGAATATATGAGAAAATCTGGTACATCAGTCTAAGCGGGAATCGCGATTGAAATATCTATAAATTAACCAACAAATGTTTGACAGAGACGCTTCGGCAAGTTATAATAAATGACATGACGTGGTTGCTACGATACATTATTCGCCATATCCTGGACACTGAGCAGAAGAGATTACTCAGAATCGTCATTGAATATCTAAATCTAAAACAAACGAAAACCCGACAGAACAGCACTCTAGTAAATATTGTTTTTAAGCCCTCGCTAGCAAGCTCGCTGCTTATTCAATTTGTCCAGATGAAATAATCCGGACAACCTGAGTGTTAACATGAACACGAGAGCGATAGTCAAGTAATAAAGAAAATGTTACAACCGATGTTTATGCATTAGGGCGGCCCATTGGTGCTCAGTACCTTTCAACATTCTAAAATTGCCAGAAATAGAGTACTCATAAAGTAGCACCTGAGACGATTGTGAATATGCCCCCCTTCTCCCCACCCCCACCCAAACCTCAGAAAGTCTTAGAACCAATTTTCAGCATTTAGACTTGGATATGAAATATACAGGGAGCTGAACACTGAATGGTATTTTTTGCCGTATTGATTTACGGTGCCACGTCTCACGCTCCAAAAGTGCTCGGTTTCCTTCCATGGGAGGGTTGGACGACGATAGTGGGTTCAGAAACATTTTGGGGAGTTTTTTCTTGATTTGCGATTGAACAATCACTGAAAATGTGAATTCTGCATTTTAATTGATCGTATGCCCATCTTAGACAATCCATCTTTTCATCAATTTTCTATTTCATGTATATAATCATTTGAAAATTGACCATGTATGACAGAAATAGATATCAATTTTCTATGTCAAAATGAAAATAGAGCATGTATATATATATATATATGTGTGTGTGTGTGTGTGTGTGTGTGTGTGGAAAGGGGGCGTTGAAAATGTTATAATTGAGAGGAGGAGGGGTCTCCTTGCACGACAAAGTTTATGTCGTGCAAAGTTTTCCGTGGGTTGAAAAGTTTGGAATCTATGATGTAGAGTGTCGGGCTACTGTCTGGTGATCCCTGATCTCCGGGTACGTGGAAAAAAAAGTCATAGTACTTTCGGAGATGGACAATAAAAGATTGATCCCTTGTTAAATATGAGCATATTTAAAAAAAAAGGTAAATCTAAACAGTTGGAAACCTAGAAGAACATATCATGAAGTCACCAATAAGATCAAATTTCCAAGGGCGCCGAAGCACCAGCTGCACTAGAAGATAAAGTGTTTTCAAATAAACTGCTTGCACATATCTTGGATACCAATATCCCAAAAAAGGCTATACTGAATTCGGATGTGTCGGACAGAAAGATGGGTTTTCTACCGATCTCTCTCTCTCTCTCTCTCTCTCTCTCTCTCTCTCTCTCGCGATCGCGATCGTCCGACTGATGTACCAGATTTCCCCATAAATTATGTGGAAATCTTCTTCTTCTTCTTTGCGTTCGTTCTTTACGACCAATTTTAATCACTCTTTGTGATATGTTTGATCTTTGCCAAGAACGTGTATACGTTGCACATTGGTTTGGTAGGCCCCTAAACACATAGATTAATTCTATGAGTTTAGGACACATGCATCCAATTTCAGCCAAACCTCCTTAGTCGCCTCTTACGACATGCGTGGCAGGTAACAGTGGTTACTATTCTTTACACCCCAAATTTGGGGCCGGTAACCAATCGGGCGAGTGGAAATCTGATTCATGCAGTCTTAGCATGGTGGGTTTCGTCCATCTTCAGCGTCATTTGGAGCTATGGTGCTTATCCTTCGGCGATGTGTCCGATTTTAGCCAGCGTTTACTGGGTTCGCTCTTCCTCAGCCTTTGACTGTCCCCAGCCGATCTGCAAGGCAGCAGGTTCTACAGATCTGATCTGATCCGGTCCTGACCATCTCAGCTGTGTAGGTATCCGTTCATCACGTAGATACCACAGGTAACTCTGAAAACTGCTACACAACACATTCTGGACTCCGGACTCCCTGAGAACGAACGGAGCTCTCTGTGGCTAAGTGGTTAAGCCCTTTGCCTTGTGAGTCGAAGGCTGTGGTTATGGTTAAACCTTGCCTTGAGTCGAAGGTCTGTTATCCGACGCACGTTCTGTCACGTGTAGTTTAGATACATTGTTGCTGGAGCTACGGAGTTCGTCCTGTGTAATACTTCGGCAGGTGGCGTGCCATTTCTGCGGAGAGGGACCGAGCCATATGGGGTAAAACCCTGTGCAATGAAGTCAATCTTCAGCTTTAAAACCCTTATTGAAAGATGTTGATGATGGACCATTACTTCTTCTTCTTCTGCGTTCTCACTAGATTGGGATTTCGATTTCTCTAATAAAGACAGCCGTCTACCTCAGATTATCAGCCAAGCCATACAGTTTGTCTTGGACGCTAGTGTAAGTGGGCCACCTCCCTCTTCTCAAGTCCGTTCACTCCGGGGCAGCTTCTGCAAGACTGACAACTCCTGTGATCTCTACTTCCCTGTTTGTGTCCGACTATCTTCCCGCAGTAAGTTTTGGCATCCTCGTGATGGTAGGTCTGACATTCTCTAGCTCGTCAACTAGCAATCTCCGAGGCAGATTGGCGACCGCAGAATCCGTTATCCCATTCCACATTGTGAGGGATCGATGCACCGTGTTATGCGCCTTACGGCCTGGTGCATCCGTTTTCTGCAAGCATTTGTTTCGGGTTAGCATTCCTAGCGGACACATGCATCCGATTTCAGCCAAACTTCCTTGGTCGCCTCTTACGACATGCGTGGCAGGTAACAGTGGTTCTATTCTTTACACCCCAAATTTGGGCCCCGGTAACTACTCGGGCGAATCGACCATTAAAAACTGACTGAAAAAGAAGAAGAAGAAAGCGGAAGCGGCATATAATATGAATTCTGAACATTTTATCTGTTCATAGAAAAAAAAAGTCTGATCTGGATCTGACCATCTCTTCCAAAGCTACAATAAACTTTCTTGTATTTTACTACTCACTAAATTCTGGCATTCAAAATAACACAAAGAAGTTTATGTACCATCCTCCTAGCCTGATCCTTTGATGGCGTCTCCAGTCACAGGAATCATCCCCTTGGTCATTATTTTCTTCAGAAATCAAGTGATGAGAATACTGATGATAAGGTCCAGAAAGTCATCATCAAAAGGATTCCACCCTTTGATGTTCTGAATGTTAACAGTCAAGTACTTGTTGGGGTGAAATTCTGCTCATCGTTTATTTTGATCTATTTGCAAGGCTTATTTACACTGGTGGAGTTACTATTTTTAAACCGGGGCTGCCAACCTTCGCAATGCCCCGAAACCTTAGAAGATGTTTGGTTAATGTTCGTACCCCCTATTATAAAGGGAATGAGAAGGGTGCCTCGGAAAGCGTACCGCACACAAACGCTGGCTGAAATCGAACACCCACCCAAGGATAAGCAACTGTGCTCCAATAGGTGCTGAAGGTTGGTTCACGTACATTACGTTCTGATGTTTGGCTGTTTATATATCACAATAGAATGAAAAAAATGGCTTTATAACGATCGAAAGAAGAAGAAGAAGAAGAAGGGTGCCAGGCTGAATGGAATAGAGCGCAATCTCCCATGCGGGAGACCCGGGTCCAATCTTCCATAAGACCAAGAGTTTTTTGTTATGTCGAGGACATAACGAAAAATCATAACCTGAACAGTTTCGTGCCGCTGCACTAGCCATGCGGGCAATAAATTCCACAGCCACATGCCCCCCACTGTCCTTCTTTTTCACCTTTCAACTCAAGGTTATATAGATGTCACGCAAAAAAAGTCAGAAGCGCAATACCAGGCGTCATGACTTTTCTCCTGAATTAACAGCTGGCGTATGAGAGAAGAAGAAGAATTAAATGAGAAGCTGTACGGAGGGAGACGGTCCCTAAAAACAACAACAGAGTTTATGAGGAAATCTGGTACATCAGTCTAAGCGGTGATCGCGAGAAAGAGAGAGAGAGAAGTCAAGATATGGTTGACTGGACACATTCCCCGCCACCAGAATTCCTCCTGGTTATGCCAAGTTCTGATATAATTTAGACATGTCTAAAAGCGAGAACGGGTTTCTCAATATGGCTCCGTCATTTTCGGCAGAGATGACACATCATCTACCGAGATTATTACACAACGTATCATGTCATCTACGGGGGTTACAGCGCCAGAAATTCCACACAGAATCGCATTGGCATCAAGTGCTTTTAACAAATTGTCAAATATATGGAAGTCCAATTCACTCAGCAAGCACTTAAAATTAAAGATCAAAGACTTAAAACAAATAGCAACGAACCGCGAGACATGGAGAGCTATGACCTCTGCCCAATGCGCCGCCCACAGGCCCAAGAGGAAAGACTAACTAACTAACTATGAGCCCTGTATCTCCAGCAACTTTTTCTGCTTCTTCTTCGAACGCCCAGATATTGACTACTTGTTAACCACTCTTTGTGATTTGTATGTGATCTGAGCCTAAGAGCGATTGTACGTTGTATCAGTTATGCACCTACAAGTAGACCAGCCCATTCTATTTCTGCGACGCTTTTATTTACTAGGTAGCTTCCCATACCCTTACCTCGATCGCCTCTTTCGACACGCCTTGTAGGTCACAGTGTTACTATTCTTTGCTCCCCAGACAACACACGGGTGAGTAAATAACTATAAAAAAAACTGTAAGTGTATAATAGTAAGAATGCGACTGTAAGCATGTAAAACTATAGATAAAAGACGTGTGTACTGTCGTGGAAGCACACTGGATGTAAGAGAGCACACTGTGAGTCACAGAAGCCCTTTGAAGTCACTGCCAAACCAAATAATGAGTACAGGTAACTATATAACAACCTCCTACACCTGGCAGCGCCCGCCCGCCACCTAGCACTGAAAGGGAAAAACTGAACACACACCCGGATCCTAATCTTCAGAATAACAAGCAGAGTCCACAGTTCCTGTCTGATCCACAGTTCCTGTTTGATCCACTAGTTGTTAAATCCACAAATAAACTGCAAGTTGTGGCACTGTGTTTCGTGAGCAAATATGAACCTGCATTCCACAAGGCCTTTACATCAAAGAGACAAGACTAAATACTAGAACTCCCCACTTCCCATCCCCAAGGTAAATTCGACTTGATCTAACAGGACTAAGTTACGCTACGTTTCTCTGAATATTTGCCTTAATTGGTAGTGGTCGATCATCACGATAATTATGATGATGATGATAACGATCAGTGGCGGCTCGTCATTAAGGGCCAGTGGGGCCGGATCTCACCAAAAATAATGTTTAACGTGTATTTATTATTTTATAAATTAAAATATAAACTAATCCAAAATCATGATTATTTAAAATAATTTGTTCATGCCCCACCAACAAAAATGAACACGAGCCGCATATGATAATGATAATGTATAATGATAATTGATAATGATAATGATATGTTGATAATGTGATAATGATGATGATATGATGATGATGATGATGATGATGATAATGATGATGATATGATAATGATGAGTGTAATGATGATGATAATGATAATGATATGATGATGATAATGATGATGATAATGATAATGATGATAATGATAATGTATAATGTATGATAATGTATGATAATGATGATGATGATAATGATATGATAATGTATGATAATGATGATTGATGATGATGATAATGATAATGATGATTGATGATATGATAATGATGATATGATGATGATATGATAATGATATGATGATAATGATATGTAATGATATGATGATGATAGATGATGATGATGATGATATGATGATGATGATGATGATGATGATGATAATGATGATAATGTGATGATAATGATGATGATGATAATGATAATGATAATGATAATGATAATGATGATGATAATGATAATGATAATGATAATGATGATAATGATGATGATGATAATGATAATGATAATGATGATGATGATAATGATAATGATAATGATGATGATGATGATGATGATCAGCGGGTCATGATGATGATGCTGATGATGACAGAAAGGCGACAGCAATGGAAATCCTTGCAAAAGCCTATAAAAAAGATATTAAAGGAAAGGAAAGGTAGGACTAGAACGATATCAAACGATAAAGATAACTAGTCACGAACAGAGATGAAGTGTCTACACAGAATGCTGGGAGTATCAAGAAGATAACTAATCGCGAACAGAGATGAAGTGTCTACGTAGAATGCTGGGAGTATCAAGAAGATAACTAATCGCGAACAGAGATAAAGGTGTCTACACAGAATGCTGGGAGTATCAAGAAGATAACTAATCGCGAACAGAGATGAAGTGTCTACGTAGAATGCTGGCAGTATCAAGAAGATAACTAATCGCGAACAGAGATGAAAGTGTCTACACAGAATGCTGGGAGTATCAAGAAGATAACTAAATGCGAACAGAGATAAAGTGTCTACACAGAATGCTGGGAGCATCAAGAAGATAACTAATCGCGAACAGAGATGACAGAAAGCTGACAGCAAGAAATACTTGCGCGATAAAGCTAACAAATAAAAAGATATTAATGGAAAGGGAAAGTGTACAGAACGGGTATCAAAGAAAGAAACTAATCGACAGAGATGAAGTGTTACACAGAATGCTGGGAGCATCAAGAAGAAAACTAGTCACGACAGAGATGAAGTGTCTACGCAGAATGCTAGGGGTATCAAGAAGAAACCGGTTTAGAAGTGAAGATATCAGGGGAAAATGTGTACAACATCATTACTGTACTGTATGGCAGGGGACACTGGTAATAAGGAAAGCATGCCCTCACGCAAAAATCAATCAAAAGTGGCACGCACGGCACTCTACTCTAGGATTGAATATACGAGGCGTGTTCAAATGAAAACGGGACTTGTGGATTTATTTAAAAAGTATCATACGCAAATTAATAGTTTCAACGGAATTAAATAAAGTAACCACTTGTGAATAAGAATGCACCTGGGTTCATCAGAAAAATCTCCGTATGCATTTAGGCAAGCATCCCACTGTTTAGGTAGACGTCGAATGCCGTCCGAGAAAAAGGTGCGTGGCTGCTCACTGAACCATGTGGTCACCGCTGTCTTCACGTCTGCGTCGCTGTTGAATCGCTGTCCCTTTAGTGCTTTCTTCAACGGTCCGAACAAATGGAAATCACACGGGACAAATCGGAACTATAGACTGGGTGATGAAGAACTTCCCAATTTTTCTTTGCCAATGTTTCCTGCACAATTTTTGCGACGACAAAATTAGGCTCTTAAGCTCTTAGGCTCAGATCACATACAAATCACACAGAGTTGGTTAACAAGTGGTCGATATGGAGCGTTCGAAGAAGTAGTGGTAATATCCTTTGCTTCCTTGGAGCCCCGGTCCAACACGGGCGATACAGAGGATAAGAAGAGAAAGATCACCCACGCAAAAGAAGGACCACAGAAATAACAGAGTCGGTAATAAACACTATTTATGAAACTCACACAAAAACTTGTTCTAGAAATCTCTTCTTATCCTGACGCTGTGAGGCAAAACATAATTAATGAAAATTAAAACAAAATTAAAAAAAGACTAACTTGAGAATGAAAGAAGAAGAAGAAGAACGTAAGAGAATAAAGCAATCTATGATTACAAATTCGTTTCCTCGTTTTTCTCTCTTTTTATCTCTCTCTCTCTATTCATCGTCTCCTAACGAATATAAAATGGCTTTCTGGTTTGATCTCAATATAATACTCACTGAAAGGGTGGAGACATCTAACGGTCTGGCTTATTGAACGTGACGACGAAGCCATGAACAAGCAGTCCAAACAAATCCCAAACTTAACCAAAACATAAACCTGGTGCATCAAGACCTGACAGAAGTTATCACTCACGCTGACATGAAAAAGAGGCAACAGCGTGTAAAGAGCTATTTAGCGAAAGCAGATGCAGGAGATAAAAGAGATCTGTGTATTGCACAATCGTGTCAGTTCTGGCGGGAGAGAAGGTGCTGGGGAGTGCAAGATCGCAATTTGGTCTAGTAGATGCGTCGATATACATACAACAGTGCCAATGTTATCAGAGAACAAGGGGAAATAACTACTGAACGGCGCGTAAGTGTATCTTAGCAACAAGATCCGGGTAGTTTTGAG
Organism: Arion vulgaris; assembly: GCA_020796225.1. Lineage (NCBI taxonomy): Eukaryota > Metazoa > Mollusca > Gastropoda > Stylommatophora > Arionidae > Arion > Arion vulgaris. The sequence goes on from CM036767.1 coordinate 10,548,037, forward strand.
TCCAGTTTTTTTTCTGTGCACGTTACTTAGATACTAGTCCCTATCGGAAAATGTGAGTTAGTTTCAGCATGCAGAACTTCAAACAAGAACGTGTGCTTCTTCTTCGAAAGCTCCATATCCACCACTTGTTAACAACTGTGTGATTTGTATGTGATCTGAGCCTAAGAGCGATTGTACGTTGTGCCAGTAATGCATCTACAAGTAGGCCAGCAAATTCGATTTCTGCGATGCTTTTTATTTATTAGGATAGCTTCCTAGGCCCCTACCCCAGTAGCCTCTTAAGACATGTCTTGTAGGTCGCTGTGGTACTATTCTTTGCTCCCCTTGCGAGTCAAGAAACCACACGGGCGAGCGCGCAGGTTATGTGATTCCCTCATCTTAAACGCATAACTTCAAACGTGGAGGTGTGCAAATAACTGTTGCAAGTTATGGTTTATGCTTCATAGTTCATAGTTCATAGTTTATAGTTCATAGTTCATAGTTTATAAGTACAGTTCCAACTTTACTGCAACGGGTCACCCCATAATTGCTTCTTTCCTGTGCCAATGAAAATCACACGAAATGCTAACAACTGTGAAATGTCTCCTGTGTGAACTAATTCCAGAATGAAACAGCCGCGTACCACCACAAAAAACAGCCTGCATAGCATAAAATGCATATGGCCGTCGCTAATGTAGCAACACAAAACTGTTCATCACTTGAATTGCAATTCTTGTCGAAGGGAACATCAATCATGACAAAATCCAGCTTTCTGCACCGCAATATAACTGCATACGGCAAATTGAGCTTGTTCGTCATAACCTCTGTCCGCCATTTTCTGAATACACACAACAAACGCACGGTTGACACAGCAAAAGCATTCCATGTAACATTCATAGCTCACAGCGTTGCTCAAGCACTAACTCAGTAGCTTGGAAAACGAAACTGGAAAATACCAGACCAAACATGGCGGAAATGCGCTAGCAAAGTCGTGTTCAAAATCAAACAGTTCTGACTCTGAATGGCCCTCCCGCATTCCGCCATTACTGGCCAGATTTTTGGTTTATGCTTCGTAACAGACAAGCCAAAGAGGCTATAAAGAAGGCTAAAATACAATCATGCAAGATTATGGTGAAATATCGATTACAGGCTAGGATTTTGTTCTGTTTGTTAAGTATTATACTTACCCGTCCATAACAGACTCCAGTCCCACCTCTTCAACAAATTTAAAATTGGCACAACTAGCCTGTGCCACTGCGAGTAGGCGGACATGACGACAGAGCACCTAATGCAAGACTGCCAACTGCTAGCAGGCCTGAGAAACGAAACCTAGCCGGAAAATACCGAGCTAAATGAGAAGCTGTACGGAGGGACGGTCACTAAAACAAAGCAGAATTTATGTGGAAATCTGTACACCAGTCTAAGCGGTGATGCGAGAAGAGAGAAGAGAGATACTTACCGTCTGTACAAATGTGTATCATGTCGGATAATATGTACACATTTTGGTAGAAATTATAACATTTCTGCCCACAGCCAACTCTAGATAACTAGGCCAGACAACTGACTAGGTGTTCTCTGACCTAGATCAGAAAAGGGGGCTGGAAATTACAGATGTTTGATAGAACACTGCAATCTTTTTTGCAATTTTACTCAATTCTGTGAGTCTATAGTCATTTATTGGTGAAAAATATTCATAATATTGATATTCCTTATTGTTAAACTTAACTTTAAATTCTTCTGCAGTGGTTAAATGGGTCCAACATCAATATGGGGGTCAAAGATAGAGCCACTGTCCCAATTCACCTGCTCGAAGGGGCCCATAAGTAGTGTCTGGTCTGTTACATGATCACGTGACGCTTAAGGGAATGCTAACCTCGAAAAAACTTGCAAATCAAAGAGATCACTTTAAGGCTAAAAAAACATGGTGCCAACATGACTCTAACTGATTGGGTAGGATTCTTACTAGGTCTCCAATACAGCCTTTGCGACTTTAGAACCAAGCAGTTTAATGGATAAGATCAATGACATTCAACCGATCTAGCGAGGGATGTGATAGAACACTAACTTTGCGAATGAAAGTCGGAGTCAAACGGGAAAAAATTCATAAATTATATTCCTTTTTAAGAACTTCCCCAGTGGACGGACTTTTGAGAAGAAAGAGGTGTGTCCATTTACACGAGCATTTCCCAGAATGACAAAACTAAGATACGGCCGTAAGTGCTAATAAATCCTGAGAAAGGACAGACTACGGTCTGCCTTTATTAGAGAAGAATCCGAAATCGGGCCAATTGCGGTGAGGGGACAAACGGGAAGACAAACTGGGTAATTGGGTGACTGATGATAATCTGGGGAAGTTAGGTGGCTGCTTTATTAGAGAAAACCAAAATCCCGAATGCCCCAGTAGAACGAGAAGAAGAGCTAACTTATACATAAACAATGAGGCCTAATAATCTGAGCATTTGTTTGATTAAAATGAATCCCATCTATAACAACAATACTGAAATGTGAGGCAGACGGTTGCCTTTTTAGAGTCATATGTCCGAGAACCTTGTTCATCATGACCTGATTACAGTTGGTTGATTTTAGAAGTATACAATATGAATGCAAGGGGGGAACATAACGACTGAACTAATTAATTGATGTAGAATATTAAACCAAAATTTGGAAGACTGACATTACACCAAATTTCGTATGACATAGCCAACTTCATGCTCTCAATGTATATATGTGTTTACTAGGCTTTGAAATCTGATTCCACTCTGCTATATTTACTTTACATACGATATCCCTGGCTGTTCAGCCCAACATGTTTAGCTTTGGTACAAGCCAGTTTGTCATATCACAGAGAATCTCCACCCTGTAGACCAGTATGCTTAGTTCTCTTTGTTTATTTACGTCATAGATATCAGTGCTTGCGTACACGTCATAGAAAGCCCACACAAAGCTCGATCTTTGTTTTTTATGTGTATCCTGGTTCTTAAGACAGCTCCCAGTACAGGTTGAAGTGCCGACAGCTGAGATGTACAGGTGTTAATGACAGCAATACGTCGACTGAACAAGCAGTTAGAAGACAGAATTGATGTATTTGAGATGTGGATATATAGAAAATAGGCAGAGTTTCATGGACAGAAAAACAGACAAATAAACAAGTTTTAGGAAAACTAGGCATGAAGAAACAATTATTAAGAGAAATAAATTTCAGACATGTAAAGTATTTTGGACACATAAAAAGACATGACACCATGATAAAACATTTACTAGAGGGAAAGTTGAGGGGGAAGAGCAAGAGGAAGACCGAGAGATAAGTGGGAGGGAAACTTTAAGAAATGGACGTTACAGTCTGGCATTGTGCAACACCAAGGCGAAAGACGATGAGATTCATTGCAGCCAACCTTCGATGCGGGGACGGCACCTGATGATGATGAATACGTCGACTGTGCTGTACGTCTTAACCCCTTCGTCCTTCTGAGACGATTTACTGGCTCGCAGAACTTTTGAAGATGACCCAAAGCTACGTACTAAACTGCCTAACTCAGTATACATTGCAAAAAGGTAAAGACAAATTATGCAGTAGAGGGTCGTATGTAACCTTCTCCTTCTTCTTTTCTTCCTTGTTCTTGTGTCTTGTGTCTTCCTTGTGTCTTGTGTCTTCCTTGTGTCTTGTGTCTTCCTTGTGTCTTGTGTCTTCCTTGTGTCTTCCTTGTGTTTGCTTCCTTGTGTCTTGTGTCTTCATTGTCTTGTGTCTTCCTTGTCTTGTGTCTTCCTTGTGTCTTCTGTCTTCCTTGTCTTGTTCTTCTTGTCTTGTGTCTTCCTTGTGTCTTGCGTCTTCCTGTGTCTTGTGTCTTCCTTGTCTTGTGTCTTTCTTGTGTCTTCCTTGTGTCTTGTGTCTTCCTTGTGTCTTGTGTCTTCCTTTTGTCTTGTGTCTTCCTTGTGTCTTGTGTCTTCCTTGTCTTGTGTCTTCCTTGTGTCTTGTGTCTTCCTTGTGTCTTGTGTCTTCCTTGTGTCTTGTGTCTTCCTTGTGTCTTGTGTCTTCCTTGTGTCTTGTGTCTTCCTTGTGTCTTGTGTCTTCCTTGTGCCTTGTGTCTTATGTTTTCCTTGTGCCTTGTGTCTTGTGTCTTCCTTGTGTCTTGTGTCTTCTTGTGTCTTCTCTTGTGTCTTGTGTCTTCCTTGTGTCTTCCTTGTGTCTTCCTTGTGTCTTCCTTGTGTCTTCCCTTGTGTTTCTTGTGTCTTGTGTCTTCCTTGTGTCCTTGTGTCTTGTGTCTTCCTTGTGTCTTGTGTCTTCCTTTGTGTCTTCTTGTGTCTTCTTGTGTCTTCCTTGTGTCTTGTGTCTTCCTTGTGTCTTCCTTGTTTCTTGTGTCTTCCTTGTGTCTTGTGTCTTCATTGTGTCTTCCTTGTGTCTTCCTTGTGTCTTCCTTGTGTCTTCCTTGTGTCTTTTGTCTTCCTTGTGTCTTCCTTGTGTCTTGTGTCTTCCTTGTGTCTTGTGTCTTCCTTGTGTCTTCCTTGTGTCTTCCTTGTGTCTTCCTTGTTTCTTGTGTCTTCCTTGTGTCTTCCTTGTGCTTCTTCTCTTGTGTCTTCCTTGTGTCTTCCTTGTGTTCCTTGTGTCTTCCTTTGTGTCTTCCTTGTGTCTTCCTTGTGTCTTGTGTCTTCCTTGTGTCTTCTGTCTTCCTTGTGTCTTCCTTTGTGTCTTCCTTGTGTTTCCTTGTGTCTTCCTTTGTCGTCTTCCTTTGTGTCTTCCTTGTGTCTTCTTGTGTCTTCCTTGTGTCTTCCTTGTGTCTTGTGTCTTCCTTGTGTCTTGTGTCTTCCTTGTGTCTTCCTTGTGTCTTCCTTGTGTCTTCCTTGTGTCTTCCTTGTGTCTTGTGTCTTCCTTTGTGTTCTTCTTGTGTTCTTCCTTGTGTCTCTGTGTCTTGTGTCTTCCTTGTAGTCTTCCTTGTGTCTTCCTTGTGTCTTCCTTGGTCTTCCTTGTGTCTTCCTGTGTCTTCCTTGTGTCTTCCTTGTGTCTTTTAAGTGGTCTCTGTGTGTAAAGGTTATGTGCTCGTCTCTCGTACCTCTCGCCCGTGTGGTGCCGAGGCCCGCAAGGCAAGCAGAGAATTGTACCACTGCAACCTACAATGCATGTCGTAAGCTGCGAATGATTAGGCCTTAGGGTGCTATCCTAGTAAATAAAAACAGCTCAGAAATGGGAATTGCTAGCCTACTTGTAGTCGCATAACTGGCACAACGTACAATCGCTCTTAGGCTCAGATCACATACAAATTACACAGAGTGGTTGACAAGTGATCGATATTGAGCGTTCGATGATGGAGAAGTAGAAGAAGTAGAAGAAGAAGAAAAGAGTACACACGCAAGAACGAGCAAATAAAATAAACAAATTATGCTGATACATTTAACCTCACAAACAGGCGTGCTAGTAAGCAGAGGATCTTCTCCTCCGTAACGTAGGCCGAACAGCTGGCTACAGTTAAGTTTCTTTCTTTATACGTAACATGACATGACGAGCAAGCCACCCGCGTAGTTAGTTTTTGATTGCTATGTTGCATCGTCAGGTTTCCAGGGTAACAGATAGTCTAGCAGACGGTAAAACTCGTGAATGTTGGATGATTTACTCGCTTTCAACGAGGCCTAGACGAGGGCTGATTGGATATCAAGTGTATATGGCTAATCTATGTTACATACAGAGACCGTAAATCAGACGGAATTCACGTTTTCTTCTGTAGCTCAAGCGATAGTGAGCTCGATCACGAACCCATGCGTACCTGGTTCAAACCCCACGGTGGGCAAGTTTGGAACAAATTCGTTTCCGTGGGATTTTACAAAAAGGTAAAATAAACCTCATCGTTCAGAAAGTAATGGCAAACTACTGAACGTATAAGAGGTGCCTAGATAATCAACGACTACTGTGGTTGATGGCTATGTCCTTTAGGATATGCCACGACTTTCATTTCACCCAAGTATCCCGCATAACGAAATTGAATGTGTTGGACCAAAAGACGCACAATAAAATCGGTAACTATCTACAGTAATAAATGATCTTTGACCAAAAGACCACAATAAGAATACGAATCGTTTAGCGCAGTTATTCTTCTTTGAACGCTCCATATCGACCACTTGTTAAACCACTCTTATGATTTCTTGTGATCTGAGCCTAAGAGCAATTTACATTGTGTTAGGGTATGCCCTACAAGTAGACCATCACATCAGATTTCTGGACGCGTTTTATTACTAGGTAGCTTCTTAGCCTACTATCGCCTCTTGACATGCCTTGTGGCTCGCAGTGTTAATATTCTTGCACTCTGGGCCCAGCACCACACAGGTGATCGCACCTACGATTTTCTTGGAGCAAATCACACAATGATCAGAAATGATGTTTAACGATTGAATTTTGTTGAGTGACCTCAGAGAAAAAGAAGAAGAAGGAGAAGAAGAAAGGATAGAACTATTTTTTATCAGTGGCACACGACATGTGACAAGGCCAACTTTTCGTCTGTCGTCGTTTTTTGTCTCTTTTCTTTAATTCTGTTCTGTTCCTCTAATTCCCTTGACAACATATGGTTGTGAAACATGGACAATTGACAAAGCGGTGGAGAAGATTATTAATGCTTATCTTCTTCTTGTTCTTCTTTTCGTTCGCTGACGTTCAATGTCTACACAATGATTCCAGTTCTCTGGATGTATGTTGTTGTGTTTGTTAGTTCATCAAGGCTTCCAAACAGCTTTGTGTGGATGTCTGTCTCTGTTAGCCAGTGTTCTTTCCGTAGTTGATTCATCAGGTGACAATTTTGCAGGATGTGTTCGGCTGTCTGTGCTGTCTGTCCACATGCACATGTAGGTGATGGAACTAGTTCTAGTCTATGTAGGTATCTATTCAGTTTGTTTTTAAAGTTCTCAGTCGAAAGTTTTTATTCGAACGTTCCATATTGACCACTTGTCAACCACACTGTGTAATTTGTATGTGATCTGAGCCTAAGAGTGATTGTACGTTGTGTCAGTTATGCGCCTACAAGTAGACCAGCACATCCGATTTCTGCGTTGCTTTTTATTTACTAGGTAGCATCCCCAGGGTCTACATCAGTCGCCTCTTACGTGTGTAATTATGGTGCGAGGAAGGGACGATAAAGAAATGTGACGAAAGGACGAGCTAGTCTTCTTCTTCTTTGCGTTCGTTCTTTACGACCAATTTTAATCACTCTTTGTGACATGTTTGATCTTTGCCAAGAACGTGTATACGTTGCACATTGGTTTGGTAGGCCCCTAGACTTCTACACGTTTAAGACACGTGCATCCGATTTCAGCCAAACCTTCTTAATCGCCTCTTACAACATGCGTGGCAGGTAACAGTGGTTCTATTCTTTACACCCCAAATTTTGGTCCCGGTAACCACTGGGGCGACGAGCTGGTCAGAACCGGTTTAAATAGTAAATAGACAAAACGCAATGAATACCTGGCAACTTCTGATTTTTCAATGGGACTGCTTTTATCTTGAACACTTTGTATTTTGAAACTTTATACAAATGTTCTTGAACTTGTGACCATCATCATCATCATCATCATCGTCCTGACATGTCTTCTACTAACTACTCATTCCAGATATTGTTTGAAACGGTTCTTATCTTACCAACGAACATTCCAGAACGGCTATGCAACTCATTTCTTTCTTTCCTAACCCTTTCAAGTCAAATTATTCTCTCTTCTACTCCGAATGCTCCTAGTTTCTTACCTTCAGAACCGACATTCCTGACAATTGTCTATTTTCCCAGACCTTCCAACTCTAATCTGTCAGTCGTTGGGTTATATTTTGTCTTTGACACAAACAAGACACAGAACCAGCATACAGAGAGAAGAAATTTCGCGTCTCTGTTCATTACTCTAACAGCTGTGAATATGGTATAAGGATTGTTCAAAGAAAGTGAAGGTTTGAGAGGCTGTTAGTTAGTTCAATAGATTTGTGTGATGCGTAGAATGTTGGAAGGTAATGGTGCGTGTTATTCCAGTCTGAATGTTTATGTGGTTATGCTTGGTATAGTCTTTCATGTCACCATTCAACTTGCACCATTCATTTGTTCCCACATTTTCCTACTCGTATCACCAGTCTAAAATGGTCTGCTTCTTCGAACGGTCCATATCGACCACTTGTTAATCCACTCTTTGTGATTTGTATGTGATCTGAGCCTATATATATATATATATATATATATATATGTATGTATATATAACATAAACTGTGCCAGTTATGCTTCTACAAATATGTCAGAACATCCGATTTCTGCGATGCTTCTTATTTACTAGGGTAGCTTCCTAGGTCCCTACCTCAGTCACCTCTTACGACATGCCTTGTAGGTAGCAGTGTTACTATTCTTTGCTCCCTTTATAGCCCCGGCCTTGTAGGTGCATAACTGGCACAACGTAAATCGCTCTTAGGCTCAGCAGACATACAAATCAAACATAGTCGTTAACAAGTGGTCGATATGGAGAATTCGAAGAAGAAGATTAGAAGAAGCCCACCCAAGATCAGTACCCCCTTTTACTCCCTCCCCCCAACACTTCTAGGAAGTAGTAAATGATGAAAGAGAAGAGGAAGATCTTAAATTATCTCCTTTAACCTGCTGCTTTGTGGGTTTTGGCTGGGGACAGCAAAAGGCTAACGGTGAGCGAACCCAGTAAACGCTGGTTGAAATCGAACACGCCGCCGAAGAATAATCACCTGAGCTCCAATAGGTACTGAAGACTGTGCACGTACATCCGTTCTTGATGTTTGGCTGCTTATGTATCACAATCGAATGATAAAAGCAGCCTAAGAACGATCAAGAGAGAGAGAGAGAGTTATCTCCTCAGTACCACTATACTTTCATTCCCCGTTTTGTCTTCTACAGTTGTCTTCCCTTCATCCCCTTCCCCAACATCCTCTTTGACATTAAGAGCGACGTTTACAATTAAGTGATGAGAATAGATACGTCTGTACCTTTCATTTCTGACATCTTGACCCGTAAACAGACGCCAGCAGCCCCCAGATGGAAAAGACCGTAAGTGGAAATGGCGACTGAGTGATCGTGCTTCAAGATTGGCACACAATTAACAAAATGTTTACGCTGTGTTGCGTCTCTTCACTAAATAACATTCGCACGTTAAGTAACCAACATTAATTTGATTAGAAAGGCAAAAATATACATACATCGTTTTTTTCAGCTAATAAGATACGAAATTTAATAAAAACTTACCATACACAGAATGTGGACTAGTTCAAGTCTGCTACTTAGGTCCCATTTACTGTATTTAATTTTTAAGACTGATGTCACTTTCTGTAAACTTTGCAGAGCTAACTGGAGGTGTTCTTAAAAAACGCTCATCTGTAGTGAAATGATCAACAAAAAGACAGCGAATAAGTATTAAGCGCTTCCGAAAAAAAAACTGATAAACACAGGACTCGAACCACTTACCCCCTCTGAGATAGGGAGTCCATCCCTCCATACGAGCAAGAGCCCCGCTGGCCTTGAACCTCAAGGTCAAAATATCCCCGATCTACATCAATAGGAAGTGGTGTTAGCGTGTGTGTTCTATGGGTCGTTACCAAGATATTAAATTTCACATTTCATCCTTCCTATTAAAGACTTGCAGATCTCAGCTCTGGAAGAATGCATCCAAACTTCACAGTATACAAAGTCTTCTACAACAGAACATCAGGAAAGAAGGCGAGAGGAAGACCACGGAAAAGATGGTTAGATCGCCCGAGTGGTTACCGGGGCCTTAATTTGGGGTGTAAAGAATAGAACCACTGTTACCTGCCACGCATGTCGTAAGAGGCGACTAAGGAGCTTTGGCTGAAATCGGATGCACATGTCCTAAACGTGAAGAAGTCTATGCGTTTAGGGGCCTACCAAACCAATGTGTAACGTATACACATTCTTGGCAAAGATCAAATCATATCACAAAGAGTGATTAAAATTGGTCGTAAAGAACGAACGCAAAGAAGAAGAAAATGCTTAGATGGCATAACAGAATCCTGTCAAAGAGCAAAAATAACAATCACCCAAGCCACCAGAACAGCGCAAGACAAAAACAGAAAACCACGACACTGGGCAACAACCTGGTAGCAGTGTGATGACAAAAGAAGAAGAAGAAAATTTCAACTCTGCTTGATACAGAACCAAACACAGAGCCCATCTTGTAGATAGTTATAATATTTCAAAAAGGTTTACACAATTTGGTATTTGCTCCAACATTTTTTTTTTTTTTTCTTTCAACTCAGACGAAGTTTCATCTCTGAAACTGATTTTTGCGTGAAAATCTGTTTTTCCAATTTCTTACAATGGCAGCAGCGTGCACTTTGTAAATTACTTTACACTGGCAGCCGTGTGCTCAATGTACTCGTAATTAGTTTTCCCTCGCCATACAGGCAGATTTTCTCCGACTTCAGAGGTACTCACGTTATCGTCCTGAGTAAGACCAGGGACTCGAACAAATGCCGGACAGTAGGTTCGAACCCGAGCTATGAGGCATCTCACAACTAGCAGGCCGAGCTACTATCAACTACTCTAGGCAGTCCCCATCAACATTTTATGAATATGTTGCTTGCACTAGGCAGACTTAAATCTCGATTATTCTGTCAAGACTTACAGACACCTGATATTATTTATACACCTTTAAGCTGGCACGTCAATTCAATAATACCACGTCTGTTATGTAAGCAAATACATGTTCTCCTACAGCAGAAATGCCTACATCACATGACGCAGTAACCACTGCCGGTGTGTGGCCGCATATAACTGAATATATTTTTGTATCTATCACACCTTTTGAAATGAATTCCAGATGGACGTTCATATAGTTGAGCCGTGCCAGGTGTCTTCTCCTTGGCATGTTGGGATAGCCTGTGAGTAATGACTGTCTTAAGAGCAACTTCAGAAGTAAACTTTGTGTCATGAGTGACTTCAATGTCAATCATGTCAAATATGAGGATCAGGCCAGGAACAGGAAGAAAACAAAACACACAATCTGGAATCTATCAGGTAACTCTTAAGTTACCTGTAGATTCAAGTGCAGTGCAGTGCACATTCTACACATTCTATTGATAAATTGTACAGAAGCTATGTATGCTGATTATCAAGGGGAACAATATTTCTGTTTGATAATGTCAAGAAACAATGCCCCTCTTTACATATCTCTGTAGTCAAAGAAGTCACGCCTGTCTAGCGTGGGGGAAAGAAGGGGATGGGGAGGAGGCTGATAATAAGGAAAGCATGCCTTCACGGACAAATTAGTCAGTAGCACCATTCCAAGAGTCCTGGCTACGTCTGAATTCATTGCGAGCGAACGCAGAAGAAAGTTCCTCTATAAAGCAAAGATTTAGTTTTTCTTTGTTCCTTCATTCTGCTATTCTCTGCTTCGTTTGCCTGTCTCATTCTCCTCTGCTTATCTCCACCGACTTCGTTCTACTTGTGGTAGCTAGCCAGTCCGCCCCCCGCCCCCTTCCCCAGCTGAGGAACCAGACAGTTAGCTTTAGTGTGTAGCTTGTATATATTTAGATATTTTAATAGCGGACTTAGTGTTTGCACTCTCTAAGCAGAATGGCAACACTAAAACGAGACCTTGACGTAGAGAAACTAATCAACGTAGTTGTGTAGTGATGGGATAGCAACAGTTAGTCAACACTGCAACTAGGTGGACGACGTGGTTTTGTTAATCTACAGTAATGAATAAATATATATGAAGTCTACATGGCCGTGTTTGTCCTTATGTATACTATCATTGACACCACCGCCATCCTGACACCTATCATCAACAGGAGAAAGGGCCCCCACCCTTTAACAATACCAAGCTACAACAGATTAGGACGAAACCACAACAATTCAGTACTCCAACTAATACATACTTCTATCTTTCTCTGTTTTCCTTTACTTTCTGGAGGTTTCTATGACGAAGTCGTTAAGACGTTTGTCTGTCGTTCTGGAGGTTGTGTGTTCGATTCCAGACTGAAACACATGTACAACTTTTTTTCCTGAGAAACCTCGGATCGTTGCTGGAGATACAGAGTTAATACTTAGTTCAACATTCTTGGTAGGTGACCTGCTATTTCTGCCAACAGGGACGGAGCCATATGGAGAAACCTGATGCAATGAAGTAAATCGTTCCCTTACTTTCTTCCTTCTATTTCTGTCTTTCTTTGTCATTCTTTACTCTCTATTTTCCTCTACTCTGTCACTTTTTTAATTCTCTTTATTCGACTTCTGTCTTTCTCTGCTCCCGCTTTATTTCGTCTGTCTTTTTCGTTTCTTATGTCCCCAGTGTGATGTCGGGGACTACAAGGGAGCAAAGAATAGTACCACAGCGCCCTACAAGGCATGTCGTAAGAGGCGACTGAGGTAGGGACATAAGGAAGCTACCTTAGTAAATAAAAAACGTCATCAAAATCGGATGTGCTGGACTACTTGTAGGGGTGTAACTGGCAGCGCCGGATTAGCCTAGTAGCAGAAGTAGCAAATGCTACGGGCCCGCACTTCTGGGGACACCGCGCCTATGTGACAGAGATGAAAAGGAAAAAAATAACCAAGATGTTACAGTATATCAAAAACACACAAGCTGTCCGAATTGTTTAGTGTAGTGTGTAATGATGCTGAATCCAAAGAAATGAAGCAGAAAATACAGAAGTCGCATATCACTGTCTAGTAGATGAAAGCAGATGAACTCCAAATGTTGTCATATCTTATCAAGAAGATTTGGAAGAAAGCCTAGGCGACCAACTTGTGCAGTTCGTTGAAGTGCAATTTTATAAACTTATAATGGAAAATTCATTAGAGACGTGTTTCCCAAATGTAGAAATAGTCTTACGAATTTACTTGTCTTTAATGATTACCAACTGCAGCGGAGAACGTTCTTTTTCAACATTAAAGCGTATAAAAAGTGAGTTAAGAAACATGATGGGACAAGATCGTCTAAATAACCTCACCTTAATGAACATTGAATGTAATTTACTTAGAGAAATTGATTTGTCTAGTTTTATCTCTAAATTTGCTCACTTTAAATCGAAACAAATTTGTAAAAGCTGTGTTTTATTATTTATTATTATACAAAACCTAGGGCCCCGCGCTAAAATTTGCTACAGGCCCCGCGCTGACCTAATCCGGCTCTGGTAACTGGCACAACGTTCAATCGCTCTAAGGCTCAGATCACACACAGAGTGGTTAACAAGTGGTCGATATGGAGCGTTCGAAGATGTTTCATCTGCTTTTCTTCTTCTTTGTGTTCGTTCTTTACAACTAATTGTAATCACTCTCTGTGATATGTTTGATCTTTGTCAAGAACGTGTATACGTTGCACATTGGTTTGGTATAGACTTCTACACGTTTAGGACACCTGCATCCGATGTCAGCCAAACCTCCTTAGTCGTCTCTTACGACATGCATGGCAGGTAACAGTGGTTCTATTCTTTACACCTCAAATATGGGCTCCGGTAACCACTCGGGCGGCTCTGCTTTTCTTATTCTTCTTTATAAATGTTCATATCTTCTTCTGGCAACGTTTATTCCTTCCTTTTCTTCCTCTGCTGTCTTCTAACTCCATCTGTCTTCCTATGTCTTCCTATGTCTTCCTATGTCTTCCTATGTCTTCCTTCTTCTTCTTCTTCTTCGAACGCTCCATATCGATAACTTGTCGACCACTCTGTGTGATTTGTATGTGATCTGAGCCTAGAGACGATTGTACGTTGTCCCAGTTATGCGCCTACAAGTAAGCCAGCACATCCGATTTCTGCGCTGCTTTTTATTTACTAGGTAGCATCCCTACATCAGTCGCCTCTTACGACATGCTATGTAGGTGGCAGTGGTACTATTATTTGCTTCTCTTGCGGACCCCGGTACTATATGTCTTCCTCTTTCGTCTTTTGTTTTTTTCTACCATCCTCTAGCTTTGTCTACCTTTTTATACTTTTTTTTCTTTATCTTTCTATGTCTTCCTCAACCTCCCCTTTTCATTCTCTATCATCAAGGGGTTTCTCTGAAGCACGGAGGTAAGGAGCTCGCATCTCGCCCCAAAGGTCCTAAGTTCGTTTCCTGGATGAAACGATTGGAATATATTTCCAGAGATCCCTGGTCCCAGTGTAGGTGAGATCGAGTTTCTAGTCATATTGGAGACGGACAATAAAACTTAGGCCCCGTGTTCAAGTTGAGCCAGTAAAAGAATCCATGGCAGTTTAAAATTTAGAAGAGCAGGCTGGAAAGCCGCTGCTTGGTCAAAATTCATTGAAAAGATTTAAAAAAATGAAATTCCTACAAAATATTTTCACCATCTTAAAACTTCATCGGGGACCACTGGCGATGCTACGGAGTTCGTGCATTACAGATGAGATATTCCTGTGTAAGAAAGAAATTGGAGAACAAATGGTTACTCCCAGAAGTGCAATGATGACCATCCAATCAATAAATCTTAATAATTTCATCGGGACCCTCATCGGTGCTACGGAGTTCGTGCACTGCTGCTGATATCTTCCTGTGTAAGAAAGAAATTGGAGAACACCTGGTTACTCACCAAAGTGCAATGATGATCATCCTATCAATCAATTAATCAATCCATCAATCAATCGCTTAAGACTTACTAATAATAAAAAGAGAATATGAGAGAGTTGAAATGTATACGACCTGGTTATAAGTCACGACTGTCAGTCACTATCTGTGAGCTACATCTGTGCTGTTTAATGTGACAGACGGTTTTTTACAGCCGATATAAATATGTCAGATTTCTGTCAAAGCCAGACAGCCAAAATTACACAGTATTGTGGTTTATATAAAGCCACACAAAAAAAAGAGTTATGAACGTCGTTTAGTTGGAAATAAGTAGTATTGCTTGATTTGGCTCATGTTTCATTTCGGTTTTGTGCGTTTGGTCTAAACATTTGTAAAATTCAGGCAGCGTGATAATCATCATCATCAAGTAGCTTGTCCGTTCAGAAACTTGCCTCCTTGACGGTAGCCCTGAAAAACTCTATTCTGTGCAAGATGACCGGCGTCAGCAGCAGTCATTCTTAGATCGTCAATGACATCTTGCACCTATCGTCTTCTAGGTCTTCCTCTCATTCTTCTTCCAGGTACCATTCTCTCCACAATTATCCTCTCTAGGCACGCATGCCGTTTGATGTGTCCAAAATATTTAAAAGTTCCTTGATTTTATGTTCTTTAATAGCCAACTCTCTTTAATATCAAGCTATTGCACAACAGAAGCATGTGTTCTTTTCTCTGTCCATGATATTACAAGAACTCTTCTGTAGCATTTGCATTCAAAGACATTAATGATCTTCCCCGCCGCTTTGCCAATGGTCAAAGTCTCGAAACCATACGTTACCAAAGAAAAACGCAGGCTCTTAAACACCTGAGTTCTCTTCCATAGGTCTATTAGTTCTTTGAGTTTTTACAAAGCAATCTTTCAATTTCTTTTATAGCTTTCCTGTCACTTGTCAGCAATGCTCCAAGTTACACAAATTTGTCAACACTTTCTATTGTGTGGATGTTAACACATATATTAGTCATCATTTCTGTTGTATCAGTTGTATGTTGTATCAGTTGTATGAGTTGTATGTTGTATGTTGTAAATATCTTTGTTTTTGTTGTGTTGAAATACAGATTTTTATCTTCTGTGGGTTTTTTTTTAAAGTGACAGTATCGAGTTTGTGATCTCATCTTGTGTATAGATAAAGTGGATACTATGTCTGGTCAACCACTAGTGACAACTGTTATAAGAAAGAGAAGATGGAGATATGTTGGACACACCTTGAGGAGAAATGATCAACGAATATCAAAGCAGGCATTGAAGTGGGATGCAAATGGTTCAAGAAAGAGAGGTCGACCTAAGGAGACCCTGAAACGAACTTTGTTGAGAGAGGCAGGAAATATCGATCTCAGTTCCATGGAGGAGATTGAGCGAGTTGCCCCGGATAGAGCGTTATGGAAAAATTACTTGCAGGCCCTATGAGACGTATAACGGTACGAGAGGAATTATTATTATTAAGTGGATACTATGTTAAGTAAAAAAAAGTTAATGCATATCCTTTAAAGGACTTTGCGAATCAACTCCAGCTTTTTAACGATGTTTGTGATTTTTCTAGGCATTATTACCTTCAGTAGTTTGCCATTGCTTTCTGAACGGGTGGTGCCATAGTCCTTTGGTAAAAATACACGCGATACAATTTGCAACAAAACTGTCCGCAGCGTGATTCGAACTCAGAACGTCGGGGTTAAGAGACCGAGTCAATATCCCTAAGCCACAGACGCCACCTACTATGTTAGGTAGATATTGCAATTATAACACTTGGAGTTTTGGGTACAACATCAGTACTAAACTTCATCAAGAAACAACAAATTAAATGGTTCGGCCACATAAGCAGATTACCAACAGACAGTGCTGCGCCTTAAAGAGCAATGCTGCTTCGATACAATGGGTACAAAGCAAAAGATAGGCCACGCAAAAGGTGGACCTCAGAGATAACAGAGGCGACGAAAGAAACTATCTATGAAGCGCACATAAAGCCCATTTTTAGAAATCTCTTCTTGACCTGACGCTGTGAGACAAACTTCGAGATTTGAGAAAATAAAAATAAAATAAAAATGCTTCTCCGAAAGAATTTAATTCTTATTTTTCATGTGTTTTCCTATCATCATTGGCCTCTTTGTCTCAGGAGACAATATGTCTTGCTTCAAGTAGGACGTTCTACGCTGAATCACAACGCTTCTTGTGGCTGTAATGGCCTATTCTGGAGTGGCACTCCTTGCCACAGTTGCTGCGGATAAAACTGTAGACTTTAGTTGATACATAGGATGTTCTCTCTGCCCTCTACGCTTTGTGTTGCCTCCACATGTGATGTTGCTTTTCTTCTTTTCTTTTTGAGCCGCCCTTCACTGCCGCTCGCCATGCTTGCCTGTCTTTGGCCAGCCGCTCCCAATGTTCTTTGTCTATGCCGCGTGAAGTTAGATCACGCTTGCATGTGTCAATGAAGCGTATAAACGCTCTAATATAACCAATACAATGTTCGACCTTAGGTTGAAATAGCGTGCCTCGGTTTAACGGGACTTTAATTCCCTTAAAAATTATTACGACATGCGTGGCAGGTAACAGTGGTTCTATTCTTTGCATCTCAAATTTGGGCCCCGGTAACCACTCGGGCGAAATCAGTCATTCAAAACTGAGCTCTTATGGTTCACGGCACTCAGATCAGTCATATTTGACTATCATACTGGTCTGGACGACGTTCGTGACACTGATGTGATACAAATACCACGTCGACGTGACAAGAGTGACAGACGACCAATGTTCCCCTTACCGGAGACTCTAATTTGTGCTGCCAGGTCTTGTCATGCGTCCTCTATTTTGTTCGTCATTATGATTATAATTTTTTTTAAACGATATAATCCTAATCCAGTGTGGGTCAGATTGCGAGGCAGGGGCGTACCTCTGAAGTCGGAGAAGGCACAAATATATGATGGGGGACACTATTAATAAGAAAAGCAGTCATTCACAGAAAAATCAGTCAGAAGCGGCGACACATAGACTACGCCTAAATCCATAGCCGGCGAATGTAGAATAAGACAGTTGTTGAAGGTCATATAGGTCATTTACAATCCAGTGTGGGTCAGATTGCGAGGCAGGGGCGTACCTCTGAAGTCGGAGAAGGCACACCTATATGACGGGGGACACTATTAATAAGATTTTGCCTTGATTGATGTCCCCTTTGACAAGAATTGCTATTCAAGTGATGAACAATTTTGTGTTGCTACATTCGCGACGGCCATATGCATATTATGCGGTGCAGGTTGCTTTTTTGTGGCGGTACGCGGCTGTTTCATTCTGGAATTAGTTCACGCAGGAAACTTTTCACAGGTGTTAGCATTTCGTGTGATATTCATTGGCACAGAAACGGAGCAATTATGGGGTGACCCGTTGCAGTGAAGTTGGAACCGTACTTATGAACTATGAACTATTAATAAGAAAAACAGCCATTCACAGAAAAATCAGTCTGAAGCGACGAACCAAACACACAGACTACGCCTAAATTCATAGTCGGCGAATGTAGAAGAAGAAGGCAGTGGTTGAGAATCAAACAGACCATATACGATCAAGTGTAGATCAGATTGCAAGTCAGTGATTGAGGATCATACAGATTATATACGATACCAACTGTCCAGAAGGGACCAGACAACCATACTTCGCCTCCAGACGGGTCACAACAGAATGAGACACCACCTATACACTAAATTCAAGATAGGCACCAACGACCTGGGCCCCTGTGGCTTGGCAAGTATGACAACAGAACATATCCTTACAAAACTGCCCCCAGTATGCAGACCTGAGAAGAAAGAGGTGGTCCACTTACACTAGCGTCCACGACAAACTGAATGGCGTGGCTGATAATCAGAGACAGACGGCTGCCTTTATTAGAGAATCCGAAATCCCAATCTAGTGAGAACGCAGTAGAAGACAAAATACGATAACAGTATATGAATATAAATGTGTTTTTATATATGTGTGTGGGTGGAACATGACTTTGGCTCAGTGGTTAAGCTCTTGCCTTGTGTTAGGAAGGTCGTGGATCCGAATCCGGACAGTACCGCTCTGTTCACTAGCGCATTTTTTAAAGATACACCCAAGATTACTGTCGGAACTTCAGAGCTCGTGCAATACTCTCGGCAGAGAACGTGCTATTTTCCGGAGAGGGAGGATCTCACGACCCTCAGGATCCCCACGGATACGATCTACATCATGAGTTCCCAAAGTGGGAAGTACCGCTTCCTGTGGACGTTGAAGCCTTCCGGGATGGGTGGGGAGGTGGGGGTTGTTCAGAAGCATTGGGGGGTTTCCTCGTGATTTTGCGATTTAATAATCATTAAAAATTTGAATTCTGTATTTTACTTCATCTTATGTCCATCTCACACGATCCATTTTTTCATTAATTTTCTATTTCATGTATATAATCATTTGAAAATTGACCATGTATGTGGGGAGTGGGGGAATGACAAGCTGTTATAATGGGGAGGGGCGTTACAGAGTTTATGTCGAGCAAAGTGGGCGGTGGGCCGAAAATGTTTGGGAATCTATGATCTACATAATCCCAATGAACCTCAGTACCCCAACGATCCTCAGAATTATGGTCATCCTCAGGATCCCTAGGTCCCGTGGAAACCCCCTCCCCCTTCACTTTACTCCCTACCAAAGTTCCTCATTGTACATTATCTAGGCCGACTCCCCTCAAAACCCCATGACTCTACATCTCTCAATAATTCCTCCCCCAACCTAGTCCCATTTCTGACCTGAAATAAAACAACGTGAGCACCATTATCCCCCGACATTGCTACCTGTGGTCAAGTGGGTCCCTTTTTATTATATCCGAAAACACTAATCCCACGTCCTTCATTCGTGGACAACTGACATTGAGGACCACTCCACTTTTTGCAAATTTATGTCTCTTTAACCTTTCACTTACTTAGCCTTCACTTGAGATTGTTCATTAATATGACAAATTTACGACATACAACAAATAGCAACATTAAGCAACACTCCAACAAAGATATAAAGAGCTTCATATCGGAATACAACAGCCTACTCAAGCACACACACACACGCACACACACACAAACATACTCTAGTTCCCGACGTAAGTGGTATTTTATGATGTACTTTATCTACGCTAAGCCTTAGTCCACGTCTATTTTGACAGCAAGGATATCAAGAACAAAGCTTAAGGTCACTAACCAACGATATTTTATCAGTGACCCTTAAATCATAGTTTCGCTCGAGCGGTTACCGGGGTCCAAATTTGGGTGTAAAGAATATAACCATTGTTACCTGCCACGCATGTCGTAAGAGGCGATTAAGAAGGTTGTGCGTGTGGCTTGCTATCCCACACTGTTAAAAACCATAAATGGCTACAGAATGGAGAGCAACCGAGTAAACGCTGGCTGAAACCGGACACATCGCCGAAGCATTTTTTTTTTACCGATTCAGAAGCACTTGAGCTGAAAGCTCTTCGGCTCGGTGTCATGGACATTGTAACCCTTCGGCACAGTGCTGGGGAACCTGTAGCTTTTCTGCCAGTCCGCGGAGTTGAACCCGCACTTACAGAGGACTAGTTACCTGTAGTCCAACGCGCTACGAACACGCTGGGCACGCGGACATCGCCGAAGGATAAGCACCAGAGCTCCAAATGGTGCGGAAGATGGGACATAAAACACACCAATGCTAATGTTGCATAAATCAGATTTCCACATGAATAGAATTTATGGGGAAATCGGGTATATCAGTCTGGGTGGTGATCGCGCGCGAAAGAGAGAGAGAAATCATAGTTTCCGGCTTGTTCACACAAACTAAATTGTTACTTAACAGTCATCATTATCATCAGCTGCCGTGCAGGCTGGCGTAGGCGATCATGGATCTCTACAAATCTCTTTATCTGGTGTTTGCTATCATCTCAGATGTTGACGCTCTTATGTGCCATGAAGTTAGGCTATCCAAAATGTTCTCTCTCTGTGTTCCTCTGTCTCGTTTTCCCTCGATTTTATCAGTTGTTACAGTGTGTTCTTAATAGCAAGAAATTAAATGGAGCTACAGAAATTAGTTGATAAGGTTGTGGCAGAAAGTAACAATAAAGGACTCAGTTTGAATATTAAGAAGACAGAAGTTATGATAATATAAAAAAAGCAGATTTTGCCAAAATGCACCATCACAGTAAATGGGACTGATCTAAGACAAGTGCAGCAATTTAAATACCTCGGCGTCCTGGTAACATCAGATGGCAGATGCCGATCAGAAATAAATAGCAGAATAGGACAAGCGAAAACATCGTTTCTGAAAATGAGAAGCTTTATCTGCAACAAGTCCTTGTCAATCCTGATCAGAATGCGAGTTATTCAGTGCTACATAGAACCAATACTGACATACGGATGCGAGTCATTGACAATGAACACACAGATCGAAAAATCTCTGAGAGCCACAGAAATGTGGTTTTATAGAAGAATGATGAGAATCCATGGACTGCTAAAATGACTAATGTTGAGGTGCTGAATGAGGTCAAGACACAGAGAAAACTTAACATCAATATAAGAAAGAGACAGTCATCATTTTTCGGGCATGTGATGAGGAGGGAGGTTTAGAACACATTGTGACAACCGGTAAAATCGAGGGTAGACGAGACAGAAGAAGACAGAGAGAGAACATGTTGGATGGCCTGACTTCATGGCACGGTAGAGCGTCAACATCTGAGTTGATAGCAAACACCAACGACAGAGATTTGTGGAGATCCATGATCGCCTACGCCAGCCGACACGGTACCTGATGATGATGATGACAATATGTTCCAAACCTCCCTCCTCATCACATGTCCGAAAAATGAAGACTGACTCTTTCTTATATTGATGATCAATTTTTTTCTGTCTTGACCTCATTCGACACCTCAACATTAGTCACTTTAGCAGTCCATGGGATTCTCATTATTCTTCTGTAAAACCACATTTCTGTGGCCCTCACAGATTTTTGATCTGTTTGTTTATTGTCCATGACTCGCATCCATATGTCAAGTATTGTTTCTATGTAGCACTGTATAACTCTCATTCTGATCTCAACTGACAACGACTTGTTACTTGTATATAAATACACTAAACAGAAAAGCACAGACCACAGCTTTCAGACTTAGAACGGGACACTGTGGTCTCACAGCACACCTGCATACTCATGCACACTGCATACAATGGTCTCAGGGACTCGGCAGCCTGCATCTGTGGAGCACCTAAACAGTCCCCAAAGCACATCCTACAACACTGCCCTAGTCTGAGTAGTGTGAGATTGGAGATCTGGCCAACAGAAACAACACTACAAGACAAACTATGGGAACCGGTGAAGACCTCAAGCGCACCGCCCTGTTTATGACAATACCGGAGTAGTCGCATAGCAAAAGTTGATCGCAGAAGAAGAAGAAGCATTTTTGTTTTCAATAAATTTTGATCGGTCAGTGGTTTTGCAGCTTACGCGTCGATTTTCAACGACTAGGCTTTACTTTGTGTGCTCAACTTGAACACTGATCCTATGTTTTATCGTCCATCTCCGATAGATCTAAGAACTTGATCTGTTTTATATTAAGGCAGGGATGACTTTGAAAATAGAACGTACAGTCCACGCGGGATACAAACCGAGCCTTTTAGGGGCGAGAGGCGAACTCCATACCTCTACACTACAGAGACAAACGATGTTTTCTTTATTACATTTGAGTTGTGTTACAGAGAAATGTTGAGAAGCAAAGGATTTACTCGCTCGCTCTCTCTATCTCTCTCTTATCTCTCTCTCTATCGCTCTCTTTATCGCTATCTCTATCTCTCTCTTATCGCTATCTCTATCTTTTCTCTCTCTCTCTCTTTTAATTCCCTTTACTTTCTCTCTCTCTCTCCTATCTCTCCTCATCTCTCTCCTTGTATATATCTCTCTTATTTCTCTCCTTATCTCTCTTTCTTTCTATCTCTATCTCTCTCCTTATCTCTCTCCTTATCTCTCTCTCCTATCCTTCCTTTCTCTCTCTCCCTATTCTCTCCTATCTCTCTCTATCTCCTATCTCTCTCTTATCTCTCTCTCCTATCTCTCCTCTCTCCTATCTCTCTCTCTCTCTATCTTCCTATCTCTCTCCTTATCTCTCTCTCTCTATCTTCCTATCTCTCTCCGTATCTCTCTCTCTATCTCCTATCTCCCTTATCTCTCTCTTATCTCTCTCTCCTTATCTCTCTCCTATCTTCTCTCTATCTCTCTCCTATCTCTCTCTTCTTAATTCCACTTTATTTTATCTTTCTCTCTCACTCACCTCCCTCCCTCCCTCTCACTAACACTAATTCGATCTCACTTCCAAGTTATTAACAAAACTATAACACAGCTATAAACTCTCCAAAATATGCACTCAATACTAAACAAACACGGTGTGTAGATATCGCTCAAATCGCCTGAACAATTAGTACTTGATAAGCAGGCAGTGCTCTCTACTGAAAACGACAGAAGAACATCCTACTCACAGCGGCCGGACAATCGCTAGACACCGGGACCCGTCATCTGCACGCGACCGACCACAAAAACATTTCTTTGCAAGTTGTCACTGACAAGCTCCCGTCTCAACAAGACACTTTCCGGGTCTAGCTATCTTTTCAGAATTGATCGATCTGCATGTTCCCTTAGCGAGACTGGGGGGAAAAAGCAGAGGAGTCTTAAACAACATGCAGAATGTGGGATTACAGTCAGAGTCGGAGTCTAGGAGGTAGCAGATGGTCCACGGTCTTAAAACAAACCTGTTAATGTGTTTGAATTATTTGATGACATTCGAGACCAGCGGTTCTAAAGTTATATACTAGACCAGTAGCTCTCAAGTTATATACTAGGACCAGTAGCTCTCAAGTTATATACCAGGACCAGCAGTTCTCAAGTTATATATCAGGACCAGTAGTTCTCAAGTTATATACCAGGACCAGCAGTTCTCAAGTTATATACCAGGACCAGTGGTTCTCAAGTTATATATCAGGACCAGTAGTTCTCAAGTTTTATATCAGTACCAGCGGTCTCGTTATATACCAGGACCAGTAGTTCCGTTATATATCAGACCAGTGGTTCTCGTTATATATCAGACCAGCGGTTCTCGTTAATAGTTAAACAGTAAAACAAGTATAGTTTTACAAAATACAGAAACAGTGACGATAAACAGATGTTTCTGTATTTTGTAAAACTATAGTACTTTGTTTTACGTGTTTAGCTATTTTTCCAAGTTTTACTGCAGTCTCCACCCTTTTTCTAGTCATATATCAGGCCAGTGGCTCTCAAGTTATAGACCTGGACCAGTAGTTCTCAAGTTATATATCAGAACAGTAGTTCTCAAATTATAGACCAGGACCAGTAGTTCCTGTTATATATCAGAACAGTAGTTCCTCAAGTTATATATCAAAACAGTAGTTCTCAAATTATAGACCTGGACCAGTAGTTCCTGTTATATATCAGAACAGTAGTTCCTGTTATAGACCAGGACCAGTAGTTCTCAAGTTATAGACCTGAACCAGTAGTTCTCAAGTTATATATCGGAGCAGTAGTTCTCTGTTATATAAAAGACCAATAGTTCTCAGGTTATAGACCTGGACCAGTAGTTCTCAAGTTATATATCAGAACAGTAGTTCTCAAGTTATATACTAGACCAGTAGTTCTCAAGTTATATACTAGGACCAGTAGTTCACAAGTTATATACCAGAACAGTAGTTCTAAGTTATATATCAGAACAGTGGTTCCAAGTTTTATACTAGACCAGTAGTTCCCAAATTATCAATTCATTATCTGTGAAAAACTGAACTTTAATGAAAATTTTCACTAAATTTATCTCATTTTTTATATGCAAAAAAAGGTTGATCAGCAACTTTAAATAATTTTACTGTTTACAAATGATACTCACCTGTGTGTTGCCGGTCTCCGTTAAGGAACACAAAGAACAGTAATACTGCGACCGACGAGGCATGTCGTAAGAGGCGACTAAGGTAAGGGCCTAGGGAAACTACCCTAGTAAGTAAAAAGCGTCTTAGAAATCGGATATGCTGGCCTACTTGTAGGCGCATAACTGGCACAGCGTACAACTTGTTTTAGGCTTAAATCGCATAAGTACCACAATGGTGGTTTAACAAATGGTCAGTATGGAGTGTTGTAGAAGAAGAAGAAGAAGAAGGAAAAGGAGAAAAGAAGAAGAAAAGAAGAAGAAGAAGAAAAAGAAGAAAAAATAGAAAAGAAGAAGAAAAAGAAGAAGAAAAAGAAGAAGACGAAAAAGAAGAAAAAGTAGAAAAGTAAGAAGAAAAAGAAGAAGAAAAAGAAGAGAAAAGAAGAAAAAGAAAAAAGTAGAAAAAGAAGAAGAAAAGAAGAAGAAAAAGAAGAAGAAAAGAAGAAAAGTAGAAAAGAAGAAGTAGAAAAAGAAGAAGAAGAAGAAGAAGAAGAAGAAGTAGAAAAGAAGAAGAAGAAGAAGAAGAAGAAGAAGAAGAAAAAGAAGAAGAAAAGAAGAAAAAGAAGAAGAAAAAGAAGAAAGAAGTAGAAAAGAAGAAGAAAAAGAAGAAGAAAAAGAAGGAGAAAAAGAAGAAGAGGAAGAAAAAGAAAATAAGAAAAGTAGAAAAAGAAGAAGAAGAAGAAAAGAAGAAGAAGAAAATAAGAAAAGTAGAAAAGAAGAAGAAAAGAAGAAGAAAAAGAAGAAGAAAAAGAAGAAGAAAAAGAAGAAGAAAAAGAAGAAGAAGAAGAAGAAAAAAAAAAAGAAGAAGAAGAAGAAGAAAAAGAAGAAAGAAGAAGAAAGAAGAAGAAGAAGAAGAAGAAGAAGAAAAGAAGAAGAAAAGAAGAAGAAGAAGAAGAAGAAGAAGAAGAAGAAGAAAAGTAGAAAAAGAAGAAGAAAAGGAAGAAGAAGAAAAGAAGAAAAGAAGAAGAAGAAAATAAGAAAAAGTAGAAAAAGAAGAAGAAAAAGAAGAAGAAAAAGAAGAAAAGAAGAAGAAGAAGAAGAAGAAGAAAAATAAGAAAAAGAAGAAGAAAAAGAAGAAAAAGTAGAAAAAGAAGAAGAAGAAGAAGAAGAAGAAGAAAAGAAGAAAAAGAAGAAGAAGAAGAAGAAGAAGAAGAAAAATAAGAAAAAGAAGAAGAAAAAGAAGAAAAAGAAGAAGAAGAAAAAGAAGAAAAGAAGAAGAAAAGAAGAAGAAAAAGAAGAAGAAAAAGAAGAAAAAGAAGAAGAGGAAGAAAAAGAAAATAAGAAAAGTAGAAAAAGAAGAAGAAGAAGAAAAAGAAGAAGAAGAAAATAAGAAAAGTAGAAAAGAAGAAGAAAAAAAGAAGAAAAAGAAGAAGAAAAAGAAGAAGAAAAGAAGAAAAAGAAGAAGAAGAAGAAGAAGAAAAAAAAGAAAAAGAAGAAGAAGAAGAAAAAGAAGAAAAAGAAGAAAAAGTAGAAAAAGAAGAAGAAAAAGAAGAAGAAAAGAAGAAGAAAAAGAAGAAGAAGAAGAAGAAGTAGATGAAGAAGAAGAAAAAGTAGAAAAAGAAGAAGAAAAGGAAGAAGAAGAAAAAGAAGAAAAAGAAGAAGAAGAAAATAAGAAAAGTAGAAAAAGAAGAAGAAAAAGAAGAAGAAAAAGAAGAAAAGAAGAAAAGTAGAAAAGAAGAAGAAAAGGAGAAGAAAAAGAAGAAGAAAAAGAAGAAGAAGAAGTAGAAGAAGAAAAAGAAGAAGAAGAAGAAGAAAAAGAAGAAAAGAAGAAGAAGAAAAATAAGAAAGAGTAGAAAAGAAGAAGAAAAAGAAGAAGAAAAAGAAGAAAAAGAAGAAGAAAAAGAAGAAAAAGAAGAAAAGGAAGAAGAAAAAGAAGAAGAAGAAAATAAGAAAAAGATAGAAAAAGAAGAAGAAAAAGAAGAAGAAAAAGAAGAAGAAAAAGAAGAAGAAAAGAAGAAGAAAAAGAAGAAAAAGAAGAAGAAGAAAAAGAAGAAAAAGAAGAAAAAGAAGAAAAAGTAGAAAAAGAAGAAGAAAAAGAAGAAGAAAAAGAAGAAGAAGAAGAAGTAGATGAAGAAGAAGAAGAATAAGATGAAGAAGAAAAAGAAGAAAAGAAGAAAAGAGAAATAAGAAGAAGATGAAGAAGAAGAAGAAGGAAGAAGAAGAAGAAGGAAGAAGAAGAAGAAGAAAAGAGAAATAAGAAGAAGATGAAGAAGAAGAAGAAGAAGAAGAAGAAGAAGAAGAAGAAGAAGAAGAAGAAGAAGAAGAAAAAGAGAAATAAGAAGAAGATGAAGAAGAAGAAGAAGAAGAAGAAGAAGATGAAGATGAAGAAGAAGAAAAAGAAAAATAAGAAAAAGATAAATAAGATGAAGATGAAGATGAAGTAGAAGATGAAGAAGAAGATGAAGAAGAAGATGAAGAAGAAGAAGAAGAGAAGAAGATAGAAGAAGAAGAAGATGAAGATGAAGAAGAAGAAGAAGTAGAAGAAGAAGATGATGAAGAAGATGAAGAAGAAGAAGATGAAGTAGAAGAAAAGAAGAAAATAGAAAGAAGATGAAGTAGAAAAGAAGAAGAAAACGATGCCAAGAATAACATCTGTATCAAGAAGTTGAGAAGTAATCAACAAGAACGTGGATAGCAAAGCCGAAAACCCTTTCCCTTTCCCTATAACGCTGTTGAAAGTACGAGTATAACAACTTGTACAGGTGGACATACGTTAGTTTTCATGAAGTTACATAAAAAGGAAAATTCTTACAACCAAACTTTGCCACTTTCGTTACATCCCCTTTTTTGGTTGAGTTTCGAATTATGCTCCAAATGATCGTGGGTCGCCCAGAGGAGGAATAGTCTAATGTAAAGTGGGTTGTCAATGCACATTACATTTCTAAAGCAATTATTTGGGGATTAGGAGCTCTCATCATAGTGCTCAGCTGCCAAAGAAAACACTGCTTCAGTCCACATAGTTGTTGATCAGAAAAATGTCCTCGATGTTTCCTGGACGAGGCTATGTCAAGTCCTTGTTTTCTCAACATGAGGTCTTTCACAGCATCCAATTGGCACAGCATGAAAAGGTAACATTGCATTTGTCGAGCGTGACGTTCATTTTGTGTAAAACACCAGGTCTTTTCCCATAGAGGTTGTCATGGAAACGCGAAGAAAGGAAACTTTCCTCCCCTTATTTCCCTAATGCCAGACATTAGCTGAACTAATCGCTCTAGATGTCAGTTCACATTTGACACATTCGCAGAATGAACTGCGAACTGTTATTCGGTTTTGTGTGTGATATTTACGGAGATGAATTGTCTGCTTCTACTTCTTCTTCTTTTGTTGTTCCATTGCTACCGGGTTGTTGCCCAGTGTCGTAGTTTTCTGTTTTGTCTTGCGCTGTTCTGGTGGCTTGGGTGATTGTTATTTTTGCTGCTTGACATTTTCTATGCCAACTAACCATCTTTTTCGTGGTTTTCCTCTCGCCTTCTTTCCTGATGTTCTGTTGTAGAAGACTATTGGAGTTTGACTCTGTTCATTCTCTTTCTCAATGAGGTGGACACACAATTTTCGATTTCCGTTATTTTTTTCAAAACGTGATCTATGATATGTGTCGGCTGGTGCAGCAATTGGAAGATTTGGTTCCGAAGAGGATTGTTGCTACAACACGTGTACAACGTAATATAGACCTCACCGTTCAGAAAGCAATGGCAAACTACTGAACGTATAAGTGTGCCTAGAAGATCGACAACTATTGTGGTTGATGATACGTCCTGTAAGGATATGCCCGATTTTAATTTCATTTTGATGATTAAACTGTCAGACACGTTCTTATGATAAAGTCGGCTGTTGTTGTCTGGAGCTCGTCTCTGGTGCCATGTATTTTTTAATGTAGAATTGTGTTGTAGGGCCAAAATCTCTTTCAATGGAGGACATACAGGGGACAGTCTTACAGGACACGTACTGTAGTTTGATCAGCGGTGTCACAGGGACACAGAGAGGATGGAGACAATCGAAGTCTATGTAAGTGTTTATTCAGTCTGCAATGTTCTGTCCTGAGTCAGAAGATGATGGTCTGCTCTCACTATCTCCATCTTTAAGTCTGAAAATCTCTTTCTCTATATGTCTCTCTCTCTCTCTCTCTCGATCCCCGCCTAGACCGATGAACTAAATCTTTTCATGAATTCTACCGTTGCTTTTAGGGACTCCGTCTCTCCGTACAGTTTCTCGCGAAGTTAAGTGTTTTCGGGCCAGGTCTCGCTTCCTGAAGCAAAGATGATGGATGTGCTCTCACTCATGTCCTCCCAATCAAGTCTTTCTCTTCTTCTCTCTCTTTCTCTATCGTTCTCACCTTTAACCTCACATACCACAAACGAGAACCATCAAAATGAATGCTACTCAAACAATAGAAAATACTTCTAGTATCTTCACACCGCCCGAGTGGTTACCGGGGCCAAATTTGGGGTGTAAAGAATAGAACTACTGTTACCTGCCACGGAAGTCGTAAGAGACGCCTAAGGAAGTTTGGTTGAAATCGGATGTAGGTGTCCGTTAGGGAATGCTAACCCGAAACAAATGCTTGCAGAAAACGGATGTACCAGGCCGTAAGGTGCATAGCATGGTGTAACGACCCCTCACAATGAGGAATGGGATAACGGATTCTACGGTCGCCAATCTGCCTTGAGATTTAGCCACGCAGTAAGAATGTCAGACCTACCATCATGAGGGTGGCCAAAACTTACTGCTGGAAGAGGTCGGCACAAACGGGGAAGCAGAAATCATAAGAATTATATCCTACAGAACTGTCCCCAGTATGCAGACTTGAGAAAAAAGAGGTGGCCCACTTACACTAGAGTCCAAGACAAACTGTATGGCGTGGCTGATAATCTACGGCAGACTGCTGACTTTATTAGAGAATCCGAAATCCTAATCTAGTGAGAACGCAGAAGACAAACTGTATGGTGTGTCTGATAATCTGAGGCAGACGGCTGACTTTATTAGAGAATCCGAAATCCCAATCTAGTGAGAACGCAGAAGACAAACTGTATGGCGTGGCTGATAATCTAAGGCAGATGGCTGACTTTATTAGAGAATCCGAAATCCTAATCTAGTGAGAACGCAGAAGACAAACTGTATGGCGTGGCTGATAATCTAAGGCAGACGACTACCTTTATTAGAGAATCTGAAATCCCAATCTAGTGAGAACGCAGAAGACAACTGAGGTATAATAGGCAGCTGCCTATAGCAACCCAACTAGTAACGCAGAAGAATAAGTCATTACCAAACCTCATTCAGCTACATCAACAACATCAAAACGCAAAACGTCTTGCATATCCCAACAACGTCTCTCTCTCTCTCTCTCTCTCTCTCTCTCTCTCTCTCATCTGGCAGACACCATTAATCTCACACAATATCAGCACGCACAGATACAACAAAGAGTAACCTCGTTTAACGTAACTGACTGCAAAAAATTAAAAATTAATGTAATGGTCCATACGAGAAAGAAAACAAAGACAGAAGAACAGTGATATGAGAAAGTAGGATACATTGATTAATGAGAGAATTTTTACATAAATGATGTATGAGATTCTCATGATTAATACAATTTGAAGAAAGATTACATTTTCGTAGTGTGGGTGTGAAATATTTGGAAAAAGTTGGACCGATATTGTGAAAGAAATGTCGAGGTGTTTAGCAAAGAGTGGTTCATTATCATTAAATAGTGTGTTCTGAGCAGACTCATAGAAATGAATAAAATTGCAAAAAAAGCGTGCAGTGTTCTATCAAATATATATAAATTCCAGCCCCCCAACTGAAACTAGGGTTTTCCGGTCTGTTATGCGACCCAATATTAGAGTTGGCTGTACCGAAATCAAATGGTACCAAAAGCGATTAGACAGAGACGTGCGATAAATCAATATACATCAATATTGGAATAACATAGACCAATATAGAATTGCGTTACGTAAAGATTTTAATTATTCAATGGTTGAAATTGTATTTTAATTTAGCTGCTTATGCCACCCCCTAACGGTTCCTCCTATGCGGCCGCCTACCTGTATCATAACACGGTACGACCCTGTTGACGAACACTGCGTTGAAACAAGAATAAACTTGTAACAATCTTCTCTCTCTCTCTCTCTCTCTCTCTCTCTCTCTCTCGCTTGCGATCACTGCCCAGACCGATGTACTAGATCTCGTCATAAATTCTATTCATGTGGAAGTCTGATTCATGCAGCCTTAGTCTTGGTGTGTTTTACGTCACATCTTCAGCGCCATTTGGAACTCTGGTGCTTATCCTTCGGCGATGTGTCCGGTTTCATCCAGCGTTTACTCGGTTCGCTCTCCGTTCTGTAGCCATCTAGTGTTTTTTTTACAGTATGGGGTAGCTAGCAGTAGGACCAACCTTCTTCGTCGCCTCTTACGACATGCGTGGCAGGTAACAGTGGTTCTATTCTTTACACCTCAATTTGGGCCCCGGTAACCACTCGGGGGTAACAATCGTAAAATATTCACCGCAAATGTCAACAAAGAAATTAGAAATTCAGAAACAACTCTTGGCCAATCTTAACAGAAGTCCTTTTAATGCAAAACGATTTATCACTGGAAGTTCCTTGGTGTGCAAAATTGTGTAACGTGAGCCGTGCAACACCAGGAAAAAGTAATTGCCAATTTGAATGCTTTGTTGCGAAATGTCAAATAGAAGAGTCCAAAATGGCAGGAGTTATGAATCAGCAGAAGGAAAGAGGGGTAAAGGTTAGAGGTCAAACTGACTGATTGATTAATTTGGTGAAGTGGGTTGAACTAAGTCAGAAGGGAGCTGGCATAAAGTGTTGAGCTCTGATAGAAGAGGCTTGATAGTAGGAAGTAATGTTTGAGCTCTGATAGAAGAAGCTTGATAGTTAAATAGTTGAGCTCTGATAGAAGAGGCTTGATGGTTGTAAGGAATAGTTGAGCTATGATAGAAGAAGCTTGATAATAGGAAGTAATGTTTGAGCTCTGATAGAAGAGGCTTGATAGTTAAATAGTTGAGCTCTGATAGAAGAGGCTTGATGGTTGTAAGGAATAGTTGAGCTCTGATAGAAGAGGCTTGATGGTTGAATAGTTGAGCTCTGATAGAAGAGGCTTGATTGTTGAATAGTTGAGCTCTGATAGAAGAGACTTGATGCTAACAGGAATAGTTAAGCTCTGATAGAAAAGGCTTGATAGTTGTTCTGTGTTGATTGATGTATCTACTGGGTTTTCTCTCATGGTTTTCCGTCTTGCCGCACCTATCGGTATGCACAACTTGCGCAACTGAGATAGAGATTACCCTTTATCTTCTTTGTTGAAATCTTCAGAGCGTATGTTTTCTCTTAGAGCGTTGATGATGTCGATTTTGCCTATATAAGACACATTCTCGATCGTAGCATTGCCCGCCCTCTGCTCTCTCCTGACTAAGAGCGCGTTATCCGTTATCAATAACTTTCCTTGATAACTGTATTGTTCATTTGGTAAATAAGATATTCTGAGCCAGACTTTGTGTCCAGCTAATGGACAGTAGAAAGTGGAGAAGAGAGAAAATATAGAAATCAAATGAGAAGGGGAATATGAATGAGAGCGTAGGTAAAGGAAAATGAGCCGGCGAAAATGATGAGAAATAGGTAGACGACAAGCAGGGAAAGATGAAGAATGAGAGAATATGTAGGTGAAAAAGGAGCAGTAGAAAATACAGAATGAGAAAATAGATAGATAGGAGAAAATGGAGAATGAGAGAATAGATAGATAACAGACAGAAGAAAATAAAGAATGAGAGAATAAATAACAGACAGGAGAAAAAAAAGAATGAGAGAATAGATAGATAACAGACAGAGAAAAAAAGAATGAAAGAATAGATAGATAACAGACAGGAGAAAATAAAGAATGAGAGAATAGATAGATACAGAGAAAATAAAGAATGAGAGAATAGATAGATAACAGACAGAAGAAAATAAAGAATGAAAGAATAGATAGATAACAGACAGAAGAAAATAAAGAATGAAAGAATAGATAGATAACAGACAGAAGAAAATAAAGAATGAGAGAATAGATAGATAACAGACAGAAGAAAATAAAGATAGAGAATAGATAGATAACAGACAGAAGAAAATAAAGAATGAAGAATAGATACAGACAGGAGAAAATGGGTTTGAGAGATTACTAGATAACAGACAGAAGAAATGGGGAATGAGAGAATAGATAGATAACAGACAGGAGAAAATGAGAATGAGAGAATAGATAGATAATACAGAAGAAAATAAAGAATGAGAGAATAGAAGATAACAGACATGAGAAAATGGAGAATGAGAGAATATCAAAGAAATACAAACAGGAGAATGTAGAATGAGAAGACAAATGTAAGCACCAATAAATATTAGAAAATGAAGAATTAGTGAATAGATAATCCAGTGGCCTCGTGCTCATTTTTGTTGTAGGGCCAGACACAAATTTTCGGAAAAATCATGGTTTTGGTTAGGTTATATTTTAATTTATAAAATAATAAATACATGTTACACATTATTTTTATGGGGCCTGTCCCCACTGGCTCTTAATGACGAGCCGCCACTAGATAAATCATATTCAACAATAGTAGAAATCAACGTGATTATATTGGACATGTTCAATAGAAATGAGTCAGACATCAAGAGATACCAGCGTGGTCCAGGCAAAAAAACATAAACATGATCCTGGGTTCAATCAGAGATCAGGTCTCTTCTATTGAGGAAAACATAGAAACCACACGGTTCAGAGTTTACTCAAAGATCATAGACATGCCGGACTAGATCGAGTAGGCACACGCACAATTTCTGTGTGAGTACTGCTGAAGAGGACTGCAAACAAGAAGAAATAGTCCTTGATCCTGGTGTTTTTAGTACTCAAACACTGCTACCAGTGTCGTCGCGGGGGTCATTGTCAGGGTCGTCGAGGAATTCGGCGAGGGTCGTCGCGTAATTTGGTCAGTGAAGTCACCGTGTTAAACAAGGTTTAAAGAGTGGGTCACGAAAATTAGTTACGCTTTTGTAAGCCCTTCTTCTTCTTCTTCTTCTTTGCGTTCGTTCTTTACCACCAATTTTAATCACTCTTTGTGATATGTTTGATCTTTGCCAAGAACGTGTATACGTTGCACATTGGTTTGTAGGCCCATAAACGCATAGACTTCTACACGTTTAGGACAGGTGCATCCGATTTCAGCCAAACCTCCTTAGCCGCTTCTTAAGACATGCGTGGCAGGTAACAGTGATTCCATTCTTTACACCCCAAATTTGTGCCCCAGTAACCACTCGGTCGACTTCACTTTCTGACACCCGCCAGTGTATTGTCAGGGCTCGCAAGGGGAGCAAAGAATAGTAACGTTGCGACATAAGACGCGTCTAATGTAGGGGCCTAGGAAAGCTACCCTAGAAAATAAAAAGCGTCGCAGAAATGGGATGTGCTGGCCTACTTGCAGGTGTATAACTGCACAACGAACGATCATTCTTAGTCTCCGATCACATACAAATCACACAATTTAACAAGTGATCGATATGGAGCGTTCGAAGAAGAAGAAGAAGCATCTCTCACCCCATCAAGTCAAGCTTCCTTCTACGAAACTCTAGAAACGTAACCACATCAGAAAGACTCGCCAGAAGGTTCACCAACCTGGAGTAGACCGTGCAAACTTCACTTTCTGACATAAGGAAGAAAAATTCAAATCAAACTTTATTGCCGATCGAAACAAGAGCAACAACAGAAGCAGTAACCTCAACAATAAAACAGAAGAAGCGAAGAAAGACAACACAAATTATCACAAACTATTATTCCTGTTGACAAGCCAGCACTTCTATATTTCTAAAACTGCCGTTTTATACGCTGCGATTCATTTTAACCTTTTTAACACTCTTTCTTATTGTGAAGCACAGTCTAAAAAACGGAATGTATTGTAAACAATCACAAAAGATGCAATTTGCAAGCTGCTTTAGATTTGCTGGTGACCATTTTTTATAACTGGTAATCCCGTGCGAATTTAACAAATGGGCTCTTAAGTTTTTCTCAATGTTTTGTGTTTGGCAGGTCTGATTACGTGTCTCGTTGCAGATCAAAGCGTAACTCACAGAACCGAGAATCAAGTAGCACTTAAGGCTGATACACATCCATGCAGCTAATATTGCATTGCCAGATCTAATTCATATTTATCACATTTGCAGTCATCTATTTTGAAAACCTGTTTCTCTAAAGTCGAAATCGATATCCTATTTTTCATTTTTTTTTTCTTTTTTTTTTTTTGGTAACAAGCTGCCAGTGTGAGAAAAAAACTGGCACAGCTTTGATCTATATTTAGAACAACACAAACACGGATATACATAAAGGCGATGATTCAGCTCTGATATATGTAGCCTTAGTATACCCATTGTCCGCCTGCCCAGCGTGTTCGTAGCGCGTTGGACGAAGGGTGACAAGCCCCATGTGAGTGTGGTTCAATTCCGTGGGCTGGCAGAAAAGCCACAGGTTCTATAGATTTACGGTGTTCGTGGCACCGAACCGAAGGGTTACGATGTCCATGGACTGAACCGGAGAGCTGAAAGCTCAAGTGCTTCTGGATCGAAAAAAAAAGTATACCCCTTGACTTCTTCGAAAAGAGTTAGAAAAATGTTCATGTTTGTTGGCCTACATGCTCTGATATAACCAAAACAAGGTTCGTCCTTAAGTTGAAAGGGCGTGTCTCGGCCTAAAGGGGCATTCATTCTAAATATTTTTTTAAATCTGATACAGCAAGCAAAAAAAAAGGTTCGTACTTAGGTTGAAAGTGGCGTGCCTCGCCTTACATATGCTTGAATCTCATACATAATAAACAAACTCTGGTAATCTCTGGGCGACATAAATTGTTCCAGGAGAGGCAAAATTAATTTTCAAAATTTTAATTATTCGTTTACTAGGCACAAAATGAAGATCAGAATCACATAAAAATGGACTATCAAAAAGGCATTTTCCAGGGGGTGGCACCTGACTCCTACCAACCCTTCCACCGCCTTAATGTATGGACGCCCATGGTTGACATCCCATATGAACAATACGATCTGGCACCACGCTACAGTATACTACAATAGGTACAGTACTGTAAAGTGGATTTTATTATCCATACAAAGGAAGATCGAAGTAAAACTGTATCATCATCAAATAGCTTGTCCTGAGC
The DNA here is from genome assembly GCA_020796225.1 of Arion vulgaris. Taxonomy (NCBI): domain Eukaryota; kingdom Metazoa; phylum Mollusca; class Gastropoda; order Stylommatophora; family Arionidae; genus Arion; species Arion vulgaris. The sequence continues at coordinate 10,583,649 of CM036767.1, forward strand.
AGAACGTTGCCACCCCAAAAGTCCTTCGGGATTTCTCTCTCTCTCATAGGTCAGATGTCCCGCCTCTGCAACCGTCATGTTCAAACCATCAGTTACATCCTGAATCCATCTTCTCCGTGGTCTTCCTCTTCTTCTCTTTGCCGGTATGCCTCCTTCCATGATGGTCTTCTCCAGCCCTTCGTGTCTTTTTATATGTCCAAAATATCTCAATTTTCTCTTTCTTATTTGTAACATCAGCCAGTTTTCTTTGATTTTGAGTTCTTTCTGGATAGATCTATTTGTTCTCTTCTCTGTCCAAATATACGAAGGACTCTTCTATAACACTTATATTCAAAAGCACATATATGTTTTTCCACTGCTTTATTAAATGTCCATGCCTCACACCCATACGTTGCCACTGGGAACATGCATGCTCTTAGTATTCTGATCTTTGTTTTCCTATCAGTTTCGTTCGATACTGTTTTTAGTTTTTTTAATTGTTTTGTAAAGCCATGTTTGTTCTTCTTTTAATTTCCTTCATCCATGATTTCGATTCAGTATTGGTGAGTATAGACGAATTCATTTTAAAATCAACACAAAATGCTAAATCGAAGTTATATTATACAACAAGTTTCAGTTTACAATACGGAATATCAATATGTTATGAATTTTTCACCAATAAGTAGCCTCGACTCACAGAATTGAGTAAAATTGAAAAGTTGCAGTGTTCTATCAAAACATATATATTCCAGCCTTCTCCTTTTCTGATCTAGGTCATGGATTCCCGGACAGTTGTCTGGCCTAGTTATTGAGTTGGCTGTGTAACAAACCACAACCTACTCTAGATAACTAGGCCAGACAACTGACTAGGTGTTCCCAGACCTAGATCAGAAAAGGGGGCTTGAAAATATAGAGGTTTGATAGAACAGTGCAAGCTTTTCTGCAATTTTACTCAATTCTGTGAGTCTATGGTTATTTATTGGTGAAAAATATTCATAATATTGATATTCCTTATTGTTAAACTTAACTTGTTGCACAATAGAACTTTGATTTAGCATTTTGTGTTGTTTGTAAAATGAATTCGCTTATATACACCAATACTGGAATGCGAGGTCACGTGGTGTAGTTGTGGTCTGATTTCATAATTCTTACCTGAGTCCAAAGGCCCATAAGTTTATAGTTGGCTCTGAACAAACACATGCGATAGGCTTTTTTCTGTTCGTATATATAAGACGAAACAACATCATACATACACACAAGCATACACATATAACATACACACAAGTATACACATATAACATACACACAAGTATATACATATAACATACATACACACAAGTATACACATATAACATACATACACACAAGTATATACATATGTAACATACATACACACAAGCATACACATATAACATACATACACACAAGTATACACATATAACATACATACACACAAGTATACACATATAACATACATACACACAAGTATACACATATAATATACATATACACACAAGTATACACATATAACATACATACACACAAGTATACACTTATAACATACATACACACAAGTATACACATATAACATACATACACACATCATTCATTCATACATAGGTAACTTCAAGTATATTTGTAACAAGTAAATAAGGTGGGGTTATTTTTTTACCGAACCACAGGAAAACACGGAACCAATAAATATGGTAAATAAATAAACAACAAACAAAGCCGTTAATACGTGTTTACTCTCTATTAATTTACCATATTCATTGGCTTCCTTGCTTCCCCTGTGGTTCTTAGAAAAGCCACATTATTCATTTACTATTCTCCAGAGTAGTGGCTCTGAATACAAAGAGAACCACTAGTGTGTAAGATAGGCTTGTGTAAGAGTGTTGTGTATTTTGCACATGTGTTTCTCTCTAGTTAGGTAATGTGTAACTGTCAGATCATTAGAACCTCACGCGAGGTATATGTATACAATCAGATTTGAGAGAAAACATGCGTAGTCTGGTTAAATAGGTGGCTTAGTTTAGTGGCTAAATAACTGATTACGTCAAGTGGCTAAAGTAGTGATAAAGTCAATTGGCTAAAGTACTGATGGTGTCGTGGCTAAAGTACTGATGGTGTCAAGTGGCTAAAGTACTGATGGTGTCAAGTGGCTAAAGTACTGACATAGTCAAGTTGCTAAAGAAATGATGTAGTCAAGTGACTAGAGCACTGACGTGGTCGAGTGTATAGAGAACTTATGTAGTCAAGTGTATAGAGAACTGATGTAGTCAAGTGTATAGAGAACTGAAATGGTCAAGTGTATAGAGAACTGACATGGTCAAGTGTATAGAGAACTGACATGATCAAGTGTATAGAGAACTGACATGGTCAAGTGTATAGAGAACTGACATGGTCAAGTGTATAGAGAACTGACATGATCAAGTGTATAGAGAACTGACATGGTCAAGTGTATAGAGAACTGACATGGTCAAGTGTATAGAGAACTGACATGATCAAGTGTATAGAGAACTGACATGGTCAAGTGTATAGAGAACTGATGTAGTCAATTATTAGAGAATGACATGGTCAATGTATGAGAACTGTGTAGTCAAGTGTTAGAGAATCTGACTGGTCAAGTTATAGAGAACTGACATGGTCAAGGTTAGAGAACTGACATGGTCAGTGTTAGAGCAACGACAGGTCAAGTGTATCAGAGAACTGACATGATCAATTAGGACTGCATGGTCAAGTGCCAGAGAACACATGATCATGTATGAGAACTGCTTCTGCGTCAGTGTATGAGGCTTACTGATCAGTTGATATAGAGAACTGACATGGTCAAGGTTTAGAGAACTGACTGGTCAAGTGTATAGAGAACTGGGATGATCAAGTGTATAGAGAGGAGCTGCACATGGCCTCAAGTAATGAGAACTGAGCGATGCGCCCACATTTCATCAAGAACTTATGTAGTCAAGTGCTTAGAGCTGTAGACAGTGTATAGAGAACTGACATGATCAGTGTATAGAGAACTGACATGATCAAGTGTCACGAGAACTACTGGTCATGTATGAGAGATCTGATGTAGTCAAGTGTATAGAGAACTGATACATGGTCAAGTGTTAGAGAACTGACACTGGTCAGTGTAACTAGAGAACTTTGACTGTACGGTTTAGCAGAAGGACTAGTCAAGGTCATGAAGAGACTGAATGATCATGTATAGAGACAGCACTGTCATGTATGAGAACTGACATGCAAGTGTTAGACACTGACATGATCAGATGTATGAGAACGACATGTCCAAGTTTAGAGAACATTATGGTCAATTTGTGTTACGAGACGCATGATCAATGTATAGAAACCTCTATGTCAATAAATACAGAACTGACATGGTCATTTAGTCGGTTCCAGAACCTTTACTGTAGTCATGTATAGAGAACTATGTAGTCAAGTGTAAGAACTGACATGGTCAGTGTATAGGAACTGGACTATGGCAAGATGTTAGAGAACTGACATGATCAAGGTATAGAGACACTGCATGGTCAAGTGTATGGAGAATCTGAAGTCAAGTGTTAGAGAACTGATGTAAGTCAAGGTATAAGAACTACATGGCAATGTATAGAGAACTGTTCGTCAGAAGTATAGAACTGAACATGATCAATGTCATGAGAGAGCTGATGTAGTCAAAGTGTATATTGAGAACTATGAGCCAAGTGTATGAGAACTGACTGGTCATGTATAGGAACTGACATGTCATGTATGAGAGAACTGATTTGTTAATCAAGTGTATAAGGAAGAACGGCATGGTCAGTGTATGAGAACGGACATAGGTCAAGTATAGAGAGCTTGAACAGATCAGGTTAGAGAACTGACATGGTCAAGTACAGAGAAGATGTAGTCAAGTGTATAGAGAACTGATGTAGTCAAGTGTATAGAGAACTGACATGGTCAAGTGTATAGAGAACTGATGTAGTCAAGTGTATAGAGAACTGACATGATCAAGTGTATAGAGAACTGATGTAGTCAAGTGTATAGAGAACTGATGTAGTCAAGTGTATAGAGAACTGACATGGTCAAGTGTATAGAGAACTGACATGGTCAAGTGTATAGAGAACTGATGTAGTCAAGTGTATAGAGAACTGATGTAGTCAAGTGTATAGAGAACTGACATGGTCAAGTGTATAGAGAACTGACATGATCAAGTGTATAGAGAACTGATGTAGTCAAGTGTATAGAGAACTGATGTAGTCAAGTGTATAGAGAACTGACATGGTCAAGTGTATAGAGAACTGACATGGTCAAGTGTATAGAGAACTGATGTAGTCAAGTGTATAGAGAACTGACATGATCAAGTGTATAGAGAACTGACATGGTCAAGTGTATAGAGAACTGACATGGTCAAGTGTATAGAGAACTGACATGATCAAGTGTATAGAGAACTGACATGGTCAAGTGTATAGAGAACTGACATGATCAAGTGTATAGAGAACTGACATGGTCAAGTATATAGAGAACTGACATGGTCAAGTGTATAGAGAACTGACATGGTCAAGTGTATAGAGAACTGACATGGTCAAGTGTATAGAGAACTGACGTAGTCAAGTGTATAGAGAACTGATGTAGTCAAGTGTATAGAGAACTGACATGATCAAGTGTATAGAGAACTGACATGGTCAAGTGTATAGAGAACTGACATGGTCAAGCTCTATCGTTCTTTTCGTTCTTTTTCAGCCATGTTTATCATTCTTATTGTAATATATAAATAGCCTTTGTCAAGAACGTAGTTTTACGTCACATTGTTCAGCACAATTTGGAGCTTTAGTGATTATCCTTCGGTGAAGTGTCCGATTTCAACCAGCGTTTACTGGGTTCGCTCTCCGTCAGCCTTTTGCTGTCCCCAGCCAACCTGCAAGGCAGCAGGTTGCTATTTTCTTTCAGGGTAGCGACCCTTAGACGACCAACCCTTCCGGGCTGTTGAGCGTCATCTGCCCAGAAAACATGTCTTTTTGTGGACTACTTGGTCTTCCTGCCGTCCAGTTTTATGTACGGTTTACTACGCTAGCCTTTGATTGTCCCCAATCAAACTACAAGGCAACAGTAATACTCTCGATCTGGGTTTTCAGTTTTTCTGCACATGTGGGTGGTTCACTCACCTCACGCCTGTCATGCATGCAGCACCGTGCACGTCTGCCCACAGGTGGCCCCAACCGTGTATCGTCCGCACTCGTGCTAGCTCTTCCCTGGTGCCTGCCCCACCATCTTCATCAGTTCTCACTGTGCCCACATTTATCATGTCTCTCAATATCCCACCAGCACATGGACACATGTGTTCACAGATGGCTCAGCTACAGATGCTACCAGAAAGGAAGGCAGCGGAATCTACATCACTCACCCTCAAGGAAACACAGAAACACACTCTCTGGCAGCAGGAGAAACATGCACCAACTTTAGAGCAGAGGCAACAGCCCTTCTTGCAGCCATACAGGTTCTCAACGACCAGCAAGTGTCAGCAAAAAAATTGCAGTCTTTAGCGATTCAAGATCCGTTCTCCAGGCTATCTCAAGTCCCAGACAAGACAAGCTCATTCAGGACATACGGCAAAATATCAGCTTGTTGTCAAAAAATCCGAACTGGTCTTACAGTGGATACCAGCTCACTGTGGCATACCAGGAAACGAAAAGGCTGACAAACTCGCAAAGGCTGGGGGAGCCTAACACAACACCACCCAACACAAAGTTTACAGAAGCAAAGACTCTCCTGAAACAATCCAGGAAAATGATCTGGAGAAAAACAAATGGAGGATACAGGCCAGAGCACGACAGCATAAATACACTAAACAGAAAACCAGACCACAATCTTCAGACTTAGAACGGGACACTGCAGTCTCAGAGCACACCTCCACAGAATGGGTCTCAGGGACTCGGGGGCCTGCACCTGTGGAGCACCAAAGCAGTCCCCAGAGCACATCCTGCAAGACTGCCCTAGTCTGAGTAGTGAGAGATTGGAGATCTGGCCAACAGAAACAACACTACAAGACAAACTATGGGGAACCGGTGAAGACCTCAAGAGTACCGCCCTGTTTATGACACATACCGGAGTAGTCGCATAGCAAAAGTTGAACGCAGAAGAAGAAGAAGAATCATGTCTCTAGACTGTCCGAACACGGGGCTCAACTCGGGCCCCCACCTCAGGACTTCGAATTTCGCCCTATGTGGGTCCACGTCCAACTCATCGCAGTCCCAAGTTTCGCTCCACGCGGACCCACTTCTCTCTTGTCTGGATGCACCCCTGATCCCTTTATAGTTATCCGTTCAACTTTTTCCCATCGGCCAGGAGAGACGTGCATTAATAGTCACTCTGGGTTTCCACTTGTCTGTGTTGCGAGCGGATCCTATCCAACATGACTACGTCTGCATCTCTATTACCACCAGAGTAGCTCCCCCTCGATCCCTACCCGCTTAGCCAGACAGGAACCAATGTCTGTTACCAGGGTCATCGCAAGGAGGTAGAGTAGGATCTTGATTAGTGCCAGCTCACTTATCCTTGCGCTGCGTTGTCCCCATGCGCTTTGACCTACAAGCACTGTCCAGATTTCTGAGTCACAAAATCTTCCCAACTATAAACATTATATAATTTAGCTGTTACCGGTACGCATGTATAATTACTATAAACATTCCTTCTCCCTTACTTTCATAAATATTACCATTGCCATTACTTCTTGATTTCATTTCTATTTTTAAGTTCGGTTCCAGACACCTTATCCAACTTGCATGTTTCTCTCAAAGAGTGAGCTCTGCTGCACATTATAAATTAAATGTCAGTTACCAAGGACACAGTTCCTCGCCCGGAAGTAATTACCGCCCTAACAAAGCACGCGAACATCCTTTACACGTGCCATTTCACGCGACATTTACAACCATTGCAGGATCAGTCCAGAGCTGTTATGGGGATAATCTGAAAACGTGTCCGACCCTGGCACATTGGTAATGTTAAAAGCAAGGAAATAAATTCTGAAATCTACATACATAATTAAAGACAATACGATTGGAAGAACAGTTCGTCAGGAAAGTTAGATTACTTTAACTTCAATTGCAATCACATTTGTACATGTAGCACTTTGAGCACTGAGTAGTTAGTAAAAAGTAGTCCAGTCATTTTGATTATAACATACCAAAGTTCACTGAAACGGTTCTTCTCTCGTTACGAAGCATGTCATTTGAAGAATGATTTTTTTAATCACAGCCCCTCCACCCCCGACCCTACCTCTGAAGTCGAAGAAGGCTCGTCTGTATGGAAGGGGACACGGATAATAAGAAAGCTAGCCTTCCCGCAAAAATCAGACAAGGGCCCTGACTACACCTGAATTCATAACGTGCGAACGCAGCAGAAGAAGAGGACAACACATTTGAAAGACTCTTCATCTCTAACGATTTCTTCTCCCCCTTCTATCTCGTTATGCTCAAGGTTTCGTTACTGTGCCGTTTCCGCCGTTGTCTAAGTCGTCCCCTGTCTCTCGTCCTCCAGGAACCACAAACTAAAATATTTTTTTTCTCTCTGAAACCCTTTCTTCTTCTTCTTCTTTTATCGAATCCTGTTTTGCCTCACAGCGCCAAGATAAGCAGAGATTTGTGATTTTTACCATCTTTAAACTTACGAGTTCATCGGGAACCCTCGCCGGTGCTACAGAGTTTATGTACTGTCAGTGAGATCTTCCTATGTAAGAAAGAGATTGGAGCACACATGGTTACTCACCAAAGTGCAAATGATAATGGTCCTATCAATCAATCAATCGTGCTCTCACAAATAGTGGTTTTTTTTCTAAGTCCACCGTATTCGTGGACGATGTTGTGCTTTCTATCGACAGTATCGGAGTTGAATTGCTTTTTGGCCCGTCTGCCCAGCGTGTTCGTAGCGCGTTGGACTACGGGTGACTATCCCTCTGTGTGTGCGGGTTCAATTCCACGGGATGGCAGAAAAAGCCACAGATTCCCAGATTTACGGTGTTCGTGGCACCGAACCGAAGGGTTACGGTGTCCATGGCACCGAGCCGAAGAGCTGAAGTGCTTCTGGGTCGAAAGAAAAAAAAAAAAAAGAATTGCTTTTGAGGAACACTGTCTGTTGGTAATCTGCTTATGTGGCCGAACCATTTAATTTGTTGTTTCTGGGCCAATATATCGACCCGGAAGAACGAATGAGTTAATTTAAATCTGACAACTGTAGATCTTTAAGTAATCGACGGTTATCATACTGAGAAGGAAAAACACACATGGTTTCTTTATATCTCTTGTGTGTGTTGACAGCAGTGGCGGCTCGTGCTCAGTTTTGTTGGTAGGGGCCAGACATTTTTTTCCGGATAAATAATGGTTTTTTGGTTACTATATTTTAATTTATAAAATAATAAATACACGTTATACATTATTTTTGGTGGGGCCCAGCCCCATTGGCCCTTAACGACGAGCCGCCACTGGTTGACAGTATTACAAAACGTATCCCCCTTTCCTGTTTGTTTATCGTTCAAGCTTCGCACAATGTCTGACAGTTCTATATTTAGATTGCTATCTAAATCACGTACCACATTTCCATATCAATATTCTACTCTCATATTATTTATTGTGATACTTTTATTTATTACTAACATAATATTCACATATATCACATCAAGCACATACGTAAACAATATGTGAATATAAACATATATATGCACATAATTTCCATTTTGTGTAGCTATGGAAACATGAACCCTCACAATGAATCAACGAATCGTATAGAGATAAGGATATTTCACACATAACTCAAGATAATCCTTATGTACGGATCAGAAACACTGAGAACAGAAGTTAACAAAACAGGATCAGATTTTCCTACGTTGTTTATTTGTAGTTTGCCTGTTAAGAATTCAGGAGTAACCATGCGTCTTCTTCTCCTTCTTCGCGTTCGTTCTTTACGACCAATTTTAATCACTCTTTGTGATATGTTTGATCTTTACCAAGAACGTGTATACGTTGCACATTGGTTTGGTAGGTCCCTAAACACATAGACTTCTACACGTTTAGGACACATGCATCCGATTTCAGCCAAACCTCGTTAGTCGCCTCTCACGACATGCGTGGTAGGTAACAGTGGTTCTATTCTTTACACCCCAAATTTGGGCCCCGGTAACCACTCGGTTACCATGGACAGAAAAAGAAAGAACACTGATGTCCTGAAAGAACTAAATGTTAAAGAGAATTAGCTGATAAACAACATACCATACAGAAAAATTACATACTTGGGTCACATCAAGCGTCACGATGACCTGGAAAGAACAATATTAGAGGGCAGGGTCACAGGACGCAGAGGCAGACCAAGAAGAAGATGGCTACCTACAAGATATTAAAGAAACCATGAATATGACCATCGACGAAGTGGGTGAACTAGCAAGAGACAGAGTGAATTTCAGATGTGCTGCAAAGAGAGCAACGTCCTATAAAAGATACGCACCTTGATGATGATGATGATGAACCACTCGGGCAACCATGCGTCTAATATTGCGTCTCTGCCTGATTTTTGCGAGAAATTTGCTTTTCTTAATACTGGTGTACCTTGCTATTCAGGCAAGTCTTACTTCAACTTCAGATGTACTTGTAGTTTATATCCCCAAGGAAAGGAACAGGGTTCCCTGCAGTGCAACCGCGTACAGGTGTGCGCACCGAATATTTTTTGTCAAAGAATTTCAAAAAAACTTTTATCAGAGTTTGATAATATCAAGAATGGTCTGAATGCATAGGGTTTTTCTTCTTCTTCTTCTTCTTCTTCTTCTTCTTCTTTATCTTCTTCATCTTCTTCTTCTTCATCTTCTTCTTCTTCTTCATCTTCTTCTTCGTCTTCTTCTTATTCTTTTTCTTGTTCTTCTTTTCCCCTCTTCCCCTTCTTCTTCTTCTTTCTCTTCTTCTTTGTCTTCTGCGTTTGCTCGCTATGAATTCAAACGTAGTCAAGGCGTCTAGTATTCCACTTCTAGCTGATTTTTGCATGAAAACTTGCTTTCTTATTATCCGTGTCCCTCGCCATACAAGCTTGCATTCTCCTCCGACTTCAGAGGTTTAATCGCTTTTCTGATGGTTCTCAGATTCTATTTTCCCACTTCATCGTCTATGTTCTTGTAACAAATCTATTCCCATGGCTCTCTGTGGCCTAAGTGGTTAAACTCTTGCATTGCGTTCCGAATGTCGGGAGTTCAAACTCTGTTCACGCGTGCATTTTTTCCAGATACGCAGATGCCTGAGCTATTTCCAGATGCCTGAGCTATTTCCAGATGCCTGAGATATTTCCAGACGCCTGAGCTATTTCCAGATGTCTGAGCTATTTCCAGATGCCTGAGCTATTTCCAGATGCCTGAGCTATTTCCAGATGCCTGAGATATTTCCAGATGCCTGAGCTATTTCCAGATGTCTGAGCTATTTCCAGATGTCTGAGCTATTTCCAGATGCCTGAGCTATTTCCAGATGTCTGAGCTATTTCCAGACGCCTGAGCTATTTCCAGATGCCTGAGCTATTTCCAGATGCCTGAGATATTTCCAGACGCCTGAGCTATTTCCAGATGTCTGAGCTATTTCCAGATGCCTGAGCTATTTCCAGATGCCTGAGCTATTTCCAGATGTCTGAGCTATTTCCAGATGTCTGAGCTTATTTCAGATGCCTGAGCTATTTCCAGATGTCTGGTTATTTCCAGATGCCTGAGTTTATTTCCAGATGTCTGAGCTATTTCCAGAGCTGAGCTATTTCCAGATGTCTGAGCTATTTCCAGATGCCTGAGCTATGGAGTTCGTGTAATTCTCAGGCAGGTGACGCGCCATTTTTGCGGATAGAGCCCAAGTCATATGGGGTAAAATCTGACACGATCAAGTCAATTCTTCGGCTGTAGAATGTTTTTATCTATCCACCTCTTCATAGTTTTCTTACTATTTACCTCATCATAGTTTTCTTACTATTTACCTCATCATAGTTTTCTTGCTATTTACTTCTTCATAGTTTTCTTGCTATTTACTTCTTCATAGTTTTCTTACTATTTACCTCATCATAGCTTTCTTGCTATTTACTTCTTCATAGTTTTCTTGCTATTTACTTCTTCATAGTTTTCTTACTATTTACCTCATCATAGTTTTCTTACTATTTACTTCTTCATAGTTTTCTTGCTATTTATTCTTCATAGTTTTCTTACTCTTCCTCATAGTTTTCTTACTATTTACCTCATCATAGTTTTCTTACTATTTACTTCTTCATAGTTTTCTTACTCTTCCTCATAGTTTTCTTGCTATTTACCTCATCATAGTTTTCTTACTATTTACCTCCATAGTTTTCTTGCTATTTACTTCTTCATAGTTTTCTTGCTATTTACTTCTTCATAGTTTTCTTGCTATTTACTTCTCATAGTTTCTTGCTATTTACTTCTTCATAGTTTTCTTACTATTTACTTCTTCATAGTTTTCTTGCTATTTACTTCTTCATAGTTTTCTTGCTATTTACTTCTTCATAGTTTTCTTACTATTTACCTCATCATAGTTTTCTTACTATTTACTTCTTCATAGTTTTCTTGCTATTTATTCTTCATAGTTTTCTAACTCTTCCTCATAGTTTTCTTACTATTTCCCTCATCATAGTTTTCTTACTATTTACTTCTTCATAGTTTTCTTACTCTTCCTCATAGTTTTCTTGCTATTTACCTCATCATAGTTTTCTTACTATTTACCTCATCATAGTTTTCTTGCTCCCCCCCATGAGGCCATTACCTTGTAGTGGTGGGGGCTTGCGTGCTCAATGATCCAGAAAGATGCTGGCAGGAACATTCTGTTCCTGGAAGGGTTACCCATGCCGGACAGGTCCAAGGTGAGAGGTCAGACTAAATGTGGCCTCCTGGTCCTCCAGGTTGGGGTTGGGCGCAGTGCTAACAACTCTGCCCCATAAAAAAAAGAAAAAATGTTACAGAAACTTCAAAAGGAAAAAATGCTCTCGATGTCCAGCGGTCTTGAGACAGAGTACCACTGTCAGCATGAACAGTATGGGTGAAAGCAGCAAGGAAGCCCACGCTGGGAATTCAAGTCTGCTGGATGTCAAAACTAAACTAAGAATAGGATTCTGGAACGTCAGAACAATGTTCGAGACCACAAAGACATCACAGGTGGTAAAAGAGATGCAACACTATAAATTACACATTCTAGGGTCAGCGAAAGTAGATGGACAGGCTTCGGACAGACGACAACTAGAACAGGGGAAACCATCTTGTACTCAGGAAGAGACGACGGGATCATTCAGCAGGAGTTGCACTAATAATAAGGAAAGGATTGAATAAACATCTCTTAGAGTGGCACCAGATTAATGAAAGATTGTTGAAAGCCGATTTAATGGGAAACAAGGAAAGCTAACTATCATTCAATGCTATGCACCACTAACGAAGCCGAAGAAGAGGACAAAAACGCATTTTATAGAAGGTTGCAGGAAATAGTGAACAAGGTTCCAGCTCAGGATGTTTTGTGCATAATGGGAGACCTAAACGCAAAAGTTGGAAACAATAACAGACACAGAGAAGCAATAATGGGGAAAGAGGGATGTGGCACTGCAAATGAAAATGGAGAAATGTTGAGCAATTTTTGTCTAGAAAACAGACTGATCATAGGAGGCACATTGTTTCCACACAGGACCATACACAAGTACACATGGATATCCCCAAATGGAAGAGATGAAAACCAGATAGACCACTTTATGATCAACAGTAAATGGCGAAAGACATTACTTGATGTAAAGGTGAAAAGAGGAGCTGACGTGGGCAGCGACCACCACCTTGTCGTTGCCATGATCAGGCTCAAACTCAAGAAAACATATATACAAGCCAAGACAAGAACAGAATACTTTAATGTTAACTTATTAAAAGACAGAGAGATTGCTACAAAATATATAGTGGAACTAAAGAACAGATTTCAAATCCTGTCAGAGCAGTCAGACACAACACCAACTGAAAGTATCCAAGAAAAATGGAATGCGATCAAAGGCACATATAAAATAGTTAGCAGTAGTGTACTGGGAACCAGTAAAGGACAACATAAAGAGTGGATAAGTGGCCAGACCTTAGAATACATCCAAAAGCGAAAGGAGAAAAAATCCATCAATAGCATTAGATCAAAACGTCAAAAAGATAAGGCAAGAAAAGAATATACAGAACTAAACAAAATGGTAAAAGAAGTGCTAGAACAGACAAGAGACAATTTATGGAAAAGACAGCAGAAATAGCAGAAAAAGCTGCTAAAGTACATGATCTGCACACACTGTACAAGATTACCAAACAATTATGGGGAGGTAAAAGACACAACCATAACATGCCAGTCAGAAACAGCCTAGGACAACTGTTGACAACAGAGCAGGAGCAGGATATGAGATGGACATCCCACTTTGAAGATGTGCTAAACAGACCTGATCCTGAACATCCACCGGATATCCCACCGGCCGCACAGGATATTGATATCAACCCCAAATTGCCAGAAAAGCAAGAAATAGTAAAAGCTATTGGATCCCTGAAAAACAACAAAGCACCGGGAAATGATGAAATGACAGCAGAGCTTTCAAGATCGATCCCATCTTAGCTGCAAACATATTAGAGCCATTGTTTGCAGATATCTGGGAGAAAGAAGAATTGCCTAAGGATTGGACTAGGGTACTGTGGTGAAAATCCCCAAGAAAGGAGACCTAACAGATTGCAATAACTGAAGAGGAATCACGTTGCTTTCAATCCCAAGTAAGATATTCTGCAAAATTATCATAATGCGAATACAAGAAGCAATAGATAAGTGTCTACGAATGGAGCAAGCAGGATTTAGGAAAGGAAGAGGAACAATGAACATATATTTACCCTGCGTAACATTTTAGAACAATGTAGCGAGTGGCAAAGGACTATATATATCAACTTCATAGATTTTGAAAAGGCATTCGACAGCGTCCACAGAGACAGCCTATGGAAGATACTGAGACAATACGGCGTACCGCAGAAGCTTGTCAACATCATAGCCCTTTTCTATAAAGATTTCTCCTGCAACCTAAAGAACTCCAACAAAACATTCCCAGTAAAATCTGGTGTAAGACAGGGATGCGTAATGTCCTCTCTTTTGTTTAGTATTACAATTGACTGGGTGCTAAAAATGCCATAAAACAACAAGCACCAAGAGGAATAAGATGGACCCTTTCGAGATGCTTGAGGACCTGGATTTTGCAGACGATATAGCCCTGGTGTCACACAGATATGAACATATACAAGAGAAAAGTACAATACTTCACAGCACGGCAAAGACAGTAGGCCTCAAAACAAACACAGGAAAAACAAAAATTATGACAAACAGTGAAATCCAACAACCAGTAATGTTAGAAGATGAAACACTGGAAAGGGTTGAGCAGTTTACATATCTTGGTAGCGTACTGACACTAAATGGTGGCACAGAGGAAGATATAAAATCACGTCTGAGTAAGGCCAGAACCGCTTTTGCCAGAATGAAACCAGTATGGAAGTCCAAAATCTACAATAGGACCACAAAGCTTAAACTCTATAAAAGCATTGTTTTGCCAGTTTTGCTCTATGGATCGGAGTGTTGGAGGATGACCAAAGGAGATACTAGCAGGCTGTCAGTTTTCCACCACTCTTGTCTTCGCAGAATCTTGGGAATCTTTTGGCCAGTAAAAATATCCAATAACCAACTACTCCAAGACACAAGACAAGAGTCAATGAATGACATACTCAAAAGAGAAGATGGAAATGGCTCGGACATGTTATGAGAATGAGACAAGAAATGCCTGCAAGGATAGCCCTCACTTGGACACCAGAGGGAAAGAGAAAGAAAGGCAGACCACGGACAACATGGAGGCGCATGATGGAAGAGGAACTGGACACCGCATCTCTGACGTGGGGCTCTGCGCTGAAGGTTGCACGGGACAGGAGAGCATGGAAAGTCCTTTCTGAAGCCCCATGTGTCACTAGGCATAACGGGATTAAGTAAGTAAGTAAGTTTTCTTGCTATTTACTTCTTCATAGTTTTCTTGCTATTTATTCTTCATAGTTTTCTTGCTATTTACTTCTTCATAGTTTTCTTGCTATTTACCTCTTCATAGTTTTCTTGCTATTTACCTCTTCATAGTTTTCTTGCTATTTACTTCTTCATAGTTTTCTTGCTATTTACCTCTTCATAGTTTTCTTGCTATTTACTTCTTCATAGTTTTCTTGCTATTTACTTCTTCATAGTTTTCTTGCTATTTACTTCTTCATAATTTGCTTACTATTTACTTCTTCATAGTTTTCTTGCTATTTACTTCTTCATAGTTTTCTTGCTATTTACTTCTTCATAATTTGCTTACTATTTACCTCTTCATAGTTTTCTTGCTATTTACCTCTTCATAGTTTTCTTGCTATTTACTTCTTCATAGTTTTCTTACTATTTACTTCTTCATAATTTTCTTACTATTTACTTCTTCATAATTTGCTTACTATTTACTTCTTCATAGTTTTCTTGCTATTTACTTCTTCATAATTTTCTTGCTATTTACCTCCTTCATAGTTTTTTACTATTTACCTCCATAGTTTTCTTACTATTTACCTCCATAGTTTTCTTGCTATTTACTTCTTCATAGTTTTCTTGCTATTTACTTCTTCATAGTTTTCTTGCTATTTACTTCTTCATAGTTTTCTTGCTATTTACTTCTTCATAATTTTCTTATTATTTACCTTCATAGTTTTCTTGCTATTTACCTCTTCATAGTTTTCTTGCTTTCTGTGTGTATTTCTTCTAGATTTGTTTCCATCCAAACTGTTTTAAATTGAGATGTTGAATTTTAAAAAAAAGAAGAACCAGGACTTTGTCTGATGACCAAATAGCCAAATCTAATTTGATAAATTCACTCTATTGTCACGTGAGACCAGGAAATCACTAGTCTCTTTAAATTAATGATAATGATAAAACGAGAGAGATGTGCGCATGTTCAGAAGACACTAACTACACAGAAATGTATAATTTCCCTGGAAGAGATGATGATAGGTTCTGGGCCAGAGACACTGCTGTCTTCTTCCATGACCCAGAAGGAAGATTGATGATTGCTTGCTCCACAGTGAAATCTTGGTCTTCCTACCTTCGGGCATTAGTTATCTTGGGTTCTGACACGAAAAATACAAATACGAGTGCTAATGGCTAAAATTACAAATACAAGGTCCAGTCTTCTATTTTTACACATTGTGGAAAAGTTGTAGTGTTGTGAGCGTCGATTGTGATAAATTACTCGCTGTGTTGTCAGATTAGGTTTTGCAGGGATTAAACAAAGAAATGTATCAGTCCGCCGTGATCAGCAGAACTATTTCATGTCAGAAATATAGTCCTTAATTCAGTCACTTGTGTCTTATTTTAGTGATTGGTCTTTGTATCTTTCTTCAGTCATTGAACAGTGTATCTTTCTTCAGTCATTGAACAGTGTATCTTTCTTCAGTCATTGAACAGTGTATCTTTCTTCAGTCCTTGAACAGTATCTTCTTCAGTCTTGAACAGTGTATCTTTCTTCAGTCCTTGAACGTATCTTTCTTCAGTCCTTGAACAGTGTATCTTTCTTCAGTCATTGAACAGTGTATCTTTCTTCAGTCATTGAACTAGTATCTTTCTTCAGTCATTAACGTGTATCTTCTTCAGTCATTGAACAGTGTATCTTTCTTCAGTCATTGAACTTTGTATCTTTCTTCAGTCTTGAACAGTATCTTTCTTCAGTCCTTGAGACATGTATCTTTCTTCAGTCATTGAACAGTGTATCTTTCTTCAGTCATTGAACTTGTATCTTCTTCAGTCATTGAACAGTGTATCTTTCTTCAGTCATTGAACTTTGTATCTTTCTTCAGTCATTGAACTTTGTATCTTTCTTCAGTCATTGAACAGTGTATCTTTCTTCAGTCATTGAACAGTGTATCTTTCTTCAGTCCTTGAACAGTATCTTTCTTCAGTCCTTGAACAGTGTATCTTTCTTCAGTCATTGAACAGTGTATCTTTCTTCAGTCATTGAACAGTGTATCTTTCTTCAGTCATTGAACAGTGTATCTTTCTTCAGTCATTGAACAGTGTATCTTTCTTCAGTCATTGAACAGTGTATCTTTCTTCAGTCATTGAACAGTGTATCTTTCTTCAGTCATTGAACAGTGTATCTTTCTTCTACAAGTTTAGGATATGTGCCTCGATTTCAGCTAAACCTCCTTAATCGCCTCTTACGACATGCGTGGCAGGTAACAGTGGTTCTATTGTTTACACCCCAAATTTGGGCCCCGGTAACCACTCGGGTGATTGAACATTGTATCTTTCGTATCCTCGGACAGTACAGTGTACATGTCAGACAGAAACACAGACTACAGAGCATACCCTGCAGTCATGTCCATCATACATACACAAACGAAATGAAACATGGACTCATGAATAAAGCGTACAGAGCAAGCTATGGGGAACTCTCGAGAAACTCCAACTGAGAGCTTCATTGAGGCAACCCATCTCATGGTTTAGATGAGTATACATGGATATCAGCAGCCCATTCAAACACATTGATTCAGGAAAAAACTCAAAACCGATGTCTGTGCACTATTTAGGGAGTCATAAAATCTACACCCACTGTAGAAATGAAAAAAGGCAGCCAACATCCAGCCCTTGGAAGACAGAAGAAGGATAAAAGTGATTCTACAGACTGAACGGATCAAAAGGATGCATCACCATCCACTGCATGAAAAAATGGCGACTAGGACAAAGAACAGACTAAAGCGTACAAGTCTAAACCACAAAGTAAAAAAAAAGGAAAGTCATACTTGGAACTACTAAATCATAATTCCATACCTGAAGAATTACTTTTGATCACTGGGAATCAGACTCAGTAGCACTAAACTTCTCAACCTCCATCCCTAAATTGTTAAGCAAAGATGCCGAGCCTAATCTAGTGAAGAAAGCAACTACAATGGAACATCTCCATTACATGTTTCGAGAAGACAGCTGGATAAGAATTTACATAGATGGATCGGCAATGGAGGCAACCATGAATGGTGGAGCAGGAGTGTACATTAGGCACCAGATGCTACTGCTGTGTCTCTAGCGGCCTCTACTGGAAGAATATGTTCCAACTACAAAGCAGAAATCTTAGCCCTTCTGACAGCAGCACAGCACATGAATAAGCTGCAAGCACCTTCATGCAAGATGGTATTTCTTACAGACTCACTGTTAGCTATACAAGCCCTGGAGGCTAAATCCGCTGACAGCACAGTACAAAACCTAAAAGAGAACTTGCTCAGCTTTCAGAAAAGGCAGAAATTCACTTGCAGTTGATTCCATCTCACTGTGGCATTGCAGGCAATGAGAGTGCCGATGTCTTAGCTTAGGAGGGCAGTGCCAAAGAGCAAATTTACCAACCTGTCTTTTCAGGAGGTCAAAGCCCTCATAAACAGACAATATACAGTAGACTGGAAGACAAACACTGGATATGATTATGGAAAGGACTTCCTCAAAGACCTAAGTAGAACAGACCAGGTTATTATATTTCGCCTACGTACCGGACACTGCAGACTCAACAAACACTTACATAGACTTGCAATATGTAAAAATGGTAAAGGAACCAATTTTCAAACCTCGAAGTATATTGAGTAATACAGTGTTAGACCCGTATTTTTCATTGACCGTCGATGTGTTCAACATCACGTCGGCCACCTTTACTTCCAAGTACTTTTCCTGGTATCCAATTGAGACTGGGTCGACTGTCGAAACAATAATCCACACCCACTAGAATTGAACCCGACCACTGGACTAAGAAACAAGTTTACTATAACAACTACCGCTTTCCCTGAGGTTGTTACAAAAAACTACCCGCACTCATCTAACAGCTTCGCTACTGCGGCTCTCCCATCGGACAATACTGGTTTAATTTGACAGTAACACCACCGCCCCAAAAGCACACACTAAGACGTTGTCATCAGTGGTTCTCCCATCGGACAATGCTGGTTTAATTTGACAGTAACACCACCGCCCCAAAAGTACACACTAAGACGTTGTCATCAGTGGTTCTCCCATCGGACAATGCTGGTTTAATTTGACAGTAACACCACCGCCCCAAAAGCACACACTAAGACGTTGTCATCAGTGGTTCTCCCATCGGACAATGCTGGTTTAATTTGACAGTAACACCACCGCCCCAAAAGCACACACTAAGACGTTGTCATCAGTGGTTCTCCCATCGGACAATGCTGGTTTAATTTGACAGTAACACCACCGCCCCAAAAGCACACACTAAGACGTTGTCATCAGTGGTTCTCACATCGGACAATGCTGGTTTAATTTGACAGTAACACCACCGCCCCAAAAGTACACACTAAGACGTTGTCATCAGTGGTTCTCACATCGGACAATGCTGGTTTAATTTGACAGTAACACCACCGCCCCCCAAAAGCACACACTAAGACGTTGTCATCAGTGGTTCTCACATCGGACAATGCTGGTTTAATTTGACAGTAACACCACCGCCCCCCAAAAGCACACACTAAGACGTTGTCATCAGTGGTTCTCACATCGGACAATGCTGGTTTAATTTGACAGTAACACCACCGCCCCAAAAGCACACACTAAGACGTTGTCATCAGTGGTTCTCACATCGGACAATGCTGGTTTAATTTGACAGTAACACCACCGCCCCCCAAAAGCACACACTAAGACGTTGTCATCAGTGGTTCTCACATCGGACAATGCTGGTTTAATTTGACAGTAACACCACCGCCCCCCAAAAGCACACACTAAGACGTTGTCATCAGTGGTTCTCACATCGGACAATGCTGGTTTAATTTGACAGTAACACCACCGCCCCAAAAGCACACACTAAGACGTTGTCATCAGTGGTTCTCCCATCGGACAATGCTGGTTTAATTTGACAGTAACACACCGCCCCCAAAGCACACACTAAGACGTTGTCATCAGTGGTTCTCCCATCGGACAATGCTGGTTTAATTTGACAGTAACACCACCGCCCCCCAAAAGCACACACTAAGACGTTGTCATCAGTGGTTCTCACATCGGACAATGCTGGTTTAATTTGACAGTAACACCACCGCCCCAAAAGCACACACTAAGACGTTGTCATCAGTGGTTCTCCCATCGGACAATGCTGGTTTAATTTGACAGTAACACCACGCCCCCAAAAGCACACACTAAGACGTTGTCATCAGTGGTTCTCCCATCGGACAATGCTGGTTTAATTTGACAGTAACACCACCGCCCCCCAAAAGCACACACTAAGACGTTGTCATCAGTGGTTCTCCCATCGGACAATGCTGGTTTAATTTGACAGTAACACCACCGCCCCCCAAAAGCACACACTAAGACGTTGTCATCAGTGGTTCTCCCATCGGACAATGCTGGTTTAATTTGACAGTAACACCACGCCCCCAAAAGCACACACTAAGACGTTGTCATCAGTGGCGGCTCGTTGTTATTTTTCTTGGTGGGGCCAGACATAAATTTTCGGAAAAATCATGGTTTTTTTTAGTATTTACTATTATTTGTGTATTCCGGGAAGTTATTCCCCTTTCGGTTTTCAGTGGGACCGGGCCCCACTGGCCCTTAATGACGAACCGCCCCTGGTTGTCATCAACAAATGATAAAACTGAAACAATTCTCTCCTCTATCACATCATCATTATCATTATGGTCCAATCATGATAGTGATATCTTAATGACAGGGCCTAATCGATTCTGTCAAACATTATACTAACCTTCCATATCTGTGATCTGAATGTTGCAGGCAGGGGTATGGATGAGAGTGGCAGACCAGACTGTAAAGTAATGATATTTTACAACGTCGGTTCCACTCAGGGGACGCCCATGTGACAACCCTGTTAAAAGAAATCAGATTGGGTTGTGAAAATAACACTGAAGATTGACCCCTTTAAAATAAAATGCAGAACTGGAACATTACAAAACCTGTTTTTATTAAATATTAAAATTCTTCTCTCTCTCTTCTTCTTCTTCAAACGTTCCATACCGACCACTTGTTTAACCACTTATTGTGATTTGTTTGTGATCTGAGCCTAAGAACGATTGTACGTTGTTCCAGTTATGTGTTAACAGGTAGACAATTCGATTCTTTTTATTTACTAGTGTAGCTTCCTTCTGTATGGAGCGGAGACATGGAGAACGACTAAGGTGAACACCAAACAGCTGCAGACATTCATCAATAGACGCCTACGCAGATACTTCATTTGAGATGGTACGACAAGACCACAAACAGAGAACTATGGGATAGGGCAGGACAAAGGCAGGTGGAACAGGAGATAATGAGCAGAAGGTGGCGATGGATAAGACACACACTGAGGAAACCCCTGACAGCATCGCGAGACAGGCTCTCCGATGGAACCCCAGGGCAATAGAAGTAAGGAAGACCCAGAAACACCTGGAGACGGGAGTTAGAGATGGAACGCAAAAAACGGGGAGAGAGTGGCGAGATCTGGAAAAGATGGCCTTGGATAGGCGGGCTTGGAAGGCCTTGGTTGCGTACCTATGCTTCCCTAGGGGTGAAGGGTGAAGAAGTGTAGCTTACCTTGGCCCTTACTCGAGTCGCCTCTAACAACATGCCTTGTAGGTTGTAGGGTTACTATTCTTTGCTCCCTTTGTGAGCCTCGACAACATACGGACAAAATATTAATATGAAAAACATGAATGAAACAAATATATTGACGGGAATTTCAACTCGAAATATATTGTTATTTTACAAATAGAATGTTTACAGTAATATCGAGCAAGATTTGAGTAATTTAACCAATCTACTGTAAAACTAACCAACTTCAACCAGCTGTTTAGTCAAATCAACTCTTTCTACATCGATTTATATTAAAATTAATCCACCTACAACAATTACTATATCATTTTTAATCGTTTTGCATTAAAAGAACTTCTGTTAAGATTGACAAGGAGTTGTTTCTGAATTCCTAATCGCTCGAGTGGTTACTGGGGCCCAAATTTGGGGTGTAAAGAATAGAACCACTGTTACCTGCCATGCATGTCGTAAGAGACGGCTAAGGAGGTTTGGCTGAAATCGGATGCATGTGTCCTAAATGTGTAGAAGTCTATGCATTTAGGGATCTACTAAACCAATGTACAACGTATACACGTTCTTGGCAAAGATCAAACATATCACAAAGAATGATTAAAATTGGTCGTAAAGAATAAACGCAAAGATGAAGAAGAAGGAGAATGAGATATTTACACTAATCTACATTCAAATTGCTAAGTTTCATTATTTTATGCGATGGAATGTACACATTTTGTGGTTCTAATTTGCGTTTCTTTTTGTAATAGAATTCATACTTTTATTACAAGATGAGAACAAGAAGTTTTTTTTTTTTTGTAAGAACCCCAGAGAAAGCAGCGGAAGCAAAGAATATGATTAATAAATAAACAGTGTACAAGTATTAAGAGCTTCAGAAAAAAACAAATTGACAAAAACAGGATTCGAACGACTTACCCTTTTTCTTACGGCACCCATCGCCTAGCCTAGCAATACGAGCTTTCTTACGAACAACAAGCACAATAAGCTTATAGCATGTGTTTGTGCAAACACTGTTCGATCGAACCCTACCTGATTATTCTGTGTCAAGCTAAAACGAAGCGTTTGTGAAAAACATTCCTCATTAAAAGTCATTTTTTTTAAATGTTCGCTGGTTGTGTTCGTAACGACGCTCGTAAGTGGTTCTTCTTCTTCTTTGCGTTCGTTCTTTACGACCAATTTTAATCACTCTTTGTGATATGTTTGATCTTTGCCAAGAACGTGTATACGTTGCACATTGGTTTGGTAGACCCTTAACGCATAGACTTCTTCACGTTTAGGACATGTGCATCCGATTTCAGCCAAACCTCCTTAGTCGCCTCTCACGACATGCGTGGCATGTAACAGTGGTTCTATTCTGTACACCCTAAATTTGAGCCCCGGTAACCACGCGGGCAGGTAAGTGGTTCGAATCCTGTGTTTGTCAATTTGGTTTTTTTCGGAAGCTCTTAATACTTTGTACACTATCTATTTATTAATCATATTTTTATTGTTAAATTTTGTGAAGAGGATTTACAATTTGATTAGTTGAAGCTGTTGACTACTGTTTTATTCAACTTTTGATTGATAACATAAATGTGTGAAAGCTGTTTAAACTGGGAGAAACTTCAATCTAATACGTCGTCATTTCTCTATTACCATTCTGGTGTTTTTTTTTACCATGAAGCTATCCACTTCATTTGACATCCGTCATATGACATTTCTCATTTGACATCCCTCATCACTGGAAACATCAGTTAAAGTAACACATCATATGTCATCGGGGGTGAAGAGGTACCAAGACAGACCACTGCTCAGATATAAAGATGTCTGCAAGGCCTCAATGAATAACTTTTCTATCGGTCCCAGCAAATGGGAAAAACTAGCTGATGATCGAGATATATGGAAAACAACATTGCACAAAGGTGCGGAATTTTTTGAATAGAGACTTAGGGATGAGCTGAAAGACAAGAGAGACGAGCGAAAACTCAGAAGTTATCACAGTGAAACACTTGTCAATTGACCGTTTGTAAAGACGAAAAAGGCCATATATATGACATCCCCATCACGACGTCAATAAAAGAACACGTCATATGACATCCCCATCACTGAAACGTCAACTAAGCAACACATCATATGACATCCCCCATCACTGAAACGTCATCAAAAACAACACGTCATCGACCCGAATCTTCTGATACTTCTCCCAAGAGACAGAGTTGAGAAGTTTTACGAAATTTAATTCAGGATATTTGCTAACTCGGAAAGACGGAGAGCGTGCAAAAATGCAAACACGATAAGAGGCGGAGAGAGCCCCATCTATCCGGGCCCTCATTAAAGTAATGTGTCAAGGCAGGAGGGAGGCCCTGTAGAAAACTTGACGACATTAATTTAGACGGCATAAATGGGGGCCACCTGACATCTGGTCTTTCTCTCTTGTCTCACGCTATCCTATCTGCTTGTCACAACCTGTTTCAGGTTCCGGGCTACAGAGGCGGCAACATAATAAGGAAGAGGGGGAATATGATTTGTAAAGTTGTGTTGAGATAAGTCTGTATTATTTGGGAGACATTAATTATTATTTTTTTATGTTTGAATGGCCTGGTTGATTGATTGATTGATTGATTGATTGATTGATTGATCGATTGATTGATTGATATAGTGAAGATCATCGCTGTTCACTGAATAACAATGTATATTCCAATATCTTTCTTATTTAGGACAATTTCAACTGCAGTGCAAGAACTATGTAGCACCGGCGAGGTTTACCGTTCTCTTCTTCTTCGAACGCTCCATATCGACCACTTGTTAACCACTCTGTGTGATTTGTATGTGATCTGAACCTAAGAGCGATTGTACGTTGTGTCAGTTATGCACCTAGAGGTAGGCCAGCACATCCGATTTCTGCGATGCTTTTAATTTACTAGGTAGCATCACTAGTGCCTACATTAATCGCCTCTTACGACATGCATTGTAGGTCGCAGTGGTACTATTCTTTGCTTCCTTGTGGGCCCTGCCACCATACGGGCGAAATTTCTCTTCAAAAGATTATTTACTTTTCCTTAATATTGTTTTCTTTATAACTAGGTCATCAGCTAATTTTTCTCACTTGCTGGAACCGTTAGAAAAGGTTTTCATTGAGGTCTAGTAGTTATCCTTATATCTGAGCAGTGAGGGGTATCCTTGGAGCCTCTTCCCTTCTGAAAGTTCCCAGAGCAACACTTGGTGCTGTATATTTATCCGGATGTATTTTTTTTTCCCTGCGATCCAGAAGCACTTGAGCTTTTCAGCTCTTCGGCTCGGTGCCATGGACATCGTAACCCTTCGGTTCAGTGCTACGAACACAGTAAATCTGCAGAACCTGTCGTTTTTCTGCCAGCCCGCGGAATTGAACCGCACTCACATGGAGCTTGTCACCCGTCGTCCAACGCTGGGTCATTGTTTAGCCTTCACACAACGTGTCTTTTAATCTCTTCTGTTTAATCCAGTGGTTCTCAAAGGGTTTGCCCAGGCGAACCAGTATGCCCGGTGACATTCCAAGGTGCGCACTAGGAAATCCCAAATGAGGGGCCGGAAACACGGTGCCAGCGGACACCAGGGTAAAAAATCAAAACACATCATGCCCATTCTTCTCATAATCAGAAATCAGCCGGTTGAAACCGAACACACTAACGAAGGATAACCACCTGAGCTCCAATTGGTACTGAAGGTTTGTGCAGGTACACCCGTTCTTGATGTTTGGCTGTTTATAAATCACATTAGAATGAAAAAAACGACAAAAAAGAACGAGCGAGAGAAGAAGATAGACAGAAATTCAATAATGAATAAAAGAACGTAGCATTTTCCAATTATTTCTATATTTCTTTGCTTTCTACATCTTATTTATTACGTTTTTGTGTATAATGCACCTACGCAGTGGCGGCTCGTGATAATTTTTGTTGGTGGGGCCAGATACAAATTTCCGGGGAAATCATGGTTTTTGATTAGGTTATATTTTAATTTATAAAATAATAAGTACACGTTACACATTATTTTTGGTGGGGCCCGGCGCCACAGGCCCTTAATGACGAGCCGCCACTACACCTACGATTCTTTGTAGTACTTCAAGTGTACCACAACTTCATATAGCGGGAGAACCACTGGTCTAAAGTCTTCCTTAGCGTCCAAACATCGATCGAACGAATTTAGCCCGGCTATTCTTACTTAACATAACTGAACTTTCCGATCTCATTCTGATGGCCATTTTTTATGTTTAACATTCTTCTGAAAACTTGGCCATCTTTCCCGCCCATTTTTGAATCTACATGTCTGCCTTTCATTTCCTAGTTTTCTTCAGAAACGACACGTTCTGCATTACAACATTATGTTTTATCCGGGAGACCAATAACAAAATGGATCTGGCAGCCACAGCCAGGGGCCAGTATTGCTGACGTGGGGCTGGGTCAAGCTTGACAGCAGATGTCTCCTGTGTGATGTCTCAGGACCACATCCAAGTTCTCCAGGTCACCGTATTAATATCCTGCACGTCATTCGCTTAAATTCATTTATTGACAGGTTTGGATATCACAAGCAGATCTACGAGACACACACACACACACACGCACGCACACACACTTGGACGAATATATCATATAAATAACATAGCACACACACACACACGCACGCACACTTGAACGAATATATCATACAGCACACACACACACGCATGCACACTTGAATGAATACATCATACAGCACACACACATATACGCACACACTTGGACGAATACATCATACATCACACACACACACGCACAGAGAGAGAGACATACTAATTCAAAAAATAACGACAAAAACTAAATGGAAATAAGTGCAGCAATTTAGACTACGTGGTGCTGGGTCCCGCAATGCAAGCAAAGAATAGTACTACTGCGACCTACAAGGCATGTCGTAAGAGGCGACTGATGTAGGACCTAGGAAGCTACCCTAGTAAATAAAAAGCATCGGAGAAATCGGATGTGATGCTTACTTGCATAACTGGCACAGCGTACAATCGCTATTAGACTCAGATCACATACAACTCACAAAGAGTGGTTAGCAAGTGGTCGATATGAAGCTTTCAAAGAAGAAGAAGTCATAAAACACATGGTACCAACCAGTGGCGGCTCGTGATCATTTTTGTTGGTGGGGCCAGACACAAATTTTCGGAAAACTCATGGTTTGTGGTTTTTATGTTTTAATTTATAAAATAATAAATACACGTTACACATTATTTTTGGTGGGCCGACCCAGTGGCCCTTAATGACGAGCCGCCACTGGTACCAACTATGAAATGCAAACATGTCACCATGAACAGTAAATAGAATTGTAAACACAATCATTCTCCGACATTATGCATCAGTGCCAAATCTGGACGCTGACATCAAACGATAGAAGAAAACTAGTCACGACAATGATGATGTATCTACGCAGAATGCTGAAGTATCAAAAGAGGCCGGTTTAGAAATGAAGACATCAGGAAAAAGTGGGTACAACATCAGTACTGAACGCCAAACAAGAAACAACAAATGAAATGGTGCGACCACATAAACGGATTGCCAACAGCCTCAAAGAGCAATGCTACTCCAGTAAAGTCCAGTATAGTGGGTACAAAACAAAAGGCCGTCAAGCAAAAGGTTGAATAGAAATAATAGTTAATTATCTTATCTTATCTTATCTTAACCACATTTGCCGTAAGCTCGTGGGGAGAGTTAGTTTCTATCTTGTGCCAGGTGTGTTGCGCTTGACGTTGTCAGTCCATGCTTTCGCAGGGACTCTGAGATGTTATCTATCTATCGTGTTCTTGGCCTGCCTCGTGTTCTGCGCCCTGAGTGTCGATTATTATAGGCACGTGATGGTAGTAAATGTGGTTCCATTCTCATTAAATGACCGAATCACTTGATTCTTTGCTTCTCGATGTACTGTATGCATGGTATAGTACCAACGATGCTTCTGATATTCTCGTTTCTCACTCTATCTCTCCTTGTAACGTTGACAGCTTTTCGTAGACATCTCATTTCACATGTTGTAATCTTTCTTTCTTGTGTCTTAGTCAGGAGCCATGTTTGGCACTGATAGCAGAGAGTTGGAATAAATATGCAGTTTATCAGTTGTCGTTTGACTGCCATGTTAATGCTTGTATGTTTTAATAGTGGTGACAGTATGTATGTATCTGCATAATAGTTAATTGCATGTCATTTACAGGACTTTGGGAATCAACCCCAGCTTTTTAACGCTGTTTGTGATTTTTCTAGGCATTATTACATTCAATAGTGTGCCATTGCTTTCTGAACGGGTGGTACCATCGTCCTTTTGTAAAATCCACGCGAAACAATTTGCAACCAAATTGTCCGCAGCGTGAATGGAACTCAGAACTTCGGGTTCTTCTTCTTCTTCTTCTTTGCGTTCGTTCTTTACGACTAATTTTAATCATTCTTTGTGATAAGTTTGATCTTTGTCAAGAACGTGTATACGTTGCACATTGGTTTGTAGGTCACTAAACGCATAGAATTCTACACGTTTAGGACATGTGCATCCGATTTCAGCCAAACCTCCTTAGTCGCCTCTTACGACATGCGTGGCAGGTAACAGTGATTCTATTCTTTAAACCTCAAATTTGGGCCCTGGTAACCACTCAGCGACTTCGGGTTAATAGACCGAGTCACTATCCCCTAAGCCACAGACGCCACCCAGAAATAATACAGACAGGGAAAAAACACTATTTCTGAAGCGCACACAAAAGCCCGTTCTAGAAAGCTCTTCTTATTCTGACGGTGTGAAGCAAAACAGGATAAGAGAACAGAAGAAGAAGGAGAACATTTTCTTCTAAATAATCAAACAGACTACGTTCAAGTTTATAAATGATTTTATGACTTACATATTATGTTGCGGGACTGTGAAAAGTTCTTAATGTAAGAGCACCCCGGGCCATAATTTAATTTTGTAGGGTTGAAATTTTGGACTGTCTTTTAGTGTGGCCCTGGCCAATTGACGATAACTGATTTACTGCACTTGAGTGCCATAGCGTTGCCTCGGGTTCTGCTCATTTGTGGAGCACGAGTAGGGTAAGTAGTCATCAACATACTTTCGTGTGAGTTCCCCCTCAGGAAGTGACCTTTCATTTGGTTGTTATGGAGTCAGTTGATATAGGAGATGATGAAGAGAAGATATAAGCAAGGAAGGTTGATGTGATTAGTAGAACAGATAGGAGATAATATAATGTTGAGGAAATTGGTTATTTGCATTTGCACAGTAATAGAAGAATGAGAGAATGAGAGAGAGAGAGAGAGAGAGAGAGAGAGAATGAAAGGAAGGAAGGAAAGGAAGGTAAGAAGGTAGGAAGGAAGGAAAGGAAAGGAAAGGAAAGGAAGGAAGGAAAGGAAGGAAAGGAAGGAGGGAAGGTAGGAGGAAGGAATGAAGGAAGGAGGGAGGGAGGGAGGGAAGGAGGGTGGAAGGAAGGAAGGAGGGAGGATGGAGGTGGAAGGAGGAGGGTGAAGGAAGGAAGGAAAGGAGTGAGGGAGGGAGGGAGAAGGAAGGAAGGAAGGAAAGAGAGATGGAGGGAGGGAGGGAAGGAGGGAGGGAGGTAGTTGATTAGAGTCAGGAGGGAGAGCGAGATAGAAAAGTGTTAAGAACGTGTCATTGCAAAAATGAGACGAAATGATCAAAACGTATGTCTTGCGTTCTGAAAGTCTTGGTTTCGAATCCGGACCTGTTGTAATCATTTATACGGATGGTTCGGTGATTCGGCATGTGCGGAGCTCGTGAGCTTTCACTGCTCAGGTCGGAGGAGATGTTGTGAAGGAAGACAGTGGTGATTTTGCCGTGACTACGAGCAGTCTCACTATGGAAATCATGGCGGTTACTAAAGCGATGGTTTGGCTGGAATCACATAATTTTATCCATGCATGTTTTCTCAGTGACTCAATGAGTATGCTCAGGAAGATTGAAACAGGATGGGCTAGGAGACATTGGATGGAGTCGCTGGGGAGGTCTAAGTTGACAAAGATCACTTTTATTTTTGTGCCAGGGCATGCAGGTGTAAGGGGAATGAACGTGCGGATAGGCTTGCAGGTATGGCTGCTGTACAAACCGGGCGCAATGGACCAGGTTGATATTATAAATTCCTTAAGGGAGACAGGAGCGTACATGATTCAGGTAATAGTGGTGAATTTACAACTCTAACCAGACTGCAAGAACTCCAAGTCAAGTGTGGTGTAGCTCGACAAGAACGCTATGCTGTTAGACAAGGAAAAATATTAAACCAACAAAGAACCGGTGTCGTTAGTCGCCACATGCTGAGGAACATACTGAGGGAGAGATCGGAGCACTTATGGACTAATTGTTCGACGTGCAGTGATGATGATCTGACGACTAAACTATACTAAGATATGAAGTTTTTGTTTTTTCCATGTCGGTGTGGCACCATTGGTCGTGCGCCAATTTCTTTTCTTTTCTTTTCCTTTGCGTTCGATTGCGCATGCTCGTCTAAACCATGAGATGGGTTGCCTCTATGAAGATGCATGTCAGTTGGAGTTCTTCGAGGGTTCCCCATAGCTTGCTCTGTAAGCTTTGTTCATGAGGCCATGTTTCGTTTCGTTCGTGTTTGTATGATGGACATGACTGCAGGATGTGCTATGAAGTCTGTGTTTCTGTCTGGCATGCACACTGTGCAGTCTGATTAGGTTTCTTTCTGTGCATGTGATGATTCGAGCCTGCAGTGACCTGTTCTTAGGCGAATTATTGTTGTGTGCTGTTTTCTGTTTAGTCTGCTGATAGGATCTTGTGGGTGTTTGCTGTGGGTTTGTTGCCTCCACAACTTTTTGTACTTTCGCTTGATATGTGTCTTGATTTCTGGTAATGACACTGGGTGTTTGTGTTGTATAA
This sequence comes from Arion vulgaris, assembly GCA_020796225.1. Taxonomy (NCBI): domain Eukaryota; kingdom Metazoa; phylum Mollusca; class Gastropoda; order Stylommatophora; family Arionidae; genus Arion; species Arion vulgaris. The sequence goes on from CM036767.1 coordinate 10,614,095, forward strand.
GTTTTGTCTCTCCGTACAGCTTCTCGCAAAGCTCAGTGTTATCTGGCCAGGTTTCACTTCTTAGATCTGCTAACAATTGGCAGTCTTGCAGTTTGTGCTCTGCCGTCATGTCAACGTTTCACAGTGGCCAGGCTAGTTGTGTCAATTTTAAATTTGTTGAACATGTGAATCAAGTGTTTAAGAGACTGCGTTTGTCCCTTGGCAACATATACAGGGTGTTCAAGATAAAAGCAGCCTGTGAATGGAGCTAATCTGGCATATATGTATGGAAATGAGAAGGTTCAGTTATGACGTGGTATAGATCAAGGTTGTGTGATGGTATGTAATTGTAGTGCGGGAATGGGCGATGAACAAATGTGACATAGAACAAGCTAGCCAAAACCCTGGTTTAAATAGTAAATAGACGAGATGCAATGCGTACCTGGCACATTTCTATTTATCACTGAGACTGCTTTTAAGTTGAACACCCTGTAGTTGTGAGACACGGACCATTGACAAAACGACGGAGAAGATCATTAATGTCTTTGAATGTAAATGCTACAGAAGAGTACTTAGAATATCATGGACAGAGAAAATAACAAACGCTTCTGTTCTGCAACAGCTTGATATTAAAGTAGGTGGTTATTAAATAGCATAAAATCAAGGACATTAAAACTTTCTGACACACGACATGAGTGCCTAGAGAAGATAACTTTGGAGGGAATGGTGCCTGGAAGAAGAATGAGAGGAAGACCTAGAAGATGACGGGTGCAAGATGTCATTGACGATCTGAGAATGACTGCTGCTGACGCCGGTCAACTTGCACAGAGTAGAGAGGTTTTCAGGTCTTCTGTCATGGGATCCAAGTTCTGAAAGGGACAAGCTACTTGATGATGATGAATCCTGTTTTGCATTGCAGCGTCAGGATAAGAAGAGATTTATAAAACGAGCTTTGTGTGCGCTTCAATGTTTATAATGTCCCCCGCCTCTGTTATCTCTAGAATTTTTTTCCGATCCAGAAGCATTTTAGCTTTTCAGCTCTTCCGCTCGGTGCCATGGACATCATAACCCTTCGGTTCGGTGCCACGAACACCGTAAATCTGGGGAATCTGTGACTTTTTCTGCCATCCCGCGGAATTGAACCCGCACACACAGAGGGATAGTCACCGTAGTCCAACGCGCTACGAACACGTGGCAGACGGGCGTTATCTCTAGAATAACGCTCTACAGATTGCCCTAATCTGCATCAAAATTCACTAGCTGAGTAGTTTACAATGTGTACATGAACTTTGCAATGTGTGTAAATTCAGAATCGTTGCCGTATCTACTGTGTAAATGCTCTGTAGCTGAGACGTGTAACAAAGAGATTAAAAACCTATGAGTACAGAGGCATGGTTGTTAAAAAGTTTTCCTTTTTTTTATAAGTGGCATGTGCTTTTTCTATATGTCACTCCAAATACTCTCCAAGACAGCGGAATTAATTGCTCGCCTGGTGCTCAGGGGGCAGGAATGAAAGCCCACCGTCAGGGTGGGCCGAGAGCCTGTCGTTCAGCGTGTTAGCCTGGCAGGCGGCTGTCAGGGGTTGACAGGTCGGGGGAAAACAGAGATACTTGAAGTTATGCGAGCGGAGGGTGCGCGGCCAATTTGAGAGCGCTGTTCTGTTTCCGTCCTTACACTGATGTATCACAGACTTTATTGTGCGAAAATGTGGACCCAAAGGGATGATTGACTTGTCTTGACATTCTCAGGGCAGATATGCCAAAGTTATGTTTCCTGTCGGTTTCTCTTGACATCGTTTCTCAAGAGTTTCTTTTTAATTCAATCATTGAAGAACAAAGACATGTGCATTCTGTTACTTGCCACGCATGTCGTAAGAGGCGACAAAGGGAAGTTGGGGTTGGGACTAGCTACCCCACACCGTAAAAACACTAGATGGCTACAGAACGGAGAGCGAACAAAGTAAACGCTGGCTGAAATCGGACACATCGCCGAAGGATAGCACCAGAGCCCCAAATGGTGCTGAAGATGTGACGTAAAACATACCAATGTTAAGGTTGCATGAATCAGATTTCCACATGAATATAATTTATGGAGAGATCTGGTTCATCGGTCTGGGCGGTGATCGCGAGAGAGATAGAGAGAATAGAACTGATCGTAGACAGTGTAGTCTCTGTAGCTAGTTCCCTGTTGGCTTACGTTCAGAAGGTTGTAAGTTCAAATCCTGACGCGCCGCTCTGTTCACGAGTGAATATTTTCCGGTAATTCATACGGAGTTTCTACTTTGTACAATACTCTCGACAAACGGTGCGCAATCTTTTCGAAGAGGGACTGAGTCATATGGAGAAACCCGGTGCAAGGAAGTCAATTCTTCGTTTTAAGGAAACCCTTTCTTTTAGTAAAGAAAAAAATATACGGATAAAGTGTTCTGTCGACGGTGTTTTCAATAGACATCTGCTGAAAAGACTGTAGCGATGACATGTTTGTGCTGAATGCAGTGACATTGCGCGACGAGTTTCGGATTCGAATCCATGAGCTTCGGAGAGCAAGGCAATCGGTTTAGCCACAGAGCTTATGATAATAGGTGGTCAAACAAACTGAACTAATTAATACCAGACAGGTAGATGCGCGTACTGATGGATACAAATTGTCAATCTGTGAAATTGAATATCTACTGCGTACATCTGTTGCCAGGGCTCACAAGGGGAGCAAAGAATAGTACCACTGCGAGGCCTGTCGTAAGAGGCGCCTGGGATAGGGGGATAGGTAAGCTACCCTATTAAATAAAAAGCGTCGTAGAAATCGGATGTGCTGGCCTACTTGTAGGCGCATAACTGACACAACGTGCAATCGCTCTTATGCTCAGATCACATACAAATCACAAAGAGTGATTTAACAAGTGATCGATATGGAGTGTGAAGAAGAAGAAGAAGAACACATGCCCTTGATCACCGAGTCAGGTACTATTTTGACGAAATAGACTTGGATAGAAATGAAGAAATCAGAAGAAGACTGGATGTGAAACCAGTGATGCAATTCATAAAAGAACAACAGATTAAATGGTTTAGACACCTGACAAGAATGCCCTGGTATCGCCTACCACAGAGAGCTACACAGAAAAAGTATAATGAGTACAAAACAAGAGGAAGACCACACAAAAGATGGAGTGAAGGCATCAAGAACAGCCTTACGAAAATGAATATCAGCTTACAAAGTGACTTAAAACAAGCACACACAAGATCACTACTGCCCTGTCCCCTCTCTCCTCCCCCCCTCTTCCCCACCACCACCACTTCTATAAAGAAGTAAATGGTAGAAGAGAAGAAGAAGACATAGAGGAGAAACATCAAAACAGTTTAGGTTCAATGAAGCGTAAACTGTACCCAATCGCACTGGATTTTTACAAATTTATATTTTGTTAGTTATATTTAAGAAGCCAGTGCACTGACAACTGAACCACTCTGAAACAAATCTAACCAAAATAATGATCATTAGAACACAAAACGAAGGCTTCTCATTTTTTCTAGTGAGCAGTGATCTCAACCAAGTAACTACTCCCACAGACCTTCATCTTCATACGTAACTGGAACTCTGTTAAACGATTTAACTTTGGAAACGAACTTGATGGAAAGATTTCTTTCAACAAATATTAACTTAAAAAGTTTTGTGATGTGTTATCTGTGCAAAAGGACAGATGCTAAAATGTGTATGGACTAGCACACATGTGTTGTTGATAAGTATTCTACACACTTGACTAAGCTTGCAGTTTGATGTGTTTCTAATATAAAAAAAGTTAGTACGACTAAACGAAATGTTTTGTGAAAGATAAAATAGTTTTATGAATAACAGGAAGGGAAGATATCATTTATGTGGGAAGAAACTAAACTTACTCGATGACCTTCCTTCCTTCCTTTCGTTCACTTGAAATATTGTCTATATATTCAATGTTGTCTCTGTATCCTTCCTTCCTTTCGTCGCTTGAAATATTGTTATATTCAATGTTGCTCTTGTATCCTTTCGTTCGCTTGAAATATTGTCTATATATTCAATGTTGTCTCTGTATCCTTCCTTCCTTTCGTTCGTTGAAATATTGTTTATATATTCAATGTTGTTTGTATCCTTCCTTTCGTTGCTTGAAATATTGTCTATATATTCACTGTTGTTCTTGTATCCTTCCTTCCTTTCGTTCGCTGAAATATTGTCTATATATTCAACGTTGTCTCTTGTATCCTTCCTTCCTTTCGTTCGCTTGAAATATTGTCTATATATTCAACGTTGTCTCTTGTATCCTTCTTCCTTTCTGTTCGCTTGAAATATTGTCTATATATTCATATGTTGTCTCTTGTTCCTTCCTTCCTTTCGTTCCTTGAAAATTGTCTATATATTCAATGTTGTCTCTTGTATCCTTCCTTCCTTTCGTTCGCTTGAAATATTGTCTATATATTCATTGTTGTCTCTTGTATCCTTCCTTCCTTTCGTTCGCTTGAAATATTGTCTATATATTCAATGTTGTCTCTTGTATCCTTCCTTCCTTTCGTTCGCTTGAAATATTGTCTATATATTCAATGTTGTCTCTTGTATAAACGTCACTGTCTTTTGTAGCTCACACAGAGGTCCGTGTAGTTTTATGTCGAATGTTGTTTCGTTAGACCAGTGAGTTTGCCTCAGTGAATCATATTCGGGGCAGTCTTGAAGTATGTGCTCTGCAGTCTGATGTACCTGTCTACAGGTACACAAGGCTGAGTTGCCAATCTTGAGTTTTATATACATGTGGCTGCGGAGTCGATTGTGTCCTGTTCTAAGACACAGAATGACGATTTATTCCAGTCTGCTCATATTATAATAGTCGTCTTGTGTTGATTTTGTTGGCTTTCTAATTGATTTAATCATCCTTTTCTTTTGGTGGTAGGTAACTGACACATGAGGTTATTCTCCTGTAGCACCTTCCTTTGGCTGTCAGTCTACTGTTACTTGCTGACCTACGAGGTTTGGTTCTGGAGATATACGAAAAGAAGTGTACTTTTCCATGACAGATACTTAGTCCAAAGTTTAGTTTAGTTTAGTTTAGTCGTTGGATCACCATCACTGCACGTCGAACAAATTAGTCCATAAGTGCTCCGATCTCTCCTCAGTATGTCCATCAGCGTGTGGCGACTAACGACACCGGTTCTTTGTTGGTTTACAATTCTTCTTTGTCTGCCAGCATAGCGTTCTTGTCGAGCTACACCACACTTAACTTTGAGTTCTTGCAGTCTGGTTAGTGTTGTAGATTCCCGCTATTACCTGAATCATGTACACGTCCTCCTCCCTTAAGGAATTTATAATATCAGCCTGGTCCATTGCTCGCCCGCTTTGTACAGCAGCCATACCTGCAAGCCTATCCGCACGTTCATTCTCCCTTACACCTGCATGCCCTAGCACAAAAATAAAACTGATCTTTGTCAGCTTAGACCTCCCCAGCGACTCCATCCAATGTCTCCTAGCCCATCCTGTTTCAATCTCCAAAGTGTTGTCGTTAAGCTATCTTCATCGTATCTCTTAGCTCTCACTCAACACGAGCAGTAGCCTCTATCTTTCTTGTCTTTAGGTTATACAGTCGCTAGACTGTTGTTCCTGCTTTCTGGTAATGTCTTTCAACTCTAGCCCTTTCGCTGTTACATACTTTCCGAAGACTGAGCTAAAAATAGCTACTGTTTGTTTCTAGGTCACAAACGTGAATGTACGCCAATAGCAGTGACAGTAGCCATGTATAACATGTTAACACGTCTTTAGCCCACAGAGGAGAGGTAATAACAGACGTGTTAATGCGTCTTTAGAAGTGAATGGGGAAAACGTATATATACGTCTTTAGCAGCTAAAGGGTTAATAGCGGCTGCCTTTCTTGTCTTTAGGTTACACAGTGTCTAGACTGGTGTTTAGGTTTTCTGGCAATGTCTCGCAAATCTAGTAGCCTCTGAAACTGATAAAAACATAATCCAAAATATCTCCCAGGCTGCTGAACATAATCTGTAAACAAGCTCATCTACACTCCATCTTCTTTGTGCTTGTTCTTATCAACCAAGTTAGCCACCGTTTTGTTATCTGTGTGGTTTTTCGTCGAGAAATTGAGTGTGCTTCGTCCCAGTTCTTCGCCACTTAGAGGACGAATGTAGGAAATTCAACATCCGAATGTAGGCATCCCCATCTTCACAGACAATTCAGACAAATAACGTATTTTGGGCACATAAAAAGACATGACACCATGATAAAATATTTACTAGAGGGAAAGTTGAGGGGCGAAGAGCAAGAGGAAGACCGAGAGATAAGTGGGAGGAAACTTTAAGAAATGGACAGGTTACAGTCTGGCAGTGTGCAACACACCAAGGCGTAAGACAGAGGATGATGGAGATTCATTGCAGCCAACCTTCGATGTGTAGACGGCACCTGATGATGGTGATCTTCACAGACTTGAGGCCTATAACCAGTCCCTGTGAGACTTGAGGCCTATAACCAGTACCTGTGAGGAGGCCTATAACCAGTACCTGTGAGACGTGAGGCCTATAACCAGTCCCTGTGAGACTTGAGGCCTATAACGTCCCTGTGAGACTTGAGACCTATAACCAGTCCCTGTGAGACTTGAGGCCTATAACCAGTCCCTGTATGACTTGAGACCTATAACCAGTCCCTGTGAGACTAAATTGAAAGAGAAATTGTTGGACACCGCCGAAGACCTCCTGCCAGCGAAGACATCCTGCCACCGAAGACCTCCTGCCACAGAAGACCTCCTACCACCGATGACCTCCTGCCACCGAAGACCTCCTGCCACCAAGATCTCCTGCCCAAGACCTCCTGCCACCGAAGACCTCCTGCCACCGAAGACCTCCTGCCACCGAAGACCTCCTGCCACCGAAGACCTCCTGCCACCGAAGACCTTGTGCCACCTAAGACCTCCTGCCACCGATGACCTCCTGCCACCGAAGACCTTGTGCCACCTAAGACCTCCTGCCACCGAAGACCTCCTGCCACCTAAGACCTCCTGCCACCGAAGACCTCCTGCCACCGAAGACCTCCTGCCAGCACTTATTTTCAGAAAGACAACTCATCTCTCAGTTCAAATCTCTGAGAATATGAAAACTAATAGCAGGAAAAGAAGAAATCCGATCCATCTTTAACGGTTATTTTCCCCCTTCAACTGTTTTGACACATTGTTTCCATAGCGACAAATTGCGTCATTACCCATCCCGCAACTCCATCATGTGGGTAACCTAGTACGTTTTAAAATTAGAGAGGTTACGTTACAGCTCACGACCTGATAGTTGGCTTACCTCTCTGTATTTATACAGGAGGGGGTCTCAATGACAAAGTGGTTAAGTCGTTTGTCTGTCGTACTGAAGGCTGTGAGCTCGAATCCGGACCGAGATACGTGTGCAATTTTTTCATGAGATCCCTAGGATTGTAGTTGGAGCTACAGATATCGTGGTTTGTGTGCAATGCTCTCGGCAGATGGCATGACATCTCTGTCGACAGGGGGGGGAGCCATATGGGGAAATCCAATGCAATCAAGTCAATCCTTCGCCTTAGGACCCCGTTTATTTATGCAAGAATGTAGGTTTTTTTTATGTATGTGTTTGTGCGTGTGTTTCTCCGCCGCAAGTTCTTCCCTTTCTGTGCTCAGACCCTTGCGCGTACCAGATCATCACACCTTTCGCAAGATAAAGTCCATAATTTTCTACACGTTTATACCTTTAACAAAGAGCTTGCCCGCGTGCCCAGCGTGTTCGTAGCGCGTTGGACTACGGGTGACTAGTCCTCTGTAAGTGCGGGTTCAACTCCGCGAACTGGCAGAAAAGCTACAGGTTCCCCAGATTTACGGTGTTCGTGGCACCGAGTCGAAGGGTTACGATGCCCATGACACCGAGCCGAAGAGATATCAGCTCAAGTGCTTCTTTCTTTCTTTCTTTCTCGAATCCTGTATGCCTCACAGCGTCAGGTCAGGAAGAGATTTCTAAAACGGGCCCTAGTATGCGCTTCGTAGATAGTCTCTTTCGTCGCCTCTGTTATCTCTGAGGTCCATCTTTTGCGTGCCGGCCTTTTGCTTTGTACCCATTGTATCGGAGCAGCATTGCTCTTTGAGGTGCACTGTCTGATAGTAATCTGCTTACGTGACCGAACCATTTAATTTGTTGTTTCTTGATGAAGTCTAGTACTGATGTTGTACCCACTTTTTCCTGATGTCTTCATTTCTCAACCGGTCTCTTCTTGTTACACCCAGCATTCTGCGTAGACACTTCATCTCTGTTGTGACTAGTTTTCTTCTATCGTTTGCTGGATCGGAAATTTTTTTAAAATTATTTTTTTAAACAGAGCTCGTTTACTTACCTTTCTCAAGCCGATGACACCCTTTGAGCTAATGGCAGCAACAAATGCCTCCCATTCTTCTCTGTTCTTATCCGTCCTCCGTAACGTGTTCCAGCTGTGAATCGTTTCTTTCTTAGTATTTCTTCTACTATTCTCTTCTAAGTCGTTTTAATTTTTCGACGTTTTCGTTTGCCCTCTGGTGTCTATCTCAGTGCATTTTTCGGGATACAGTAAGTCTCCATGCGTATCCCATGTCCGATCCATATCCAACGTCTCATTTAGGCGAGGATGTTCATGTTCTCTTGCTGACACTGTAAGAAGTTCTTTGTCTACATATCATAAGATGTACAGGGTGTTCATGATAAAGGTAGCCCGATTGGAAGATCAAAACTTGTCAATCGGGCTACTTTTATCTTGAACACCCTGTATATGATTATCTAGGAGTTAATTCTACAGTTGTCTTTGATCAACGGCCACGCAATGGCTGAGGTAAAAACCGGTGCATTGAATTCAATCATTCTGCTTTTAGTCACCTTTGAAAGCATAAATTGCACTAACCACAGAGCCACATTGAGTCTCAAATAATCCAAGAAGCACAAAGCAATTCTTTTCCACGACAAGTGTGTATTAATGCGAATGGGAAACTTCTTCTTCTTCTTTGCGTTCGTTCTTTACAACCAATTTTAATCACTCTTTGTGATATGTTTGATCTTTGCCAATAACGTGTATACGTTGCACATTAGTTTGGTAGGTCCCTAAACGCATAGACTTCTACACGTTTAGGACACGTGCATCCGATTTCAGTCAAACCTCCTTAGTCGCCTCTTATGACATGTGGCAGGTAACAGTGGTTCTATTCTTTACACCCGAATTTGGGCCCCGGTAACCACTCGGGCATGGAAACTTAACGAAGGCGAAACTTAACGAAAGGGACAGTACTAGAAATTATATTTCATGTGAGTTTTAAATTTCATAAAACTATGTTTTTGGGGGGTTTTTGTTACGAAATATCAAGCATGAAATAATGTAGTTTTACAAAGTATACCTGCAGATTAAACCTACGTTTCTATCAAAAGGACTTTATCAAGCAACAGATAACAGATGCATAACATAATGAAGGGAACATAAGATAACAAAAGGAGAAAAAAAACATCTCTCAGCGAAACAGGATTGGGGGTGGGTGTATGATATTAAATTTGAGCTAAAAATGGAAGATGAAAACTAAGAAAAAATGAAAAATTGAGAGCAAATATGCAGCAATGAGAAATTTCAGTTTGAGTTTGGAATATTTTCAGACCTTTCAAACGACCTTAAGTCTTTGCTTTCACCGCTTAGCTACCAAGACCCTGGTTACTAATTTAATTGTATGCTACGTGTGTGTGTGTATGTGTAATATATGTGTGTTAAATAATAAACATAAACTTTTGATGAATTAATTTGGTTTCGGCAGAAATAATGTGAAGAACACTAAACCTCTACCCTCCTCAATCTTAATGTTTAAGCCAGAAGGGATCAGATTTAAATTCACAAACAACATGCTTCCCCCCATCAGTCACGCATTTCTTTAATGATGTATGTAGTAGCAGTTTCGCACACAATCTTTCCTCAGAATCTGATTGGCTGAGACGTGTACACTGAAGAACGCACGGATCAGGAAGTGCGAACGTTGTTTTGATGTGTTAGAAGATCTGCCCGTCTAACCTGCCAAGCAGATGGCGTAAAAATCAGCCAATTTATAGCTTCAGGGTGATTGACGAGATCATATTATGACAGATGACGACTGGCATCCGTCACTGTAGACAGGTCACGTCAAGGAAGGATTACCAGGATCAACCGTTAAGGTCGCTTTCGAATACATTAACCAGCGAGTTGTTGCTAAATGGTGCGTCAGGAAGCATAACTCAAAAAATCTGTCTAAAGCTCTGCAAACATGTATATGTGTATTATGTGCCTGAACGGGAGCTCAGTAAAGAAATACGAGAAGCTAGAATCAGATAACGGGATAGGCATGCTTTGCTTAGCTCTGCACTTGGTTAGGCTAGTGGTTTGTTAGGCTAACGTTGGTTAGGTTAGCGGTTGGTAGGCTAGAGGTAGGTTTTTTTAACATCGGTTAGGCTAAACTCGGTTGGAGGTTATTGGCGGTAGGCTAACATCTGTTAGGCTAGCGGTAGGTTAGGTTAACATCGGTTAGGCTAAAGTTGGTTAGGCTAGCGGTTGGCTAGGCTAGCGGTCGGTTAGGCAAGCATTTGTTAGGCTAGTGCAGCGTTTCCCAAAGTGGGCGGTACGCCCCCCAGTGGGCGCTGAAGCGTTCTAGGGGGACGATAGTGGGTTCAGAAGAATGTTGGGGGGTGTTCAGGGATTAGGGGTCGGTGGCTCCTTAAAGAATAAATTAATAATAAATATTTTAAAATAAATTGTTTTCGTGATTTTGCGATTGAATAATCATTTAAAATTTGAATTCTCATTTTAATTCATCTTATGCCCGTCTTACACGATCCATTTTTCATCAATTTTTCTATTTCATGTATATAATCATTTGAAAATTGACTATGTATTACAGAAATATATATCAATTTTCTATGTCGAAGTGAAAATAGAGCATGTATATGGGGGTTGGCAAACTGTTATGATGTAGAGGGGCATTACAAAGTTTATGTTGTGCAAAGTGGGCGGTGGACCGAAAATGTTTGGGAATCTATGGGCTAGAGGTTCGTTAGGCTGGTGGTCATGATTGGCTAATCGGTTGATAGATGTTAGGCTGATGGTCGGTTAGGCTAATAGGTGGCTACTGATCGTTAGACTAGCGGTCGGTAGGCTATGATCGGTTAGACTAGCGGTCTGTAGGCTAACATAGAAGTTAGGCTAGTGATCGTAAGGCTAACATCAGTTAGGCTAACATCGTTTAGGCTAGGGGTCGGTTAGGCTAACGTTTCGTTAGGCTAACATCATTAGGCTAATATCGGTTAGGCTATGGTCAGTTAGACTAGCGGTCGGTTAGGCTAACATCGGTTAGGCTAGTGATCTGTAAGGCTAACATCAGTTAGGTAACATCGTAGGCAGAGATCAGTTAGCTGCGTTGATTAGGCTAATGATGAACAGCATTCTCAACAAAATGAACAAATCACAATAATATAAACATAATAATATTGGCCAGTAAAGTGTGTTTGGGGGTATCCTTCTTCTTTCTTTTCTCGACTCCTGTTTACCTCACAGCGTCAGGTCAAGAAGAGATTTCTAGAACGGGCCCTTGTATGCGCTTCGTAGATATTGTCTTTTGTCGCCTCTGTTATCTCTGAGATCCATCTTTTGCATGGGCGGCCTTTTGCTTTGTACCCATTGTATCGGAGCAGCATTGCTCTTTGAGGTGCACTGTCTGTTGGTAATCTGCTTGCAGTGGTACTATTCTTTGCTTCCCTTGCGGGCCCCGAGAACCCGAGGGCGAGAAAGATTACAAACTAAATCTTCTACACAATATGTTCCCCATCTTGTAAATTACATCAGAAACACTGACTATGGGTTTCGTGCTCTATCGCTGAGATCTTCCCCTGTAAGAAAAAGATCGGGCACACATGGCTACTTACCTAAGTACAATGATGATGGAAAAATCAATCAATCAATCAATCAAACCCGTATCTGTCTCGCTTTCCGTCTTCCCCTTCGAATGGTCCAACTCGCCCCAACCACCACGCCCGTGTGGTACCGGGGCCCGTAAGGGAAGCAAAGAATAGTACCACTGCAACCTACAATGCATGTCGTAAGAGGCGACTAATGTAGTCCCTAAGGGATGCTGCCCTAGAAAATAAAAAACAGCGCAGAAATCGGATGTGCTGGCCTACTTGTAGGTGCATAACTGGGACAGCGTACAATCTCTCTTAGGCTCAGATCACATACAAATCACAAAGAGTGGTTGACAAGTGGTCGATATGGAGCGCTCGAAGAAGAAGAAGAAGAAGAATATCCACTCAACAGTGATAACTAAACGTCACCCGTTTGACCTCCATCAGGCCACTACTAAAGCAAGTTGAAATGGACAAGTCACGTGACTAATGTCCAAGAACTAATGAGAGCAGCCATAAATCAGCCCATAATGGATCCAGAACCAACAGCACAGACCCGGATGTCAGAAACTAGTAGCTATTCTGGAGACGAAACATCTCTTAAGTCTCTGGTGTCCGTCAGCCATTGTAGAGATTCGCCCTCCTGTCCATAATGACGGATGGTGGAAAGATGAACTCCCCATACTTGGAAATTTTAAAAGGGGAAATGTACGGAGTGTGTGTGAGAGAGAGCAAGAGAGAGCAAGAGAGAGAGACGCTGCACAGAAAAACAAGATAAGTTTTAAGAACCCTAAGGGAAAGCACCGAAGCCAATGAGTATGATAAATAAATCAGGATCGTTCCGTGCTGTGATACAGAAAGGCGGCCGCATCAGGCCGCACCGTAAGGGGGCGACATAAGCAGCGAAGTAAAACAAAATTTGAACCATTCAATAATTAAAAATCTTTACGCAACGCTTTTCTATATTGATCTATGTTATTCCGATATTGATCTATGTTATTCCGATATTAATGTACACGATTTATGATGTACCGGCGTCTCTGTCTAAGTGCGTTCGGTACCCCTTTAATTTCGGTTTCTGGTGCAGATGCATCGTTGGCGAGCGATCACCGAAAGACTTTAAAGAAAAAACATTTAAGAGGCGGCATGTCAAAGACTTGCATCATACTGAGAACATATACCGCACGGCCCTGCAATAAATAGATACTGAACAAATACAGGGTGTTCGAGATAAAAGTAGCCCGATTGGCAAGTTTTTATTTGTCAACAGGGCTACTTTTATCTTGAACACCCTGGAGGCTTCCTGAAAAAACACAATTACCAAACACAGAATTCGAACCACAAACTTTAGATGGCTGGTTTTTCTCTGAAAACGCTTATCTGCAGGGCTAGGCAATGGTTGCCGTGAAAATTTAGGTTGGGGTTCGAATCATGTGTATGGTCAATTTTCTGGGGTCAATTCAGGAGGCCCTTAATACATGTTTAATAATTTTTCTCGTACCGTTATACGTTACATAGGGCCTGCAAGTAATTTCTCCATACCACTCTATCCTGGGCAACTCGCTCAATCTCCTCCATGGAACTAAAACCGATATTTCCTGCCTCTCTCAGCAAAATTTGTTTCAGGGTCTCCTTAGGTCGTCCTTTCTTTCTTGAGCCCTTTGTATCCCACTTCAATGCCTGCTTTGATATCCGTTGATCATTTCTCCTCAAGGTGTGTTCAACATATCTCCATCTTCTCTTTCAAATTACAGTTGTTACTAGTGGTTGACCAGACATTTCTTCTCAAGGTGTGTTCAACATATCTCCATCTTCTCTTCTATAAAGTTGTTACTAGTGATTGACCAGACATTTCTTCTATAGGTGTGTCCAACATATCTCCATCTTCTCCTTCATAAAATTGTACTCAGTGATTGTCAGACATTTCTTCTTATGGTGTAAATATCTATCTTTTCTTAGTTGTCCAGACAGTACATATCTTGTGTTTATTGCAAATTTATGTGTTCCGTAGCTTCCGTTGTGATTCTTTAGAAGAAAAAAACCTACTTATTATCTTATCTTAACTGCATTTGCCGTGAAGCGTCGTGGGGAGATTTAGTTTTCTATCTTGTGCCAGGTGTGTTGCGCTTGACGTTGTCAGTCCATGCTTTCGTGGGGACGCTGAGATGTTATCTATCCATCGTGTTCTTGGCCTGCCTCGTGCTCTGCACCATGAGTGTCGATTATTGTAGGCACGTGATGGTAGTAAATGTGGTTCTATTCTCATTAGATGGCCGAACAACTTTATTCTTTGCTTCTCGATGTACTGTATGCATGGTATAGTACCAACGATGCTTCTGATATTCTCGTTTCTCCTCTATCTCTCCTTGTAACGTTGACATCTTTTCGTAGACATCTTATTTCACATGTTATAATCTTTCTTTCTTGTGTCTTAGTCAGGGCCATGTTTGGCACTGATAGTAGAGTTGGAATAAATATTATTTAATCCCGTCATGCCTAGTGACACATGGGGCTTCAGAAAGGACTTTCCATGCTTTCCTGTCCCGTGCAACCTTCAGCGCAGAGCCCCACGTCAGAGATGCGGTGTCCAGTTCCTCTTCCATCATGCCCCAGCATGGGCTTCCTTGCGGCTTTCACCCATACTGTTCATGCTGACAGTGGTACTCTGTCTCAAGACCGCTGGGCATCGAGAGCATTTTTTCCTTTTGAAGTTTCTGTAACATTTTTTCTTTTTATGGGGCAGAGTTGTTAGCACTGCGCCCAACCCCAACCTGGAGGACCAGGAGGCCACATTTAGTCTGACCTCTCACCTTGGACCTGTCCGGCATGGGTAACCCTTCCAGGAACAGAACGTTCCTGCCGGCATAGCTTTCTGGATCATTGAGGCACGAAGCCCCCACCACTACAAGGTAATGGCCTCATGGGGGTAATGGCCTCATGGGGGCGAAATAAATATGCAGTTTATCAATTGTCGTTTGACTGCCATGTTAATGTTTGGATGTTTTAATAGTGGTGACAGTTGGTATACCTACTTATTAACTTGATCATAAGATAGATGACAATGATGGTAATAATGACAACAATGATGAATCGGATGAGGACATTGGCGATGTTGATAATTCCGAGGATGAGGATGATTATGAAGATGATGAGAATAACGGTAATCATGAGTTTAGATATGATGAAGAGGAGGAAATGGATGATGATGATAATGAGGAGGAGAAGGATGATAATGCTCATGAATCAAACAAAATGTTGACTCTATATTTCTGGACAAGTTAACATGGCGGGTGTCACTACTTCTTGTTATTATATAACCATCATCTACACCATTTCTGAGCCAGATCTTTAACAACGCAAGTAAACCTTCTGATGACCACAGTGTTCTTTGAGCATATTCGGGACGACATCAGAGAGAGAGAGAGAGAGTAGGCAGAAGAAAAAAAAGACGAACAATTGCAAAGATAAAATGAGCAAATAAACAAAGAAAAAGAAGAAAGAATAAAGAATACAAAACGGATAAGAAGAATAAAAAGAGAAGAAGAAGAAAGGGACAAGAAAGAGAAAAAGAAAGAAGAGAAAAAAGAAAGAAAGGAAAAAGAAGAAAAATAATGAGAGGAAAGGAAGAAAGAAAAAGGTGATGTGAAAAAATGGAAAGAACATAAGACAGAAAGAAAGACAGAAGCAAACAAAGAAAAGAGAAAGAATCAGAACAAGAATTAAAAAAGAAAATCGAAGAAAAATAAGAAGAAGAAGAAGAAGAAGAAGAAGAAACAGTAAGTAATTATTATCTAAGGTATCACATTACCTTCTTCTTCTTTTGCCTTAGCTCGCTATGAACTCATGCCTAGTCATGGTGTCTGGTAAGGTGCTTCTGTCTGATCTTTATCAATGTCCCACGCCATTTTTTTTTTGATCCAGAAGCACTTCAGCTTTCAGTTCTTCGTTTCGGTACCAGGTACACGGTAAATCTGGAGAACCTGTGACTTTTCTGCCAGCCGGGGAAATGAACCTGCACTCACAGGAAGCTTATCACCAATCGTCCAACGCGCTACGAACACGTTGGGCAGGCGGGCGCCCCCGCATACAGACCTGCCTTCTCCAAGTTCACATGTATGTCTCACATTATAAATCCTAAAGCCTCCACAATCTAAAAATTTGAGAACCGTCATGAAATCTTGTAAAATTGACAAAACACTTTTTTTTACAAATTTCTTTACACTTTGCACTTGTATTTGTGTACGTGTGTTTGCGTGCGCTATACTAAACATGTCAAGTGAACGATCATGTATCTACACGTAGATAATACAATCTGATGAATATTTACCCGCCTAAACATGAGACCCTTCAAACTGATGAAGAAAACGATCTCAACGTCAAATGTTGCCTTTGTTGTTGACATTTTGCTTTCCTAATTGTGTGAACTATCAACTCTGAAGTGGTGATCGTCTATCTGTAAAATCAAATTGAGGCAATGTGAAATATGTTATCACGGCGGATCTTATCAACTTAGTTACAGGTTAAGAAAGAGTTAATAGTACTTATATACTTCTGACAGACATCTGGGAGATGGTTAGAACAAGTCCTGGTCGAGCTAGAGAGCAGTTGACATATTGGTTTGATTACAAGCCACTTAAGTGATAATCAAATATTTGTTTTGACATGCGTTTGTTGATTAAACATGTTACTTGAGGTTTAGAGAGGATGCGTACGTGGTTTTAGTCATGTTAGCGATCACAACATTTCTTCTTCTTCTTCTTTGCGTTCGGTTTCGTATGCTCGTCTCTCTCTCTTCCTCTCGCGATCACCGCCCAGACCGATGTACCAGACCTCCCCTTAAATTCTATTCATGTGGAAATCTGATTCATACAGCCTTAGCATTGGTGTGTTTTACGTCACATCTTCAGCACCATTTGGAGCTCTGGTGTTTATCATTCGGTGATGTGTTCGGTTTCAGCCAGCGTTTACTCGGTTCGCTCTCCGTTCTGTAGCCATCTAGTGTTTTGTTACGGTGTGGGATAGCTAGCCTAACCCCCAACCTCCTTAGTCGCCTCTTACGACATGCATGGCAGGTAACAGTGGTTCTATTCTTTACACCCCAATTTGGGCCCCGGTAACCACTAGGGTGGTATGTTCATCTAAATCATGAGATGGGTTGCCTCTATCTTCTTCTTCTTTGCGTTCGCTCTTTACAACTAATTTTAATCACTCTTTGTTATACATGGTGTTCAAGATAAAAGTAGCCCGATTGATAAATGAAAACTTTCCGATCGGGCTACTTTTATCTTGAACACCCTGTATCTGTGGTCTTTGCCAAGAACGTGTATACGTTGCACATTGGTTTGGTAGGTCCCTAAACGCAAAGACTTCTACACGCTTAGGACACGTGCATCCGATTTCAGCCAAACCTCCTTAGTCGCCTCTTACGACATGCGTGCTAGGTAACAGTGGTTCTATTCTTTACACCCCGAATTTAGGCCCCTTTAACCACTCGGACGAGGTTTCCTCTATGAAGCTGTATGTCAGTTGGAGTTCTTCGAGTGTTCCCCATAGCTTGCTCTGTAAGCTTTGTTCATGAGGTCATGTTTCGTTTCATTGGTATATGTATGATGGACATGTGCTTAATGTGCTCTGGAGTCTGTGTTTCTGTCTGACAGGAACATTATGCAGTTGAGCAGGCTTTATTCTGTGCATGTGATGATTGAGCCTGCAGTGACCTGTTCTTAGGCGAAAGATTGGTGTGTGCTGTTTTCTGTTTAGTCTGCTGATGGGATCTTGTGAGTGTTTGCTGTGGGTTTGTTGGCTCCATACCTCTTTGTATTTTCGCTTGATATGTGTCTTGATTTCTGGTAATGACACTGGGTTTTGTGTTGTATTTACAACACACGAAATGAACTGTTTAAGAAGAGCCATCAATGTCACAAGACGGGGTAGAGTGAGACATGAGAACATTAGAAATGTCGTTGGAATCACAACGTATAAGATGGCAACAAATAAAATGGTTCGGTCACCTAATGAAAATGAAAACAGTTCTGCTGCCATCTCACGCTTATAACAACCAACAAACCGGACGCAGAGCCCGAGGAAGATCAAGAACCTGATGGATGGATTCTTCTACGAACGCTCCATATCGACCACCTGTTAACCCTTTCGCTGCTACATACTTTCCGAAGACGGAGATAAAAATAGCTACTTTTGTTTCTAGGTCACAAACGTGAATGTACGCCTATAGAAGTGACAGTAGAAATTTATAACGTGTTAACACGTCTTTAACCCACAGAGGAGAGCTAATAACTAACGTGTTAATACGTCTTTAGCAGTGAATGGGAAAAAGCATCAATACACGTCCTTAACCACTCTTTGTGATTTGTATGTGATCAAAGACTAAGACCGATTGTATGTTGCGCCAGTTATGCTACAAGTAGGCCAGTACATCTGATTTCTGCGACGTTCTTTATTTACTAGGGTAGCATCCCTAGGCCCCTACCTCATTCGCCTCTTACGATATGCCTTGCAGTGTTATTACTGCGAGCCTCGGCAACACACGGCGGGGACTGCGCAGTCAAGATTGCCCGTTCTACACCACCGAGAATTATCAAATGAGAAATATTTTCCCGCCGGATTCCTTCCTTGGTCGAAGTCCGTTACGCCAATCTGATCGTTCCCATCTATCAGATAACACTCCTTTGAAGTCTCTTGTCAAACAGTACTTATTCAAGATGATCTTCACTTCAAACTGCGACCAAACATGTTTAATCAAGCGATAATCTTTTCTTTGTTGTTCGACTGAAATGACAAAGTGATTATTTGCTGTTCTCGTATCATCTAGTTCATGAGACAAGATGACCTCAAACGGACCTTTCCACTGTTATCAACACAAGTGGTCGCTCCTGTCGGATTGTCAAACCGTTGACATTTAAATGTTTGGATCAGGCATAAGAACACCTTGAAAGATATCAATTGTTGTGACCCAGGTAATCAGCATAATGTGACAATATGTCACTCAGGTAATTGCTACCTGAAGATACTGAAAAGTGATATGAGCGTAGACAAGAGAGGTTGTGGTTTCTTGTTTCAGAAATAGGATGGTGGATGTTGATAAGTGAACGAAGGCCAAAGTACGAAACTGCAAAGTCAAACAATGTTTCATAATGAAGTTAGGTGTTCGCGTTTCGTTCCTAAGGTTCTCTCTACTCTTCTCGCTATCACCGCCCAGACCAATGTACCAGATTCCCATATATTCATTAATGTGGAAATCTGATTCATGCAGACTTAGCATTGGCGTGTTTTACGTCACATCTTCAGCACCATTTGGAGCTCTGGTGCTTATCCTTCGGCAATGTGCCCAGTTTCAGCCAGTGTTTACTCGGTTTGCTCTCCGTTCTGTAGCCATCTAGTGTTTTTACGGTGTAGGGTAGCCAGACCCACATCCAACCTCCTTATCGCCTCTTACTTCGTCTTTCTTCTTCTTTGCGTTCGTTCTTTACGACCAATTTTAATCACTCTTTGTGATATGTTTGATCTTTGCCAAGAACGTGTATATGTTGTACATTAGTTTGGTAGGCCCCTAAACGCATAGACTTCTACACGTTTAGGACACAGACATCCGATTTCAGCCAAACCTCCTTAGACGCCTCTTACGACCTGCGTCGCAGGTAATAGTGATTCTATTCTTTACACCCCAATTCGGGCCCCGGTAACCACTCGGGCGAGTCGCCTCTTATGACATGCGTGGCAGGTAACAGTGGTTCTATTCTTTACACCCCAATTTGGGCCCCGGTAACCACTGGGACGCTAAGGTACTCAGTTCGATTCCTCCTGGAGAGATCAAAATATTTTGTATTATTATTATGAGGTCAAGGCTGACAAAAATCAGTTTTATTTTTGTACCAGGATATGCAGGTATAAAGGAAATTTAACGCACTATAGGCATGGTGATATGGTTGCGGTAAGAAACGGGTGACCTGTCTGCCCAGCATGTTCGTAGCGCGTTGGACTACGGGTGACTATCCCTCTGTGTGTGTGGGTTCAATTCCGCGGGATGGCAGAAAAGCCACAGATTCCCAGACTTACGGTGTTCGTGGCACCGGACCGAAGGGTTACGATGTCCATGGCACCGAGCCGAAGAGCTGAAAAGCTCAAGTACTTCTGGATCGGAAAAAAAAAAAGAAACGGATGAGCAAGGAAAGGCTGATAGTCTGAATTCTCTAAGGAGAGAAGTTATGTAAATGATTCAAGTAATAGTAATGAATCTACAACCATAACCAGACTGCAAGAATAACAAGTCAAATGTGGTGTAGCCAGACAGAAGTAGTATGCTGGTAGCCAAAAAAAGAATAGTAAACTAACAAAGAACCGATGTCGTTAGTTGCCACTTGCTGAGAGACATTGGTTATTGGTTCCTAAACTGACGTCATTGCACTCGGGGAAGATCCATAGGTGCTCAGTCTCCCCAACAGATATCAAAGAGTATGCATACTGATGGTTCCCGTGGCTCGCTGATTAAACACACCTCTCACTCTGCCTCTCAGGCATCCAGTTCGACTGGAGACATACTGAGGAGGATATTAGAGCACTTATGGACTTTTTGATTCGATGTACAGTAATGATGCTCCAACGACTAAACTAAAACTAAGCTAGAACCGGTGTCGTTAGGTTGCACTTTCTAGTAGACATACTGAGGAGGAGATCAGAGCATTTATGGAATAATTGATTCGATGTACAGTAATGATGATCCCACGACTAATTCTAAAAACAAACTTTCTTCATCTTGCGTCTACACATGACGGACATCCTGTTTCTTAATTTCTTAATTTCTTCATTTCGCGTCTTCTTCACGTATTAGACATTCCGACTCTTACTTTAGTCATCTTGTACCTACGTATTAGTTTACAAAATACAATAACAATACACAGCAACGTTTCGATCAAAAGGTCTTTATCAAGCAATGGAGACAACCTAAATGAAGAAATTCACTTCTTACACGGTATAGAACATATAGAATCGGTTCTAGTGTATCCTTTGCTTGATAAAGGCCTTTTAGTCGAAACGTTGCTGTGTATTGTTACTGTCGCCCGAGTGGTTACCGGGGCCCAAATTTGGGGTGTAAAGAATAGAACCACTGTTACCTGCCATGCATGTCGTAAGAGGCGACTAAGGAGGTTTGGCTGAAATCGGATGCACGTGTCCTAAACGTGTAGAAGTCTATGGTTTAGGGGCCTACCAAACAATGTGCAACGTTACAAGTTCTTGGCAAAGATCAAACATATCACAAAGAGTGATTAAAATTGGTCGTAAAGAACGAACGCAAAGAAGAAGAAGATTGTTATTGTTTTTGTATTTTGTAAAACTACAGTACTTTGCGTTTACGTGTTTCGCCATTGCTACAAAGTTTTACTACATTCTTCCCTTATATCGTTGACGTCATTGCTACAAAGTTTTACTACATTCTTCCCTTATATCGTTGACGTCATTGCTACAAAGTTTTACTACATTCTTCCCTTATATCGTTGACGTCATTGCTACAAAGTTTTACTACATTCTTCCCTTATATCGTTGACGTCATTACTACAAAGTTTTACTACATTCTTCCCTTATATCGTTGACGTCATTACTACAAAGTTTTACTACATTCTTCCCTTATATCGTTGACGTCATTACTACAAAGTTTTACTACATTCTTCCCTTATATCGTTGACGTCATTACTACAAAGTTTTACTACATTCTTCCCTTATGTCGTTGACGTCATTACTACAAAGTTTTACTACATTCTTCCCTTATATCGTTGACGTCATTACTACAAAGTTTTACTACATTCTTCCTTATATCTTGACGTCATTACTACAAGTTTACTACATTCTTCCTTTATCGTTACGTCATTACTACAAAGTTTTACTACATTCTTCCTTATATCGATACTACCTAGTTTTACTACATGTCTTCCCTTATATCGTTGACGTCATTGCTACTAGTTTTACTACATTCTTCCCTTATATCGATACTACCTACCTAGTTTTACTACATTCTTCCCTTATATCGTTACTACCTAGTTTTACTACAGTCTTCCCTTATATCGATACTACCTAGTTTTACTACAGTCTTCCTTATATCGTACTACCTAGTTTTACTACAGTCTTCCCTTATATCGATACTACATAGTTTTACTACAGTCTTCCCTTATATCGATACTACCTAGTTTTACTACAGTCTTCCCTTATATCGATACTACATAGTTTTACTACAGTCTTCCCTTATATCGATACTACCTAGTTTTACTACAGTCTTCCCTTATATCGATACTACATAGTTTTACTACAGTCTTCCCTTACATCGATACTACCTATACATACCAGACATTGTTTTATATTTTATTTATCTTAATCAAACAACTGCCAGACAAGAATAAAAATTGGAGAGAATGGAATTTAACATCCGCGCCACCTTGTCTCAAACTCTGCCCATCCTCCATTTTCTAAATGCTTCTATCAGCAAATTTGCGAAATCGCCACGAGCCGATCATAACTTTTGCTACGTTGTAGACACTCACTGCCTTTTATGTTGGCTATAAATTCGCATCAAACCTCGTATTTGTCATTTATGTTTGGAAACTCGAGCAGTTAATATGTAATGTGTGACACTAGTGTGTATTTTACATCCATCAAGCTACTGCAACTTTCATGATAAATAAAAAGTTAAAAAAAAAAAAACACAAATATTGCTTGAAGAAAATAAAAGTATTTCAAATCAAATCAGATTTGCATGTCAACGTGGTCTGAAGAAACCACACGATTTGATCTTTCTGCGTAAGAAAGAGATCAGATCACAGATGGTTATTTACCGAAGTGGGAGGATGATGTTAATATCAATTAACCAATCCCAAGATTAGTGAGGTATTTTAATAATAATAATTCCTCTCGTACCGTTATATGTTACAAAGGGCCTGCAAGTAATTTCTCCATACCGATCTATCCGGGGCAACTCGTTCAATCTCCTCCATGGAACTGAGACCGATATTTCTTGCTCTCTCAGCAAAATTCGTCTCAGGGTCTCCTTCGGCCGTCCACTCTTTCTTGAACCATTTGCATCCCACTTCAATATTTTAATAATGATGGGAAAAAAACATTGCTTTCTCTTTTTTTCCCATTCCTATACATTTCCCAACAAATATTTACAATAAGCTGACCCAGTGGCGGTTCGTGCTAATTTTTGTTGGTGGGGCCAGACACAAATGTTCGGAAAAATCATTGTTTTAGGTTAGGTTATATTTTAATTTATAAAATGATAAATACACGTTACACATTATTTCTGGTGCGGTCCGGCCCCACTGGCCCTTAATGATGAGCCGCCACTGAGCTGACCTCATTCTTGAATGGTTGATTAATTGATTGATGTGAACATCATCATTATTGCACTTCAGTGAGTAACCATGTGTGCTCATATCTCTTTCTTATACAGGAAGATCTCAGCTGCAGAGCACGAACTTCACGTGGCATCAGCGAAGGTCCCCGATGTAATTTTGAAGATAGTAAAGTTATTTTGGTTGTAATTTCTATTTTTTAATCTTTAAAATGAATTTTGCCCAGGCAGCAGCTTTCCAGCCAATGATTCTTTTACGTCTCAAATTGAACACGGGACCTATAATGTATCGTCCGTCTCCGATAGGACTAGGAACTCGATCTCACCTACACTTCTTATTCCTTGAACGTTTCATACCGATCACTTGTTAACCACTCTGTGTGATTTGTATGTGATCTGAGCCTAAGAGCGATTGTACCTGGCCCCAGTTATACCCCTTCAAGTAGGCCAGCATATCCGATCTCTGCGGTGCTTTTTATTTACCATATTTACCATGGTAGCTTCACTAGGCCCCTACCTAAATCGCCTCTACACCATGCCTTGTAGGTCGTAGTGCTACTATTCTTTGCTCCCGAGTGGGCCCCGACAACACGGGCGTCACCCACACTTCTTCTTCTCGAATGCCCCACAACGACTACTTGTTAACCACTTTACATGTGATCTGACCCTAAGAGCGATTGTACTTGGCCCCAGTTATACCCCTACCAGCATATCCTATTTCTGCGCCCCTTTTATTTACTATGATAGCTTCCCTAGGCCCCTACCTCAGCTACCTCTTACGCTATGCCCTGTAGGCCACAGTGTTACTATTCTTTGCTTCCCCAGTAGGCCCCTACAACATACGGGCGTTACCTACACTGAGGCCCGCCTGCCCAGCGTGTTTGTAGCGCGTTGGACTACGGGTGACAAGTCCTCTTTGAGTGCGGGTTCAACTCCGCGGACTGGCAGAAAAGCCACAGATTCCCCAGATTTACGGTGTTCGTGGCACCGAACCGAAGGGTTACGATGTCCATGATAGCGAGCCGAAGAGCTTTCAGCTCAAGTGCTTCTGGATCGAAAAAACGAAAAAAACCTACACTGAGATCAGGATCTCTGGGAAAATATCCGATGATGTCATAAAGAATCAAACCGAGTACCTTTGGAAAGTGAAGCGAGGACCTAACCTCTACGCTCTAACCACTCACCATTTCCACTTTCCTCTCCAAACAACAGTGAGCCCGATTGATAAATGAGATAGCAACGTGAGAGAGACAAGCCAGAGGCTAATATTGCATGTAGGGACCTCATATTCGGTTTGTCCACGGATAAAGGCGACATTGTATTCAGTCTTCATTCATTTGCTGTCACGTGATTGATTAGGAAACTATCCGGCCTTGACATTAGCTAAATGAGTATGGAGATAACTGGAACAAAGAGCAGACGACAAAAGTGGGTGTGTTTCCTTTCCGTTATGAATTGGAGCATCTTTTCTTGGCTCCCTTGGGACATGGGACTGCAACTATCACTTTCCACCGATTTATATTTTGGTCCGTCCCATTCACTAGATCCGACAGCCACAAGACTCAGATTTCTCCCTATTTTATTGTTCATCGTCAGTTATTCTTTCCTTTTCGAACACATTTCGTTGAATATTCTTTTCTTTTCCCACTCATTTCGTCATATAATCTTCCATCTTCCTTTTGGGAAATTCTTTTTGTGAACGCCATTCCAGAGTAGTTCTGATTATATTGTTAGATTATTTACTAATTGTGTGTCCAGCACACTTTATATCTTTATTTTTCATTTGTACAGACTATCACCTTGTTTGCTTCTAAAGTATATCTTCTTCTTCTTCTTCTTCCAACGTTTTCAGACATTGATTTGAAATGAACAAGCCGACAAGCTAGCTAAAGAAGGCGGGCGACTACCGCAGACTGATCTCGAGATCAGTTATGAGGAAGCCAGAACAACCATCGGCTGGCAGTATAAAGACAAATGGTTGAAAGACCATCCACAGTACAACAACAGCGACGGGTAATATAGTCTATCTCCTAGTGAACAAGTTGCTATATTCCGCCTTCGTACCGCCACAACAAGCTTCGTGCCCACATGTTTAACAAATTTAAAATTGGTACAACTAGCCTGTGCCCCTGCGAAAAGGCGGACGTGACGGCAGAGCTCCTACTGCAAGATTGCCAATTGATAGCAGGCATACGAAAAGAAACCTGACCCGTCAACACAGAGCTTCGCGAGAAGCTGTACGGAGGAACGGAGTCCCTCAAAACCAGGGTAAAATTTATGATAAAAACTGGTTCATCAGTCTAGGCGGGGATCGAGAGAGAGAGAGAGAGAATCGATTTGTATACTTTTAAAGTAGTGAGTGGTCAACCGGAGTCCATGTACATCTCCGTATAGCTTGTCCTGGACTGATATGGGATTGACCATGTGTTTTCTCTCTGTTCCGTGTATATTGGACATTCTTGCAGTATGTGTGTCTCTGTCATCTTGCTGGTGCCACATGTACATATGTCAGATGGGCCTATTTATACTTGTTAAACAGATGGTACCTCAGCCTATTGTGCCCTGTTCGTAGACGAAAAATGACAACCTGTTCCTCTCTACTTAGTTGGTGGTAGGCATCGTCCTGTTCATGCCCTGGGTGATCTCTCAGCCATTTGTTCTTGTAGGCCATTTTTATCCGTACTTTTGCTTCCTCATATGTCATACTGGTGTCTGTCTGTGGTAGCCTGCTTCCTACTTTTGCCAATATATCTGTAGTCTCATTGTCATGTATTCCGCTTCAAAAGTATATGATTATTACAACTTTTACATAGTGCATGACATCAATTTCTATTGATTAAAGTCTTGTCATTCTGGGTTTCATATTTACAGTTGAAAACCTGAAAACTATAGAATGGCGCTGTTTTTTCTTCTCCATTTGTTATTGTTATACTCAGTGGTGGCTCGTCATTAAGGGCCAGTGGGGCCGGCCCCACCAAAAATAAGGTGTAACGTGTAATTATTATTTGATACATTAAAATATAACCTCACCCGAGTGGTTACCGGTGCCCAAATTTGGGGTGTAAAGAATAGAACCACTGTTACCTGCCACGCATGTCGTAAGAGGCGACTAAGGAGATTCGGCTGAAATCGAATGCGCATGTTCTAAACGTGTAAAAGTCAATGCGTTTAGGGACCTACCAAACAAATGTGCAACGTATACACGTTCTTGGCAAAGATCAAACATATCACAAAGAGTGATTAAAATTGGTAGTAAAGAACGCACACAAAGAAGAAGAAGAAGAAAATATAACCTAACCGAAACCATGATATTTCCGACAATTTCTGTCTGGCCCCACCAACAAAAATTATCACGAGCCGCAACTGGTTATAATATTGTTTAGATAATGAACGTGCTGATCACCTGGCTGATACAGCAGTGATCGAGAAAGGACAGGTAATGGATAGTTCAGATATCCTCAATGACATAAGAGAAACAGGACGTATTGATAACTTTGAAAACGTTGATAAATTTGCAGCTTTATCTAAAGTGATGGAGTTGGAGGTAAAATGAGAACTGCTAGATATGGACACTTTGTTAGAGGTACGAGACATTTGGTTAATCAATCCCTTGTGTATTGCCAGGGAAACAAAGAATAGTAACACTGCGAGGCGTGTCGTAAGAGGCGACTAAGATAGAGGCCTAGGAAGTTACCTAGTAAATAAAAAGCGTCGAAGAAATCAGACGTGATGGCCTACTTGTAGGTGCATAACTGACACAACGTACAATCACTCTTAGACTCAGATCACATATAGATCACAAAGAGTGGTTTAACAAGTGGTCGGTATGTAGCGTTCGGCGAAGAAGCTCGCTCTTATCATTCAATTTAACTACTGTTTGTGATCTGTGGGGAATGCGCCAAGAACGTGAGTGCGTTGCACCCCCATTAGACCCCTACGGTACGTAGAACAAGCACATCTGAGTTTCTGCCAAAACATACTCATATCCACAGCCAAAACTTATATATTTAGAGTTGGCTGTGGTATATCAAACAATAACACACAAATTTGTACAGACGAGTAGCTGTAAGATTTTACAGTGACCCCTGGCAACATAAGGCCTATTTACTCAGATGGGAAATAAAAAATTCCTGTTTAATGGGGGCTGGGTTTTGTATATGTTTAATAGGCCCGCCTGCCCAAAGTGTTCGTAGCGCGTTGAACGGACGGGTGACAAGCTCCCTGTGAGCGCGGTTCAATTCACAGGTTCTCCAGATTTACGGTGTTCGTGGCACCGAACCGAAAGGTTACGATGTCCATAGCACCGAGCCGAAGTGCTGAATGCTCAAGTGCATCTGGATCGAGAAAAAAGAATGTTTGATAGAACACAGTAAGTTTTTCTGCAATTTTACTCAATTCTATTCGTTCACGGTTATTTATTGATGAAAATTGTTCGTAATATTGATATTCCTTAGCTTTCAACTTAATTTGTAATATATTCCGTAATATAACTTTGATTGAGCATGATGTGTTGTTTCGAAAATGTATTATTCTATTATAACAATTCTGAAATGCAAGGGTCACGCGACAGTTGTGTTCTTATTTACTAGAATTTTTACCTGAGCGCGCCGGCCGTATGTTATTGGAGACCAAGGATTTTACAAATAGAAAAACTCACACTTTAAAGTACCGCATCTGATGTTATACTGTAGCATGGTATCAGATCTTATTAGAACCTGCTGCCTCGCAGGTGGCTGAGAGGACAGCCAAAGTCTGTCTGAAAAAGAGAACCCAGTAAACGCTTGGCTCAAAACCGGACACAACCGCAGAGGGATAAGCACCAGAGGTTCAAATAGCGCTGAAGATGTGACGAAACACACCCATGCTAAGGCTGCATGAAGGAGATTTCCACATGAATCAGATTTATGGGGAAATCTGGTACATCAGTCTAAGGGGCAGTGGCGGCGCGTGGTCATTTATTTGGTGGGGCCAGACACACATTTTCGGAAAAATCATGGGTTTTGAAGAATTTTCTATTATTTGTCTATTAGGAAAGTTATTCCCTTTCGATTATTGTGGGGCCGGCCCACTTGCCCTTAATGACGAGCCGCCCCTGCTAAGGGGATGTGAAGAAGAAGATCTTATTAGTGGTAGAGTTAACTCACGGCAGTTCTTGTTATAACCAATATATAACATATATATAACAAATATATATATATATATATTCTGTAACATTATTGTTACAGCTAATGTTATCAGTTATTGTTTTTGTTATTCTTACCGTTATCTTCATTCCCAATTGATAAACCAATGTTCACTTCGCTGATGTGCATATTTCTAAAAGTGTCATATATATTCCATTAATAAATACGAAACTATCCTTTATATTACCTTCTATTCTCTGGCGAGACGATATAATGGTGTCACAATGTTTGGTTTTTTTTCTCTCCTATCTATGCTTTTCTGCGCAAAAGCTTTGTCACTCTATCGATCCATTTTCTACCTAATTGCCATCTTTACATTTCTGGGCATGCACATTTCAAAAGGATATTTATCTTCTTCTTCTTTGCGTTCGTTCTTTACGACCAATTTTAATCACTCTTGTATATGTTTGGTCTTTGTCAAGAACGTGTATACGTTGAACATTGCTTTGGTAGGCCCCTAAACGCATAGACTTCTACACGTTTAGGACATGTGCATCCGATTTCAGCCAAACCTCCTTAGACGCCTCTTACGACATGCATGGCAGGTAACAGTGGTTCCATTCTTTACACCCCAAATTTGGGCTCCGGCAACCACTCAGGCGGATAGTTTAAGTAATGAGAATGGTATATAACCAACCACCAACAAAAGCAACACATGGCCAACCCCCATACCAGTCCAAGACAAGCTATATGGAGATGTACATGAACTCCGGTTGATCACTAACTACTTTAAAAGTATACAAATCGATGTCTGAAAACGTTGGAAGAAAAAGCCATCTTTACATTTCTGGGTATGCACATTTTAAGAGAATATTTAAAATAATGAGAATGGAATACAACCAACCAACAACAACAGCATGCAATAAAAATGAGATCAGGTGCTACAGCCAAGGGAAGACCGAGATAAAGATGGATAGACAATGTCAAAACCACACTAAATAAGCATGTATATAACACAACAAGAGCGACATCTGACCATGAAACGGAAAAAAATAAAGCTCCTACAACTACGCTTAACGTCAAGAGTGGACAACCAATTCTATTATCCACCTGGTGAAAGAGACTAAACAATCTCAAGTAACATTGCTCATCATCATCATCATGTAGCGTGTGCCTTCCGGAATCTGGCTCCCATGACAGCAGTCCTGAAAAACTCTCTATTCTGTTCAAGTTGACCGGCGTCAGCAGCAGTCATTCTCAGATCGTCAATGACATCGTGCATCCATCGTCTTCTAGGTCTTCCTCTCGTTCTCCTTCCAGGCACCATTCCTCCAAAATTATTTTAACTAGGCACTTATGTCCTTTTATGTGACCGAAATATGTAATTTCCCTTGATTTTATGCTTTTTAATAGCCAACTCTCTTTAATATCAAGCTGTTGTAGAACGGAAGATTTCATCTTAATCCTTTAGCTGCTAAGGACGTATATATACGTTTTCCCATTCACTGCTAAAGACGCATTAACACGTCTGTTATTATCTCTCCTCGTGGGCTAAAGACGTATTAACACGTTATACATTGCTACTGTCACTGATAATATTGTTACATCATAGAATAACAAGAAAAACGATTCGATTCTTCTTCTTTTTCTTCGAACGTTCCACATCGACCACCTGTCAACCACTCTGTGTGATGTGAGTCTAAGAGCGATTATTCGTTGTGCCAGTTATGCGCCTACAAGAAGACCAGTACATCCGATTTCTGCGCTGCTTTCTATTTACTAGGATAGTATCCCTAGTGCCTACATTAGTCTCCTCTTACGACATGCATTATAGGTCGCAGTGGTGTTATTCTTTGCTTCCCTTGTGGTTCCCGACATCACACGGGCGCGATTTGATTCATATTCCAAGTATTGTAACTATGCTGTATGTATGTTCTAATGCTATCACCTTATAAGTTAATGAAGAGTTTTCATTGATTGCTAGGACCGTCATCATTGCACTTCAATGAGTAACCATGTGTGCTCCGATCTCTCTCTCTCTCTTATACATGAAGATCTTAGCGGTAATGCACGAGCTTTGTAGCTCCGGCGAGGCTCCCCGGTGTTAACTAAGAAGAAGGTGAAAATATTTTCTATAATTTTTATTTAAATTTGTTCAATTAATTTTGTCCTGGTAGGGCTTTCTCCTCTCAATTTTGTCCTGGTAGGGCTTTCTCCTCTCAATTTTGTCCTGGTAGGGCTTTCTCCTCTCAATTGTCCTGTAGGGCTTTCTCCTCTCAATTTTGTCCTGGTAGGGCTTTCTCCTCTCAATTTTGACCTGTCATGGGTTCTTTTACATACTTAAATTGAACAAGGGACCTACGTTTTATCATCCGTCTCCGATAGGACTAGGAACTCTATCTCACCTATACTGAGATCAGGGATCTCCGTAAAAATATCCTGATGGCTCCACGACAGAGTGAACCGAGTCCCATTGGCACGGAAGACGAGCACCTAACCTCTGCTCCACAGAGACTCTCCAAATTTACAGTTTTCAGAGATTCATCATCAAATAACTTGTCCTTAGCAGAAATTTGCCACCCTAACAGTCCTTCTGAATTTATCTCTCTCATAAGCTAGATGTTCCGCCTCTGCAGCCATCATTTTCACCAGACTTTATTAACAGAGATTAGAGTTAAAAGCTAATTGCATATCTTTTACAGGACTTTGCTAATCAACCCCAACTTTTTAACGCTGTTTGTGATTTTTCTAGGCATTATTACGTTCAGTAGTTTACCATTGCTTTCTGAACGGGTGGTGCCATCGTTCTTTTGTAATAATCCACGCGAAACAATTTGCAACCAACCCGTCTGCAGCGTGATTCGAACTCAGAACGTTAATAGACTGAGTCACTGTACCCTAAGCTATAGACGCCACCAATTAACATATATTAACTTGATGAAATTCTGGTATCTCCCTTTCTCCCTTTAGGTCTATTTGGAGTAACATTTATTTTGTCTTCTGTGTTTTATAAGATTATGTTACTCTGGTAGGCATCGGTGACTTAGTGGTAGCAAGCCCAAACACAACACAAGAGTGTATGGTTCAAACTCTGTGACCGGCAGCCTGGAGAGAACTCTGTGACCGGCAGCCTGGAGAGAACTCTGTGACCGGCAGCCTGGAGAGAACTATGTGACCGGCAGCCTGGAGAGAACTCTGTGACCGGCAGCCTGGAGAGAACTCTGTGACCGGCAGCCTGGAGAGAACTCTGTGACCGGCAGCCTGGAGAGAACTCTGTGACCGGCAGCCTGGAGAGAACTCTGTGACCGGCAGCCTGGAGGGAAATTTATTCCTGTGGATATTTACCAAAAGTAAAAATATACCTCACCATACTTCTTCTTCTTCTTCAATCACTCCATATCGACTACCTGTCAACCACTCTGTGTGATTTGTATGTGATCTGAGCCTAAGCACGGTTGTACGTTGTGCCAGTTATGCGTCTACAAGTAGGCCAGCACATCCGATTTCTGCGTTGCTTTTTATTTACTAGGTTAGCATCCCTAGTGCGTACATTAGTCGCCTCTTACGACATGCATTGTAGGTCGCAGTGGTACTATTCTTTGCCACCCTTGCGGGCCCCGGCACCAGGCTAGTGCCTCACCATTCAGAAAGCAATGGCAAATCACTGACCTTACAAGTGATGCCTAGAAAATCAGCGACACGTTTACTGTGGCTGACATTGACGTGATGTAAAGAATATGCCGTATATATATATATATGGAACTGCAGTAAAACTATTTGATTGGCAAAACACGTAATTACAAAGTACTGTAGTTTTACAAATTACAAAAACAATGACAAAATACAGCAACGTTTCGACCAACAAGGCCTAAAACTACAGTACTTTGTAATTACGTGTTTTGCCAAAGAATATGCCACGATTTTCATTTTCATCAGACATTCCTATGACCTATCAGATATGGTGGTACTATGCTACAGTATAACTCCAGATGTGGTACTTTATACTGAGTGTTTTCTGTTAACTCTTACAGTTATCAGTCGTTCAAACGTGCATCCTGTTGGATAACACGCATACACTTTGGCCGAAATTCATATGTGCCTGTCCTTCATAATGTAGTGTACTCACATTCTCAGCGCAAAATACACAGATCACACAGAGTGGTTAACTTGGTTGATAAGAACGAACGCAAATAGTAACTTTTACTTACAAAATCCGCCCGAGTGGTTATCGGGGCCCAAATTTTGGGGTGTAAAATATAGAACCACTGTTTCCTGTCACGCAAATCGTAAGAGGCGACTAAAGAGGTTTGGCTGAAATCGGATGCACGTGTTCAAAACGTGTAGAGAAGTCTATGTGTTTAGGTGACTACAAACCAATACGCAACATATACACGTTTTTGGCAAAGATCAAACATATCACAAAGAGTGGTTAAAATTGGTCGTAAGAACGAATGCAAAGAAGACAAAGACTTACAAAATTCACTGACTTGAAAGGAACCCACATAATTAAAAATAACCCATAATGCTTCCGCTGGGGTTGGTAAACCTTCCTATTCACTTGTCACATAACCCACAGGAGTATATGCAACTCGTGGGAATACCTAGTTGTTAATGAACGCATGGAAGAAGTATGCGAGTCTGTATTGTTTGATTACGCGCGGACAAAGCCGGGCAGCAGATAAAAATTTACAAACATAATACAATATTATATACATATATATGTGTGTGTGTGCACGCGCGCTTGTATGTGTCCGTGTTATCGGGATGTTGTTGTTGCTTTCTTTGCTCTCCTATAACATATCTCACGTGTAATTGCTTCGTAAAATAATAATCAAGAAGGAAAGAAAATAAGAAATGTTATAAAGTATATATGAGTATATATATTCTATTCGTGTCACATTTGACAAATACAAAATAAGAAGTTTTAAGAAACCCCTGGGAAAGCATTTGACAAATAAGACTTTTACGATATATTGCTATTGTTGTCGTTCTGCCGAACTTCTGTTACTTATTGTTTTCTATATCAAGTCACAATCTTTCAACTCTTGTTTCCACATTTCTTCTCTCATGTTTCCTTTGATTGTCAATGTCTTCTTGTTTCATTCGCTGTCCATCGGGGAGCTATCCTAGCCAATGCCCTTACTGGTATACCGCATACATGCCCAATCTATATGTACACGGAGTTGACAAAGGACAGCCATTCCCCTACCCTAAGACAGCAGTTACCGGACTAGACAGATAGTTGATAGATGATGGAAGACAGGTAAAGAGACTGAGAGAGATGCACACCAAATAATGCGCACCATAGTAAGGATATAGTGACTAGAATTCGTTGAATTTGACGTAGCGTAACGACAGACACTAAGGACAGGAAAACAACAACAACATCATCATCAGGTGCCGTGCCGGCTGGTATAGACGATCATGGATCTCCACAAATCTCTGTCGTTGGTGTTTGCTATCAACTCAGATGTTGACGCTCTACCGTGCCACGAAGTCAGGCCATCCAACATTTTCTCCCTCTGTCTTCCCCTGTCTCGTCTACCCTCAATTTTACCGGTTGTCACGGTGTGTTCTAAACCTCTCCTCCTCATCACATGCCCGAAAAGTGATGACTGCCTTTTTCTTATATTGACAACAAGAACATAACAACGAGAAAAAGTTGTGTGGAAAGTTTAAAAAAAGGGTTTAAAAGCCGAAGGATTGACTTCATTGCACCTGGTTTTACCCCATATGGCTCTGTCCCTCTCAGCAGAAATGTCACGCCACTTGCCGAGAGTATTGCACAAAGCTCGAACTCCGTAACTCCTGCAACAATCCTAGAGGTCTCTGGAAAAAACTGTACTCGTGAACAGAAGGCCGTGGTCCGGATTCGAACCCACGACCTTCGACTCGCAAGGCAAAGGGCTTAACCACTCAGCCACGCGTAATGGCGCAGTCTTTTAAGAAGAGACTTATGTATGAGCTGAACGACAAGAGAGAAAAGCGAAAACTCAGAAGTTGTCACAGTAAAACACTTGCCAATTGACCGTCTGTAAAGACAGAAAAAGGTCATATATATATATATATAACAATGGGAAAGACCGATAGAAACCTCGTTAAGAGACGGACGTTTTGCTAAACAATGGTTCAATAAACATGATTTGTATATAACAAAGATGTTTGAGTTATTGCCATCAAACTCACAGTTAAACACCAACATTTGTTATACCATAGGCGGCGTTAACATCATCTCCACCAACATCTGTTATACCATAGGCGGCGTTAACATCATCTCCACCAACATTTGTTATACCATAGGCGGCGTTAACATCATCTCCACCAACATTTGTTATACCATAGGCGGCGTTAACATCATCTCCACCACCATCTGTTATACCATAGGTGGCGTTAACATCATCTCCACCAACATTTGTTATACCATAGGCGGCGTTAACATCATCTCCACCAACATCTGTTATACCATAGGTGGCGTTAACATCATCTCCACCACCATCTGTTATACCATAGGTGGCGTTAACATCATCTCCACCAACATTTGTTATACCATAGGTGGCGTTAACATCATCTCCACCAACATGTTATACCATAGGTGGCGTTAACATCATCTCCACCAACATTTGTTATACCATAGGCGGCGTTAACATCATCTCCACCAACATTTGTTATACCATAGGCGGCGTTAACATCATCTCCACCAACATTTGTTATATAGCAGACTAGCTGGTACAAGGTCCCAGAAATATAAAGAGAAAAAAATAGCATCTACCACTAAGTCCGACACCTGACAATCGACTACATTAAATTCACACAAGACTGTCTAAACAACTTATACAAGTTTATTGGTATCTATATATATTGTATATCTAAACTGGTAAACGTACATACATACTCTCTCAACTGATATGAGACCAAAAGTACATAAATAACTTTCCTGAAAATCAATTGTGTAATCATTAAGTGCGCTTCTCTACAATTAACAGAAAGTTCAAGGAACCCTCTGTCGGTTTTTTCCACATCTATCACAACCTATAAATCAAATACACTAGTTCAGCATCTCCACTAATTATGACAGTTCAAGAAATGTTCAGTTGTGGTTCTCACATCTATCACAACTTATAAATCAAATAACACTAGTTCAGCTTCTCTCTATTAACGAAAAGTTCAAGAGATCCTCTGTTGTGGGTTCTCACATCCATCACAACTTATCAATCAAATAACACTTCAAAGAGTCCTCAGTTGTGGGTTCTCACATCTATCACAACTTATAAATCAAATAACACTAGTTCAGCTTCTCTCTATTAACGAAAAGTTCAAGAGATCCTCCGTTGTGGGTTCTCACATCCATCACAACTTATAAGTTAAATAACACTTCAAAGAATCCTCAGTTGTGGGTTCTCACATCTATCACAACTTATAAATCAAATAACACTTCAAAGAATCCTCAGTTGTGGGTTCTCACAACTATCACAACTTATAAGTTAAATAACACTTCAACGAGTCCTCAGTTGTGGGTTCTCACATCCATCACAACTTATAAATCAAATAACACTTCAAAGAGTCCTCAGTTGTGGGTTCTCACATCCATCACAACTTATAAATCAAATAACACTAGTTCAGCTTCTCTCTATTAACGAAAAGTTCAAGAGATCCTCTGTTGTGGTTCTCCATCCATCACAACTTATAAGTTAAATAACACTTCAAAGAATCCTCAGTTGTGGGTTCTCACAACTATCACAACTTATAAGTTAAATAACACTTCAAAGAGTCCTCAGTTGTGGGTTCTCACATTCATCACAACTTATAAGTTAAATAACACTTCAAAGAGTCCTCAGTTGTGGGTTCTCACATCCATCACAACTTATAATCTAAATAACACTTCAAAGAATCCTCAGTTGTGGGTTCTCACATCCATCACAACTTATAAATCAAATAACACTTCAAAGAATCCTCAGTTGTGGGTTCTCACATTCATCACAACTTATAATCTAAATAACACTAGTTCAGCTTCTCTCTATTTACGAAAAGTCTAACTTACACGCTCTAGTGTTCAAAACTAGTCTTCTCCGCTCAAGAGATTTTGGCTTCCTGTTCCGCTGCTCTATTCTAACTATTCTCTCTCTTACGCTCACTAAAAAATAATCTGTCCGTCCTCCACAACTTCTCTAGAGTAACTGTCCTTCTTACGCTCTCTAAGAAACATAGGTCCATCTTCCTCAACTACTCTAAAGTAACTGTCCTACTGCCCAAACCAAAAGCTCCCAACTGTCCCTTCTCTGGTTCAAGATCCTCGATTTTACGGGAGTCCTCGCCTACCTCGGACTAGAACCTATTTCATGAATTTAACACTCTACTGGCAGCAAGTTGGGACTGGTAAACACATTTATTTACTACTAACTTGGTCAAGGACGCCAAGTACAATAAGGGGTGTTCTTTTCTCTGTTGACCCCCCGTCCATAACCTAGTTAGCATAACAGTGAAACTGTTACAGTTATACCATAGGCGGCGTTAACATCATCTCCACCAACATTTGTTATAGCATAGGCGGCGTTAACATCATCTCCACCAACATTTGTTATACCATAGGCGGCGTTAACATCATCTCCACCAACATCTGTTATACCATAGGCGGCGTTAACATCATCTCCACCAACATTTGTTATACCATAGGCGGCGTTAACATCATCTAATCTACTCATCATCATCATCAACACTTTAATAAAAGAGAAAGGAAGAAAACAACACCCCATATTACATATATAAATAATGTGGGTTTTTTAAATCCAATAACCTTTTCAGATCTTAGGGTAAGAAGTGTTTGTCACTTCACATTTCTAGACCCTAGTGTGCAGGAGGTAGAATGATCAATTCCTTTCCACAAGTGTGGAATGTCGAGTGTGGGATTGACCACAGCCAACTCTAGATAACTAGGCCAGCCAACTGAACGGGGATTCCCTGATCTAGATCAGAAAAGGGGTCTGGAAATAACAGATGTTTGATAGAACACTGCATGCATTTTCTGCTCAATTCTGTGATGGTTATTTATTGGTGAAATTTTTTTTAATAATATTGATATTCCTTTTGTTAAACTTAACTTGTTGCATAATATAACTTCGAGTTAGCATTTTGTGTTGATTTTAAAATGAATTCGTCTATATACACCAATACTAGAATGCGAGGTCACGTGGTCTGATTTCCAAAAATTCTTACCTGAGTCCGAAGGCCCATAAGTTTATAGTTGGCTCTGGATTGACCCACAACTCTCTTGTTCCCTAGTCCATAAACGAACGCTTACGATAATCATCCAACTATCCATATTTATACATGTATATATATATTAAGCATAACAAGACATGCACTGTTTTTTTAATCGATATTTGGATGTTTATAAACTCTTTCTTCTTCTTTTTTTTCTTCTTCACAAGCTCCATATCGACCATTCGTTAACCACTCTGTGTGATTTGTATGTGATCTGATCCTAAGAGCGTTTGTACGTTGTACTAGTTATGCGCCTACAAGTAGGCCAGCACATCTGATTTCTGCGATGTTTTTATTTACTAGGGTAGCTTCCTTAGGTTCTACATCAGTCGTCTCTTACGACATGCCTTGTTGGTCGCAGTGGTACTATTCTTTGCTTACCTTGCGGGCCCCCGACACCACATAGACGTCTTATCAAACAATGTTACTGTCAGTAGCATGGGCGTCCAAACGTTTAGGCAAAGAGGGGGCGCAAGGGTACACCTATACACCCCGAAAATGACTTTTCTAAAATCTGGTAGTCTCCAACTCCTTGTAGTAAACTACCAACTAACATTTTTTAATTCATTTTCTTTCCTCCCCTCCTCCACCCTCCCACCACCCCACGCATCCCTGGAAACATTTATGTGTACGCCCATGGTCAGTAGCTATTATAGCACGCTCCAGTCTAGCTTTGTATGTGAAATATTCACGCAGTGAAAGCTTTAGGCTGGGATACATATTAATTCGAATTCTGCCAGCGGCGTGCACCAGCTGTTATCGACAACATAAATGCAACAGGAAGACTGTGAAATGTTGATCTTTTTTTGTTCCTTATGTTACAAATAAGAAAGAGAATATTCAGATATTTTGGACATATAAAAAGACAGTAACGGCTGTAGAAGACAATCATGGAAGGAGGCAATCGGGCAAAGAGACGAAAAGGAAGACAACGGAGTAGATGGATTCAGGATGTAACTGATGGTTTGAAAATGACGGCTGCAGAGGCGGGACATCTGGCCTATGAGAGAGAGAAATTCAGGAGAACTGTTGGGGTGGCAAAGTTCTGCTCAGGATAAGCTATTTGATGATAATGATGATGTTACCAAACATGTAGTGAAAATCTGAATAATGTGCGCTCAACTAGAACTCGGAACCTACGTTTCTTCTTCTTCTTCTTCTTCTTCTAACGCTCCATATCAACTACTCTTTGTGATTTGTCTGTGATCTCATCCTAAGAGCGATTGTACGTTGTGCCAGTTATGAGCCTACAAGTAGGCCAGCACATCCGATTTCTGGGGCGCTTTTTATTTACTAGGATATTTTCCCTAGGCCCCTACCTCAGTCAAGATCCGCGGTAGCGTAGTTGTTAGTGAACTCGCTTCTCAGGGCTGGTGGTCTGGGCTCAACTCCCGCAGTGCGCGTGGAATTTTCCCGACCACGAC
Organism: Arion vulgaris; assembly: GCA_020796225.1. Taxonomy (NCBI): domain Eukaryota; kingdom Metazoa; phylum Mollusca; class Gastropoda; order Stylommatophora; family Arionidae; genus Arion; species Arion vulgaris. The sequence continues at coordinate 10,653,126 of CM036767.1, forward strand.
GGCTCTCAGGTCGACCCAGCCTCAACTGGGTACCAGACATGCTCTGGGAAAGTAAAGGCGGCCGGCGTGATGCTGACCACATCACCCATCGTGTGCCGACGGTCAATGAAAAATACAGGCCTAACACTGTATTGCCCTATATACCACGAGGTATGAAAGGGTTCCTTTACTTTTTTTTTACCTACCTCAGTCGCCTCTTACGACATGCCTTGTAGGTCACAGTGTTAATATTCTGTGCTTCCTTTGTTTGCCCCGCAACACATGGGCGGAACCTACATTTTATATCCTCCGTCTCCGATAGAACTAGAAACTCGATTTCTTCTATATTGATATCAGAAGTCTCTGGGAAAATATCCCATTTGTTTCACGCGGAGAACAAACCAAGTACATTTGGAGCGAGAGGCGGGAACCTTACCTCTACGTCACAAAGACTCTCTTTATCTTTCTTATCTCTAATTCTGGTTTACCTCACAACAGCTTCAGGATAAGTAGAGATTTCTGTAACGGGTTTTTATATGCGCTTCATAAACAGTGCTTGTATCTAATCCTGGTTTACCTCATAGTTTCAGGATAAGTAGAGATTACGCCCGAGTGGTTATCAGGGCAAATTTGCGGTGTAAAGAATAGAACCAGTGTTACCTGCCACGCATGTCGTAGAGTCACTAAGGAGTTGGCGAAATCGGATGCATGTGTCCTAAACGTGTAGAAGTCTATGCGTTTAGGCCCCTACCAAACCAATGCAAGTATACAGTTCTTGGCACGATCAACATATCACAAGGTGATTCAAATTGGTCGTAAGAACGAACAAAAAGAAAGAAGAAGATAGAGATTTCTGTAACGGGTTTTTAATGCCTTTATGCGCCCGCGGCCCAGCGTGTTCGTATGCAGGGGACTCGGGTGACTAGTCCTCTGTAGTGCGGTTCAACCCCGCGACTGGCAGAAACTACAGGTTCCCAGATTTACGGTGTTCTGGTACCGAACCGATGAGTTACGATGTCCATGACACCGAGCCGAAAAGCTTTCAGCTCAAGTGCTTCTGGATCGGAAAAAAAATATGTGCTTCATAAACAGTGCTTGTCTCTAATCCTGGTTTACCTCACACTTCAGGATCAGTAGAGATTTCTTAACGGATTTTATATGCGCTTCATAAACAGTGCTTTTCTCGTCTCTATTATCTCAGAGGTTCACCTTTACGTGACTGCCTTTTGCTTTGTATCCACTGTATCGAGATAACATTGCTATTTGTCTGTTTGTAATCTGCTTTGTAGATCGAACCATTTTTTAGATCCAGAATACTTCAGCTTTTAAGCTCTTCGGCTCGTGCCAGGACATCTTAACCCTTCGTTCGTGCCCAAAGCACCGTAAATCTGAGAACCTTGGACTTTCTGCCGAATTGAACCCACTCACAGAGCTTGTCACCCGTCGTTCCACGCAACCATTTAAATTTGTTGTTTCTTGATGAAGTTCAGTACTCATATTGGACCCAATTTTTGTTCATGTGTCTTCATTTTTTATCACTGTCTTTCTTGATATCCAGATGACTCCAGTACCTTGATCCTCTCAGCATCTTGATCCTCTCAGCACCTTGATACTCTCAGCACCTTGATACTTCCCAGCATCTTGATAACCTCTCACATCTTGATACTCTCACATCTTGATCTTGATACTCTCATCATCTTGATACTCTCATCATCTTGATACTCTCAGCATCTTGATACTCTCAGCATCTTGATACTCTCATCATCTTGATACTCTCATCATCTTGATACTCTCATCATCTTGATACTCTCATCATCTTGATACTCTCAGCATCTTGATACTCTCAGCATCTTGATACTCTCATCATCTTGATACTCTCAGCATCTTGATACTCCCCTTTAGGGAGATACATATATGTTATGTTGTGTTATGTTATGCGATCGACGTCACGGCACATTGGGCATTCCCATGCATGCTCTGTCCTCCGCTGCAGCAGCCATCCTAAATTCCATTTGCTCACCGTACCATGAGAAGTTGATTACTATATCTTCTCTCTCTACCACGAAGACGACACTGTCTGGCATGTTCACACTTAATACACGTGTGTAACAAGTGGAGCGTGAGATAATAGATTATAACGTTGCTCCTATGCGGAGACCCGGGTCCAATCAACGGTAAGCCCAATGAGGTGTTTTTCTGTCGAGGGCATAAATAAAACATCTTAACCTGAACAGTTTCGCTACGACTGCACTAGCCACGCGGCCATTAAATTTCGCAGGCCCATCTCACTGTTATCCTACACCGCTCCATAACCGGTATTAATAGGAACTGGTGCAGAAGACCCAAATGAAATGGGCCGGTCACGTTGTTCGAATGCCTGATAAACGCATCCCAAAACAGTTGATGTATGGCGAGCTTGAGGGGCAGACGTTAGCTGGTGGACAGAAAAACGCTTTAAAGACACTCTTAAAGTGTCTCTGAAATGCTTCGATATAGACACCTCGTGCTGGGAATCCCTTGCGCAAGATCGCCAAATGTGGCGCTGTAACAACAAAGAGGAACCCGAATAGCTGAGAATCATCGTATTGTTGAGGTACAGAGAAAACGAGCAGCGCGAAAAGACAGAGCACACAACACGCACATGTCTAACCTTGATCATGTATGCCCCACCTGTGGTCAGGGATTCTGTTCTAGGATTGGACTCTACAGTCACCTCGCACACACCAGAGAGGTTCAGCAGCACACGTCTGAGATTGTTGTCATCATCGCTCGCGATGGACGGCTATATATATATTAATAGGAAAGCTGAAAGAGAAACAACCAAGCCCCCTTTATAATATATATATATATATATATGACACATGCGCACACATAAATAACTAGAGATAGACAGATACGTTTTCGTTAAAAATTACGTTAGTCTCTGTATAGTAACTTTCCACCAGACAGACGTGGAAGGGTGGACGGGGGTATAAATATATAATAGAAAAACATCGCTTTGATGTGCGAAGCAGTCAGGTAAATTTGACTGATGGTGTCAGGAAATCGGGACATCAAAGACCCGATGCCTGATGTTATCTCAACATTCTATCTGTGCCGCCAGGGTGCGCTCAGTATGTGGTGTCATGATTTATTCGACACAGCGTAGGAATTGCATGCGTGATGGGAGATAAATGTGGTGATAACAAGTACGCGATGCCCCAATAAGTTATCGCCCATCATTACACTGGAAGCTCCTTGGACTGGCACTTTTCATTACATTTGGAGAGCTGGTTGTCTCCCTTTTGAGTGGAAGCCGTAAATCACTCCTTTTTATTTGAAGTTTCACATTCTCATAAATGAACAAGAGGAATTACTGAAGTTATTTTTCGCACTTCAGCTTGACATTAAATTATCACATAAATCTACATACATATTTCGCTAAAGCTTGCGAGGTATGCGAATAACGAAAGCAATAACTATTATAAGTAATCAGGGAAATCGCGATAACCCTGGAGCGTAGGTGTTCATAATTTAGCTAAGGTCAAAACTACTTGGATTTTCCGAACCACAGCTAACTCTAGATAACTAGGCCAGGCAAATGACGATTCCGACCTAGATCAGAAGGGCGTGGAAGTTACAGATGTTTGATAGAACACTGCAAGCTATTTTGCAATTTTACTCAATTCTGTGAGTGTATGGTTATTTATTGGTGGTTATTTACCCAAAACAGTTGATGTATGGCGAGCTTGAAGGGGGCAGACGTTTAGCTGGTGGACAGAAAAACGCTTTAAAGACACTCTTAAAGTGTCTCTGAAATGCTTCGATATAGACAATACGTGCTGGGAATCCCTTGCGCAAGATCGTCAAATGTGACGCTGTAGCAACAAAAGAGGAACCCGAATAGCTGAGAATCATCGTATTGTTGAGTCACAGAGAAAACGAGCAGCGCGAAAGACAGAGCACACAACACGCACATGTCTAACCTTGATCATGTATGCCCCACCTGTGGTCGGGGATTCTGTTCTAGGATTGGACTCTACAGTCACCTCCGCACACACCAGAGAGGTGCAACAGCACACGTCTGAGATTGTTGTCATCATCGCTTGCGATGGACGGCTATTATTTATTGGTGAAAAATATTCATAATAGTGATATTCCTTATTGTTAAACTAAACTTGTTACATAATATAACTTCGATTTAGCATTTTGTATTGATTTTAAAATGAATTCGTCTATATACAACAATACTGGAATGCGATGTCACGTGGTGTAGTTGTGGTCTGATTTCCTATAATTCTTACCCGAGTCCAAAGGCCCATAAGTTTATAGTTGGATCTGTCCGAACGGAGTTAGTTCTCATTTTCAACTTTGTTGGCCTGCACGTTCTGATATAACCAATAAAAGGCACGTCATTAAGATGAAATATCTGCCTCGGAATAAAGAGGCTTTAATCTTTCTTTCTTTTTCTCGAATCCTGTTTGCCTCACAGCGTCAGGTCAAGAAGAGATTTCTAAAATGGGCCCTTGTGTGCGCCTCGTAGATAGTGTCCTTCGTCGCCTCTGTTATCTCTGAGGTTCATCTTTTGCGTGGCCAGCCTTTTGCTTTGTACCCATTGTATCGGAGCAGCATTGCTCTTTGAGGTGCACTGTCTGTTGGTAATCTGCTTACGTGGCCGAATCATTTAATTCGTTGTTTCTTGATGAAGTCTAGTACTGATGTTGTACCCACTTTTTCCTGATGTCTTCTTTTCTCAACCGGTCTCTTCTTGTTACACCCATCATTCTGCGTAGACACTTCATCTCTGTTGTGACTAGTTTTCTTTTATCATTCGTTGTCAGTGACCAGGTTTGGCACTGGTACATCTGAGTTGATAGCAAACACCAACGAAAGAGATTTGTGAAGATCCATGATCGCCTACGCCAGCCGGCACGGCACCTGATGATGATGAGCATAATGTGGAGAGAAAGATTGTATTGAACATTGCTCTTTTTGTGTTCATGGTGACACGTTTGCTTTTAAAATTGGCGTCATTTGTCCTATCATTTGATTTGCTTTATTGCATATGTGTTGAATTTCATTAGTTATTCTTCCGTTTGCTGAAAAAATGCTCCCCAGGAGTCTTTAATCCCATACATAATAAACAAGCATAGAAAAATATAATATGACACGCCTTGTCACAACCAAGCATAGATCTTCTTCGAACGCTTCATATTGACGTTTAAACCACTGTTTGTGAGTGTAGGTGTGTATGTTCCTTGACAAAGACTTACAGTCGAAACGTTGGATTTTTGTTAGTTTAATGATTTGATTATTGATTTTGCTTTTGCTTGCTTATGTGATACCATACCTACATGTCTCTGCTTGCTTATGTGATACCATACCTACGTGTCTCTGCTAGCTTATGTGATACCATACCTACATGTCTCTGCTTGCTTATGTGATACCATACCTACGTGTCTGCTGCTTATGTGATACCATACATACGTGTCTCTGCTTGCTTATGTGATACCATACCTACGTGTCTCTGCTTGCTTATGTGATACCATACCTACATGTCTCTGCTTGCTTATGTGATACCATACCTACGTGTCTCTGCTTGCTTATGTGATACCATACCTACATGTCTCTGCTTGCTTATGTGATACCATACATACGTGTCTCTGCTTGCTTATGTGATACCATACCTACATGTCTCTGCTTGCTTATGTGATACCATACCTACATGTCTCTGCTTGCTTATGTGATACCATACCTACGTGTCTCTGCTTGCTTATGTGATACCATACCTACGTGTCTTTGTACTAAAACGCCAATTTATTAAGTATCCCCGCAGCCACACCTCGGTTTCCTCCAGAATGATCTGATCCGCTCTGACCACATCGGATTTGTAAGTTTCTGTACATCGCCCTATGTGATCTGAGCATAAGAGCGATGCCAGTTATGTGCCTACAAGTAAACCAACACATCCTATTTCTACAACGCATTTTATTTACTATGGTCTATTGTCTATTCCCAGGTGGAAGATGGAGTTGGCTGTCCACTCTTGCCGTTAAACGTAGGGATGGGAGCTTTAATTTGCGTTCTAGTGCCAGATGATTCGCCCTTGTTGTGTTATATCCATGTTTATTTAGTGTGGTCTTGATATTGTCTATCCATCTTTTTCTTGGCCTTCCTTAGTTCTAGTACCCGATCTCTTTTATTGTATGATGTTATTGGTGGTTGGTTGTATTCCATTCTCATTAAATGTCCAAACCACTGCATTTGTTGTCTTTCGATGTATTCGATGCATAAAGTTATGCCCACTCTGCTTCTGATGTCCTCATTTCGTAGTCTATCTTTCCTGGTGACTCCACTGCCTTCCTCAATCATTTCATTTCACACGTGCTGAGCTTTACTAGGGTATCACCTAGAAATGCACGCAGAAGATATATTGAGGCACCACTTGTTAACCACTCTGTGTGATTTCTATGTCATCTGAGCCTAAGAGTGATTGTACATTGTGTCAATTATGCGCCTACAAGTAGGCCAGTAGGTGCGCCTACAAGGGATATCGTTAATATCAGATATTAACGATATCCTGAAAAGCTGGACGAAGTTGCAAGACATAGCTAAAGATAGGAAGACCAGGAATGAGTTGATTGAGGGCCTATGCCTCAGAAAGAAATTTGCCGAAACTTTTTAAGACCGTAGAGTATGAAGTCTCTTCACATTCTAAGCCGAGTGTGCAGGAGGGCCAATTCCTTTCCTCACGTGTGGAACTTTTAGGATTGAACCCACAACCCTTTTGTGTCTTAGTTGAACGTTTATGCGTTACGCTAATCCCTCCAATACAATTTTTTTATTGCATATCCTTTATAGGAATTTGCAAATCAACCCCAGCCTTTTAACTCTGTTTCTGATTTTTCTAGACATTATTGCGTTCAGAAGTTTGCCAATGCTTTCTGAACGGGTGGCGCCATCGTCCTTTTGTAAAAGTCCACGAGAAACAATTTGCAACCAAATTGTGCGCAGCGTGATTCGAACTCAGAACGTCGGGGTTAATAGACCGAGTCACTATCCCTAGGCCACAATCCTCCCATAACCGGGGTTAAATATGCACAAGAGAGAGACACGCAGGTAAGCCCTACATTTCCGCACCTGACAGGAGAACATGCTCCTCTGTAGGATATCTGTTGCATCCTTCACCCATAGTCTTTAGTTTGATTTCATAAACCGCCTGTTATTTGTCATTCGTCATAGGCGTTTGTAGTTTCTTCTTCTTCTTCTTCTTCCCGATCCAGAAGCACTTGAGCTGAAAGCTCTTCGGCTCGGTGTCATGGACATCGTAATCCTTCGACTCGGTGCCACGAACACCGTAAATCTGGGAACCTGTAGCTTTTCTGCCAGTCCGCGGAGTTGAACCCGCACTTACAGAGGACTAGTCACCCGTAGTCCAACGAGGTACGGACACGATGGGCACGCGGGCCACGTCTGTAGCTTAAACGGTAGTGTACTCGCTCACAATCCAAGTGTACCTGGTTCAAACTCCGCGGCGGGGCAGTTTGGAAGCAAATCTAATCACTTGACATTTTATGAACGGCAAAAACACAGATCTCATCGTTCAGAAAGCAGTAGCAAACTACTGAACGTATAAGTGGTGACTAGAAAATCAACAACTCGTTGACCGTTGTTAATGGCGACGTCTTGTACAGGATACGCCATGATTTTCATTCATAGGCGTGTCTGTAGAATCAGATAGTACAACGTACAAGCAGGCACCTTTGTTGACATGACAGTTCAGTATATTTACACCGGCGTTGCCTTCCATAACTGTCAGGTCCTGCGTGTCATCTCTGTTTTCAATGTTGAGCATTTATTTCCGAATCACCTCTCACACACACCAGAAGCATAAACAACGAATTCTTCTCAACCTTCAACTCGTATGACATTTATAGAGTGCACGCACTAGCCAGCACCATTTTTATTCACACCACAAGTGGCAACAGAACCCTTCAAAGTGTATCGTAGAAGTGTGATATTTCTAACCCTTCTATCCTGTTCGGACTGGTAGAGTGTGACAGCAGCTGGTGAACTAGACAGACCCTCACGCGCTTGGTTTGAATTAATCTTTAGTTCGCACGCCTTCAGACGTCAAGCAAGTAACATATTCGGCACGCGCACAAGGAAGGTGACAGGACAACATAAAATTTGCAGCCGAGCTGACATAAAGTATGACCTCATTTTTTTATGAAGACAATCTGGTTTGGGATCAGATGAGAAGAACAGGAATAAAATAGTTGGTCCTTCCGCTAACGATTTTCACTAAATTATTACTTGGATTCTCCGCAAAAAGTTAATTCTGATTTTTTTGTTTGTTGGTCTACACGCTCGGATCTTGCAAGGAAAAAAAGAGCTCGTTCTCTCTCTGCCACTTTTATCATTCTTATTGTGAAATATAAACAACCTTTGCTAAGAACGTTTGTTTTATGTCATAATCTTCAGTACCGTTTGGAGCTCTAGTGCTTGTCCTTCGGCGACGTGTCCGATTTAGACCAGCGTTTACTGGGTTCGCTCTCCATCAGCCTTTAACTGTCCCCAGCCGACCTGAACGTTGCTATTTTCTTTTAGGGTAGCGACCCTTAGACGACCTACCCTCCCGGGCTGTTGAGTGTCATCTGCCCAGGTTGCCTGTCTTTTGTGGACTACTTGGTTTTCCTTCCGTCCAGTTTTGTGTACGGTTTACTCCGCTAGCCTTTGATTGTCCCTAATCTAACTACAAGGCAGCAGTATTGGGCTCGTTCTTAACTTGAATAGCGTTAGCATTTAAGTTGAAGACCTTTTGCTTCGTATTCCCTGCATCGAAGTAGCTTTGCTCTTTAAGCGCACTGTCTGTTGGCAATCTGCTTATGTGCCAGAACCATTTCATTTGTTGTTTCTTGATGAAGTTTAGTACTGATGTTGTACCCACTTTTTCCTGATGTCTTCATTTCTCAACCGATCTTTTCTTGATACTTCCAGCATTCTGCGTAGACACTTTATCTCTGTCGTGACTAGTTTCCTTCTATCGTTTCTTCTTTGCGTTTGTTCTTTACGACTAATTTTAATCACTCTGTGATATGTTTGATCTTTGCCAAGGACATGTATACATTGCACATTGGTTTGGTAGGCCCTTAAACGAATAGACTTGTACATGTGCATCCGATTTCAGCCAAACCTCCTTAGTCGCCTCTTGCGACATGCATGACAGGTAACAGTGGTTCTATTCTTTACACCCCAGTAACCACTCTCGGGCACTTCTATCTTTTGATATCAACGTCCGGGTTTGGCACAGATAATGCTAAGCAACAGATGATCAACAGCATTTTTATACCTACTTTGTGTTACCAGAGCCAAACATGGACATTGAACAAAGCGCAGTCACAAAAATAATAATAATAATGTTCGTCAATCAAATATGATTATAACCACAAAGTTACTTCATCCAACAAACAAAATGTAATATCAGTCAACTGACACGTAGGTGACTTGTCAGTCCGATGCGTGCCTTGAAGAGTCGTGGACAGTGTGGGCATGAGATTGTTGCTAGTCTGGGACTCGTGTGCACTGGCCTTTCTCTTTTGTCTACGCAGTACTGATGCTGCTTGACGTGCTGCCCACATGATTTTGAACCCTTTCGTAGGAGTGAACGCCAAGATGTTCGGTCACGTGCAGCTTTTTCCCAGGTATCAATCTTGATTTCGAAGGATTTTAGAGAGGACTTAAGCGTGTCTTTGAATCTCTTCTTTTGGCCCCATCGGGAGCGTTTGCCACTCGACATTTCACTGTAGAATAATATCTTTGGCATCCTGTGATCAGGCATGCGGACGAGATGTCCAGCCCAGCGAAGTTGGTGTTTCATAAGTATGGTGTTAATACTGGGAATACCCGCTCTGTCAAGAACAGTGGTATCTGGGATCTTGTCTTGCCACTTCCTTTCCTTTGCGTTCCAGGCCTAGACTGATGGACCAACTTTATCATGAATTTTACTGTTGTTTTTAGGGACTCCGTTCCTCCGTACAGCTTTCATGAAGCTCTGTGTGTTGTGGCCACGACTCTTTCCTTATACCTGCTAACCGTTGACAGTCTTGCAGGACATGTTCTGCCGTCATGTCTGCCATTTTGCAGGGACACAGGCTAGTTGTGCCAATTTTAAATTTATGGAACATGTGGGCTCTGAGCTTGTTGTGTCCGGTACGGAGGCGCAGTATGGCAACTTGTTCACTTCGAGAGAGACCATAGTATCCGTCACTGGCTGTGTGCTGAGGGTGGTCTTTTGTCCATTTGCTTCTATAGTGCGAACCGATGGTTGTTTTGACTTCCTCATAACCGATCTCGAGATCAGTCTGAGGTAGTCGCCCGCCCTCTTTGGCTAGCTTGTCGGCTGCTTCGTTTCCCTAACGTTGCAGTGTGACGGTATCCACTGGATGACGGTGCGTTTGAGTGAACTCGTTAGTTCAGCGAGGGACGTTTTGAGCTCATTTATCTCTGTTTTGCCAACGCATTTGAGTGCCGTGATGACCGATAGAGCATCGGTGAATATCACGACCTTGTTGCGTGTAGTGCTTCTTCTCTCCAAGATCATTTCGGCCGCCTCTTTGATTGCCTCTGCCTGGTCTTGCCACTTGATTTTCAGCAGCTTTCTTAGACAATTTGTGTGAAAATGGTTCAGCTTCTTAGCATGGCGGGTGTAAACAGTCCATGTCTCGCTGGCATATAGCAGCTCTGTATACAATTAGCTTGGTCTGAAGATTGATACCACTCACAAAAAATAACTACATGTGAAATGCGTTGCCTGCGAAAAGTTACCAATAACACAAGAAAAGACAGAATCACCAACATCAGCATAAGAAAGAAAGTTGGCACAAAACCGTGCTTGAATTACATAGATAAACAAAGAATGAAGTGGTTTGGCCACTTAATAAGAATGCATCCAAACTCCACAGTATACGAGTCTTCTACAACAGAACATCGGGAAAGAAGGCAAGAGGAAGACCACGGAAAAGATGGTTAGATGGCGTAGCAGAATCATGTGAAAGAGCAAAGATAACAATCACACAAGCCACCAGAACAGCGCAAGACAAAAACAGAAAACCACGACACTGGGCAACAACCCGGTAGCAGTGTGACGACAAAAGAAGAAGAATGTTGAAAGAATGTGTTGTACAATGCTCTTTTAGTGTTCATGGTAACATGTTGTGATCTCGTACATAACCAACATACAACTACAATCAAACGTAAACGACACAGACTCACCTCTGCTTTGTTATATATTTTAACTTCATTAAATAAAAAGGGGTGTTTCAGTTTGGAATATCTTCATTTCTTCTTCTACTTCCAACGCTCAATATCAAGCACTTGTTAACTACTCTTTGTATGTGGGTACTCCAGGAAAGTACTCCCAAAAACTATCATGCTGAGACGGAAGCACTAAAAGTAGTTGTAGAAATGACCCTAGGAAAGCAGCGCCGACACAACAAAGTAGTGGTATTCACGGACGCCCAGTCGAACGGCCGTCAAAGCATTCAAAAGCTCAATCGCGGGCTTTCTTCTTCTTTACGACCAATTTTAATCACTCTTTGTGATATGTTTGATCTTTGCCAAGAACGTGTATATGTTGCACATTGCTTTGGTAGGCCCCTAAACGCATAGACTTCTACACGTTTAGGACACATGCATCCGATTTCAGCCAAACCTCCTTAGTCGCCTCTTACGACATGCATGGCAGGTAACAGTGGTTCTATTCTTTACACCCCAAATTTGGGCCCCGGTAACCACTCGGGCGGGCACGGAGCTAAACGAGTTAAAAACGATCATCGGAGTACTAACAAACTCATTCAAACGCACAGTCATACAGTGGATCCCATCACACTGCAATATAAGGGAAAACGAAGAGGCAGACAGGCTAGCAAAGGCAGGAGAGCGACTGCCGCAGACTGATTACGAAATCAGCTACGAGGAGGCTAAAACAACAATCGGATTGCGATACAGAGAAAAGTGGTTGCAAGACCACCCTCAACACAGTGCCAAAGATGGGTACTATGGTCTGTCCCGTAGCAAACAAGTTATCATATTTCGCCTCCGTACCAGCCATAACAGACTCTGATACCAGCTGTATAACACATTTAAAATCGGCACAACTAGCCTGTGCCACTGCGAGCAGGCGGACATGACGGTAGAGCACTTACTGCAAGACTGCCCAATGCTAGCAGGCCTGAAAAACGAAACCTGGTCGGAAAATATCGAATTAAATGAGAAGCTGTACAGAGGGACGGGAGTCCCTAATAACAACAGCAGAATTCATGCGGAAATCTGGTACATCAGTTAAGGGGTCGCCCCAGTGGTTACGGGGCCCAAAATTGGGGTGTAAAGAATAGAGCCACTGTTACCTGCCACGCATGTCGTAAGAAGCGACTAAGGAGGTTTGGCTAAAATCGGATGCACGTGTCCTAAACATGTAGAAGTCTATACGTTTTGGGGCCTACCAAACGAATGTGCAACGTATACACGTTCTTGGCAAAGATCAAACACATCACAAAGAGTGATTAAAATTGTTCGTAAAGAACGAACGCAAAGAAGAAGTCTAAGCGTTGATCGCAAGAGAGAGATTTTAACATCAGCCAAAAGAGAACCGCAGTTGTTAGTAAACTCACTTCTAGTGCATGTTATCCGATGTTAAATTCCACAGAGAGAGTTGAATAATGTTCCCTATCGTTACGGCTCCCAGGTCGACCCAGCCTCAGTTGGGTACTAGAAAAAGCACTGGGAAGTAGAAGGCAGCCGGCGTTATGTTGATCACATCCCCATTCGTGTACCAAAGGTCAGTGACAAATACAGGCCTAACACCGTATTAACCAATATACCTGGAGGTATGAAAAAGGCTCCTCTCTATGACCTAACTAAATAGTATATGTATATATAGTATATAGTATAGTAAATAGTATATAGTATATAAATAGTAACAAATATATATAGTATATAAATGGATATAGTATATATATGTATATATATAGTAAATGTATATAGTATATAAAATAGTATATAGTATAGTAATATATATAGTATATAATAGTATATAGTTATAAAATAAAAACAATGATATATATATTTAAATATTATATAGTAAATAAGTCTATAGTAAGTAATAGTCATTAGTATAGTAAAAGCACTGATATAAATAATATATAAGTTGATAATCATTCTGTAAAAATCAAGTGTAAAATATAGATGTAAATACATATAAGTCAAATATACATAGTATAGTAATGAATAGTATGAAAAAGGTTCAACTTCTATGACTAAAGTTTGTATATATAGTTTTTGAACGTTTCAGAAATATATGAGTAAATAGTAAACTAATTCTTCCTTTGCCAGTTCTTAACCACATGACAATAATCTTGAGGGATATTTTCTTATGTTTGCTCTCATGACAAAATAATGAAGGAATACGTGTAGACATTTGCTATATCATTCCAGATTACAGTTAACAACAAAACAACAAACTGTATTTAGTATCATTTCAAGTTCTAAATAACAATAAACTAATATAAACAAGCATTTCAATATAAACATTTTCAACATAAATACAATCTGAAATCATTCTGATAACAACAAGACTGTTCAAATCTAGTGTAACACATACAAGATCAAAGAACATATATTCTAAGTGTGTGTGTTTCAACTTCATCACTGAGCAACTTGTCTGAACGCTTCATATCGACACTTGTAAACCCTTCTTTCTTCTTTGGTTCGTTCTTACACCAATTTTAATCACTTGTGATATGTTTGATCTTGCCAGAACTGTATACGTTGCACATTGGTTTGGTAGGCCCTAAACTTCTACAGTTAGGACACGTGCATCCGATTTCAGCCAAACATCCTTAGTCGCCTCTTACGACATGCATGGCATGTAACAGTGGTTCTATTCTTTACACCACAAATTTGGGCCCGTAACACTCGGCGAGCACTCTTCTGATCTGAATGTGATCTGAGACTAAGAGCAAGTGTGCATTGTCCAGTTATGCCCTACAAGAGGCCAGCATCCGATTTCTGCAAGCTTATTACTATGTAGATTCTACTCGTCAAGGCATGCCTTGTAGGTTGCAGTGCTAATATTCTTTGCTCCCCTCGAGCCCGGCAACACACAGTTGACTGACAAACTAAAGACACACAAAAAAACAGACTGGCTGGCAAATTTAGTAAACACATACAAGATCAAAGAACATATTCTAGTTCTAAGTTTATGTATCAACTTTCTTACTGAGCAACTAAAGACAAATGTGGAAGTTTCATTAAACTTAGACAGATGTGAATGTGAGTCAACAAATAAATACACACAATTTTCTTAACAAACGAGATTGAAGCTGACTATACAATCCTCAATCATCTCTCTCCCTCTTGATTAATTGATAGGACCATCATCATTGCACTTTGGTGAATAACCATGTATACTTCTTTACACAGGAAGATTTCAGCAGCAGTGCCAGAACTCCATAGCACCGGCGAGGGTCCCTGATGTCATTTTGAAGACAGTGAAGATATTTATGTAGGAATATTATTTTTAATCTTTTCTAATTAATTTAGTCTAGGCAGCAGCTTTCCAGCCTGCTCTTCTCGATTTTGAACTGCCACTGGTTCTTTTACGTACTCAAATTGAAGAATGGGACTATGTTTTATCTCCGATAGGACTAGGAACTCAATCTCACCTACACTGAGATCAGGAATCTCTGGAAAATATCCAGATGGCTCCACGAGGGGATTGAACCTGGTAACTTTGTCACAACGGAAACACCTAACCTCTACGCATCTGTTCTCTCTCTCTTTATCTGTTCTCTCTCTCTTTATCTGTTATAGAGATAAGCTTGAAGCTGACTATATCCTCAATCATTTCTCTCTCTTTATCTGTTAGATGCTTGAAGCTGACATATCCTCAAATTCCTCTCATTTATCGTATAAGAAACTTAACACATATAATCAATCATTTCTCTCTCTCTTCATCTGGTCTCTCTCTTTATCTGTTATAGAGATAAGCTTGAAGCTGACTTATACAATCCTCAATCATTTCTCTCTCTCTCTTCATCTGTTATAGAGATAAGCTTGAAGCTGACTTATACAATCCTCAATCATCTCTCTCTCTTCATCTGGTCTCTCTTTATCTGTTATAGAGATAAGCTTGAAACTGACTTATACAATCCTCAATCATTTCTCTCTCTCTCTTCATCTGGTCTCTCTCTCTTTATCTGTTATAGAGATAAGCTTGAAACTGACTTATACAATCCTCAATCATTTCTCTCTCTTCATCTGGTCTCTCTCTTTATCTGTTATAGAGATAAGCTTGAAGCTGACTTATACAATCCTCAATCATTTCTCTCTCTTCATCTGGTCTAGATTCTGTACATCTAGCTACCCTGGTCAAATAGCAAGCAACAATTATCAAAGAAACAACAAAACAATCTGCTAACATTAATCACAATTCTGCAGATTCTGAGAGCCGTTACTAGAAAAACAAACCAAAAAATTGATAAAAACAACAAACCCAAGGAAATATTACTAAATTATTAGCAAAGGGAATCAACAGTTGTAGAGGAAAACGTTTTGTGTTTTTTTTAAAGGGAAACAAAGAAAATATATATGAATAAAAATCTACAACGGACTCAATGCTATGCAACAAGTAACAAATGATGGTGGTCATTTTGATAAATTTGTACAAGTGACATGAAATTTGAGATATTTACAATACAAACATGCAAGGACATGAAGTGATAACCAGCTTATACATATCTTATGTTGGCTGGAAGTTGCATTATATTGATGGGCTTTCATACTAAGGATGAAGTCTGGGCTTTCATACTACGGATGAAGTCTGGGCTTTCATTCTACGGATGAAGTCTGGGCTTTCATACTACGGATGAAGTCTGGGCTTTCATACTAAGGATCTTCACCTTCTTTTTGGAACGCTCCATATCGACCACTTGTTAAACCGCTCTTTGTATCTTGTATGTGATCTGAGCATAAGTGTGATTGCACATTGAGTAAGTTATGCGTCTACAACTTAGGCCCCTACATCCTACTTCTGTGATGCTCTAGGGTAGCTTCCCTATGCCCCTACCTTAGTCGCCTCTATGACATGCCTTGTAGGTCACAGTGTTAGTATTATTTGCTCTCCTTGTGGATCCAACAACACATGGGCGCATACTAAGGATAAATTGTGGGCTTTCATAATAAGGATGAAACTAGTCACAGAGAGATGAAGTGTCTACGCAGAATGCGGGAGTATACAGAAGAAACTAGTCAGTGACAGAGATGAAGTGTTTAAACAGAATGCTGGAAGTATCAAGAAGAGACTAGTCACGACAGAGATGAAGTGTTTAAACAGAATGCTGGAAGTATCAAGAAGAAACTAGTCACGACAGAGACGAAGTTCATGAACCGTTGGTCCTAACAATGTATTCCTAAACCATCAAACTAGAAAGGCAGTAAAACTCCCAACAAGTGCAAGTAAACGATGCCAGCATGTTGTTAACCTCCATCATGAACCGTTGGGCCTAACACTGTATTTC
The DNA here is from genome assembly GCA_020796225.1 of Arion vulgaris. NCBI lineage: Eukaryota > Metazoa > Mollusca > Gastropoda > Stylommatophora > Arionidae > Arion > Arion vulgaris. The sequence continues at coordinate 10,669,661 of CM036767.1, forward strand.
TAAACCATCAAACTAGAAAGGCAGTAAAACTTCCCACAAATGCAAGTATTCCTAGTCCACATTGTAAAAGAACATTTCAAGCTCACTTCTGGCTCACTAGTCATCTACGCACACACAGACAAACATAATGCAACTACATTCCCTTGAATGAAAATTGACATCATCATCATCATCCGTGATGGACAAGCACCATCATCACCTGTGATGTACGAGCACCATCATTCCTCAACCTACCTTATGATACGAAAACGATTTTACTCACTTGACAACTCACATATACATACATATATGTACACACACATATATATTCTTAACTAATGAATGAATACATGTGCTTTAAATTATTACCAAAATAAATGGAACAATGGCGTTATATAGTGATAGAAACCTCATCAAAGTGTAAAAATAATATATATCTTAGAAATTGGGGAATGAACACAAAAATATGATTTTACAATGTGATAAACCAACAGAAAATGTGTGAGTTTAGGTGGCGCTGATTCAACAGATAACATGATATATATATATCAATTCAGGGGTGAGTGAATGAACATGATAAATTATAGAAGAACGTGGTGAATGAACATGACTTCACGGATGAGTGAACAAACATGATAAATTATAGAAGAAAGTGGTGAATTAACATAAAATGATAGCAGACAAAGGTGAACATGTTGTTGTTATGGAACCCCCCCAGGATTTAAGGATTTTAACCCTTTTTCCTATACTTGAGTGGGGGAGAGTACTTAGCTTTCTTGCAGACACAAAAAGAAGTCTAAAGTCGAAGGATTGACTTCATTGCACTGGGTTTTACCCCATAAGCCCAGTCCTCTCCGTAGAAAAGGCACACCATCAGCAGAGAGTACGGCACAAAGCACAAACTCGTAACTACAGCAACAATGATAGGGTTTCGGAATAAAATACATGAGTCAACAGAACATCGCAGTTTAGATTTGAACCCATGACCTTCGAAACGCGAGGAGAGCTGCAAGAATATAGGGGCTAGAGTACTTGCTTCATAGGTTTATGGTCCCAGGATCAAATCTCCCAGTTGAAGTGTGATTCTTTCCCAACCACAATAATTCTTAGGTTGATTCAATTTCAAATGGGCACATTACTTCTGAAGTCGGAGTTAGCCACAAAAACCTTCGTCTCAGACCCAGAAGCCTCCCAACAACTCTAGGTGTGCAGTGCTATGATTAGTGTTGTGGAAACCCCTACACAAGTAGAGTCTAAAGAAGTGAGCATAAACCATGATAAACAGAAATGAGTGAATAAACATAAAACATGATAAATGATATCAGGAAGGAGTGAATCAAACTAATCTCAAACTTATCCCTGCTTTTTCAAAATGATCATGCTGATTCCAAAACTTCTATCACCTTTGTGATACCATTAACATCTGTGCTGCCAAAAGCCGTCTGTGAACCAACAAACATGCATAATCATTAATGGTTATCGCTAGCAGAATGGGACTAGCACCAACATAATCACATTAATAACTACGGAGACTACCACTAAAAGTTTTGCATCAATAAATTGTAAACACCTCTTCTTCTTCTTGTGTTTGAACCTATGAATTCAGGCTATCAGTCTGAATGGCGCTTCTGACGGATTTTTGCATGAAGGCCTGCTTTCCTTATTATCAGTGTCCCCCACCATACAAGCATGCATTTGACTTTAGGTTGATAAACCCAGCAATTTTTCCCCCTACATATACGTAATCTCTGCATTCAAAACACACTCCACATAATTTCTCCTCTACTCTCTTACTTCCATTCTCCCGCACATGTCGTTCTTAATCTCATGCGTTGTTCGTACATCATGAGTCATCTGTTCATCCAATAGATAAGAAAGATTATGTGGGTTACGTCAATGCCTGCGTAAAGAGATGAAATTCCTATTTGCTGCCACATTCTATGGGGGTATCCAGCCATAATGTCAGCTCATGAAAGTCCTATTTGCTGCCACACTCTATGGGGGCATCCAGAATATCAGTTCATGAAAGTCCTATTTGCTGCCACACTCTATGGGGGCATCCAGAATATCAGTTCATGAAAGCCTATTTGCGCCACACTCTATGGGGGGTGTCGAGTCCAGTCAGAATATCAACTCATGAAAGGAGCATGCAGGCTTGGAAGGCTCTTGGACAGTGTGATAAGAAAGTTTGCAACTGGTGGATTGCTTTTCTGATCAGTCTTCTCTGTTCTGCTACTAAAGTTATGAAAGCTGCATAAACCACTGCAACATTGCAAAGCAGTGTATACCAAATGGTTCCGCTCTCATTTCAGTCTCTTCACTTACATAAACTTTTCCCATGTGCACTCACTTGCATAAAACATTTCATGATGCACATCAACTCTGCATAAATCATTTCCATGTGCACTCACTTGCAATGAACATTTCATGTGCACTCACTTGTATATAACATGTCATGTGCACTTGCATAAACATTACATGTGCACTCACTTGCATATAAACATTTCATGTGTACTATCTTAAGCATTTCCTGTGAAATCACTACATAAAACATTTCCTGTGCACTCACCTTGATATTTCATGTGCACCATTGCATAAACATTTCATGGCACTCATTGCATAAATATTTAATGTGCACTCACTGCATAACATTTATGTGCACTCACATGCATATTTAATTGCACATCCTGATAATCTGAAACACTCTTTCAGCATCTTGTTTGAGGAACAAATTTTACGACAAAGGTGTCCTTACAAAATTTGTTATAACTTTCTTGTATTCAACAACAGATACAAACTGCATACACCAAAGTGTGCACAATTGAAAGATCTATTACAAACATCCACTTGCTGTATTTGAATTTTAAAAATACACTTAAAGCATTAAATGTATTTAGGAAGTTAAAACAAGTGGTTAGAATCATATGGTCCGTGAAGTGGCTTTTCGTAAATGGGAACTAACTATATGGTCTGTCAGGTGGCGTTTCGTATTGTAAGAGTTAATGTGCACTCACTGGCATAAACATCTCTCTTGTACATACACCTCTCTACTCAGAGACATCTCTCTTGTATTCATCTCAAACCCCATCTCTCCCATGTACCAATGGACAAAATATCTCTCCCTTTAGCTCTCACTCAAGCTTTATCTCTCCTTGTGTTCGCTAGCTCACCACCACATACATGCTTAACTAACTAACACACTAGAGATCATATATACTCACAGTAAGGCTCATAAAACTGAGAAATTTCTTTAGCATTTTGATCATTGGACCAAAATCTTCATTTGGTATTAATTTCTTGACTGTTGAAGCATACTCCTGTTTAAAAAAATGTCATATAGGTAAGTTAATATAAGCAAATCCGACACTGGGCAACAACGCGGAAACAGTGTGACGACAAAAGAAGAAGAATATAAGCAAGTAGAGAGAAAGGTCACAATATGGGAAATGAACTGTTTAAGAAAAGCCGTCAATATTACAAGACAGGATAGATTGAGAAATATAGAAATGTCATTGAAATCACATCATGCATCCAACATATTCAATCAATCAAGTGCCATGCCTGCCGGCGTAGGCAATCATGTCTCTCCACAAGTCTCTCTGCTTGGTGCATGTGATCAGTTCTGACGTCGACCTTGTGTCGAGCCATGATGTCAGGCCATCCAGCATCTTCTCCCTCTGTCTTCCGTGATCTCTCCTTCCTTGAATTTTACCTGTTGTTACCAAATGTTCTAAACCTTCTCTTCGCATTATATGTCTGAAGAACCTTGATTGTCGGATTCTTATTCTTTTGATAAGGTATCTTTGAGAGAAGGCCTGATTTAAAACCTCATTTGTTTTCGCTGTCCATGGAATTTTCAGCATTCTTCTGTAAAACCACATCTCTGTGGCTACCAATGATCGTATTGATTGTTTATTCATTGTCCATGATTCGCTGCCATACAGAAGACATATTAAAAGATAACAAATAAAATGGTTCGGTCACTTAATGAGAATCACACCATACATCCAACATATTAGTAGACAACAAATAAAATGGTTAAGTCATCTAATGAGAATCACACCATACATCCAACATATTAGTAGACAACAAATAAAATGGTTAAGTCATCTAATGAGAATCACACCATACATCCAACATATTAGAAGACAACAAATAAAATGGTCCGGTCACCTAATGAGAATGAAACCAGATCTACTACCATCTCGTGCTTATAACAACCGACATTCCGTTCGCAGAGCCAGACTAAGAACCCGATAGATAATATCACAGATATCCTGTGACATCAAAGACTAACAACTACAGATGCAACACAACTGGCACAGGATAGAAAACTGAAACTCCCCCTATGTTTCACGACATATGTAGACAAGACAAGACACGTAAGAGTAGGTATGGGCTCCTGAAGAGTCAAATTAAAAGTATGTTTAATCAGTAAGCCACAGGAAACAATTAGCATCAGTAGTGGAGTTGTTATTAAGCCATTTGATGCCTAGTTGATCATCTTGGGTGCATTTGCGCATGATCCAGTCTATAGCTATCCCAAAAGCATAGGTTAATAACAGCAGACTATTTGATCTTGACTTTGCCAATGATGTGGCCATATTGAATTCAACCACACAAGCAACCCACAAACTAACAAGCAATCTTTGCACACTTGCAGAACAGGTTGGTCTCCAGATCAATTCTGCCAAGACCAAAATTATGGACCTCACGAAATCGACAGACAACATCGTAATAAATGGCCAAACACTGGAGAAAGTTGAACATTTTACATATTTGGGTAGTAAAGTGTCAAACAACGGAGACACGATGAAAGAAATAAACTCTCGTATTGCTATAGCAGCTAGTGCCTTCACTAAATTAACGAATATCTGGCAATCTCAAGACCTTAGTATATGCACAAAAGTTAAATTATTTAGGTCATGTGTGATTCCTGTACTGACCTACGGTTGTGAAAGTTGGAAATCAACAAAGAAAATTGATAAGAAACTGGACAGCTTTGAGAATAAATGTCTACGAAATTATTAAAAGTAAAATGGAGTGATTTCGTTTCTAACAACACAGTGAGAGATAGAACACACCAACAACCCGTATCAAATATTATAAGGAAACGAAGGTGGAAATATTTAGGTCATGTTCTTAGATCAGACGAAAAGAGACTAAATCGAAAGTCCTTATGTGGTCACCAGTTGGGAAAAGAAAACGTGGAAGACCAAAGACCACTCTTCGAAGAACCATCCAACAAGAAAGTAAACTATTGGGATGTAAAACCATACAAGATCTGCAACTGCTAGCAAAGAACCGTATCACATGGAGATCTAAAACCTCTGCCCTATGTGCCGCATTTGGCTCGAAAGGAATAAACTAACTAAGTGGAGTTGTAAAATAACTAGTACCAGAGTGGTTTATAAACTGCATTACAATGACACAAAGTACTATAGTCCATCCAAAATTTGTGACCATCTTTACCGACGGATATCTATATCTATCTCTCTCTCGCTATCACCCATAGACTGATGTACCAAATTTCCCCATAAATCACATTCATGTGGAAACCTGATTCATGCAGCCTTAGCATGGGTGGGTTTCATCACATCTTCAGCGCCATTTGGAGTTCTGGTGCTTATCCTTCGGTGATGTGTCCGGTTTCAGCCACGTTTACTGGGTTTGTCTCCGTCAGCCTTTGGCTGTCCTCAGCCGACCTGCAAGGCAGCAGGTTGTTATTTTCTTTTAGGGTAGCTACCCTTAGACAACCTTCCCTCCTGGATGTTGAGAGTCATCTGCCCAGGTTGTCTTTTTGGACTACTTGGTTTGCCTGCCGTCCAGTTTTGTGTACTGGTTTGCTCCACTAATTTTGATTGTCCCCAATCAAACTACAAGTAGTGGACTGACCGATATAAAATCATCCACTTGACAGAAATTATTGATTTTTACATTTTCCTACAGATAACAGTGGCGAGCTTCATAAACTATTTTTTGCTCACACAAACCTTTAGTGCAGTAAGATTTTACTTAGACATTATTAGTAAAATAACAGCGATGTTGATTTGGTATACATGTAAGTTTAAGGGGGGACTCTGGTCTTGAAACTTTTTCGTTGCTTTGGTATTAATGTAGAATTTGTATAACAATTTTGAAAGATTATGACTTAGAATAGTAGAAAAATTTTAGTAAAAAAAAAAAGTGTATGCGTTGCATGGAAACAATACAAAATGGCCACCAAGAACAAAATTCAAATCCTAAGGCTCTGAAGTTAATGAATATAAATGAATTCTGTTTTCACTCTAAGGTGAGCAATTGTAATATCTACAAAATTACACATTCTTTTAGGATATATTAAATATTACATTTTTATGAATTTTTGTGTAAACACACCCTCCAAAAACAGCTTTTTTGACCAAATTTTGAGGGAATTTTTACCCAAAAATTAATAAAAATTAAATATTTAATATATCCTAAAATCATGTGTAATATTTTAGATATTACAATTGCGCACCTTAGAGTGAAAACAGAATTCATTTACATTCATTAGATTCAGAGCCTTAGGATTTGAAATTTTTTGATGCCATTTTGTATTGTTTCCATGGCAACACTTGACATTATTTTTTTATAATTTTTTCTACATCTAATCACACTTTTCAAAATTTATACTAAATTTTATATAAATAACAACAATGTTGATTTTACAGACAAGTCTTAACTGTATGATAGTTAAGTTTGTCTATAATTTCGCATTTGCGTGCTCCACATGCAATTCAGCAAAGTAAAAGTCAGAATCCTGTGGAATTAATCAGTTCACAATGTAACCTACGACTGTCATTGGCGATGTACACAACATTTATTTTCATTGATAGAAGTCGAAGGTATCATTTGTTCACTATGTCACATTGCTTTTATAATATGTAATAGGGATACTCCTTTGCAAACCATTTGTCCCCATTTTATGTATTACTGTAAATTCTAAACTTTGATTATCATTTTGTTGTGCTTATGCACAATTATATAACAAAAACGTTTTTTTCATCAACTAAGCGATCAATTAGTTAAAATGAATTTGTAAGGTCGTATGGCATACAAGACTCGCCTGCAAAAAATTACTGTTATCCATCTGGTAGATTTTGTACAAATTAAAACTTAGTGTCTTCACCACGATTTTAGGAACAAACTATACTAGTAAATACGTTAAGTTACACAAAATGGGTATATGTGCTTTTATGTTGTTCACGATTCAGTTTCAGTTTGGAATATTTTCAACTGCACTATGCACATGTCGTAGGTGCTCAATATACTTTACAGTATCTTCCAACAGTGACTAACCGTAACTTTCTATATTGATTGATGAGCCTGCTCATATGCCTGTTGTGCTGTTTTTTTTATGTACAGCAAATTCTCTGAATATACAACACTTTGTAAGGGTATTAATGTATGTGGGCGCCAGCACACTATACATACCTTGTTATCTATAATGGTAGATCCCAGCAAGAGACCAATGTAAGAAGCAACAATGCTGTTCTCCATGTGTTTGCCAGCTTTATGAAGAGCTAAATACAAGGAGACATCAAAACAAAACTTTATTTCAACAACCACTATTATTCCGAGCGTCACCTTTAGTCCAACAACATTTTTATTCAAACAAAGTTACTTTCATTCCAACAGTCATTTTTATTTCAATATCCATCTTCACTCCAACATCCATCATCAGTCCAATAGTGCGGGGGACTGCCTAGAGTAGTTGATAGTAGCTCGAATGCTAGCTGTGAGACGCCTCATAGCTCAGCTGTCCGGCATTTGTTCGAGTCCCCTGGTCTTACTCAGGACGATAACGTGAGTACCTTGAAGTTGGAGAAAATCTGCCTGATGGCAGAATACTATTCTATGTACATTGAGCATACGGCTGCCAGTGTAAAGTAATTTACAATGTACCTCTGCCATTGTAAGAAATTGGAAAACATTTTACCAAAAATCAGTTTCTAGAGATGAAACTTTCATAGTTGAAAGCGGACAAGAAAAAAAAGTCCAACAGTCATCTTCACTTCAACAGTCATCTTCATTCCAACAGTCATCTTTACATCCCTCATTTTTTCTCTGCCAAAATTTGTATATTCAAGTCATTTTCATTTCATCTTTATTTTCCCAACAAACGTCTTTGTTTTCAAGTCACCCGAGTGGTTACCGAGGCCCAAATTTGGGGTGTAAAGAATAGAACCACTGTTACCTCCACGCATGTCGTAAGAGGCGACAAAGGAGGTTTGGCTGAAATTGGATGCATGTGTCCTAAACTTGTAGAAGTCTATGCATTTAGGGGCCTACCAAACCAATGTGCAACGTATACAGTTCTTGGCAAAGATCAAACATATCACAAAGAGTGATTAAAATTGGTCGAAAACAACGCAAAGAAGAAGTCACCTTTACTCAACAGTCCTCTTTATTTTCTCAACAGATGTCTTTGTTTTTCAAAATCATCACTTTACTCCAACATTCCTCTTTATTTTCTCAACAAACGTCTTTGTTTTCAAATCACCTTTACTACAACAGTCCTCTTTATTTTCTCAACAAACATCTTTGTTTTCAAATCACCTTTACTCCAACAGTCTTCTTTATTTTCGAATCATTTTTCCATCCAACAACCATCTTTATTTTCAGGTGATCTACATCCTAAAAAGTCCACTTTTCTCCAACAAAGATCAAACCTCAGTATCACCTTTACTGCAACAACCAAGTCTTTAAAATCAATATTTCACACTTCTTCTTCAATGATCCAGCGGCACTTGAGCTCTTGCTGCCCAATGCTATGTAGTTGTATCTGCATGTGTTTGTAAGTTGTTCTTTTGTTCCGTATAAAGTGTTCCATTTATCTGGCCTTGGAGGAAGGAGGGTCTTCTGATGTCATCTAGTGCTTGACACTTGAAGAGGTGGTGGTGAACGGTTTCTGATGAGTGCGCACAGTTGGCACTCTGGAGTGTGTTGTGGATGAATTCTGTTCAAGTGATTATTAAGTGTTATGTGTTGGGATCGGAGTCTAAAAATGGTGCTCTGATCTCTGCTTGTAAGGTGGTTGATGTTGTCATTAAGGTATATTTCACACACAAAATTGCAAGATAACATCAAACACTGACTTTCATCTCATCCACACCCAAGTGGTTACCGGGGTCCCAAATTTGGGGTGTAAAGAATAGAACCACTGTTGCCTACCACGCATGTCGTAAGAGGCGACTAAGGAGGTGTGGCTGAAATCGGATGCATGTGTCCGCTAGAGAATGCTAACCCGAAACAAATGCACCAGGCCGCAAGGTGCATAACATGGTGAACGACCTCACAATGAGGAATGGGATAACGGATGCTACGGTCGCCAGTCTGCCTCGGAAATTTAGCCACGTAGTAAGAATGTCAGACCTGCATCAGGGGTGGCCAAAACTTGCTGCGGGAGGAGGTCGGCACAAGCGGGAAGCAGAAATCATAGGAATTATATCCTACAGAACTGCCCCCAAATATGCAGATTTGGGAGAGAGGTGGCCCACTTGCACTAGCGTCCAAGACAAACTCTATGGCGTGGCAGATAATCTGAGGCAGACGTGCCAAAATCCCAATCTAGTGGAACGCAGAAGAAGAATCTCATCCAACTATTTAGAATGTTCCGTTATCTATTGTTACTACTTCCATCGCCCGAGTGGTTACCGGTGCCCAAATTTGGGGTGTAAAGAATAGAGCCACTGTTACCTGCCATGCATGTCGTAAGAGGTGACTTAGGAGGTTTGGCTGAAATTGGATGCATGTGTCCTAAACATGTAGAAGTCTACATGCGTTTAGGGGCTCACCAAACCAATTGCGCGTACATGTTCTTGGCAAAGATCAAACATATCACAAAAAGTGATTAAAATTGCTCGTAAGAAGAACGCAAAGAAGAACTACTTCCATTATGATAAATTTCATATATGAGACCTTTACTGTTCTTCTTCAAACACTCCATTGTTAAATCGACCACTTGTTAAACCATTTTGTGATTTGTATGTGAGCTGAGCCTAAGAGCGATTATACACTGTGACAGTTATGCACCTACAAGTAGGCCAGCACATCGATTTTTGTGATGCTTTGTATTTACTAGGGGAGTTTCCCAGATCCTACCTCAGTCGCCTCTTAAGACATGCCTTGTAGGTCGCAGTGTTACTATTCTTTGCTCCACTTCACTGTGATCCCTGGCAAAACACAGGCGGTTCTCTGTATAAAACCATGATTACATCAAAAACGCTGACTTTCATCTACCACCACAACCACCCACCACCACTTAATTTCACTAGTTATTTAAAAATATTGAAACTTATTTTCTCAAGGTTGGGAGTCCTGAGGAGGTCTAGCTCACAAAAAGTCAGTTTTATTTTTGTGCCATGGCATACAGGTGTAAGAGGAAATGATCGCACTGATAGGCTAACATGTATGTGCTTACTTACTTGCACTTACTATAATCCCGTCATGCCTAGTGACACATGGGGCTTCAGAAAGGACTTCCATGCGCTCCTGTCCCAGTTCAGCCTTCAGCCGAGCCCAGTTCCTTCCATCATGCGCTCCATGTTGTCCGTGGTCTGCTTTCTTTCTTTCTTCTGGTGTCCAAGTGAGGGCTACCCTTGCAGGCATTTCTTGTCTCATTCTCATAACATGTCCGAGCCATTTCCATCTTCTCTTTTGAGTATGTCATTCATTGCCTCTTGTCTTGTATCTTGGAGTAGTTGTTTATTGGATATTTTTACTGGCCAAAAGATTCCCAAGATTCTGCAAAGACAAGAGTGGTGGAAAACTGACAGCCTGCTAGTATCTCCTTTGGTCATCCTCCAACACTCCGATCCGTAGAGCAAAACTGGCAAAACAATGCTTTTATAGAGTTTAAGCTTTGTGGTCCTATTGTAGATTTTGGACTTCCATACTGGTTTAATTCTGGCAAAAGCGGTTCTGGCCTTACTTAGACGGGCTAACATGTATGGCTGCTGTAAAAAGGGGGTGACCTATGGATCAGGCTGATATTTTAAAGGGGTAGTGTAAATTATTTTTTTTTTCTTCTGATCCAGAAGCACTTGAGCTTTTCAGCTCTTCGGGCAGGCAGGCAGGTGTAACTGATTCCGGTAATAGTGGCGAATCTACAACCCGAACTAGACTGCAAGAATTCCAGGTCAAATGTGGTATAGCTAGACAAGGGCACTATACTGGTAGCCAAAAAAGAATAATAAACCAAAAAAGAATAATAAACCAAAAAAGAATAATAAACCAACAAAGAACCAGTGTCGCTATGCCACGTGCTGAGAGACAAGGAGAAGATCGGATCACTTATGGACTAATTGGTTCGATACGCAGTGATGATGATCCGACGACTGAACTAAATTTTCTCATAGCGTACACTTGCAACTCACCTTTAGTAAATGTCTCCTCATCATCCTCCAAGATACTCTGGTTGCCTTCATCAGCACCTTCTGTTGACTCCTCCATAACATCACTAACAGCTCTCTTCTGTTTCTCCTCTTCCTCCTTGGCCTTTTTCAGATTATTGGTTATCCACTGAATGCCGGCCTCCGTCTCCTTCCACTCCCCACTTTTATTTGGTGATTCAACAGCAGGAGTGCCCACAGTGTCTTCCTCCATTTGTCGAGCAGCCTCCTCTCGCTGGACAAAGAGCTAAACAATGTAGATTAAAGTTTCAGATATTAAACAAGAGCAACGTCACTTTAGTTTCTGTCCAACAACTTTATTTTTTTTATAAGTTATTTTTATTTGTTATTTAAAAAACTTGACATCCTTTTTATTAGTGTCCCCACGGTGTGGTGCCGCAGCCCGCAAGGAAGCAAAAATAGTACCACTGCGACCAACAAGGCAAGTCGAAGAGGCGACTGATGTAGGACCTAGGAAGCTACCCTAGTAAATAAAAAGCATCGAAGAAATCGGATGTGCTGGTCTACTTGTTGCTTAACCCTTTAGCTGCTAAAGACGTATATATACGTTTTCCCCATTCACTTCTAAAGACGCATTAACACGTCTGTTATTATCTCCCATCTGTGGGCTAAAGGCGTATTAACACGTTATACATTACTACTGTCACTGCTATAGGCGTACATTCACGTTGTGACCTAGAAACAAAGAGTATATTTTTAGATCCGTCTTCGGAAAGTATCTAGCAGTGAAAGGGTTAATTTACTTTGTGCAATGCAGATGGCATGCCATTTCTGCCAAGAGGGACGAGGTCATCTGGGGAAAACCTGATGAAATACTCCAGGTGAAGAAAATAGAAGAAACATGGAGACAGCTCAAATATGTAGTTCAAAATAAATGTGTGATAGGAGAGATTAGGCAAGTTAGGGGTGTAGATGCTAGGATTGGAGGCAGGAGGCTGTAAGGAAGAATGCTTCACAACTATTCTACTAAGAAGGTTAAAAATAAATTTTCTTAAGGGCATCACTTCAACACTTTTTGACAATCACAGCACCCACTGTACTCACTCCTACCATGATTAGCACCCACTCATACCAACACGCTCACTTCTACAATCACTACACCTGCCCCTACAAACACCACTCACATTTCTATCACTACGTCCACTCCTGTCAACACTGTTCACAGTACTATCACTACACCCGCTCCTACCAACACCGCTCAGTTCTATCACTAAACATGCTCCTTACAACACCGATCACAGTTCTACTATCACTACACCTACTCCCCCATCACTCCTCCAATCTTCTCCATCAATTTACTTACCTCTACCACTGCCCTGATAGCACTCATGGTCTTAGGTTGAGACTTCTCCGTGTACTTGACCTGTGTCTCCAGTCTCATCATGATCTGTCTGTTGGTCTCCCTATGCTCAACCAGGTTGATCTAGCTATCACTACACCTACTCTCTTATCACTCCACGATCTTCTCCATCAAATTTACTCTGACCTACCACTGCCCACAGCACTCATGGTCTTAGTTGAGACTTCTCCGTTCTTGACCTGTGTCTCAGTCTCATCATGATCTGTCTGTTGGTCTCCCTATGCTCAACCAGGTTGATCAACAAGCCAAGACACTAACAAGACACAAAAACTCTGTGTTTGATACCACAATAAAACATAATTCAACAATATATACATCATGACAGAAAATAGCACTCGTTTCACAACAGACCTCATGACATTAACTTGAATTGCTTTCTTCTTCTTCTGCATTCTCACTAGATTGGGATTCTTAATAAAGGTAACCATCTGCCTCAGATTATCAGCCACGCCATACAGTTTGTCTTGGACACTGGTGTAAGTGGGCCACCTCTTTCTTCTAAGTCTGCATACTGGGGGCAGTTCTGTAGGATATATTCTGTTGTCATACTAGCCAAGCCACAGGGGCACAGGTCGTTGGTGCCTATCTTGAATTTAGTGTACAGGTGGTGTCTCACTCTGTTGTGAACCTCCGGAGGCGAAGTATGGCTGTCTGGTCCCTTCTGAAAAGTTGGTAATATCCATCATTCTTCTTGTGTTTTGGGTGTTCTTTATCCCATTTTGCCTTGTAGTGCCCTTTGGCGATGGTTTTGCTTCTTCATAGCTAACCAGGTTGTCATCTTGGGATATTCCTACTCCCTCTTTAGCCAGTCTGTCAGCATCTTCATTCCCTTGATCTTGCAGTATGAGGGTATCGTCTGGATTACTACCCTCTCAGAATCATGGGATAACTATGCTAAGGTTGACCTGAGATCGCTTAGTTCTGTGTTCTTTTCAGATTTCAGAATTCTTTTCTAAAATATGTGATTCTTCTTCTTGCGTTTGGCCGCTATGAGTTCAGGCATAGTCAGGGGCACTGGTATGACGCATGTGACCGATTTTTGCATGAAGGCCTGCTATCCATTTTATCAGTATCCCCACCATACCTTCTCCGACTTTAGAGGCAAAAACTGTGATCAGTTTAAGACTATTGTAAATTCTATAGATCTCGTCTTGAAATGGTAAAAGCTTTGACAGCTGTTGCTATGCTACTTGATCAGTGCAACAAATGTACATAAAAGTAGTTTATATCTTTAGCATTTTGTACATATGCTATCTTCTTCTTGCTTCTTCTTTCGAACAATTTTAATCACTCTTTGTGATATGTTTGATCTTTGCCAAGAAACTGTATATGTTGCACATTGGTTTGGTAGGCCCTAAACGCATAGACTTCTACATGTTTAGGACATGTGCATCGATTTCAGCCAAACCTCCTTAGTTGCTCTTACAACATGCGTGGCAGGTAACAGTGGTTCTATTCTTTACACCCAAATTTGGGACCCGATAACACTCAGGCGATATGTTATCTAAGACTGTGTGGTCAAAGGTGTCTGATGATTATTCCCAGTTCTCTATTTGAGTATCGGGTGAATCTGTATCATGTACACCAGACTTAATATTTTGTTTTGTTATTTATATACATTCGCCTTGTGGTGCCTGGGCGACTGCATGACTACCCCATGACTACCCCAAATTTGTTAGCGTGAGAATGGAAATCTGGCCAACAGTGTGAAGCGTCAGAACAAATTGTGGGGGGAGATCAGAGATGTCGTCCTCAATCGCATTACCCTGTTCATGACTAAAAATGGAAGTGTTACAAAGAAGAAGTTGATCACCCGAACAACCTCATTACAAACTGTAACAAAACATAACAAATGCTGTTTTTGGCACACAGAAGCAGAGAAAGACAAAATAATAATTAAAAAATCTAGTGCAACTAAGTCAAACTTGAAAATATGATAGTTCAGAACAGGAAACCACAACAAAACTTAATTCACAATTTCTCAATGAATACATCAACAAATCTATTTTTAAACCGACAGCAACATGGCTACACATATTTCTACCAACATTAAATCATTGGAATTGACATCAAATTTTTCATGAGCCTGTATAGAAAGTTGATGAAAAAGTTTCAGTAAATGTTGCTAGAAGTATCTGCACCGAGGTTGGATTAAAAAAAAAAAAAAAAACAACCACTAAAATAACATGTCAACAGGATTAATTAACCAAAAGGTAACAGTGTTACTGATGTATTTGCATACAACATCATCATCATCATGAGCATTCCAGAGAATCTGAGAATATGATCTGTTGTGAAAGTATAAGCAGAAATGAAAATCTGAATCCAAATGTGATTGTTCTCTGATAAGTTGATTACATTTTAAATCTGATATATCAAGTTTCTGCCATCACTGGTTGGTGCCTTGATCTTGTAACATATATATATCCCTTTTATATAGTTATACTTTACCTGCAAGTAATTTCTTTATACCGCTCTATCCTGGGCTACTCTATCAATCTCTTCCATGGAATTGAGTCCGATATTTCTTGCCTCTCTCAGCGAAGTTCGTTTCAGGGTTTCCGAGGGCGTCCTCTATCTGCAGCCCTTTGCTTCCGACTTCAATGCCTGCTTTGGTATTCTTTGATCATTTCTTCTCAAGGTATGCCCACCTTATCTCCATCTTCTCCGTCTTATAACAGCTGCTACTAGTGGTTGACCAGACATTTCTCTGATTTCATCACTTTGAATTGGTCCCATTTTATGTTCATTATTTTTTGCAGACACCTATTTTGAAATGTACTCAACTTGCTTTCTATATCTGTAGTTATTTTCCGACTCTTGCTGGCATATGTTAGTATTGATACAACATTGGAATTGTTTCAGCACACTAACCCTCTCAGAGCTAAGCGAGAGTTTTATTACTTCAATATCATGGTTGCCAGTCCGGATGCGTAGAGAATTGTTTGTAGGTCTATCACGCATGGTTAGGCCCAAATTGGGTGTAAAGAATACAACCACTGTTACCTGCCAGCATGTCGTAGAGGTGACTAAGGAGGTTTGGCTGAAATCGGATGCATGTGTCCTAAATGTGTAGAAGTCTATGCTTTAGGGGCCACCAAACCAATGTGCAACATATACACATTCTTGGCAAAGATCAAACATATCACAAAGAGTGATTAAAATTGGTTGTAAAGAACAACGCAAAAAGAAGCTTACTTCTTCCAGCAGATTCTACCAAGTTGGGCAGATCTGTGATGGTAGGGATCAGACTAAAGGAAACACTATGCTTAATTAGATTTAGGGTGGCAGCATAGGACTAACAATCTTGTCTTATAATAGACATAAGAAATTCTTACCATAAAGTCAAATGTTGGGAGCTGACTAAAGAAAATATGAATCATAAATTTGGAAATTAAAACATAAATTGGGAAATTATACAGAATAGCAGTGAAACATGCTTCAGTTTATGAGAAAATAACCGGCAGAATGGCAGAAGAGCTACAGGTTCCCCAGATTTATGGTGTTTGTGGCACTGAACCGAAGGGTTACGATATCCATGGCACCGAGCCGAAGAGCTGAAAGCTTTGATAACTCTAAAAACAATAGGGACCCCAAAGAGGAGAAAAATGAACAGAAAGAGAATGGAAGAAAGTCACTAGTCTATAAGACCAAAGTGCAATGATGATGGTCATAAGAATGGAAGAAAGTCACTAGTCTATAAGAGCAAAGTGCAATGATGATGGTCATAAGAATGGAAAAAAGTCACTAGTCTATAAGACCAAAGTGCAATGATGATGATCATATCAATTAATCAATCACAGATTGCCTTGCAAGACAAGCAAAAGAAGCAGCCATACACAAATCATAGTGTATAAGATAACAAAAGTCATCGGTGGAAGACAAAGTGCAAACATCTCACAAGTAAGAGAGTTCATAATCACAGAAATAAGATAGGAAGAAAGATGGTTGGAACACTTCAGGGAAATGCATCCGATTTTAACTCATAGTGGACCAGGGCAAAAAGCTATTATAGAGTAAAACCCACTTGATGTGGCTCCTGGTCCACAAGGAGTTAATAAGAAACCACCAAAGATGCTGTAGAATATATCACGGAAACCAAAATAGATTTATTCCAGTGATTTATTATAGTGCCCCAGGCAGAAAAATTATGACCCTGTCCTGTCAAAGTAGATGACAGTCTGTACTTCTAGACCAACGTTTCCCACAGTGGGGTAACTGCCCTTGTGAGCGCTGAAGCCTTCCAGGGCGATGGTGTTCAGAAACATCTGAGGAGCAGTTAATTTATCGTGATTTTGCGATTGAATAATCATTAAAAATTGTAATTCTGCATTTTAATTCATTATATGCCCATCTTATACGATCCATTCTTTCATCAATTTTCTATTTCTTGTATATAATCATTTGAAAAATGACCACGAATGACAGAAATATGTATCAATTGTCTATGTCAAAGTGAAAATAGAGCATGTATATATAATTATACATATATGGGGGGGCGTTACAAAGTTTATGTTGTGCAAAGTGGGCGGTGGGCCGACAAAGTTTGGGAATCTATGTTCTAGACCTTTGAGAAGATGAAGCTATCACTCTGCTGCAGCCTTCTTACTTACTAATTAAAAGGGTTTTAAAGCCAAAGGATTGACTTCATTGCACGGGTTTTACCCCATATGGCTCGGTCCCTCTTAGCAGAAATGGCACGTCACCTGCCAAGAATATTGCACAAAGCACGAACTCCGTAGCTCCAGCAACAATCCTAGGGTCTCTGGAAAAATTGCACTTGTGTACAGAACGGTGCGGTCCGACTCGAACCCACGACCTTCAACTCACAAGGCAAAGGGCTTAACTACTTAGCCACAGAGACCCCAGCAACTACTAATTAAACTGTAAAACCAGGTCAAAAATTGTGGATACACCTGTCCGACATGTGCAGGAGCCTATGAACCGAGGTGCAACAATTTAGACATTCTTGGCTCAAACATGTCAAAGAGAGCAAATAGACTGGTTGATAAGGACGAATACAAACAAACAAAACAATCAACAAATTGGAAAATTGGTTATCCTCTGGTCTCAGGTAGCCTCCCCATAGGCACACAGTCCCTTTGAGCTAGCAGAAAGCATCAAAGTACTTAGACAGTATGGTCTAGTAAAATAGTAGATTTTAAAACAATGTTAAAAAGACACATACCAGCACAGCCAAGTCAAATCTTTGCTCTGCAGGAACACACCACTGTGTTGTTGTTAAACATCTCACAATAGTCTCCATTAGAGATGTCTCAACATTAATGTCAAGGTTTCCAAGTTCTGAAAACTTTAAAGTAGTTATCTTGGCACCAGGGCAGATAGGTTGCTAGATTGTTAATACTGTTTAAGCAACCGCACACAATAATGCATATAGCAGTCGCTATAAGTGCCAACACAAAATTGTTCATCACTTGAATTGCTGTTTCCTTCGGCATGAATTACAATTCAAGTGATGAACAGTTTTGTGTTGACACTTTATAGCAACAGCCATATGCATTTTATACAGTGCAGGTTGCTTTTTGTGGCAGTACACGGCTGTTTCATTCTGGAATTAGTTCACACAGGAGACATTTCACAGTTGTTAGCATTTGGTGTGATTTTCGTTGGCACAGGAACAGAGCAATTATGGGGTGACTCATTGCAGTGAAGTTGGAACCGTACATATGAACTATAGTACTTAATAAGAATGCAACCAAACTCCACTGTATACAGTCTTCTATAACAGAACCTCAGGAAAGAAAGTGAGAGGAAGACCACGGAAAAGATGTATAGAAGGCATTCAGAATTCTGTCCAAAAGCAAAAATATATACCACCCAAGCCACTAAGCCAGCGCAAGACAAAAATAGAAAATCATGACACTGAGCAACAACCCGGTAATAGTGTGATGACAAAAGAAGAAACTGAGGCAGGACATTCATAATTTACAGGACCATAATTATTAGGTCTTCTTTCTTCTACCATTTACTTCTTTATAGGCCCAGCGTGTTCGTAGCGCGTTGACTGCGGGTGACTAGCCCTCTGTGAGTGCGGTTCAATTCGTGGCTGGCAGAAAAGTCACAGATTCCCCAGATTCACGGTGTTCGTGGCCCCGAACCGAAGGGTTACGATGTACATGGCACCGAGCCGAAGAGGTGAAAGCTCAAGTGCTTCTGGATCGAAAGAAAAAAAAACTTCTTTATAGAATTGATGAGGGAAATGTAGTGATCTTGGTGTGCATGCTCTAATGCACTTTGTAAGTTGTTATTCATTGTCTTAAATCTGTACTTGATGTTGTCGCTACACTATTTGCATGGTCTTCCTCTTGCTCTGTACTCATTATACTTTTTCAATGTAGCTTTCTGTGGTAGTAGATACCAGGGCATTCTTGTCAGGTGTCCAAACCATCTAATCTGTTGTTCTTTTATGAATTGCATGACTGGTTTCTCCTCTCTCTCCACGATCACCCTTAGACTGATGTACCAGATTTCCCATAAATCACATTCATGTGAAAACCTGATTCATGCAGCCTTTGCATGGATGGGTTTCATCACATTTTCAGCGCTATTTGGAACTCTGGTGCTTATCCTTCGGTGATGTGTCCGGTTTCAGCCAGCATTTACCGGGTTCGCTCTCCATCAACCTCTGGCTGTCCACAGCCGACCTGCAAGGCAGCAGGTTCATGATTGGTTTCACATCCATTCTTTTCTTCTGGTTTCTTTATTTTTGTCTCTTATTGCAGTCTCCACAAAGAGCACTAACACTCAGATACAACGTCAAGAGACCCAAAGAACGACCAAGTAAGCAATAGAATATCCAAGGCACTAAAGTCCACCGTGTACAAGGCTCACAAGGAGACCCGCTCCATGTGCCTCTTTTTTCTACCTGATCACAGGAGGCAAAACAGGGATAGGGAATAGATTGTTACTCCTCTTCTAACTTTTAATTATTTAAATCTTCTAATTATTAGGTTAATAAAAGTTAACAAACTTACTATTTTCTTGAGTGACATTCAACAATACCCTTAGAACAGCTAACATGCATGTCAAGATTGTGCATCCAGGCAACTCCTTCAATGCACTGTTCTCTTCTATATTTTCTAACAGCTTATAACTTGGCATACTGGTCTGACAGAGCCGCAATGTTCTAGACAGTCGCAAACAAAACAAAAATAAGTTCAGTTGATTAT
Source organism: Arion vulgaris (assembly GCA_020796225.1). Taxonomy (NCBI): domain Eukaryota; kingdom Metazoa; phylum Mollusca; class Gastropoda; order Stylommatophora; family Arionidae; genus Arion; species Arion vulgaris. The sequence goes on from CM036767.1 coordinate 10,689,625, forward strand.
ATGTACAAAACCTTATTTTGGTATTATCACTGAAATATAACAATAGTCATCACACTGTAAAAACTGAATACTTTTTATTCTTCAACCCCTTGTTTACCACTTTATGTGATTTGTATGTAATCTGAGCCTAAGAGTAATTGTATGTTGTGCCAGTTATGCGCCTACACGTAGGCCAGTACATCAGATTTCTGCGGGTCTTTTTATTTACTAGGTAGGTTCCTAGGTCCTATATCAGTCGCCTCTTACAACGATGCCTTGTAGGTCACAGTGGCACTATTCTTTGCCCCCTTGCGAGCCCCAGCACCACACGGCGAAACTGAATACAAGACATGGCCTTGTGAGACTAATCTGAAAGTTAAAGTGTGGGAACCCCTGCCGACAACTAGATTCATGGAGACAACAGAATACAAGACATGGCCTTGTGAGACTAATCTGAAAATTAAAGTGTGGGAACCCCTGCCGACAACTAGATTCATGGAGACAACAGAATACAAGACATGGCCTTGTGAGACATTCTGAAGTTAAAGGTCCTCGACAACTAGATTCATGGGACAAAAGTCAGACATGGCCGGAGACTTTCAGAGTGGAACCCTGCCGACAATTGGATTCATGGAGAAAACAGAATACAAGACATGGCCTTGTGAGACTAATCTGAAAGTTAAAGTGTGGGGAACCCCCTGCCGACAATTGGATTCATGGAGAAAACAGAATACAAGACATGGCCTTGTGAGACTAATCTGAAAGTTAAAGTGTGGGAACCCCTGCCGACAATTGGATTCATGGAGAAAACAGAATACAAGACATGGCCTTGTGAGACTAATCTGAAAGTTAAAGTGTGGAACCTGCGACAATTGATTCATGGACAGAATACAAGAATGCCTGAGATATCTGGAAGTGAGGCCCCTGCGACAACTAGATTCATGGAGAAAACTGATCACGGAGGAATACAAGGCAAACGATTGCATATTTATTCTGTGTGTCACGTACTTACTTACTTCATCATTGTCTTCCTGGACACAAAGAGCTGCAACTGATTGATTGGACCATCATCATTGCACTTCGGTGAGTAACCATGTATGCTCCGATCTCTTTCTTACACAGGAAGATCTCAGCGCAGTGCACAAGCTCCGTAGCACCGGTGAGGGTCCCGTGTAATTTAAATGTAAATGTGTAGACATTTTTTTAAAATATCTTTCTAATGAATTTTTCCAGGTAAAGGCTTTCCAGTCTGCTCTTCTCAATTTTGAGCTGTCCAGGGTTCTTTTCCATGCTCAACTTGAACATAGGACCTACGTTTATCATCCGTCTCCGATAGGACGAGGCACTCGATCTCACCTACACCGAGATCATGGTTCTCTAGAAAAATATCCAGATGGCTCCATAAGGGGGTGAACACGCAGCACAGATTACCTCAGCTCTTCATCATTCAGCCATTTATGACAACTTAAGACTACTGTACATAGACATTCCTGTAATATGTTGCATAGTGTCTAGATAAAAATGTCACAGAAGTTCATTCATTTCTGTGTTTTGGCCCGATATGAATTTATGTTTAAAACTTCACCAACCTGCTGCCTTGCAGGTCGGCTGGGACAGCCCAAGACTGACAGAGAGTGAAACCAGTAAATGATGGCTAAAACCGGACACATCGCCGAAGGATAAGCACCAGAGCCCCAAATGGCGCTGAAGATGTGACAAAACACACCCATGCTAGGGCTGCATGAATCAGATTTCCACATGCATAAGAGAATTTATGGGGAGATCTGGTACATCAATCTAAGCGGTGATTGAGAGAGAAATCATCACTTACATCTTTGAATCCATCTCAGATCACATACAAATCACACAGAAAGGTTAACAATTGTTTGATATGGAGCGTTCGAAGAAGAAGACATTGTGTCAATTTACACTGAGGTAGCAACAAATGTGCCTTGCAGCCCAAAACATCCGTTTTCAACATGATATTTTGAGAAATGGGTTAGCCTTTCCTGTTAGATTCCTACTCACTTTGCCAGACTGCGGTGATGCAGCTTGTTACTAAGGCCATTACCTAAAGGTATAGTCTGTCATCTTATTCAGTGTGCCAGAGACCCCCTTCTCTCCTCATATTAACATACCTACAATACAATGCTGCTATTTTATTCAGAAAATAATGTTCGACCACCAAAGACTAGACATATGACGTTACCTGGTACAAGACTGAAGCAATGCAGCATTTTTATATGAGATCAGGTGGTTCTGGTTGTCTGAGTTCATGAAGCTAATCTGGAAGTCAGAACACAAAAATGCTTTTTTAAATCTTGAGGAAATGTATGAATATGTTCCCAGTTTTTCAAAGTTGATCAGGAATTTTTGTCTAACATTTTAGATCATATATATAAACATATCTAATAGATCGTATCGTCTGAGTGGTTACCGGGTCCCAAATCAGGGGTGTAAAGAATAGAACCACGGTTACCTGCCCCGCATGTCATAAGCGGTGACTAAGTAGGTCAGACATGGGGCTAGCTATCCCGCCTGTAAAAACACTAGATAGCTACAGAAACCACAACCAGAGAAATTCACAGCTGCCACCCAAGCAAGAAGGACCTGCAAGAAACACAAAAGGAAATCGGCTGCTGACTCACCTTCTAAAAATGGGGAGAGATCTGGGAAAAGATGGCTTTGGATAGGAGGGTTTAGAAAACCTTGGTTACAGACCTATGCCTCCCTAGGGGTGATCGGTGAAGAAGAATATATCATATCTTATACCACAGTTTCACCCGAGTGGTTACCGGGGCCCAAATTTGGGATGCAAAGAATAGAACCACTGTTACCTGCCATGCATGTCGTAGAGGCGACTAAGGAGGTTTGGCTGAAATCGGATGCATGTGTTCGCTAGGGAATGCTAACCTGAAACAAATGCTTGCAGAAAACGGATGCACCAGGCCGTAGGCGCATAACATGGTGCAACGACCCTCTCACATGAGGAATCTGATACTCCAATGAGGAATCTGATAACGGATTCTACGGTCGCCAATCTGCCTCTGAGGTTTAGCCACGCGGTAAGAATGTCAGACCCACCATCACGAGGGTGGCCAAAACTTACTGTGGGAAGAGGTCGGCACAACCGGGGAAGCAGAAATCATAGGAATTATATCCTACAGAACTGCCCAGTATGCAGACTTGAGAAGAAAGAGGTGGCCCACTTACACTAGTGTCCAAGACAAAATGTATGGCGTGGCTGATAATCTGAGACAGACAGCTGCCTTTATTAGAGAATCTGAAATCCCAATCTAGTGAGAACGAAGAAGAAGAAGAATACCACAGTTTGGGGGTTGACAATAGCAAAGTTGATAACACTGTGCTAGTGATCATATCACAAGAAACACCAAGACACAAGTATATTAAGTCTTGTGTTCTCAGCACTCTGCTGTATAGTAGTGAGACATTGACCACATATGCTAGACAAAAACATCGCTTCAAAACCTTCCACATGTGCTGTCTCAGGCAAATATATAACATCCTTGGTAAGACTATATCTCCAATATAGAAGTCCGGGACAATGCTAGCATTTCAAGCATGTACATCTTGCTGAGTAAGCGATGTCTGAGATGGCTGGGACATGTGCGCTGTATGAGCGATGATAGAATCCCAAAAAACATTCTATATGGTCAACTCGCAACTGGTACTAGACAGCATGGCGCCATTATTACGCTTCATTGACACCAAGCGTGATCTAACTTCATGTGGCATTGAGAAAGAACATTGGGAGCGACTGGCCAAAGACAGGCAAGCATGGCGACCAGATATGAACCCACAGCATTAGGAACGCAAGGCAAGGACTTAACGAGAGACCCCTGATGTTTTCTCTAAAAACGATAAATAAAAATTACAAACATATAAAAAAAAAGGTTACAATTATGAGCCTAACACTGTATTACCCATTAGACCTCATTGTATGAATACTGGTATTTTACTTTGAACCAACAAAGTATGTTACGGGTGAAATATGAATCCTCACTTCTGTTGAGAAGGTAGCACTTCTGGTCACCTATCCTGATTCATCCAGCCAAATACCCATTTATATTGTGCTACCAACTAGAGCTGCTACAGTATCTGGTAGCATTGTTCATTATAGGATCGTTCATCGCACATTGGACATGTCTATAATTGCTCTGATCTCCTCCCAAGCATGTATTTCAGTGTGTTAAGGCTAACAGTTCCCATGCTGTGTTGATTGATGTATCTACTTGGCTTTCTCTCGTGGTTTTCCTCCTGTCTTGCCACACCTATCGGTATGCACAAGTTGCGCAACCGAGA